>CM023452.1:175730973-176359306 GCA_013339765.2 Haemaphysalis longicornis | reverse complement strand
GACGTCATGTTTGGATAAGAAATACATGCTGTTTGTTTCTTTAATAAAGTTGAATAGGAAGTGGCGCTTTGTTTGTCTTGCTTGTTCTTTCTTGTAGTGTCGGCTTTTTTTTCTTGCGCCTTTAAATCCTGTGATCAAGGAATTGAGTTTAAGACATCAATTATTTAGAATATCGAACTCAAAAGGGACAAAGAGTAGAAAGATCTCAACCACAAATATTATTTCTGAAACACAAAAACCAAAAATTCGAATTTGTTTTTTATTCGTTTTGTTTTCTTGAAAACGCTGCCCTAGAACTGTGCTCACCTAAAGTCCACATTAAATCCCCGATATTGCATTTCCAAGAAATATTCCAGGTGTACTCGGTAAAAGCGGATTATTTAAAAGAACGACACAACTTATGAACCGCTATGCTCAGCATTTCGGCAACAACATTCCCGACATTGTGCGGTTTTTCAATCTTAATGCCTTTTCAGTAGTTTTCTCCTCAGAGATGCCCGCTTTTATAAGGACTAAGTTAAATTGATATGTTTCTATGTCAGGCGCATATTGGCGAAATTCTGGGAATTTCGTCATCGATTTTCTGACATCACCTTTTTGCAGCCTGATTTTATGTATATTGCACCTGAATTCATCAATGGCCAGTGCCAGCCAGGAGATTCAGTAGCGCTGCCGGAGCTCGCCCTTTGCACATTATTTTGAGATCCACTTACGTTAAGCTTCCCCTTTACAGCTATTCAAGCGGAGTGTTAATTGCCTCACGGCGTAAAAATCCGGCGTAGTCGGCGTCGTTAACACTGAGCAAAAATCCCTCTGCACCAGCTTGCGGCGCCCGCTGGAACCTGAAAGATTGTGAGGCGCTGCCCCAACTGAAAACGTGATAGCCCAAGCGGAAATGTTTCACCGATCGCGGTCGCTTCTAGGGGGTACGTTCACGTCAGCGCTATTTGTAATGCTTCGCAGCGGGCGCTACCCCTTGATAGGCGTTTGGTGGATGCCCTGCGATATACCTGTACTAGGCGCGCTGCAGAGTATTCCTCATAGCTCATTACAATAACGCTCTAGCTTTCCGCTCTTACACGTCCTCCAATTTTATTACCGTCAAGAGGACACGTTGAGTTCCCACTTAAGTGAAAAGTCGAAGCCCCTATAGGTTGAGGGAGCTACTTCCACGAGGAGAATGAAGGTAGCTAAACAGAAGAAGCACAGCTTTTCAAACTGCCGCAAAATTCTAACGTGGAACATCGAGGCCCTTAACATCGGGAACTGGCCACCCACATCAACAGGGTCTTCAGTTGCTGCCTGGGTCATGACGCATTACTCATCTCCGCCATCCTGTGTTCAATCAAGTTTCCATCTATCCACTCATCCGTCCCTAAATAGATTCGTGCGTCCGTCCGCCCATCCGTCCACAGGGTGTTTGTTTATTAATTTGTGGGTGTTGGGAATGAGCATCCCACCGCTGCCACCACTTTTGGGACTGGGCCCGCTCACCGCAGGAACCGGTGTAGCGTCGCTGCCTTGCTCTGTCCACTATCGACGCGGCGCAGATCAGAGCGAAGAAGTTCTCGAGCCGACGAAAAGATGAAGCAGTATTTATATACAGTATGCACAAGGGTAACAACAACGTTACATGTCTCGCACAAAGGCGACAGCACCTCTCCACTCGGTGCCGCCGATGTGTGCCGACGATGAGTGCCTCCGGGCTTGTTTTATACCCCGGGAAGTCCGTTGTGGCCCCGAGAAGTTCGAATCGCTCCAATCAGGACCCTCGCTGGCCGAAGTTTGAAATCCGACGAATGGATGCCAAGGGGTTGCGTCAGCCGACTGCCACGATGGGGAAAGGGAGGGCGACGCCCACGCAGTCTCCGCGAAGCCGCCTCCAGGCCGGTGTGGCCTGTCGGTTGCCAGTTGTTCACCCGGGGCAGGATTCGGCCACGCCGCCGCGACGCAAAAGGAGAGGCGACTCTGCGGCGCTCCAAGTCTGGCCCGCCGACCGCGGGCAGTTTGGTCCGGTTTGGACGAGCCGGGAATCGGCCCCGCTGTTGGTGCGTTGCCCGTGCAACGAATTTGGGGCCGGGCGCTATGGCACAACAGGGGGTGGGTTTGAGCATGACGTTCATTTTGAAAGTTGATCTGCAAAAATAAAGATTTCTCGAAAATTCAACCCTCCTACTAACTTGAATTCAAAACAGCGCAAAAAAACGGGACAAGAAACGACGACACACGGCGCCTACTACTACTTACTACTACTTACTACTACTACTACCTCCTACTTACCTTGATTAGCGCTACAATATCGGCAATGTCTCGTGCCACAAGAAGCAAGCATTAGATAGTGTCAGTGTACACTGCTGTCTGTAAATACTTGCAGGAGACAATATCTGTGATTTTCAGTAAACTATACACCTTTTTCCGTCACTGTATTCCCTGATTAAAGCCCCAAAGCAGTAGCTACTTGCCCACCCACCCATGGAGCCGCCACCACCTGTGCGGTGTACAAGCAATGGTTCCGCTGTCCTATTTTCGAAGCTTCCCTACATCGGGAAAATTTTGCAGCGCAACTACTCACAGCACTAAAGTATCAAATACGCATCATGGAGTTATTTCTTTTTATGGAGGCGAAAAGGCTCATTTCGTTATAAGTAAATCCTTTGCTGTTCGTACGCAATGTACGCTCTTTAGTTCAACGCAACAACGGTCGCCTGAGAACTAATACTATCCGGGACACATGTATTGTTCCTTATTTCAATCTTGAGTGTAGGTTTACGGACAAATAAACTGCCGTTAGTTTTCTCCCCCGTTCCAGAGAAGTCAACGGCAACACTCCCTCGAGCACGGCTGCCAAGTGGCGTTTACGATCTGAAGAAACATTAAGTCCTGCCTTTGCAGGGCAGTTATTGATGCCTCAATGATGAGGCAAGCGACCTGCGAAAGACAACTCGTTCTTATCTCATCACTCCACTCGCGGCTGTTTCAGCGAAAGCTGAACTGGGGCTTTTCAGCAAAGATCAACGAATCCAATTTTTTTCTCTGCTACGCAGCGACACGATTCCAGGGGAAAAGGGTGGCTCTCTCGGAGACTGCCGAACCTTTTAAATTTTATCCGTTTTAATAAAGACATTTCTTGTCGTTGCTACATTGTAGGTCTAGGTGTCTAGCGAGCTCAACTGGACAAAATTAGCAAATATGTTTTGTGATGCATAGTCCAAGCCACAAGCTTTCACACTGGCTCATCTCTTCGCAATTCTTTCATTAAAACATTATAAATGTACGAGCTAACTCTTCCGGGAGGCGCCTACAGAGCGCCGTCTATGCAAGAAAGCATACACCCTGGTGAGGAGGGTAGGCTGGCAGTGCACCACGGTCCCTAGGTTAGAGGGTAGGTTTGTCTCTCTCCTGAAAAATGGTCTATACCGTAAGGCAGTTCGAACGACGAGCCGAGCGTGTATTGCTTAGCCTGTTTGGCTGCTCATATATCACGGAGGCCTGCTTGATGTAGACTGCACTTCACTCTGTGTTTGTGTGCATCTCGGAACGAGATATATCGTCTTCTCTCAACCATTTGTTGGGCCGCACACACTCACAGACACACACAATCCTACGCACAAAAATTAAAAAGAACTCTAACCTACGTTTCGGCGATCGCACATAATGTATGGTAAAATGTGCCCATAAGAAACCTTGGTACAAGCCTTTCTCGCGACTGTCCTTGATAAATATATTAGGCCTCTGTACGCAAGCATGTGCCAGGAAACATCAACATCTAGGCAGTAGACATTGTCGCTTCGTCTGTTTTGTCGAGTTTAACTGAATGGTTAAATGCGATATTGATTGATTGATTACCATCTAATTTATGATGCTGTTACCTTGAAGCTGGAATGAACAACGCTAATATTTGGTTACAAAGCCTGTATGCTGTCGTTTCTACTTCTTTCGTCTGAGTTATGGTTCACACAACCGCCATATATCATTTAGAGTACAACTATTCTGCTTGTGCAAGACGTCGTCCTTGACTGCACGTTATGCGGCCGCTGGAATTGTGCACAAATAATCAATAATGTTGGATGGATTTTCGATTGGGGAACAGAGCTTTTACCTTCGGGCACAGCTAGTCAACTTAACTCGGTTCGCCTTAAAGCATGAACTTGTCTGACAGAAATAATGCAGTTATATTGTACGCGTTACCGTCCCCATTATCATCATGACAGGCACGGTAACATTTTTATGATTATGAGGTTTAAGGCACCCACGTCCCACAGGCAATGGGGGCTCTGGATCAATTTTCACAACGTGGGGATCTTTAACGTGTGCCGAAATTTTGAACACACAGGCGTTTTCGCTTTTCGTCTCCATCAGAAGAGCAGCCGCAGCGGCCGGGAAAACGGTTGATATCCTTCCACAGATTTCCAGTATCTCCTATGAAGATGATTGATGTCTACATTACTGATTGAAGTCCCCATCACACAAGTAACATCGACTATGGAGTTCATATTCTATGGCACGTCGCTCCTCATGTTGTGGTACTTCGGAGAACCGCCAAGAGCCCAGACGCACTTTGAAAAGCTACGTGTCGTATGTCCAGCGTGACATATACCTTGCACCTAGGTAACTAACATTTATATTCAAGCTTTCTATGGCTCACTGGTGGCGATGTCGTTACCCAGAACGTACTACGGGAGAGCCAACGAGAAAAAAAATATCTGCGGAAATTCAGAGAATTGTCTACAAAAGTGCAGTAGCATTTTTATGCCGATTGTCTAGAGTGTGAGAACTTTACACTAAAATATGGCCGTTACTAGCGAAAGGCGTCAGAATACTTTATTCTTTTTAAGTTTTTTATATATTTTCACCAATAATGTAAATACATAGCACCAGAAACGATAAAAAAGGATGTGCCGAAATTCAGAGATTTGCCTGCTAAAGCGTAATAGCATTCTTATGCCGCTCGTCTAGACTGTGAATTCTTTATAGTGAAATATGGCTACGACTAGCGAGAGACGTCGGAATACTTTCTTCTTTTTTAAGTTTTCCTTTCTTTCTTTTCACGAATAATGGAAATACATACAACTTCAGTGACGAAGTGCCTTTACTTAGCTATGGATTTTTTTTCCGAAGAAGCAAGGGTCAGAGCACTCCAAGGGCCCGGGCCAGGCTCGGACTTGAATTCATGGATCGGTCGTTAATAGCTCCGACGTGAAGTGTAGAAAAGATCATTAAAAGGTATTGTCTGAGTTCATTTTTACTCGATTCTTGAAGCTTTGTTGAACGCATTGTTTAAAAAACCCGTTGTGCTAGGTGTGGTATTTACTTTACTCTAATTTTAATGGCATTTTATCTGTTCCATCAGTATTTTAAATTTAGGGTTATGACATGCCAAAGATAGGATTACGATGAATTCCCCAGCGGGGAAGGGATTAATACAGACAACCTGGAGCTCTGCACCGATGTCTAAGTATGGGCTTTAGATGTCACGCCCATCGAAATGCGGCTGCCGTGGCCACGAATCAAACTCGCGTGCTACAGAAACACCAACTCTGAGCAACCACTGCAGGTAAAACATTTCAATGCACGCACAAAGTAGTGGATTGAAACGCGGAACTAAAAATTTCAGCAATACAAAATACTTAGACTCGTCCTCCACAATTCACTGTCTGCACTCCTAGAAGCACAGCACGTTCGCCAGCTCGCTCGCCTATCCCTCACCTCCACGGGCCGCACCGCTTTGACACGCCGTGGTCATTTAGTTCCTACAACATTGGACGTAGCACAATGTGTGTCCTCCTAATTCCTCACACACCTCAAAGTATCCCATTTTCCGCGCCATATGCAACCTACCTACAGCGTCAGTCGAAGACAAACACGCGTTCGTCTCTTAGCGAAACGATGCTCGAACAACCCCGACACCCGATACATGGACTTCGCAACCGACTCGCACCGAAGAGTCCATGCAGTGGTTGCCCTCAATTCCTAAGGCTTCATACTGACATCGCCATTTCATTGCGGAGCCCCCAGAATGACCTGTGGCCACTACAATTTCGTCTATCAGATGCCGCTACTCTCTCCTTTGCCGTCGCAATTACGAAACTTTTTTGCTGCGTTCGTTTTCATTTGGCCATTATCTGTCACTCCCGCGCTTTCAGCAATGGGCAGTTTCACCTAGTGTATGTATAATTGCTCCGTGCCCCGTCGCGCGGCACGACCTACAGCAGACGGACAAAGAGGCTTCACCAACAACAGCGCCGCTCTTTAAAAACAGAGCTTCCGCTCGTGCGGCTCCAGTCAGCACAAAAAAACAAAACATACAGGAAAAGATGCGTGCTGCCCCAGCAGTTCGAAGACGGGACTCACTTCACTTCAAACCTCACTTCAATTCATCACGAGAGGAGAGTGATATTGACCCGCTACTTTATATAATGCTTTTTGATTTGATTGTAGGCTTCAACGCGCCGACGCAACTCAGGCGATGAGGCGCGCCGTATTGGAGGGCTCCGGATTCATTTTGACCACCTGGGGATATTCAACGTGCGCCGAAATCTCGTACACACTGGCGTTTTTGCTTCTCGCCTCCATCAGAATAGCGGGCGCCATGACCGGGAATTGAACCCGCGACCTCCCAACTTTAATGCTGCTCAATGCATTTCAGTTGCTGACGGACAACGCATATTTCTTGCTTCTTAAACCACTCTGGATAATACGATTTTAACGCGATAGCGTTATTAGGATCATTTTTTGATTCCACCATGGCTCCTAGCCGTCCGCTATCACGTGCGCTCATCTGGGGTGCAAGGAAATGTGTCGCCACTGCCACCCGGAAGCTACGACTGAGACCGCAAGATTCGATGGCTCCGCTGAACCTGTAATGTGACGCTACGGCAACATAAGTTTGGATAGGGGGACAGTGATACAACGCCGTATACGAAAGAAAGAAAACGCGTTTTACCCAGGTGCATCGCCTGCGCGGTAAAGTTTGTTCTATGCCCAGCTGGTGGTAGCAGGCTTGGCAGACATGATCTCCAGCCGTGCCCTCAACTTACGTCATCACTCCAAAGCGGGTTTCCACCAGAAGATCAAAAGTACAAAGGTCCGGTAACTAATGCCCCGAGTCTACTCGTGGGCTACGAGGCGTGTCGTAGTGGAAGCCTAAGGAGGAATTTTGACCACTTTAGGATCTTTAACGTGCACCGAAATCTCGACACACTGGCGTTTTGTTTTCTGCTATCATCAGAAAAACGACCTCCGCGGCCAGGAATTGAACCACCGTTCTTGGGTTCAGCAGCGCAGAGCCTTACCCACTGGCCACCATACCCCGTTTGAAAAGAAACAGGCACCCCCAAACAGAAATAAAATGCAGGCACCCCCAACCCCTTTGAAAGGAAACCAGTGCATGCCATGATAGACACGGCACCGATCCAGCTACCCCGCATGAAGCCTCTCCCCTACCAAAAATATGGATAAAATCCGAAACAAGAAGGGGCAGTGTGGCAGGCTCAAGTTCATTTGGGGAAAGTCTTAAAATCATGAGACTAAAGTATACACAGTCTGCGGGATGTACGAAAGCACGGGCCCCAATTGGTTTAATTAATTACTCTGGCAATCTTTGTGACTGCAGGACCCTGCAACATACGTGAACAAATAAGTGGTAGTTGGAGCCATTCTCTTGGCAATCCGAATAGCGGAAGTGTAAAAAAAGCACAACATAATTACAGACTCACAATGGACATTGTACAGTTTTCAGGAGGCAGAATGCCAAGCGCTTCGTTAAGATATTTTCATCCATAATGCAGAAAGTTAGCAATGTCACTTGGACAGCCGGATCCAACCGTCTGGAAGCGAACGCCGCACTATGGAATAGGCACACGAACTCACATACCGTGCTCCTTGTGACCACGACTTCCATACTGCCTTCTTCGAAAACTTTAAGAGGTAATCGTCATCCTATGCCTAGGAACACAATCTTTCCCCTTGCTACAATGAGGTCTCAATGCTGAAGAATCACAGACTGGTCGAAAAACAAACACATCAGTTATCTGAAAATCCATGTGCGTTATGGTGGTCGGTTAGAACATCAGACTTAAACTTGAAACTCTGCTAAGATAGGAGAAACGCCCATCCTCTTGCGCGCTACCTAGCCATGCCCATGGGTATGGCCAGGGGAGAACAACTCAGAATAACATATTGCACATCTTAAAAGCATGGGAGGCAGATTTGACCAGCTCGTTACCTCAAGATCAGCGCGAGCTGATTTAGAGGGCAAGGGAAGGAGCCGCTGCATCTGGGGCCGTCGACTCACGTTCCACCTTTGAGCTCCCTGCCACCTCTTTACAACATTTTCGTAAGCCACAGCTATTTCTTCCAGAACAAATATATTCTCTCTCTCTCTCTCTCTCTCTCTAAAAAAGAAAATTTGTTCAGCCTTGCCTCGACATCCGGAATAAACATTTTGATACACTGACACTGACTCGTCGTCGCTCAAACTGACCAACTCCTCGCATTTGCAACCTTCACGCTCACATTTTAAGCCCCCACGAAGCCGGACGGACTCGAGGGGTATTCGAATGTGGACTCTTCCCCAAGGCTGACAGCTTTAGAGACACGTTTGTTTCTCCTCCTCCCCAGATGCGCAGTGGGCGTTTGTCTCTCGCGCAACACGGCAATTAAAAACCCTGGGTAGTATAGTCTTTCTCTTTTCGATAATCTTTCGGGCTCGTGAAGCATAGATATGAAATGCAGCTGCGTAGGGAAAGGTTCCGCGAGAGCAGAAGTATCTATATCGCCCCTTACATCTTAGGATACAGACGTAGATGTCTCTGGAAGTTTTTTTCGCATAATACGTTTCGCATTATAGTATCAACGAGATTTCAAGGCATTTACAAATGCGCTTTTCCCCCACAATATATTTCAGTGTGCAGGTATGGGACCAATGAAGGATGGGAAATTTCTAGCAATTTTGCGGAGAATTATGCAACATGTCATCTTTTCTTTCTTTAAATATTTCCTGAAGTTGCTTGTATGGGATTTAATGTAAGGACTTCACGTGCGCTTTTGAATTACACGCATAGTACATCGTGATTTAAGCACTGTCATCGACATGCGCCATGAATGCGCAGACGGAACCATTATTAAAAGCCGCGGACGTCTCGTGAATAAGTAAACGCGTGATGCAACATGACCGTGCATAATAGACGTGTTGCATCGTTGCCGGCCTGGCGGTTTCAGCGTTTTCGAGCTAGCGGCGAGCCTGCTTTGTTCAAGTTCGCGCACATCATGCGGGAAGCCTTGAAGAGGAAGAAATATGAAACACGTCCTCCAATAAACCCGGAATGCCTATACCTTCTCCACTGAGCGGAGCTCGCGTCGGCGCGTTCTCCCGAAAGTTGCAAAAATGGTGTCGAGTACGCACGCGCGCCTGAGCCTCAAAAACCTTCCCTTAATCTCGCCGGCAAAATCGGTATGTTGTAACCCTCAGACCCGGCGGTCCTGGGACTAGAAGCTTAGCTGCGCGCGCGCGCGCAGAAGAAAAAGTTTTGAATTCCCGGATACGAAACTTCGTGGCATGGACTGTACGAGTAGCAAGAAAGCAAAAAAAAAAGCAGTGGTGCCACGGGGCCGCCCAGAGTGGCAGAGGGAAGCGAACGAGACGAGGTTATAAAAGATGGACAGGAGTCGCGCGCAACAGAGAGAGCCCTTGCGAACCCGCTGAAAAGACTTTCATCCATATAAACCCCCTGGCTGCTGCCTCGCCGCATGTTTCGCCTCTCTTGATGCCTCTCCTTCCCTCCGCTTTTGCCCTCCGTCATCGGTGGCTCCCATTGTCGATGTATTACGCTTTACCTTTTTTTCCTTTTCTCCCCTCGGGAGTGGGACGCGTCAAAACCCAATATACATTGGCGGGCGAAGGAACGCCGGCTATGACGGCGGGAGCTATTCTGGCTCGCAGGAAAAACGTTCCCGTATTTCAATAACAATGGCGGCTGGAGAGGCTTCAGAATCTGCTTATGCGAGAAGCGGCTACAACCTTTCTATTTACACTGTCGTCCCTTTCCTTATTTCTGCCGTTTTTCCCCGCGTCCTTTTCCACCCCAGCTGGGCCAGTGAGTTCGGCAGCCCGAGCATTGTTATGCCGTAGTTGTTGTTCGGCATAAACTACCATTTCCGTTATCGTCGTTGCATGTCAAGTAACGGCGATTCGGACTTCCTCTCCAAGCGCTGTCGCCACCGCCTTTCGAGATGAGTGGCGGCCAGAGTAGGGAAAGGGAACAGGAAAAGGGGAAACCGGGGGGATGGACTGTCCAATATTTCGTCCCGCAGACGCCAGTGATCAAACGTTCGGCGCTTGTAGCAGGGACGCCTCCTGCCGAACCGAAGGTTTACCTTGAAGGAAAGGGAAGACGCCCTGGGACCTTTTTGGAAAAAAGGTGCACGATTTTACTTTTGGAAATTGTGGTCAGTATGAGATATTGTAAAAATGAGTTTAGGCCGCAGTAGGACGCCAGGACAGCACAGGTGCTGTCTTCAATAACAGCCGTTTTTGCTTCTGTAAATGTAGACGAGCGGTCGCCTGCACACATTTTTGTCCATCTGCGCCATACGTAATATGGTAGGCTGGCGCAAGCCGTGCAATCCCAGATTGACGGCAGAGAATAAGGCTGAAAAGGCATCACCCACTAAGTTACTTTATATGGAGACAGCACTGGCCTACTTGAAGATGTGAGTAGAGCGGTTGACGTCGCCTCACTCGTGGGCAAAGTCCGTTTTCCCCATTTTCCACCATCCACGTTGAAGCATGGAAGCCCACTTTACAATAAGGCTGGTTTACCCGATACCTAGTTTTGCGACGTGGTGCATAAAACCCCACTATTTTCAGGGTCTTGAGACGCTTGGGGCGAGAAAAAGCAAACTCCCTTTCCGGGAGAGGGAGTTTGGCATCCTTGTCCTATTCTCTATGGCGCGGATAGATCACGGTTCCTTTGCCATCCTGCAGTGTCGTCATAACCGGTTGCTCATAGTGGGGGGTGAGACGATAACCATTTCCAAGGTTGGTTGCATCAGGACGGATACCTGTTATACCAAAAGGGAAATCTCCTCCTCGGGGAAAAAGGGTGAACCAAAGGGTTTCTCCCTCTTGAGCATTACCCAAAGCAATTTGGCTTTTGGCGTTAAAAGTAAGCGTATTAAAAAACTATTGTCCTTCATGGGCCCTTCAAAAAAGAGTCACCACAAAATTTTTTTCCAATACCCTTCCTTTTCCAGGCCCCTATTAATACGAAACCATTGACTGCTATTTCAACTTTACCTAGCAACGGTCCCTTTAGGGGAATGCCCTAGATTATTATTGAAAAAACTAGGCTGTGGCGAGTCCCGTAACCCTTTGGTTAGACTGTTGGTACTGTTGGCGGTAGCGTGTCCACGTGCGTACTTTCAATACGGCCATGCAGATTCTGCTTCACGGCACTGTTATTTTAGGGGTGCTTACAAGTTCTTGAGCGCTTAAACCGCAGTGTTTCTCATCCATGCTGAAGGGGGAACCATTTATGCGACGATTCGACCAAGGAGCAGCTTGCTATTTATGGACTCAATTTTGTTTCATAGAATACACCATTGGCATCAATTCGCTAAATTACTGGATGGTTTATTCGTCTTTGCAGCAGTGCAGCACCGATGACTTACAGCTCCGAGTCTCCGAGGAAGAGTCATTGATAATCTTGGTGAATGTTTTTTGACAGAATGTCAGACTTCAAACTGATCTTAAAGGGGTCCTGAAATACCTTCCGCCGATGCATGGATGTACATGTAACCAAATAAAGCAATGTATTAGCTATCTCCTCCCGCAAGAATTTTGTTAAAGCGATGAGTATTAGCTGAGAAATCGTAAATCAAAAACCGCGCATTATCGTCGCGCCGCGTTTCCTCCTCTTTTCAACTGTTGACGGCGCGCGAGCACTCCCTCCCATGATGCTGCGCTAGTCAGCGGTGACGTACTTCCGCATTACGCTCCTCCGACTGCCGTCTGCTACGGGTAAGTTTTGTTGACACCATGAATTCCGCACTCCGCTCAAGGATGGATAAGCGAACGAAAAATCTGGCCGCATGTGTGCGGTGGCCTGGCCTCGCCCTTTCGCGGTGTGCGTTGCTGCAGTGCAGCACGTGACTTTTAATCGGCGGCGAACTCGCAGCCGTTGGGGGAGGATCTTGCGCTCGGTCCCTTTCAAGCACCGCGCACTGTTTATCCAAAAAGCGCCGTATCAGATGTGGCCCCGCTGGTCCCGGGTCTTATTTTGCGGTGGTGGTAATTCCTGCCGGCGCCATGTGAAAAAGACATTTTAAACCGATACAGAACCCGTGCACAAAACGCTTCAATCATGTGACCAGTTCAGCTTCGGGCGACGCATGGTGGAGAGCGGCAACGTTGGCAAAACATGCTCCGGCGCGGCTCTGAGCTTTCTAGCGCTGGAGCGAGCGCCTTTCTTTGACGATCTCAAACATCGGTTGCCTTGGCAACAAGGCACAAACCGCCCCAGAAGTCAGTTACGGTTGCGGATCCCGGTTCAGCTCGGGCCCCACCTCGCGACATGTGGGCACTGCAGGCGTACCACTCACCCTCATTAGGAAGTGTGAGATGCGTTTGGGATTACAGGAGGCGATGGTTGTGTGTGTTGTGGACGCCTTTGTTTCGCGATGAAATGCGACGTTGTGCTTCTGCGGGTGGATAGTGCTTCCCATGGTCTGGATTATCTTTCTCGAGCGACGTACGACTCAACCTCGCATGGTGTATGTGCAGTGTGCGTGGCTAAAAGCCATCTCGGCTTGCGCGCCAGAGTTAAGTGACTTGCTGTTCGTCCCCGCAAACCGCGCGCGAGGTGAGTGCCGAATTTACGACGGGCAGGAGGAGGCAACCCATCGTCTGTCAATCGTGGTTCAGACTTGCAACGCATGTTGTGACGTTGTGTTCGTTCGAAACGCATCTCTGGATTGTTTTGAGGTGGAAAAAAATGTATCCGTCAAACCCGGGCATTCGGCTCAGGCGTTCTCTGCGATTGCACGAAAGAAGTGCCACGGGGCTTCAACGCTTTCTTTATGGAACGTACTCCGGTAAGAGAATATCCATGTCGTGTTATGGCCGTGTTGCATTTAATACAACGGTTAAGCGTTTGTTTACACTTGTTTCGTTTGTCGTAAAATGTCCAAGCACTCCGGCACTCCGCTGGCAGATCAGCCGGCGAGCCGACGCTGAGCAGACGACTCATCTCTTTGCCGGAAGTGCGTGAAAAAGCCGCCCAATAGCAGGATGTCTAGCTCATGACGAACATCGGGGAATCGATGATGTAGACATGTGGAGATGGCGGCGTCCAAAAACACGAAGGAAAGGGTGAGAAAAAAGCGACAAACTTTGCAACAAAAGTGTGAGCTTTCCGCTGCGCGTAAAAGAGTAATACTTGGCCCAGATGACCTTGACGACCCAATCTAACGATTGCGCTACTTTATTTAGTGTGCTCAAAATGCCTTTCAGGGCCCCTTTAAAGTTGTCCTTTGGATTCCTTGCTTGCGTTGTTTCAGCCCACGGTGCAGGGTGTAATTAAATTTAATACTGCCGCTGCTTTCCTCGACGTACTTGTTCCCCTCAACATTATTAAAAAAATCACCTGTCCGTGAAAAAAATGACCAGCTCAGATTTCCCGCCATTTCAGCGGCACAAAAGACAACGTCAGTATGTTTTCTATAACACCAAATAAAAATGTGTTGGGAAATTCTTTGGCAGTTTCTGACCCTCTTGGCAATACGCTGTCTCCGTGTCGCTTTAGTGCGGCTTCCACAATGTCATTCGGATTGCACCTCTTTCTGTGAGAAAAATTCGCGTGCCATAAAAATCACCGTGCATGTTGTGGATGATTATTATCTGCATAATGCATTCAGCGCTGACACGTCCAACCCCCAAAAAGTGACGTGAGAGCCACAACGCATTTTTCAACATATTCTTTCCGCGATACGTAATCTATGCCGCAGGCGGTGACGCGTGCAACCCTGCAGCGCATAACAGCCTTGAACTCATTATGCGTAATAAAGGGCCAAAAGGAGCGAACGGGATCCCGCTGTGCGAAGTGCCGAATCGCATACAGTTTCTGCCTACTGAGCAAGGAATTCTCTGGCCGTTGCACATCGGCGGCGTCGTGCCTCGCAAGCCTCTTCCGAGTCCGAGGGAAACAGCGAGGCATGGCATCGAATACAATAGAGCGCCGCACTGAGAAGGGAATTTTTTTAGCTGACCTGGGGATTCTGATGCAAATCATGGCTCGCCCTCTTAACAAATGAGATGCCAGTCGCTGGTTCAGCACAACGCACACGTGCGCTTTAGATGGCGCGGTGTGTAAGATAGCTGCTTACTCAGTCTATTCAAATCAACTCTAGTTGGGCGTGACTCAATTTTAGTAGGGCGTAACCTTAGATGGCAATCGGAGAGATTTACTATTTTTCCGAACGACTACACGTCGTCTGCCCCTGCAGATGTCTACGACTAAACTGTAAGCGACGGTTCGCCTGAAAACAAAGGATGAAATATCTAACTGGCCAGAGAAACGAATGGTGATGGGGGCATAATGCCTGTTCAGAAACGTGTGTGAATGTGTAACGGAGACACGATTTATTTATTTATTTATTCAGGTACCCCTAAAGGCCCTCCGTAGGAGGGTATTACATAGGGGGAGCATGCGCATACATCGAACATAACATGAATGGTGCTAACAGAATGATAATTACAACGTAGCAAAAAATACAAGCAATAAGAATTTTTAAAAAGACATAACTACAAAAACATATAACCACAAGGGCAAGCACATCACAGCAAAAAAATAAAAAAAATAATAAGAAAGGTCAATATACGCAAGCAAGAACAGAATAGGTCACTTCATTTTTTAAAAGTCTTGAATTTTGTTAGGTTAGCTTCTGTGTGCAATGGTGCTGTGGTAGGTATTCGAGTACTATTATTGTGCGCGGAATGAATGAGTTTGCGAACGTAAATGAATGGCAAGTGATGCGCTTAACTTTACAAGAGTGATCGCGCCGTGGAAATGTAACAGTGGGTGAGTGAAAAAAAGTCGTCATGAAGGCGCTCATGATGATACAGTTTATAAAAAGGTGTTAGGCGAGCATGCCGGCGCGAAGTGATAATGAAGTCACTCAGCGTGATTTTTCAGCGCTGTGACACTTGCGTATGGGGAATAATCAGAAAGATAAAAACGAACAGCACGGTTTTGCAGGATTCAATATCACGCATATGTATTCTTGACATTGATCCCAGATGGCAGATGCGTATTCAATTTTAGGGCGAACGAGAGTGACGTATGCAAGTTTTTCTAATGTGTGATGGTGCCTGCTTTAGGTTATGTTTTATTACGCCTAGTGTACGATTGGCAGATGCGAGCGTTTCATTAATATGGTTATGCCATGTTAAATTGTGAATAATACTGCGCATGGAAGTGTGGCAATGTATTTATGTGTGGGGCTGTGTCTACGAGCGCGTGTGTGTGTGTGCATAAAAGGGTTTGTTGAAACAGGGCGTATCCTTGTACACGGACGTGTGCAAATGCCGTGCTTCTACCGTGCATCCACCGTTACTATGCCTGTTACTGTGCTTGTACTCACCTTCTTTGTTTTTCTTTTTACACAAGCATCGCCACACATAATTATACAGCTACGATACGCTGCGAGACGTGCCCTCATGATATGGGGGGGGGGATTAGATATGCACGAGTTTGCACAATTTTAAAGAGAGTACACGGCCTGCTCATCGTGTCTCCTGAGGACAATTTCCGAATTAAGGCAAAATAGCCACTGGCAGTGGCTATTTTGCCGGCAGCCGGCAGATTAGCCTGGGAGAAAAATTGCCGGCAGTTCCTTCCCATTGGCTGGCACAGACCACGTGATTATTCTGCCGGCGCATTTCCCGGGGCTATTTTGCCGGCTGCCGGCACATTTTCAGGGTTGCTATTTTGCCGGCAGCCGGCACATCAGCCCGTGAGAAAAGTTGCCGGCAATTCCCCGGCAATGCTGCCCCTGGGCGCCAATCTGCGGCAGCCGGATATTTAACTTAACCTGCTTTAACGTTGGGGACAAGTTTTCGGGCTTTGCCGAGCTTGAGGAGAAGAGTGATTGGTACTGTTCAATGAATTACGTCAAGTTATAGAAACGAGTCGGCAAGATTGCGGTGGGCACTTGAAGTTTGACTCAGCCCGACGCGAACTTTGACACTTTGATTACAGACAGTGAATGTTCCTTGGTGTTTCTTTTGTAGAATTTCAAGCAAAAGTCGCACAATAAAAAAAATGATCAGCCAAAAAATCAAGATTGCATGGCTAGAATTCACCACGGTTTATTTCAATGCTATGAAATTTTAAAAACGAACTTCAGTAAAAACATATATTTCTGCATGGAATTATGCAAAGCAGGCAGACGTTCAAAAACATCTAATTTTGCGTTCATATACCAAACACAGACAGATTAAAAACAGCGACTTAGGCACAATCACCACACTGCCAAACTTTAGCTCTCGGCTGCTTGCTGCTACGCCCACATCGCAAGTGGCAACAAGCACAAATCAAAGTGTCAAAGTTCGCGTCGGGCTGAGTCAAAGTTCGACATGCCCGCCGCAATCTTGCCGACTCGTATCTATAACTTGACGTAATTCATTGAACAGTACCAATCACTCTTCTCCTCAAGCTCGGCAAAGCTCGAAAACTTGTCCCCAACGTTAAAGCAGGTTAAAGTTGACATCTCCGGCTGCAGCAGAATTGGCGCCCAGGGGCAGCGTTGCCGGAGAATTGCCAGCAACTTTTCTCACGGGCTAATTGCCGGCTGCCGGCAAAATAGCAACCCTGTACATGTGCCGGCAGCCGGCAAAATTGCCCCCATGGAAAAGAGCCGGCAGAAGGATCACGTGGTCTGGGCCAGCCAATGGGAAGGGACTGCCGGTAACTTTTCTCCCAGGCTAATCTGCCGGCTGCCGGCAAAATAGCCACTGCCTTTATAATATCCCTCCAGTTTTGGACAGGATCTGCTTGCTTGGGCGCAGAAGAAAAGGACGGCGTGGCGTTTCACGGTTAGATAAATTTATATACAATATTTTCCCTCCGTATGTCCGTCAGTCCGTCCGTCGTCCATCCATCTATTCAACCACCCCCATATCAATCAATCAATCAATACATCAATCAATCAATCATCAAATCGATCAATACATCAATACATCAATCAATCAAACCAATCAATCATCAGTCCATCCATCCATCCATCATCCACCATCCATCCATCCAATCCATCCATCCATCCATCACAAACCATATCATCATCAATCAATAAATCAATCAATAAATCAATAATAATAAATAAATAAATAAATAAATAAATCAATCAATCAATCAGTTTCAGTTTCAGTTTATTGTCGTTTTGAAAAACAGTGTGTAAAAATGCATATACAGAAGGGGGTCCCAGAGAAATAAACTGTAATGGGACCCCTTTTTATTTATTGTACACAACTAAGCATTTAGTAGCAGTCATGAACACGAATAATATGCATAAACGGACAGCTGCAGTAATAATAATTAACTATGACATGGAAAGAAACCCTATAATTACGACAAACATGTAGGAATATTAAATACCAGAAAATGAGGTACAAGTACACAAAACATTGGAAAGGAAATACATTAGTAAGCAATTACATCAGCGTAAATTGTCAGGGAAAAGAAATGTCCTGAGAGCA
Organism: Haemaphysalis longicornis; assembly: GCA_013339765.2. Classification (NCBI taxonomy): domain Eukaryota; kingdom Metazoa; phylum Arthropoda; class Arachnida; order Ixodida; family Ixodidae; genus Haemaphysalis; species Haemaphysalis longicornis. Next base: position 176,341,554 of record CM023452.1, on the reverse strand, counting down.
TGCCTGAACGATGACAAGGATGATGCAGATTTAACATTATAAGGCAAGTTGTTCAAGCTTTTATAGCAGCAAAGTCGACTGTATTTTCCCATATTTAGTGGGCACTGAAAGCAGTAAGAAGTTATTTAACTCTGCAAACCTAGTTTTATTGGGGTTAGAGAGGGTATGGCGGTCAATTATGTGAAGAATACCGGGATCATGAACCAGGCGGTAGGCAATGAGGCATAGATTGTGGCTTATAAGCTGTGTGATTGAGTACAGATTAAGTTCGCGCAAAAGAGGTGCGACATGTGCGCTGTAAGTGCTGTGTGTAAGTATTCGAATAGCTTGTTTTTGAACGTGCTGCAATGGAGCGATATGGGAGTTGTATGTTAATCCCCAAGATGCTATGCAGTAATTATTATGGCTATGTATAAAAGCGTAGTACAGCGTGAGGAGTGTTGAAATAGGAAAGTACTGCCTTGATTTAATTAGCACTCTAATTCCAAATGCCGTTTTTTTTCTGAGGGAATTAATATGGACATTGAATTTCAAGAATGGGTCAAGTTTAATACCGAGAAATGAACACTGTTCTGTTGAGAATATTGCATTGGAATTAATGCGCAAAGGTGGAATATTGCTTCCTTCTTTGTGACGCGAGCTAAAAACCATGAATTTAGTTTTGTTTGGATTTATCAGTAGATGGTTTTTTGCGCACCACGTGTTAATACTGGTGAGGTCACGATTAAGATTTTGTGTTAGATCGTCTATGCACGTATGCGACGAATATATGGTGGTGTCATCCGCATATAAAATACAATCAGATGCTGGCGTAAGGCAATTAGGAAGATCATTGATATAAAGCAAAAATAGAAGTGGGCCAAGAATGGAACCCTGGGGAACACCTACGTTTATTGTTTTAGTGGTAGAAGATACGCCAGATATAATGACTGTTTGTTGGCGATTTAATAAATAATTGCAGATTAACTTTAGGGGAGGGCCATTAATACCATAAGATTCGAGTTTCCGAAAAAGAATGTTATGATTAATTGAGTCAAAAGCTTTCGTAAAGTCAATAAAAACAGCACCAACAAATTTACCCCTATCAATTTCATTTTTGATCTTGTCAGTTAGTGCAACCAACGCAAGATTAGTGGAATAACCGCTGCGGAAGCCAAACTGCCTTGGAGTTAGTAGGTTGAACTTGCAGATATAGTTTGAAAGACGTTGTTCTACAACGTCTATCAATTTTTCAAGCACTTTGCTAAAAAATGGGAGAATAGAAATGGGCCGATCATTTCCTACGGATGTTTTATCACCCTTTTTGAAGACTGGGGTCACTCTGGTTTTCTTCATTTCGAGTGGAAAAACAGCCGTTTTAAAAACCAAGTTAACAATGTGAGCGAAAACGCCAGATACAATATCAGACATTGCTTTGATGTGTTGGCATGAATGTTATCAATCAATCAATCAATCAATCAATCAATCAATCAATCAATCAATCAATCAATCAATCAATCAATCAATCAATCATCCAATCATCCAATCAATCCATTCATCCATCCATCATCAATCCATCATCATCATCATCCATCCATCCATCCATCCATCCATCCATCCATCCATCCATCCATCTATCTATCTATCTATCTATCTATCTATCTATCTATCTATCTATCTATCTATCTATCTATCTATCTAATCTATCTATCTATTCTATCTATCTATCTATCTATCTATCTATCTTCTAGTCTGTCTGTCTGTCTGTCTGTCTGTCTGTCTGTCTCGGTGGAAAGGCGTGAAGCGATTGGGACAGTACATCCATCGCATCGTTGAGCGAATCTCAGAGAAATCAATACTGGCTCTTTTTAAAAGAAAAATCAGACGCATTTCCATGCGGTGTGAAGTCGAGAGAGGGCGCCACAGCCCCTTTCCGAACCCCTGCTCCGCACTTGACAGCTTTCACGTTGTGTAGAACCGCTTGGATTTTTTCTTCTTCAAAAATGCAGGAACTCATTCCGTTCAATACGAAATCTTTTCTCTCAGAATTGAGAATCTAACGCATGGGTTCTTTTGCAGAAAATCACCTTTACAAGGGTGGCGCTCAAGATGGCTGCTGGTTTCTTGCTCGTATGTTTATCTTCCAAGGCCCGGTTCATTACTCCTATTACAGACCCTCCGCCCACCCTCTTTCACGCTCCGTGACCCTTCGCCATGCTCCCATCGTTCCAGCGTTGACTCGCTAAGGGTAGGCCCGGGCGGCGGCGGTGGCGGCGGCGGCCCTTTATGTAGTACGCGCGTGTGCGGCCACCATTGAAGGCAATGGCCACGCCACAGACTGGCGGCGCCTTTTGATGCGGTCCCCTCTTCCCGAGTGCCGGTCATGCTTTGTTTTATATAAGCCGTGGAACACGACCAAAGCATCAGTCGCATGCCGCCGCCGTCTCTTTCGCACCGGTGCGGGTTTCCGGAGTTCTTCGTTGTCCTGGACGTGTGCACGTTGCGGGCACTGCGAGGGTCGCATTGTTTACGAACAGCCTCCAGTCGTCAGAAACCGTAAGGCCGGCTTTCTTCGGTGGCGTCTGCGGCTGTAAGCGGTGTGTGCCAGAACATCGTGTTAAGGCTTTGATTTATTCGATATCCGCCGCCAGCCATGTATGTCTGATTCTGAGCCATTCTGTTCTTACAGGGGCCGTGTGGAAGTGCAGTTCAAGTGCATTACTTCGTGTACCACGAACCTTTACTTCAAATAACTTTGAAGGAGAAATGAGCATAAATGCCTATGAGTTTGGCACGATGGAGTTATGCCCCATTACTTTCTTTTAAATGGAACTAAGCGCCGCGATCTCTTAAAGGAGTACCGACACGAAATTTCTCGCTTTCAGGTTTTATGCTGTAAAGAATACCTATTGGCCCAGTAATTACGAAAATCGAACCGAAAGCCGTCAGCCGCCAGCATAGAATTAATTATAGCACGTTTATTGCAACCATTTCAAATTAGGTCGCCGCGCGGGAAAATGGCCGTTCGAAGGCCAGCCTGCAAGCGGGCCAGCCTTACGTCACGGTCTCACCCGTGACGTCATGGACGTTCGTCGCATCATCTGCTACGATTGCACATGGTCCGCACTCGCCCGCGCAGTCGACATGTCGTCTGAATCGTCAGACTCGGATGAGTCGCTGCCACCCGACAGACAGAACAACTTTATTTGGCCAGGCGATTAGGCCGGCGATGTCTTCGCCGTCGTCCGTTTTTTAATACACTGCGGCTCGAACCGGCGCAGACCGTGATAGCAAGAGCTTGTCGCCACTCTTATAATCAATCTGATCGCGATAAAGAAGTTCCACATGCTAGAAAGTAGATGTTAGTGTGGTGAAAAATTGTGCTAGGGGTTGTTATCAGCGCTGAATTTAAGCTTGCCATAGCGCAACTTGGGCGAGCTCGGCGACGCTCACCGCCGCGTCGCCGCGGTGTGCGTCGACATCGCGCACCGCCCGGCACCGCGCAGTTTTCGGCACCAGTGCAAGGCAACACCATGCGCCGGCCATAAACTGAAGAGCAAAGACGCCGAACACGCAAAGTGCGCAAAGTTTACAAGCATTGCTCACACAGCTACACCCACGTCTCCTGCCCAAACGAATACCACCGACAACAGCAGCGCAGGATATCGTTTCCGGTTGCGAAAACGACTATATACGTCACCCTGAACCGGCCAGACACGGAGGCCGATATTTCGAACCGCCGAAAGCGATTTCGCTAGTGCTGCCGATTTGTGGAAGCACGGGCCGGGACAATCAAACTCTATTTTAGATGTGATTGCGACCTCGGATTGCTGCAAAAATTTCTGTGAGGCATCTGTACAAACTACTGAAGCCAATTATATCATTTTTTAGGCGTCAAAATAATAACCGTGCAACAAAGCTTGGTATTACAGAGAGTAATTGGCTGTGAGTAATAAATTGTCGTGAACCGTTTTTGGACGTGAACATTAAAATTTGAATGTAAAACCGCAGTCATCAGATAAGATGCACGTTTTGTTTAGAAATACAGCCCGGAGTCAAAACCGAACCTTACTCCTAGCACTTGTCGAATTCTGACGCCGCTAAATGGAGGCTTCTTCACCAGAACTAAAATCTGACGAACCCACATCATTGCTGGAGTCATTACTGCTGCTGGGGTAATTGAAATCAGCAGCTGCAGCTGCCCAAGTCTCTACCACAGCTGTCCGCTTTTGTGGAGCGCGCCGTAAAGCGGACGCCGTTTTCGCCCAACTCGCCGCTATCCCGGGTTCAAATTTCACTCTCGACGCCCTCTCCACAAGCGAAATGTAAACAAAAGATCATAAAATAAAAAAGACTTGCTAATAAATGCCCATGACGGCGTTGGGTGGCCGCAAGGCGCCGTTCCTAGCTTTCACAGGTCGTTTTGAAATTATCGGAACTCGTGTGTCCTATGACCTAGGGCACCGTAAGGAAAGAGTTAGGCCCTCCCTGGAACGTGCAATAGAGAATGGATGCAGTATAGCTAAGCGGAATGCCAAGAAATCCGGTATATCAGTATCTCTTAACAGTAGCTGTACCAGTGAGTTACTACATCGGTAGGGAATTGCTTGACAAATAGTCATATATTTTAAATTCTACTTCCTGAGTGGAGCGTCTCCTTGTAAAGAACTCGAAAACCCCTTTGTCACAGTTTTGTGCAAGCACACTATGGCGTAAATAGAACGTTGTTGTAGAATTGTTACTTTTTTTTTGTCAAGGCAGATTTAATGCAATGAAACGACTTCCAGTCAGCCTTTTCTGCTTCCATTCATTTGCCCGGGGTTCTAGTTGCACCAACAGCTGAGTTGAACTGAACTTGCCTCAAATAATTTTATAACAACTATTACTAAATACCAATAAATAAAACATTTCGCTGCCATCACCAGCGAATATTTTAAGAACTTGTAGCTTGAACACTCCTATCTAACGTTCACAGTTATCCGGTTCTGGAAGTTGGAATATAGAAAGAGTCTCAGCTGCATTTCTTTCGCCGCTATAACAGTTTAGCCGATTATGAACTTGCGCAACAGCACATTTTTCGCAATGAAGTTGTGAGCGCTGTTTTTTTATCACTAAATCTACCTGTGAATTCATTGCCCGTTTACAATTTCATAGTATCATAAATCCAGGTATTTGAGATTGCGGTTTACTGAATTTGACTGGGACGAATATACACCGGGGCATTAGGCGAGAAATGCACGCCCGACAAACCAACATATACTCCCAGTAAGCAAGCATTGATCGTTAAAGAGTTGAATAATTCCTTTTACGAGAATGGGAAATTTTGTGGCTTCCCGTGAAATTAACGTGAATTCATTCACGTGCAAAGACATTCGCAATTCCTCCTGCAACACACCTTTTTGCGGTCGTGCTCTAACAAGCCGAATCACAAAAGAGTTTTGAACGTCCCTAAAAAGACCCAAGTATTTTTTCGGGTAACAATTTAAATGCTTAGGCCACGAAACGGGCTATGTCGGGTGGAATACAATAAAGGGACCGTATTTCGTACGAGCCTTGTTTTCCTGTAGGTGAAGTTGAGCGTGGCACTCTCGATTCCTTCAATGCCTTGTGGCCAAATGGCGGAAAGAAACTGCGCTGACTCCAAGTCTAAGAGCCGACATGTACAAAACAAAGTTCAAATCAAAGAGGGATTTCGAGTCCTGTTAAGACTCGCTACTGCCTTTGCACTACCAATACGGTACTAAGCAAAAAGAGCACCAGGTACGTACATAGACTCAAAATTCACTGGTTTTGGCGCGCGCGAGCGTTAAAGCCTGTCCTACATGTTCGGCATTTCGTTGCGAATTCGGATCTGCGGCACCGCCTTGCGGAAAAACGGTATATTTTCCTTTTTTCACTGCTACGACAAATTGCCAAGTTCCAAGTGGCGTTCACAGGAGAAGTTAAACTGTTCGGAAACATTTGGCAGTTTGCCACAGCAATTAGAATCGGCCGTTTTGCCGCACGAGCGGCGCCGCAGCTTCGAATTGGCAGGCCAAATTCGCACCATGTAGAGCGGGCGTAAATTCGTATACCGCGCACCACCCGTGTAACAAAAGCCTCTCCGCTACGGCTCTCTATTAATCCGGACACTTCGCAGAGGACGGCATTAGGCCGACACGAGAAGACAATGGCATCATTTTCCCCCCCGGCTTTACGACGACGCACCCACCACCGCCCACAGAGACGGTACTCCCGGCGCGTAGCTCCTCCTCCGAAATGGGAGAAAATACGTGCGCTCTGTCAGCAACGCGGCCACTCCCTCTTCGAGCTCGCCGTACGCACATCACAACCACCGTGGGGAAAACGGCCCGCGTGGCCTTGAATACTACGTCTGCCGGAAGCCGAAAAGAGGCTAATGGACGCGTGGACAGGACAAACCCTGAATACGGACGACTGCGAAGACAGCGCCGTGGAAGAGGAACAGCGAGAGGCAAAAGCGAACACAAAGGGAAAAAAGTTGGCCACTGTCGTCTCGCCGTCCATTCCTCGCTGTCCATTACACACGCCTTGGGCGATGATGGTCCTTTTGTTTGGGCACCGGATATTAGGAGGCCGGAATAACCGCCGCCATCCGTCCATTCATTGAGTGCGCGCGGGCACAGAGCGGCTCTGCTTCGCGATATTCTCCTCCTCTCTCTCCTCTCTCTCCTCTCTCGACGCATGAATGGCCGCCGGCATCGCTCGCATCTCGATGTGTTTGTCTTGCACTTCGCCAGGGGTACTTTTGACATCTCGGGTGCCCATAGACATTGCTTAGGCCGCGCTTGTACGTCTTCTCCGCGGGACAGCTGCGAGAGGCACACGCGTGACCCTACTCAGAATTCTGAGTGCGAGCGTAAGGGTTGACGCAAGTATTAGCGAGGCTTACTGTTGTTTGAGGAGTAAGTGGATGAGGTTAATGGCAAGCACCTTTTCTCACAGTCCTCGCTAGCATCGTCACCGTTCGTTGGAATAGCTTAGACGGTGCGTAAAAGTTTCGCTCTTAGCGCAGTTGGGAGTCCTAAAACAAAATATGCATTTTCGCATTTCGAATGAAACATTTTATTTGGCACAGCTGTTTTTTTTTTCATTTGGCAGATAAAAACTTTGTTTTGGTGTTATATACTAACAACGTGATCCGTATGCGACAGAGTGGTTTAGCCGAGATGAAATTATTCGGCAATGTGTTTTTTTCTTTTTTATATCCTCGTTAAGCTCTGTTCAGCTCAAGGTGTTTCAGTGAGAGTAAAATGATTAAACCCGCTTGAATATTCTTGCCAGACCTAATATTAGTGCAAGACCCATATTCTCAGGGTACGTGCGTGAGTGTGCGTGTACGTGCATGCGTGCTCGCGAATCATTTCTTGGCGAACCTTCTAGCTGACAAGCAACATAAATGCATAGCATCTACAAGGAAGGAAGGGTTCGAAGGGAATAGACCTGGAGCGGTGGCTGTCAACGCTATGTTATAGCGCTGGCTAGTGCGGTCCCAGGGTGTCCGGCAGGTAGTAAGCTCTGGAACCTTGCTGAGCGCCAGGGTTAAGCACAGTTGGCGTTGTAGCACACCGTCTTGTATTCCATATTGTATTTCTTGGACAAACTTTCTTCAGTGTAATGATCATCGTAGTGAGTGAGTAGTTTTCTGAGTGACCGAGAGAGCGAAAGAACGAACCAAGAAGGGAGCGAGCGAGTGAAGCAACGAGCGCGGCATATGAGAGGCTTTGGCAGCGCACGGTGCATCTTCGCCAAATGGGCCTTAAAATCTTTAGGCTAACAACAGGAAACCACCATTCCTCCCCGCCATGTTACAACCTGAAACGCTGATTCTCACCGCGCGACTATTGCGCCCGGCTGTCAGAACGAACTTTGGCGGCCCACGAGATGCCAGCGTTTGGAAAACTGGGCTTTCTCGTCCCCGACGTCCGAGCTGCATGGCGGCTGAAGGAATTTTATTTTCGCCCCGGAACTTTCCATCGTGTAGATGGCCGGAACTGAAAATTAACGAGTGGAGTGGCGTTTTCTCCGTCCAGAGCTCGCGGAGTTTGCCTGCGGTGATTACGCGAGAGATTGCGCAGGCAGGCATAATCGAGACGCGTGTGTTTCATAGCAGCGTTCACGCAACCTCGTTAACCCAAGCCGAGTGGTTAGGGGATGACTCTGAGCGGGATATTTCGAAATTCTAGAAAAAAGGGGGGTCCCTCTCCGAAAAATTGTTAATTGCGTCGTGTTCGCGGGAAACTGCTTTCGCGCTGCGTCGCTTCGCTCTGCGAAACCGGAGAACACGGCCTGAAGGGACCCATCCATGGTGCACTCGTGTGTAAGGGGTCCAAGATTGAAGAAAGCTCTTGTCAGAGGGCACTGAGCAACTTTAGAGGCCGGCTGCAACGGCGAAGTTTTGCATCAGTGTCCGTTTCTCTAGTGTTTTTAATCAAACACCGTCTTTTCATTTCACTTCGTTTTCATTTCATTTTATCACTTTAAAGACCCCATTGAAGGGGTATTACATAAGGGGTGGGTACTTATGTAAAAAAATCACGCCATATCCACGGAATGAATGATGATAAGTGGGGCGAAGCTCGAGAGGGGGAGATCATCGGTAACCGTAACTCTCCCGTGAAAGTTCGCCCATTACATCATTAAGAAAGACGTAAGACTGTGTGCGTACATTGTACAAATCAACTTTTATTTTCGGAGTCAATGCTCCCCAGGCCAGACCTGGTGAAAGACCCCGCGCCATCGAGGACTACCCCGCACCTCCACCACAATTTGTCACGTAGGATGGGACACAACGGTAAAGAAAGAACTTTTATTTAGGGCGAACTTGTGCCCGAACAAGACGAGAGGAAACGAGCAAAGGTCCTTGCGTCTCGTTCGATCTACGAGAACGACTGCCTGCGTTCGTGGCGTGATCTCTTGCGTGATCTCCCCCTCGCAGTGCACGTGCGCTCGCGCCTCCGTTGGCGAACACAGACAAGCTCGCGCCCCCGGTGCCGAGTTTGCGCTGCGGTTGCAGCCGGTTCTTGCGCGTGCAACGCGGCCCACTTTGCGACATCTCCGAAAGCATGCGGCGGTCACGTACCACGAGACACAAGGGATGGACAGACCCATGGCTTTAGGAGCTTCGCCCCTAAAATTGGGAGCAACATTTTATAACACTGCAAGACAATTTGTTAGGGGTTCGAAAATGTGGAAGGTCAGGTTATGGCGGTGATTTTGTTAGAAAGGCCGTTCCAGTGCGTTGCTGTGTGAAAAAAAAATGAAGACGAAAAAGCGACGGTGCGCGTAAGCGGACGCGCCACTTGTTGCCTGTTTCCGGTGCGACTGGAGATGCGTGCCGCGCTGAGAATGTATCGTGGCTTGCCGCATACGCTGTAAAGGAGAGACTGGAAGGGGGGGGGGGGGGAGGGGGGAAGACAGCACGGAAAGGCCGACAGGTTAACCAGGTGTAGAGCCCGGTTTGCTACCCTGCAAGGGGGAATGGGGTTCAGGGAATAACAGAGACGGGGTGAGGGAAGAGGAAGAGATAGGAGTAGGAAGGTGCGCTCTCTAGTCCCGTTTCGGGCACTACAGTCTTTCATGGAAATTATTTTCTCTCAGGAAACGTAGAAGGGCTTTCGTCGCCTGCTGTGAAATCCATGGTGGAGACTGATGACCTAGGATAGTCTCTGCCTGTAAAGGAATTTGTGGAAAAGACATGAACTAGCGATGTGGCGACGGAATGCAAGCAATGATAAAACGCATCCTGCTTTCAGTGTCAATATGTTGACGTCACAGTAGCACTTAGCAGCTTATTGGTAACTAACGGAACGTGATTGCGATCGTAGCCTGCGCGTTGATAGCTACCGGCCTTCACCTATTCTCCAGATGCATTTGAGATGCATTGAATAAAGTTGATTATGAAAAAAAAAAAGAAATAAAATTGGCACAGCTTGCACTAGTGGTCGAAGACTGGAGAAACAGCAAAGCTGGCGGCCCCTTTCCCTTCTTCGGAGACCGGGATGTTGCATAATCATCATCAGCAGCAGCAGCCCATTCGGTCAACTGCAGGACCTAGTGGGCTGCTGCAGGACCTGGGGGACCTAGTGGACTGTTGGGGTGGCCAGTGGTCAAACTGTCCATTCCCCAGCGCAAAAAAAAAAAAAAGGTTCCAGGTTATATTTCAATTTCAATTCAATTTCAATTTGTTGATTTTCCACTCCAAGGAGCAGTGTGCTCGGAAATGAAGCTCCCGCGAGCTTGACAATTTTCCCCAGCCAAACAGAGTACGGCAGCCCGCATTTACAATAATGCAATCACAATCCTCCCGGTGTTGCGAAAATAGAATGGTACACAGAATTATAACAAAGCAAACTAGTAAATCACTTACACAATGTTAAAGGAAAAGAAGAGGTCGGTGTAACATATTACACTGTGAAATTGTACACTCTCATAGATAAGCAAAGAACGGAAATGAGCACAACAGGAACAAGCGTGGTAGCGCCAGTACATGTAATGCTCTGCGTTTTCGAAGAGTAACATTAAAAAAATGCAACCCTTCAAATACAAATGCTAGCACTTAAAATTCAATAATTCGATTTAATCAGATGCAACAATAAAAGCAGAAAAAAGAAATACACGCAATGAAACAGGTTTTCGAAAAGCAACAAAAAAAGAGGTGAATACATTTCGTTATGGCTACAAGTTTAAGCAAAAAGTACGCAGGTGTGATAGGGAGCATGAATAAATATCTAATCCAGTTCTGGCTAAGCTGTCTAAAAGCGAAGGAAGGGTGCGACGCAGCATTTTAATGTCGTAATTGGTTCTAGGCGTTGTTATGTCAAATTTTTTATTGTGGCGCAAGCTATACGTTGGGGCATCCGCTTTCAGCTCAGCCTGCTCACAGAGAAAACATAGGTTATTTTTTACTTCGTGCTTATAGCGCAATGCTAGTCGCAGTTGGTACATACAAAATGTCTTCGGTACGTTGGCAACGTGAAAAAGAACGTTGCTTGATCCCTCGGTAAATTATAAATTATCCTGAAAGCATTTTTCTGTAAAATGTGCACTTTCTCGAGATTTGGGTTTGTAGCTGTCCCCCAGACGAGAGTACAGTAATTCAGAGAGTTCAGTAATAGAGATTCTCGGGATCTCCGTATCCAAATTTTTTTCTTGAGGCTTCTAGGTTTTTCAGCGCGGCAGACGGACAAAGCTTCGCCTAAACGGCTCTGCTGTTAATGGTGACGGTGGGCGTACGCGGTCACACAACTTGCGGCGAGCGACCGATGCGACTAGAGATGGGTGCCGCAGGGAGAATGTATGATAGCTTGCCGATGGTACTATAAGGAAAAAGGAAAAAAATACACCATCTTCCCGTAGGGGAACCCTCAGTAGTATGCGAAGCAGCCATGGGGTCGACTGAAGTTCCCCTTAGTTTTCAGTTCGTCGTTTCCGTTGACGTTCAGCTTCGCGTGCCTTCGTTGTATCAGCAGCTTCTTGACGTAGTTTGAATGAGTGAAGGACATTAGGCGCGTTCGTAGCACATGCTCCCGTCTCGGTTTGTAGCGCAGTGGGAAGAGTGCCACGTACCTCCCGTTGCGGCCAGAGAGTCGTGGGATCGAAACAGGGCGCCGCCTGACTATTTCTTTCAATAGTGGACTGCGCTGACGTCAGCCCAAACGCTGACGGGGATGAAGAGACGCGCATGCGCAGTAGAGTGCGGACGGCGGAGAACGACAACGAGGGAGGGAGGGAACAGCCTTGAGCATGAGATGCTTCGCATCTAAAAGACTAGCAATGTGGCGACGGAATGCAAGCAATCAATGCCGATATTCTGACGTCGTAGGAGTACTTTGCAGCTTATTGGTAGCTAACGAAACGTAATTGGAATGCCATTTTGCCCGTAGGTACAGCGGACACCAGCCTTTGTCTATCGGCCCAAATATCCGTTGTATTTATTTCCCATATGCATTCAATAAAGTTGGCTTACGGAAAAAAGGAAAGAAGAGATTGCTAGATGTAAGCTGGCGATCCTGACAACTCCGGCAACAATCCTTTCCGTTTTGCACGAGCGTCCAGCTGCCACGAGGCCTATCAGACGTCTGAAGAATACGGATGCGATCGGCGGCTATGGGGAAGACGAAACTGTTTAACAACGGAAGGTGCGAGATACATACGTATTCATGACGATCCACCAATGGATGGATTTTTATTTCATCTGTCACGCCGCCATTCTCTCTATCTCTCCGTACCGTTCGTTCCCCCGTTCGTTCCCTCCCGTAGAACTTGCATGGTGAGATAGGTATCATCACCCGAATTACAGAAGTTTCAGGAATTCGACTTTTCTTTCTTACAACAAACCAATGCTGTAGTAGTCCGTGCTACTGGTCTGAAAGAGAAACCGCGAGGCATTTAGCCGCGGGGCTGTTTATGATCTCGCAATGTCCGGTGGTGTCCGTCACGCCAGGCGAAGGTGCATCACTGGTCCGACAGATGGCGCCACCGCCTCGTCAGCTCAGCAGTAAAAGATATCCCCTCTCGCGCCAGGGCATGGGGAGTAGGAGGGGCAGGAAAGGAGAATGTAAGAAATAGCGCCGCCATCAGATGGGCTTTTCCACCCTGGACGTCGAATGTTTAGAAGGTTCCTGTCAAGGTTAAGTTTCTTTTAAACTCGAAATAACCTGTGGTCGGCGTCCTGGTGTTTCTTCTTCCCAAGGTTCAAGTGCGCTCACCGGTGAACGTTCGCCTGCTCACGATACGGAAACAGAGGACACAGAAGGACTATAACCTCAGCGGCGCTCGCTCGCCTATGAATGCCAACAGCTCCGTTGCTTCATGACATTTCACAACCCTATGACCGGCTATAATTTTTCGCGTTGCTATGCCTAGTTTCGTTGAAATGTGCAGGTGATGATGAATTTTTAAACGACGCCTCCTAATATTTACGCAGGCAAGAAATCCTAAACACAAAACCCGCCCGCAATTATGGTACGAGTGATTATGCTTTCCGCCTAGAAATCAAAGGGCCCTGGGTTTCACCGACCAACGGTTGGACTGGCAATCGGATTTTGTTTTTTAGACCTGTGTTTGGCTTCGCATGCGTCAACTAAAACTTAGTTGGCATACGCCAACTAAACAAGCGAGGGACACACGGCGACACGCACCTCATAAGAGAGTTCCCCATAATAAACTACAGGCTCTGGGGATGTAAGCAATGCATGTCACGATTCTCGCGCAGCGCAAAGTCTTCTAGCTCTCCAGCCTTTTGGCAGAGAGAGAGCTAGGGAGATAAAATTCATTCTATCAACTCTAGTTCGAATGGTGCTTTTCACTAAAGTTATCCAATATGACCTTCACTTAAACCTTGTTTAAAGATAAACTTTTGTGTCCTCACTGATGTCGTTGTAGGCCAATGAGCCCTGCAGAAAAGCCAAATTTTTATGACGATGGTGATGAGTGATCACCGGTGAAGTGAAAGATAAGAACGCTTCTTGTGGCAGGAACCGAACCTGGGTTCCCCGCGTTATGAAGCCGGTGTCTATCCGAGGGCTCCATTTCGACACGGTTGAAGCGAACGTCAAGCAGCAGGGGCCGATTCGCGCCGTACCCCCAAACGCAAACGTTTGGCCTACGGAGTGCACACCTGAGAGTTGCAGTGAGTTTTCTAGAAAACTGGTGCGCATCTACAGAGTAGCACATACTCGCACAGTGGGATTTGCCAACCAAAGAATCCATCACGAGAAATCTCTCCGTTCAGCCATCGTCATAGTTTGAGGGAGGGGTGCATGATTTTTTTTTACTTTAATGTATCATGTTCCAAAGATAGCTGAATATCCCGTATCGGCTCTCAAACGGTACATTTTCTGATTTTGAACTTCGCGCGCATGAAATCACCATCAATAAATATTGCCGTGGTTTTTGACAAACCAGAGAGCGTAACTCGCAAAACCTTGCAAACACTAATCATCCAAACTCGCGCTGAAATTCCCCGCTCCAAAGCCCCGAGCACAAACCTGCCCGAAACAGATGTCCCAAAACCTTGTTCCCCAAAGCCCGCGCTTTTGTCGTGATTAGCAGCCCGCCGTCTGCGGCTACCTAACCCCGTGTCAGCAACACGTAGAGCGGCCAGGTTCGTTCTCAGCTTAGCAACGCAAACGCGCTGAAAACACTGCTCCAGTTTACAAGCGATGTTGTCGTGGATGACGCCGTTGCAGCTACAACTTCCGACGGCCCGCACTGTGAAGAGAGCGGAGCGTCGAAGCGTGTTTGCGAAGCGAGTGTTCGCGGTGTTTCTGAAAGAGCACGTCGGGCAGGACAGCTTGACTTCTTTGCACGCCCCGTCAAACTCGGCGAACTCGAAACTTTGTGCCAATCGAGAGCACACCGCGTTGCCCCCGATGTACTGCGACAAAAGTCGGGCAATATCACCATCCGCGTCGCCCGCGCCACGCAATGCGCGAAGGGATGAACACGTCGTCGACATGGTCGCTGCCGCGCGACTCCCGCGTTCCCGACCGCCTCTGGGCAGATTTTGCAACTCTACTTGCTGCCTTCTTTGTCTTGTTATTAGGTATAACACTCAATGTTGAAACATGCAGTATACGTCCACCTCCCTGATCAAAGCAAGCTTTATGTGAGACCCCCTTGTCTCATGAATGAAATTATTTGTGGGCATCTTGTGCCCTGAGTTCACAAAGAACGTCACCGAAGTGTAATAGACGTATAGTCAATCATTGTTCTGGGAAAATGCGACAATGAGTCAGTGCTGAGGCCTTGTTTTTCTAGGAGGTGTGAACCTGACCCGGCCAGCCATTCTTCAGCTTCCGATTTTTATTTTGTGGTTTCTTGCCTCTACTCCTGCAAGCATTACTCTTTTTTCTTCTTTGTTATATTTTCCTGGTCGCTGCGGCGCGCGCCTAGAAGAAGAAACCAGCGTAGGGTGACTTGTTCGTCAGGATTCGGTTGTCATGTTCGCTCTTGAGGGGCGTGCGAGCGTGCTGGGGGAAAAAACGGGGCCAGCGACGGATGGGCGTTCTTGCCACTCGCCGCGTTTTCTGGCAGCCCCGAGCTGCGAATAGTGCGTGATGTATGCGGTTCTCGGGGAAGGCCACTCGTCAATGTCACGCACACAACTCGCGCACACACAACACTAGAGCGAGCGCGTGCTGTTCGGAGCGGCCGGCATGGTGCTTACAGTAGAGCAGAGTTCCAGCGCTGCTTGGGGGGGAACTCGGGGGAAGTAGGGCGGTGGCGAAGTCGTGCGTCATGCCTAGTTTGGGTATGCTTGCTTTCATCATCATCATCATCACCAGCCTATCTACGCCCACTGCAGGGCAAAGGCCTCTCCCATTATTCTCCAATTCCCTCGGTCCTGTGCAAACTGTGACCAATTTATCCCCGCAAACTTCTTGATCTCATCTGCCCATCTAACTTTCTGCCGCCCCCTGCAACGCTTGCCTTCTCTAGGGATCCACTCTGTTACCCTTAATGACCAGCGGTTATCTTGCTTTATAGCGGTTATGCTTGCTTTATAGACGCGTAAATTAAGAATTACTATCCAGGGGCTGGTATTATTTCTACATCTCCAAGACGTTAGTCGCCCTTGGCGATGTTGTTTGGCATGAAGTAATATACACTAAACCCTGGTTATAACGAAGCGTTTGGGACAGGAAACTGACTTCTTTATAAGCGATACTTCGACGTACTCAACTACCAGTCAAGGGATACAGTAAACCCTCTCTGTAACAAAACTGCTTTATTAGAATTCTCCCTTTGGCCAAAGTTTGTCTCAGTACAAACTGCAGCGCAGGATGGGCACGTCATGCTCGCTTTTAACGAAGCGCCGATTATAGCGAAACAAGTTTCCTGCCCCGACTACTTCGTTATTACGAGGGATGAGCCAAATGTCCCCATTTTGAGTCGGCGCCCTGCTAGTAGCAAAAACAAGTGTGGTGGGCAAAATACGCTCGCCTGCAATATATTGTCACGTAGCCGATTACGACGCAAGTTTCTTCATGTAAACAAAAGTTTACTGGAGCGAACGTTTGCTCCGCTAACTACTCAAAGATTCCACAAGCGGCGACGAAGCACTCAATGAAGTGACGTGCGCAGGCGAGTGTCGGTGAATCGAATGCCGCGCTGTTTACATTGGGAGCATTTATCTGTCGGAATTTTCTCTTCGAGAAAGATCGAATCAAGTGCAGAACAAATCGTTCCACACGTGATCTAACGTGATTCCAGTGTGTGACCCTTTCGTCATCAGAATAAAATACCCGTCTTTGATCGCCATGGCAATCAAAGACGAACATGCTATTCCCGAAACGACAGGGTCATACACTCTTCCTTTACTCTTCCTTCCTTCTTAGGTTTACAGTCAAACAAATTTGCCCTGATTCAGGGCTCCATCCGAGAAATATTGCCAAACTAGTGTTTACAAGAGATTCAGTTTGCATTAGAAAAAAAGTATTTGACCAGGGTTCTCATTTCTTGCAAAACGTACATTTTGTTTCGTTAAAATTAAGCAGCATGGCTATATATTTCAGCGAATAATTTTTCCGCGCTCCTCAGGAATGCATAATATTCTTTAATCATGTACCATACAAAGTGAACTCGAACGGAATGGCCTTCCATAACACGTCATTCGCGCAAAAATCTGCCAGACTTCAAAGCTGCCACTCCGCCATTTCTGTAGCAATTTGTTTACCTCAATTTCTCTTGTTTTTATTACTTCGAAGCGCGTTCTTTAAATTTCACTTCGTGTGTGGTTTTTATCAACTTTTGTACTTGTAGGTTCTACTTTGTAAGCCTTCTGTAACATTTTGTACTTCTCCGCCCCTACTGTAAAGAGCGGTGAAAATAAATATCTTAGGTAGAAGTGCCTGCACAGATAGGTGCGTCATTGAATCATTGCAAGTGGTTCTACCAGCAATATTGCTTTTAATGTTTTCATCATGGCTGAGAAACTCCCCCAGCTTTTGGTCAGTAGGTATTTGTTTTCGAGTAGTCAATTTCACCTTCAAACCAGGAAGTGGACATCAAAGCTATCTAGTTGCTCATCTCACATGATGAAACGGAATGGGCTAACAAGGATGGAACAAGGAAGACACCACACAGCGCACCACCAAGACACCAGAAAGACAACAGATCACTGTGTTGTGTCTTCCTTCGTTGCCCCGTCCATTTTAACGTTTTCCGTTTTATCATGTCAGAGAGTGGAGGAAGGGAAGCGCGGGTGAAGTAAATTTAGTTCATAACCCAAATCGTTCACAACCAGAAGAATGCTAGTTGCATAACATCAGCAGTATTTGGCGATTAGTGGTTTTTTATTCCGGCGTTACTTGTGCTTTCAGTTTCTTGGCCAGTGTAAACACCTAAAAAGGTACTTTTTGTACTTGGGAATTCTGCAGTGTTTGGAACTAAGTTCTAGTGTAGGAATGAGAATGATTTTTTTCTAGCCTTCTAAGCCATGATTTCACATTGATTGGAGTGCGCATTAACGATAGATACCAATGTAAAGCATGCGCAGGGGAAGGGTGGCTGGTTCGTAACTTCCAAAGCATTCCAGTTCAGATTAATTTTAAGTGAAACAGGTTTGAGGTAAAGGGACATTCTGTTCCTGTGGTCTTGTAGGCCAGTGCCTTTTATATACCGGCACACAAAGGCATTCAAATTGTCTACGAAGCGAACTCGGCGATGTCAACACCGCACTTCTCACACCTATGGCGCGACGGCGTTTTGATGCCTTTACCCTCTCAAACATGATATTGATGCAAAAAGTTGTCATCACAAATTATATCCAGTTCCCAGGTTCCGTTGTACAGCTAAGACTTTTCCGCAGTGCAAGAAATGACACTGAACATCAATAACACAGAATAGGCAACAAGTGCCACACTCTTTCATAGACCTCACAAATTTTATAGTGCCGCACCAAATAATCGCGTTACTGTTCAGCCACAATAGCCTTTCTTCCTGTCACTGACTTTATTTCGAGATTTCATTACTATTGAAGGGTTCTAAAAAATTTGCTTTCACAACCTCGTAGACAGGACAATAACCACTATAATTTGACCTTAAAAAAATACCCCACGCACTCATGAATGCGCTGCTAAGGATATCTGAATGCAACCGGTGTGCTTACAAGCATTGGGTAAAACCACACCTCTTACAAATGTGGTCTGAGATAGCTTGTGGACGCACAGTTTTTAGTCTGAGAAACAGCCATTTAAGCACCAGCAGTGTTGGCCCAAGTAAACATGGTTGCAAGAAGGCCGGAACGGGTAACTAACTGTCATGTATTATGAGGCAATGCTTGATCAGCATGCTTCATCACCCACCTTCTCTGCACCATCCTATGACTATCTAACGAACCCTTGTGCATGCATGTACAATGCTATTCAGTCCAAAATAGCCACATTTACTCTGCAGTGCAAGACAATCTTGTTCAGTCTTATGAATGCGTTGTGCATATGAGATAACAGCAACATTATTTTGTACACTCTATCAACAACACCATGTGGAAAGTTTCCCGCATCCCGAAAGTTTCCCGAATTGTGCCGTTGGAATTCTCAAAGCGTAAAAATCCACGACATGCGGGTTCTATTTCCTTTGCGGTCGGGCCGCAACAAAAGCTTCAATTTCTCATCCAGACATGGCCCGTATGCTCTTCTGGGCAGCCCGGGCAACCGAGGTTTTCATCGTTCCAGATCAGCTCGTTCGGTACCGTGCCTGTATTCCGTTCGCCGCGTTTCATCAATCGAAGATTATAACTACGGCGGGCTGCACCGGAAGCAAGGCTACGGGAGAGATAAGACGTGCAAGCGTGAGAGCGTCATCGAGGCAGAAAAAACTTGAAACAAGCCGGCATGCGCGTCCAGGAGATATTCCGATTTCAAGCTTAAGTGAACGGGAGTGCGCTAAGACAGGCCGAAAAGGACGAACGCACGAACAATAAATGAGAAATAATGGCAGTTGGTCGGAGGTTTCGAGTTCTGAAATAGCGCAAATTTATACAAAATGGACGTTTCCGAGAGGCGAAATCGCACTGGCACGTGCCGCGTGCACCGTTTCAGCCACCACCATGCCGACGGCAGATTGAAGTGTGTGGAACGCCCCTCTCGCGCGCTTTCTTTTTTAAACTTTCCGTTTTGCTTCCACTTCCTTGTTTTCTTTTATTCGATGAAATGGCTCGCTTTTTACTGCAACCTCGAGTTTGCGGTTTTTTCCGTGGCCAGTACGAATGACAAATGAACGGACGAGAAACGGTGCGAGCTTCGAGCGACGCGGGTTCGGCGACGTCCGCGGCTGCCCTCGCTGCCCGGGCAGTTAGATGGCTCTGGTGAGCGATGATGGAGGCTTCGCTGGTCGTCGTCGTTGCTTGTCGATGCCACGCGAGACCTCTCCTTCTATTTTTTTTTTTTTCGGGGACGTTCGTCACAACGTGTCGTTCGGTCCGTATATATGTGCAGCGTACACAACACCCCAGACTGCTATCCGTACACTTTTCCTTCCCAACTGCCATGTCTTTCTCGAGTTCTGGCTGCGGAAATGTCTGTTGTATGTAATCTGCGGGGGCTTCCTTCCAATGAAATCCGCCCTGGGCTGAGGCAAAGAAAGGTCGCTTTTGGGATGTGCGCGTTTATCTTTGCGTTCGTAGGTCATCGCGTGATGCGAAGACGTGTACGGTAAGACGTTGTCTAAAAAAAAACCTTCAGTTCGGCCTATTTGGTATCCCATCATTTTTTTGTCACACGCTCTTACGTGACAGAAAACGAGGCCTGGACTTCAACAAGCCGCAAGACCAATTCGCAAACGTGGCTCCAATAATAAATTTGATGTACATAACAAAAAGTTTAGTGGAGGGACGGATGAGACGTGCACCTACGATATTATGAAATTAATATACGAATGGGTTTAGCTTGAGCCAGCTCCCATTCCATTCTTTTGACGTGTCATTTTACGTGACAAAAACCAACGAATACGGGAACAAAGCGAGCATAAAGACAACGACGTTTGTTGTAGTCCAGTGCTAGTTATGTTCGGTCAGGTGAAAGTGAACGTCAATTTGAACAGGTCTCAAGAGTAGCATACCGCATTGTAGTGCTGTAACAATTAATAAGACAGGACATTTTTCATTACAAAGCTAAAGAAACACCTGATAAATACGAGCACACATGGAAATACCCAAGGATTGTCCGTCGGTCTTTTAAAATGCGCCTTATCAGTGTCAGCTGCAATCACCATTATAATTCATTAACCGTCCTCAAGAAGAACTTTCGTTACGTTAAGTAAACAAATCGCCAGCGCATATAGCTCGCAAGCGTTGAAACATCCAGCTCGCAATGGGCGAGAACGTTAACAGGCACATGCACTTGGCCATGTGGGAACAAAAAAGAGATATCTCGGTTCAGCGCTTTCTGACACAGCATTAGGAATCCTTACATCCACTAGGCATTGAACTGAATACGTAAATATGCGGACATCTCGTTTCCCCACGTCCCATTAAACCTTAAAAGCAGACATCTTTTTTTCTGTAGATTCAGTACCGGGAACATCTTCGCGAGACATTTCAGCCGGTTGTACGAAAAAGCACTTCTCTGTCTTTTTCCCTTCTTGCTCCTCAATTTTTTGTTTTGGACCAGTAATCCATCCAAGGAATATTACCTGCGCTCCATAACTCGTATACACCTCACTTGGCAGCTGCCCTGAGTGCGCATATTGAAGCGGACAGCAGCGTATTTCCTCGCCTATAATAGCATTATCCGCGTGACGATGCCTCCAGGCGAAAATTGGGCCACGACAACGATTATCTCCGGGATAACCGGAGCCCAGTGTCACAGCCTAGCATCGGCGTTCGACCAGTGAGAAAGTTAGAGGGATAGGGAGAGACTGCCACTGCTGGAGTTTAGAGAGGCCAACGGTGATAAATACAGTGTTCGCTAGAGTGCGTCTCGCCGAGCTGTGTGCACTCGGGGAAACAATCGGGCCACCTCTAACCCCTCTTGGCGTGCCACCTCTTGTACGGTGCCGCGCAGCAGGAGATCTCCATCCGCGGTCATGTGGAAACAACGGGACTGCCACACGCGCTCGCATTGAAATCAGTCATGAACCGATCGGTTGGCGCAGCCGCGGAGAGCGGAAATTAAAACTGGAGACTCGGTAGCCAAACTGGGCGCCGGCAACCCGGGTGGAGGCCTGCTGCACGCGAGTGGCTTCGACGTGCCCACCAACGTCCTGGATAGGTCGATACCGACATCGCCACGCTGACCAGAGTGTATACGAGCACCGCAATTCTTCCTATTATCATTCGCGTCGACCACTGGCTTCTTGCGTGCAAATTGTGACAACGTAGATGCCACTTCATCGGAATGTCGCCTTCTGGTTTGGAAACCTGTTGTGAAGCGTTGCTCGGTGGCCTGCTGCCGTATCGGAGACGTCAACAAAGCCCTGCGATTCGAGAAAGTGTGTAGTTATTTCAAGCTGGCTGAGTCATATACAAACGTAAAAGGAAAGCACAATTCCAGCTTCGTTCTGTTTCGGTGGTCGTAAACAGACGCTGGGCTGCTTGTACGTACGCACACGTTTCGACGTAAACGATCACGCACCAAGGGTCACAGCTCGGGCGGATGGACGGCGAAGGAAATGGCCTCTCAAAGTTTCGGGGAACATGATGTATTGTCGAACAGATATGGTGGGATGAAGTTCACGAGAAGCCATCGGAAGCCGGGCTGAGGCTTCGTTCGATTGAATTGTTGCAACGGAAATGACGAAGAGCCGACGTTTATCACACAGTTGCGATTTTATGTAATTGTTGCGTTATTACTTCCCTAAGTCGCATCTCCAAACCCTCCTCGGTTTTCCTTCTTTCTGTATTTGTAACAAGGGAACGTACTCCTTAAAGTGTATGTATAAAGGGGACACAGGTAATGCCGCCTCCAGTGGTCATTCAGGGGGCATCACGTCACCAGCCCTTTCACAATTATGTCCAAAGGGAAAAAGGTGCTTTAGCGTTCTCAACAGCTTGTGGGAGGCTTTCGTTTATAGACAAGATTGAAACACGCTCGTATTGCGTAATTTTGAAACTAAGGGAAGTAGCCGCGACCATCGAGCATTTCCGTGCTCCTGAAAGTTATAAATGTGCACCCAGCAGAGACTTCTGGTTCCTGCAAAGGCCGAGAGACATTGGCCACGTTATAGCCCGTGTAAGCAGCATCAAATAAGCAGACACCCTACGCAACATCACCACTTCTGTGTTCCATGACATGAAAGCGGCATGCCACTACGTGTATTATGATGCCATCTACTCATCACTGGTGCCTTCACGTCTCGGGAGACGCATAGACGCACGGACCCCTGATTACCTATCCATCCGGTGCATTTCCGTATTCAACAGTGACAGTCCGGTATACAGAGTGACATGCGGGGTTCCTTAGGGCGGGGTGTTGAGGCCGACTCTATTTTATGTTGGTGTTATGGGCGCGGAGAAATGCATCCAACACTCTGCGGGAGTCCGCTTGTATGCACACCATGCCTGCCTATGGAGGTATGGGAGTAACAAGTGTGTCATCGACACCAGTGCGGAGTACTAAGTTATTAACTTTAGCTTGTTGTTTCTGCATGATATGGCGAAAAATAGCGCTAAAAAGGACCAAGGAAACAATACAGAGGCACTTTCGCTGACTAACAACTGCGCACTTATTATTTCCCCCGGCAATATAGAGGAAAAAATAAAATGACGTCAGAATGCATCAGTGATGATAGCACATTAAAAACACAGACAAATGTCGGAAGTGCAATCGCATCCACTGAGCCATTTTCAGGCTAATCTCGGGTTTAGGTAGCCACGTTCTTTTTTGTAGAGGGCTACCGAGGAGATGCTCACACAATCTTCGCCACGATTGGCTATCATCCACGCCTCATAGATTTCGCGTTCGCGTGTGCCGCGAAACTTTGACTGCGAAGCAGTACACCTCTAACCGCCAAAGGAAATTTTCGTGTCCGCAGAAAACTCCCAGGCTACTACTGGCTACACAAACTCCTGACACCGCCAGTGGTAGAAGCTGGGCCCGATAAGAAGCGGAGCGAGAGCTCGTCGTCTTGCCGTCTAAGCTACGCCCACACGTGGAGACGGGGAGACAGTCGGTTGTGTGGATTCAGCGTCTCAGGATGGGGAGGGTGCTTTTTGGAGGCGATACATAAAACAAGAGTGAGGGGGAGACAGTGAGAGAGATGACGCGCGTGCCACCCCGCTTCTTACCCTTCGAAAGGCGCTCCTCTCCATTTCCTTTCTGTCAAGGCTGCTGCGTTCGGGACGCCGCCCCCGCGAATCCCAGGTAACAGGTTGCAGTGTCTGGTTTCACTCTTTGTAGAGCCAAATGTGTGAATTCAAGTGACGCCGCATGGGTAATCGTTGTGTGGGTAGTTCACAGCTTAGAAGTCCAACCACTTTCACAGCGTGGAGTGGTGCCAATTTTTTCGCACATTCGTGTGTCCTAAAAGCAGGGAGCATTCGCAGGCCTTGCAGTGCTTTATCCAATTGCTTCCAATTGAGTAGGCATGCTCTTTCAGGCGCTTGTTTAGGTTTCGTCCAGTTCATCCCTCATACACGCAACCGCATGCAATGGACGGACACCTCATAAGCCCGTTCTACGTGGTGCGAATTTCGCCTGCGTAGTCGCAAATGCGGCGCCGCTAATGCGTAAAAACGATCCATTCTTGCTGCTGTGGCGAATTGCTAAATATTTGGAATAGTTGAAGTCTCCTTGGAACACCACTTAGCACTTCGCAAGTTGTCGCAGCAGTGGAAATAGGAAAAATAGATTGTTTTTACGCACGAGCGGCGCCGCAGCTTCGAATTCCCAAGCAAATTTCGCACCATGTAGAACGGGCTATACACGACGCTGTCCTAGCATGGAACGAAGCGCTTCGCTTGCTTTATAGTACATCGCGCCATTGAGCGCCCAGGCGTATTGACCTTCCTACACAAACTTTCAAGTTTGTTTTGGGCAGAGAACAGGGTGCTCATATCTGCTTTTGTGGCGTAAGCTACACTGGCCGAGGTTGAGCAGTTTCGCGTGTGCCGTGAAGGGCCGTTCTGCGCAAGCACGAGGGACATTGGCTTGGCTTGGCTTGGCTTGGATTGGATAGGATTGAATTGGATTGGATTTGGATTTGGATTGGATTGCATTAAAGTGAATTTTGTTGGATTGTGTTGCGTCATAGCCGCGGCAGACGCACTGGCACCGGCGCGTGCCCAGGTGTGCGCCTCAATTGCGCAGTAGCCAAGTCTGACGCTGCACCGGAGCCGCTTGATAGCCGTTTCGCGTGGCTCGTGAAGAGCCGTGCTGAGCATGCGCGAGGAGCAGTGTCTGGACTGGACTGGACTGGACTGGACTGGACTGGACTGGAATGGAATGGAATGGAATGGAATGGAATGGAATGGACTGGACTGGATTGCTGAACCTTAGCTCACGCTACGTATATCCTGGCATAGCAGAGCGAAGCCACTACTAATTTTTTTCAACAGCTTTTTTGGTCCGGTGGGAAACATTGCGTATGAAGCGAATGACGTTCAGGGTCTTCTTCCGCATGTCTTCTTGCCTCTCGTGAGTCGAGCAGAATTCTTTCAGGACTGCCTCGCCGATGCTCAGAAACAAGGCCTGTGGATATCCCGCCGACTACAACTGCTCCACTTGCATGTCCAACCTGCGTTCCGTGCCATGAGGACAGGAGCGAACCACAGCGCTCAACAGTGCGACGTGGGCAGTTCCACGTTTCGTAAGCTTGGAATGGGACAATGGAAAAGGTAAAACGCCCCTTTTTCTTCTAGGCACGCACCTCCAGCGTACGTATCTCGGAGTTCCTCACCACGCGATGCTTGCAACTTTAGCCTGGCAAATACGTACGCGATCGCTTTTGAAATGCGTGATGTCACGCTGTGTGGGCTGGTTGTTGCAGGTACACGCAACACCTTACGTCCGAAATAACAAATAATTGAAGCGCTAGGACAACGAGACAAGCGAATCAACACACACAAGGCGCTTGTTGACTCGCTTGTCCCGTTGTCCTAGTGCTTCAATTCTTTGTCATGTTCTACTAATAAAACCAAACCAGCATCCTCCAAAAAAGAAGGTTCCAGGAGCAGACATACATGTGACGAGTCCCTCGCACGGTCTTTCAGATGTTCGCAATATAGAGAATACTCCGACCCTTTTTAAATGCAGAGCATTTCTTTAACTCACGATGTCACCCGTTCTATTTGTCCGTCGTAGTCCGCACCCCTCCCCCTACACTATATAAAAAAATAATACTTACCGGCGACTGGTTTCGATCCCACGATCCCCGCGGGCGGAACGCAAGGTGCATGGTGCTCTACCCACTGCGCCACAAAGCCGACACAGAATGGAGGGCTACGAACGCGCCTTATATCCTTGACTCATTCAAACTACGTCAAGAAGCTGCTGATACAACGCATTCACTACCTGTGGGCGGAACGCGAGGCACAGGTGCTCTTCCAACTGCGCCACAATAATAATACCCACCTGCTAATAAATGATGTCACATGACCACGTAATTACGTCTCCTCATTTAATTACAATACAACAACCAACAGCAACAAGTGCAACAACATTAAAGTAACGCAAACTACTTAACGTCGTGCGCCCCCGGAAATGCTCTGCATTTGATCGTGCCCCTCGCGAGGGGGATGTTTAGTTTCCTGCCGCAGCAAGAACCAGTTTTTTTTAACAGCGGAGCTGTTATTACTGGCCGTAAGTTCGCCGTTGCAGGAAAAAGATACCTAGAAAAGGCCGAGCGCTATAGGCGCATGCATCGCGGCTACTGCTGAGTCACCGGCTCGCACAGTGGCTTTAGCAAGAACATAAAAAACTCCAGCGCTGTCGTCCAGCGCTACCGCGGATGTAAAAGACACTCTAGCGTATTGCTAAGATGAAAGGGCACTTTGCTTGGGAAAGGTCACCCAGGACGGCGCATTCTCTAGAAGCCACTATGGATAACTTGAGGCATGGTTACGAGTGTTCCACTCCTCCTCGAGACGACTTGGAGATCCCGCCATTGATGCCTCGGGTCGATGACGAAAGGCTGGTGGAGGTCTACAATGCTGAGGATGACATGGCATCCACCACTCGCACCGAAGAAGACGACGATCTCTTCGGTGTCTATGAAGACAATTAGTAGGACCACATCTATGCAAATAAATATCGATACTGAAGATTAACTCTGTGTCCAACAATGCTCACCTACAACGGCTTCGTCATACATGTCTTTGCGCGTGAGTGCACGCTTCCCTGAATTTTTCTCACATCTTGAAAATACTCTCCAACAAAGCCGGCAGTTGTCCAGTACAATATCTTCCTCTGTACTCGGTCCCGTGTTGTCGTCTCTGACGGTGCAACGTCCCTTCCCTGGCTCCTATATCGAAAGGAAATCTGAGAGCTTTAGAAAACATACAACTGCGAATATTGACGATTTCAATGTCAACAGCACAAGTTTCATTTGAAAAAGTGCTCTTCCTCTCTCTCTTTCTCTCTGTCTCTCATGATCTGTTGTTCGGTTTAAAGAGGACTCACCTGTTCGCATTGCTATGGGACTTACTAATTCATGACCCAAGTGCTTACAAAGCATTATGTACCGATCAAAAAAGTTGCGGATTTATGAAAGTGTTTCTAAAGGCCTACATTGCGTATTTTGGAAATATGTCATTTCTTTACTCACATAAAAAGTAAACAAGAAACACATTTCGGTTGATTTAGTGAAAACTAAATATACCGAATTGTGTTTCTTGTCTGCCTGTCTAGCCAGCAAGACTTTCGTTTCTGTATTTCCGTACAGAACTGTCATACGTCCAAAGTAAACAAACTAGGCCATTAGGAACATTTTCATGAACCTTCAAAACTTTCCGTATTGGTGACCTATGGTTGCTGAGCCCGTGGGTCACGAAGTAAAAAGTCATATATGAATGTTATCAAGTGAGTCCCCGTTAATTAGTACCGTGTGCACTAATTCTTCAGCTGCCAATCTCATGTGGCGTTTGATTTTCGTGGGAGTGTCCTCGAGTTCAGCACGAGTGATGTCCTCATTGAAATAGACTTTAACCAGTGGTCGTACTGCGCCGACATGTTCACGAAAGATTGTGCCACGTTGGCTACCTGCTGTGCAAGGGGAGGGGGTGCAAAGTAGTCAGTAAAGTGCTGCCTGATAAATTCTGCGCTGATTTGTGTGAAACCGTCGCTCGCCATAACATTTTATGCATCTAGTGTCGGGCACAATATTGTCCCTGAAAGCCCATCCCTCATCTAAGCCGGGGACGATTGCTTTTGATTCAAGGTGAAGTAGACGATAATAGCGTAACCGTCTCATCTGGCAAGTGATCTCGCGGGTGTAATGTGTGATTTTCGTTGTAGTTTGATGGAGGTTTGCCACCCCGCGATCTCTGGAAGCTTTGTATATAAAGCTGCCGATATAAATGGCAGCGGAGAAACTGGAGACTAACATTGGCTTCTAGCCAAGGGCAGTATTGTTACAAGGTGGCAGGACAAAAATGAGACGAGCCGTGCCGGATGGTGAAGCGGTGTATTTAGAACCTGGTGAGATCTATGTAGAAGCGTTCATGCTGGTCCCAGCCAGGCTGCGTGCGACCCACTCCGTAGTTGTCGTCGTCGGTGTCTGAATATGGCTCTACGCGATACGTTGGACTTGTTATCTTCTCGTGACAATATCGATGGGTGCGTATAAAGTTTACTTCTAATACAACGCCGAAGCCGTAATAACATCCCATTTTAGAAAGAACGACTGCCCAATGGTTTTACTCATGTTCTTTGAAACTTTTGTTAACACGGGAATTTATATTCGTTATACCAAATCTGTGCGAGTAGACATGCACTGTTTGTGCAGGTTTCAATGCGTTTACGCTATTACCCAGCTACACATATTGGCGTTTTGGTTATCCTACGGTGAATAGCGACATTGATGCGAAGTATTAGGTGACTCTATAGCCCACCCATTGCCCTGATTGGTACCTACAGTCATAGCCACCTGCTCCTCCAAACCCGTAATGCCAACAATATCCCTAACCGCTATACCCAAATTATCATTTTCCGGTTACTTTCATTGTTATCTATAGAACTCGCCTTTACAGAACAAAAAGGTGAGGGTTAAATTTAATCAACATGATGCCTGTAAGATTTATTTCGGTGAGTGGTTTGAACATTATATACGATGCAAGTTAATATTCTAAATCAAAGCAGTCCTGACGTGGCATCTTCTGCCAAATTCGTAAAGGTGGTCTTTTTTTCTGGCTACAAAAAAACTTTAAGCATTTGGGGGGGGGGGGGGGGGGAGACGGGGGGAACATAAAAAGTTAGGCTTGTCTTAACACCAGTTCAGTTTCACTTCCGAGTCGCGTACGATCATTTTCTCGTTCAGTCTTTGTGAGTAATTTATCTGGCTTTCAAGACCGAGTGAAAAGCACAAGACTAATGGAAATGAGGAACCCTATTGCGCTGTCCGAGGGATTTTTCTTTTTGTTCTTTCCCCTCCAGTTCTTCGCATCACTTGCAGACGGGGGACGTAGAGCGATTGCAAACACATGTACGCTCGGTGTATATGCTGCGCCATGTAGGCCGACTACGAGTTGGATCGTATATACACGATACGTATATATACGACGACTGGGGGGGGGGGGGGGGGGGGGGCGGGACAGCGTCATTAAGCCTGCTCCGGGAACCAGTCGCGAAGCATCTGTCACTGGCCAGCCGAACAGGGGCCATACTTCATCAGCGCCTCTCAGACGGCGTTCGGCCGCGTGTTTCCATAACAACGCGCACGACTCGATTACCACCGCCGGCTTCCTTCCAGTCGGCCAAGTCCTGCTGCAGAATTTACGGTGTTCGTCGTCGTCGCCCGATGAGTGCCTCTGCTGTGTTTGGGCGCCGGTACAACGCGACAGGATGTCTCGCATGCAGCCCCAGGAAACCCGGCGCAATTGCGGGGGTGGGACAACAGGGAACCCTGAAGCGGTTGTGGCCTTGATTACGGGAACGCCTCAGTTGTGGCGGTCCCCGTAAAGTTGCTCGTAATGACTTTGGGAAAAAATTTTCATGGTGGTGTAGGATCCCGTTATCAACAGGGAATGATTCGTTCGGTTAGTTACTAATATGCCTAAACGGTCTTTAAGTGGCACGAGATCCCTTCAGTCGAAGGAAAGTAAAGTTTAGATGAGCTCGCTAGAGGGGTGAAATCGGGAAATTGGGAGACAAGGAAGGAACTGGACTAGGACACAGCAACATAGGAAGGCCTTGATGAACGCGGAAGTGGCCTCAATAATGATGATGTGATGAGTGCCTTTTGTGGAGGGGCAGACAACGCCCCAGAAGAGTATTATTCAGTGGTATGTACGAAGATGAAAGGGAATAATGAAAAAAAGTCGATTGAAATTTGCGGAAGGAGGAAGGAATGAGTGAGGGACATAATAAATGAAGATAAAGATAGAAGAGAATGTCATAGTACCCCAATCCACCTTCCAAATAACCCCTTAAAAAGCCTTGAAACACGTCTTTCCTTGCGGAAATTGAGCAGTGGGTATTTTTTCTGATTTGGCGGAAGAGATGACCCAGCCTCTTTTGTCCCAGACGGACAGCACTACGCGGGCTTTTGCAGTTCATTTAACTTCACTCATCGCTTTCTTGCCAAGATTTTAAAATGACATCATACTGTAAAACACATGCCGCTATGATGTAAAGAAAGGAAATTTAAAAAATAAAAACCTTCCCACTTTGCAACTTTTGTGACATTTCCTATATTAAGCTCCAATTAAGGCAAATTTATTTATTTATTTATTTTCAAATGCCTTCAAGGTCACTGCGGACGTTACAGATTGGGGTGGGAAAAGGAGTTACAATAAAAAAATTACGCACCATTGGATGCAGACAAAACAATGACCAATAAACAACCAAGAAAATATGCGGGGTTTTACAGATGAATAAGGTTCCTGAAAGACCAGACCTATGAAAAACCAGAAATATTCAGGGAAGATTGCACTTACGCGCAAGGCTTAAATGGACGAGCTGTTCCAGGTGATAATTGACAGACACAGAGTTGAGTTTTAGTATTGTTGAGGTGTGGCTGTTGACAACGGCAGCACGTCCTTTCACTAGCCTTATGTTGCGCGAGGCCAGAGCGAGCTCCTCGGTTTGGTCGACGTCTTCCTACGTCACTCTGCAAGCCCGACTTATCGTCGGTAGCTGATGCTTTCCACACCGAGTCTCTCGAGGCGCGTCCACTTCCTCGGCCGTGCGAACTACCCGCGGCCGGTTCATGTGGAGTCAATGATCGCCTACAGCAGCTTTGACATTCAGGTCGTGGCTCATCGACAGTACAGAGCACATGCGCGCGATGACACGAGGACGAACGAACGTGTACGTACGCCATGAAGTGCCTTTCTCGTTACGAGCAAATGTTGCCACAACACGGTGAACGCTGGAGTTTTTTGTGGCCTATGTTGGCCAATATCCTCAAATGGGTATGCTTGACTTGACGAACGTGTGATCGAGGCCCGCGGTGAACGCTGAAGGTTTTTTTTCGCTAATATTGGCTAATATCCCTAAGTGGTCGTGCTTAGCTTGACAAACGTTCGGTCGAGGCATGCGTGCACGAACGCTGGACATTTTTCTGGTGTTTTAAAACTGTGAACACCATACAGAAACAATTTTCTCAGCGGCTCCTTTATGGCGAAACGCACCGTTCTGCCACGCAGTAAGCAGCGCGCCCCTGATCTCCGGACCAGCGCGTGTGTTTGCCTCCGGGAAAACGCGTGCACTGTCACTGAAATGCACTGCACCGGACGCTTGAATGCACGTGCGCTGGCTCTGGATTGTGTTGACAGTGCTGCTGGAATGCGCGTGCGCTGACGCTGGATTGCGCTTCAACTGGAGCTCTTACTGCGCTGCTCGTTACGCTGGCGCTACTGCAGCATATTTTGTAAAGTCTAAAACAGGCAGAGGTAAATTTTGTACGTTATCTTTTATTGCCTCTTTATATCATGCACAGGACACCGCTCAGTTGTGAACTCTCGTGTGCTTATATGGAACTCTGTTGTCCGCGCACACAGGCTTCATATTTATATTGTATCTGTCGTATTCCAAGATCCCTTGCTTGTAGGCTGTCTTCACGACCATGAGGGGTCCCAAAGAAGAAGCACCTAAACCGCGTAAGCCTGCTGCTGATGTACCAATTACGCATGTTACGTCCTTTTGCTCCAGGAAAGTTATTTGTTCCTGTTTGTCGCAAAGTTCACAGTGGCACCTAAAAAGAAAAAAAAAGGAACAAGGCAACAATGAGATGTAGCTGTCCACAAATACCGAACGTAAAAGAATTGAACTGGCTACTTGCTGTTTATGCCTGTAGACAGTGCCTCAAAAAAGATTTTAAAGAAACGGCGCAACGACTGGCGTTTGAAAACGTCATGTGTGAAACGCAGGCACTCATGGAAAGCTGTGCGCCCTGGTTCGCTGTTAATGTGGAAATTTTGGGATGGCTCTTGAGGAGCATTCCGTGAAGGTGCACTTCTTGTAATACCGCCACGAGGTCTAGCCTGGAGCGCGGGACCTTTTAGTAGTTTTTGGTCGTGACATTGTTTTCAGCACAATTTTAACCGCGGGGCTATTTATTTATTTATTTATTTATTTATTTATTTATTTATTTATTTATTTATTTATTTATTTATTTATTTATTTATTTATTTATTTATTTATTTATTTATTCTTACTGCAGTCCCTATTGCAGAAATTCCAGAAGGGTGATTGCAGAGACATATTTCCTTTTCAAAGTTGGAAGTTTAAAGTAGATACATCAGAACAAAGAATAACACATAGAACAGGAAGATATGAATACTCAGGTGAGATTTGCTGTAATAAACAATAAGTACGGCTGCAAGACTTGGTTATTAGTTCATTCCACTAAGTTACGGGGCGCGGGAAAAGGAAATATTTGAAGAAGTAATTCCGCAACCTAGAGCGTTATTGTGAGTTGATGCTTTTGGTTCGTTGACAAAATTTTTTATTCTTACGAAATAAGTTGTTTTGGTAGGTGAAGATTCATTGGCACGTTCTAAGAGCTCCGCTGTAGAGGTGAATCGAAAGCTTTTAAAGATAAAGCGAACTAACTTCTTCGGCACGTTTTTTATATTGTGTCTTCAGTTATGTTACCCAATCCAATTCCGCCGCAGTGTGTGGTGCTTATACTGCATTGTACTAGTATTTTAAGCTATAGCATCGCATATCCCTCACTGTTTTTTAAGTTCTCAAAGGACACAAGAACTTTGTGCTGCCTGCGTTCATCGCTACCTCTTACGGCGGTTAAAAGCGCCGAGGTGAAAGAAAGCGGAACGCGCGTCCTAATTTGTGCTCCTTGGCCAGAATGTTTACCGAACCACGGAGTTGATCAACACGGGTTTCTCCTGATTGAAACACCGGGCGGCGCGGCGCCATTTTACTGTGTTGATCCGGGGACGGAATTTGGACAAAACAAGAACGTCTCCTGGAGAGAACGTCCCCGGGAGATTTGGGAAGTCGACCCGACCTTTCCCTATCGTCGGCCGGGAAGGGAACCCCTAAAGTGAGCGCAATCAGGCAGGAGCGTTGTGTTTATGATGCAATCGGAGCCGGGGAAACCTCCTTGTTCGCGCAGCGCTCTCTATCGCTGCCCTGCAAATTTCTCGACGCAGTTTATTAGCTCCTTTCCTATCCTCTCCTCTCCTCTCCTCCGCACAGCACGCTCTCCAAAAACAATTTTCTTTTTTACTTCCTCCACTTTATTCCGACAAACTTTTAGTTTCCATCGTTACTCCGCAATGTTAGAGCTCTCGCGTCCTTAGCGCAGTGTTTGCTGGGAACGAAGAGTTTAGCCCACTCGCGACATTTTTTCAATCGAGTAATACGCTTCTCCTGAGTAGTTTAAAACTTTGCGGGTAAAGCGCCTTTCGGAGAGCGAGAAGTAAGGAACCTTTTCTTGACAGCACCCCTTTTGCATCTCTTATCCGGTTTCCTTTTTTTAAAGCGGGGACTTTTCAGGCGTCACCTTCGACGTTTGTTAGGATATTCGCGAAAGCGAGAATGAACAAAGACGCAAATCTTCCGCGGCGTCGCGTCATTACACAGTCTTGTGGCGGCCGAAGCCGCCCCCTCCCGGCGTCAAAAAGAAGAAAAAAGAAGCGGCGTTATTAAAAGTCGCCGGAGCGTCAAATATGCAACGAGGGGAAATCATGAATAATGTGCTTTTCGACACCGCGCCTGCGCTCTTTTTTATTTTCTTTTTTTTTTTCTGGGTGTGACTGCGGTTGCATGGGCAAGGCGCGACTCTTTTCCCCCATGCAAGGTTCTTTCCTCTCACTACAGCCCTACCCGCCGCGGTAGCTCAGTGGCTAAGGCGTTGCGCTGCTGAGCACAAGGTCGCGGGTTCGATTCCCGGCCGCGGCGGCCGCTTTTCTGATGGAGGCGAAAAGCAAAAACGCCCTTGTGTACGAGATTTCGGCGCACGTTAAAGATCCCCAGGTGGTCAAAATTAATCCGGAGCCCTCCACTACGGCGCGCCTCATCGCCTGCGTTGCGTCGGCGCGTTAAACCCTACAATCAATCAATCACTACAGCCCTGGTAGTCTTCTCTTTTGCTCTGCACTTCCTCTGCCGCTCCCTATAATAGTATACCTATATTATCGCCCTTCCATCTCTTCCACATTCTGAGTTATTTCATTGCTCCCACGGCCGCCACATCATATCCGTGTCTTCGGCATATTCCCTTGTTTTCTTTCCCCTTCCTTGCCGAGCATCACTTATTACAAGAGACTAAAGCAGCGGTGGTGCTAAATCGGTGCCAGCACAAAGGCATGTGCTCCAGAAATCGAGCCCCTTGAGTAGTTGTCTGGCCTATAGATGCAGCGTGGAGGAAGGAATATGCTAGCGGGCCTCACTTCGATGACGGTAACGCGCCGTATGGGCTCCGGTTTCCCCGGATCTATTTCGTTATTTCTTGACCTCACGTGCGCCCTCCAGCGTCTTCTTGAACTTCTCGTGAAAAATGGCGCGGCCGCTTTGCACGTGGAGCTCAAGTGCTTCGGTTTTTTTATTTTATGTGGGGTTTAACGCGCCGACGCAACGCAGGCGATGAGGCGCGCCGTAGTGGAGGGCTCCGGATTAATTTTGACCACCTGGGGATGTTTAACGTGCGCCGACATCTCGTACACACGGGCGTTTTTGCTTTTCACCTCCATTAGAAAAGCGGCCACCGCGGCCGGGAATCGAACCCGTGACCTCGTGCTCAGCAGCGCAACTCAAGTGCTGTGGAAGCCAGACAAAGCGAAAAAGTAACAATTGTATATCCCCCTAACCGATGCTTGATGGATGCAAAGAAAATTCTATTGACGATTTCTCAGTGAGGCACATGAAACGGTGTTAACTGCTCACTACTGGACCGAATTTGGCGACATTGCACTGCTCACTGATTTCGGTTCGTGTATATTATTTAATGGTTTTGTAATTGTTAATATTCATAGCAGTAGGATTCAACGGCTTCCTTCTGCGTGACTGGTAACCGCGGCAACACGGCCTGAGCTCACCTAAGTTAGTAAGCAGCCCTGCTCAGAGGAAAAGAGCGCGAACTGGTCGGCATCAGTTGCGCGGCGTTCCAGCATGTGACTGGAGGTTGCGCCACGTGAGTGTATTCCATGGTTGCGTTGCTGGTCTGCCACCATGGCTTTTTGTCAGCGTGGGCAAAAGATGTCTGAGTGTGTTGCTGACGGCTGGAGCGTTAAAATAAAAGATGGATGGAGTTGCATTTCGGCCCTATGAATTTGAGTCTCCTTGCATGTCGTGTTTCTTGTTTGTTTGTTCGCTTGTTTGTTTGTCTCCCTACTTGCTTGCTTCCTTGTTTATTTGTCTCTCTGCTTGTTTGTTTGTTTGCTTATTTGCTTGTTTGCTTGTTTGTTTGATCGGTCGGTGGATCGGTCAGTCGGTCGGTTGGTGGGTCGGTCGGTCGGTTAACTGGCTGGCTGGCTGGCTGGCCAGCGCTCACTCCGCGCTCCCTCCGCGCTCACTCCGCAATAGATAAGTTAAGCTGGATAGTCCTAATTTCAGTTAGCCAACACCCTTGGTCATTCTGAGAAAGCTCCATCAGACTGCACAGTGAAGAGCCGCGGGTAGTGTTTCGGCGAGCGTTCTACCCGGAAGGTGGATCTCTTTTGAACCACATCTTTTCAAAACCGCCGTCAAACTACACGTTGCGAGGTCAGGAGGCTTTACCCTGAGTAATGGCTCACGAGATTGTTGTGGATTTCCTTTTTTACATTTGTGAGACATATATTGGTACAGCGTTCACCAAAATCGATCGCGAGAGCTAAGGCAGCCGCACAACACGTCTCCCTAATATGCTCTTTACGCCTTGAGGACGGAAAGTTGGGCTAGTTGGTTAGACGATAAAGGGTACATTTCACTAGCGCAAAAGACGGACCACACGAGTAGGAAAAACACAGGACAAACGCTAGCGTTCGTGCTGTGTTTTTCCTACTCGTGTGGTCCATCTTTTGCTCTAGTAAAATACACCCATTAGCTCTTTACGCACCCGTTAATATTACTTGCGCACTTTCGTCTGTTCTTCTGCAACTGTTTCGGCAATTCTTTAGTGCAATTCACTGGTGACAAAGCATTAACTATATTCAGAAGAGTCGCGCAATGACAAAACACAGACCGTCCTCGTACGGCGGCCGCGAGGATTGGCAAATACTGCCGTTGGGCCACCGCGTAAAGACTAAACAGCGGAGCTGTTTAAACAGCTCATGACTAAGTTGAAACAGCTCAAATTCAAGCAGCGTTTAAGCTCAAGCTCAAACAGCGTTTAAGATCAAGTCTAAATGATGCTTAAGCTGAATGTTGAACAGATCCGCTGTTTAACCAGGAAGCCCAGACACAGAAGTACACAAAGAAAAATTATGATAACTTGTTTATTGGCTTCTTTGAACAATATTAACTAAACAAAACGATAGTATTATTGCAGAAATGTTTAGATATGGGACAACTGCAGTCGGTATCACTTGATACACTGGGCTTTGCTCGTTTTGTACCTGGCAAACACCTGTCTTTTGTCATGAGTAGTAGTGGCCAGCCGGCTAATTTATCCAAACCTAAGGATCTCTGACAAGGGCCAAACTTTCCTCCCAAGGCCCTTGTCGGTCTTAGCCTTAATCTGCAGCGACCAAATTCTTTTTGCGAGAGAGAGAGAACGACAGAAAGAGAGATATAGATAGATAGATAGATAGATAGATAGATAGATAGATAGATAGATAGATAGATAGATAGATAGATAGATAGATAGATAGATAGATAGATAGATAGATAGATAGATAGATAGATAGATAGATAGACGGACGGACGGACGGACGGACGGACGGACGGATGGATGGATGGATGGATGGATGGATGGATGGATGGATGGATGGATGGAGGATGGATGGACGGATGATGGACGGATGGATGGATGGATGATGGACGGATGGATGGATGGATGAGGATGGATGGATGGATGGATGGATGGATGGATGTGATGGATGGATGCGGATGGATGGATGGATGGATGGATGGGTGATGGATGAGATGGATGGATGGATGGATGGATGGATGGATGGATGGATGGGTGGGGGTGGTGGGTGGATGGGGTGGATGGATGGATGGTGAGTGGATGGATGGTGGATGGTGGATGGGGTGGGTGGGTGGTGGGATGGGTGGTGGATGGGGGATGGGGATGGTGATGATGGATGTGGATGGATGGAGTGGATGGTGGATGGATGGATGGATGGATGGAATGGATGGATGGATGGGCGGGTGGATGGATGGATGGGTGGGCGGGTGGATGGATGGATGGATGGATAAATGGATGGACAGACGGACGGACGGACGGACGGACGGATGGATGGATGGATGGAGAGAGAGAGAGAGAGCTTCAGCTCTCTGTTGGGCAAAACAGCAATCGTGGTGTGGACTAGAACCCACGATCTTGGGGCTCTATTCGTTGAGCCACCGCAGCTGCCAAGACAGTAACATGCCTTGGCAGAAGAATCAAGTATAAAACGTCGGTTCTTAACTTCTTCACGAGCAACACCGAAGTTGTTCGGCCCCGCCAATCTCCCACGACGGCGCCCGCCTTCGTACACCCCGGAGAGTTTATACAAAACTCTGACCGAGGCCGCGATGGTGCGGCCACATTCGTGACCTTCCACAGCGTTTGATGTTTCTTCCTTACGACAAGGCATACCAGATGCGGAGGTCGTTCTTACGGCCGCGGCCCCAGTCCGCCTGTCGCAACATTCCGCAGCCAGAGATAGGAAAAAAGGACGCCGAGTGAGTATAGACCTTCTCCCCGTTCCACGACAAAGGGGCTGGTGACTGACGTGCATGATACTCGGTCGCCGCGCATGCGGCAGTCTACCAGCGCAAAGTCCTGCCAGCACCGCTTCAATAACAAGGGGGGGCAGATTGATTGGTTGTAGAGTTTAACGCGCCGGCTCAACGCAGGGGATGAGGCGTGCCGTAGTGGAGGGCTCGGGATTAATTTTGACCACCTGGGGATCTTTAACGTGCCCCGAAATATCGTACACACGGGCGTTTTTGCTTTTAACCTCCATCATAAAAGCGGCTGCCGCGGCCGGGAATAGAAACCGTGTCCATGTGCTCAGCAGCACAACATCTTATCCACTGAGCCCCCGAAACGGGTGGAGGCGGAAAGGCACAACCCGCTTCCACCACGCCGAGCCGAAGGGATCGCGGCAGTCTAGACACATCGCGAGAACGCAAGCACCCCGTCAAGTTACGGACATATCAGCCTTTCAAACGGACTACAGAGACGACAGACCTCCATTGTCCCCACATCTTCGACCGTACCCGAAAGAGAGTGAGGGAGTGCTCAAAAGCTGATATCCTGCAAAGGCGCCACCGCCGTCGTCGTCATCGCGTGAATGCCAGGCGACACATCCGTTCGGCAGCAGTCTTTTTTCGCCACAGTTAATACGAAAAGGGAAGGGGGGATGGCTGTGGTAGTTTTATTGTTACGGCCTGCCCGGTGCCTTGCCGGCGCTCATTAATTCGTAACCGCTCGGGCGCTGCCTCCAAGACCACGACAATGGCTGTTGCACGGCCACCGGCAGAGCGCACGTTAGCACGGAACAGGCCGCTCACCATTAAGAAACACAATGAGAATCACTCGCACCACCCAAGAGACGCCGGAGCTTAACCAGAGCCGTAAAGCGTTCACCGCACAACCACAAATAGCACGCTGGCGGCTCGCTTTCAGCGTGGGCAGAGGAAGAAGACGCGGCGGCAGAACGGTACGTTTACAAAACACTGCCTGCGACTCAACAAGCGCAAATCAGACACGAAGCGGTGCCACGGTGAGACCGAGAGGGTGAGAAGGGAGCCGTTACCGGTATGAGGAAAAACCGCCAATGTCTGTGGCCCCATATTAGCGTAATGCTTTGGCACTCGCTCGTGATTGATTGCTCAGTGCAGTAACCGAAGCTTGCCTTGGGTACTCCATTATAACAAAACTAGGGTGGCGCCTTATAAAGTGTACTGGAATAGTCACGAGAGGAATAGATCTATTTTTCTCTGCATAAATGACAGCCGCATCAGTGTCGCCTGGAGCCAAATAAGCAAGTTATCGACGGAATACACAAAGATTTGTTAATTCGCTGAATGTCCGCTCAGCGTATACGTGGCCAGACGTACGCGGTCATTGGGCAATTACCCAAGCTCCGTACACGGAGCTTGGGTAATTGATTGATTGATTGTAGGTTTTAACGCGCTGACGCAACACAGCAGACGATGAGGCGCGCCGTAGTGGAGGGCTGCGGATTAATCTTGACCACCTGGGGGTCTTTAACGCGCGCCGAAATCTCGTACACACGGGCGTGTTTGCTTTTCGCCTCCATCAGGGGACCTTGGGTAATTCAGTGATGATCTACACAGCAGCGTGGCCGCAAAAATCAAACGGGGATGAATTGAAAATTATTCGCGAGAAGAGAAATCACCAATCAGGGTTCGAATGTACCGCGCAATACGGCTTGGCGCGGCGCGATCAGAGGGCGCTACGGAAGGTTGCGATGGCTGGTTCGGATTTCAACCCTCCGTGCACGGCTTCCGCCGTCCGTCGTCGCACGCGAGTTCGGTTCCGCCTGCCGTGGGGTGCGGACTGTGTTCGCGTTCGTCCGCACGCGGCCGGTATGGTTCGCGATCTGCATCGGCTGCACGTCGCGGCCCTGGGTGTTTGCTTCGGCGATGGACGCTCTCCTGTGTCGGGCCGTCGAGCTCCTCTCCCGCCCATTTGACTGAATATGCACCCTTGTGTTCTGGGCTCTAGCGGGCTGTTCCCTCCATCACGGCTTCGCCTTTTCGTTTCACCGCTCCTGTCGAGATTCTTCAACCGGGCGCAGCAGGACGCCAAGACTGTGCTTTGTGTTGTGTTTTCATACGCCATTGTCCTAACCAAAGTGGCAGCTCCTCAGCTCCCTCCCACCTGTAGTATCTTTCTTTTTCTTTATTTTTACTTACTTTTCTCTACGCTCTCCTATTCTCCCCAACTGTACTCACAACTCTGGACGCGTATAGGCGTTTCCTTCTCAGCACATCCTAGTGACACATTGCACCATCTAGTGGCATTTTTGAAGCTATATGCATGTGCTTGTGACACTCAATTTAATCGCTCAGAATCGGCTTATCTCGTAATGTAGTCATTCCGTTTTTGCGTATCAAGCCTTCCAACCCAAGTTCCAATCTCGTTAGCGCTGTATATTGTTTCATTTTAATGTCTTGTCATACCTGAAGACTAATATTTTTATTCCGCCTATAATATATTTATGACACCTTTATCCATTATAAATGGGATTTCAGGTACTTTCTTTATTATTAGCTCAGTTTCAGATACAGTTTCTTGTGCGTTTTGTGCTTTCGCTTCTTTTGCGTCGTTTTCAGCGATATTTATTCA
Organism: Haemaphysalis longicornis; assembly: GCA_013339765.2. NCBI lineage: Eukaryota > Metazoa > Arthropoda > Arachnida > Ixodida > Ixodidae > Haemaphysalis > Haemaphysalis longicornis. Next base: position 176,301,546 of record CM023452.1, on the reverse strand, counting down.
ATATTTACGGATCGCCATACATGTCGGCAAAGGGCTGGGAAGCATTTACGTACGTTATTTCTTACAATTGTGTTCTTTCATCCATTTTAGGTCTGTCTTGATTGTTGTTTATTTCAGTTTCCAACGGTTTTGTGGGCTTTAGCGAGGTTTCAGGTATGATACAACCACATGGCGGGTTCAGATGACGGCTGTCTGTGCTGACTAGGAAACACATATACGCCCCAGACTGGACTGAATGCAGGTGAACTCCCACCTTTGGAGGGTTCAGTTATAACTCAAGCCTATTTTTTTCGTTCTTTTAACAAGTTACCTCATCATCGTGTTCTGACGTACGAACGACTGTCACCGGTTTAGAGCTTCCCAAAGCCACGCGTGGCCGTTGGTTGGAGCAGGCGGCGCTCAGTATAATTTAATGACCCGTATTGCCAGCACTGCCGGGCGACCGTGCAGACCATGCCGCACTTGGTCCTCGAGTGTTCCTATTTTGTGGGACACTCGATAGGTAGGTAGGATCAGGTAGGGCCAAACTGTTGGCCGCCCTCACGGAAAGGGCTCGGCTTTTCAAGGAGATTCTGTCGCCGCCGAGCAGTGCAACAGAACGGGGTGGAGTTCACGAGGCAATGGGTTCCTATCTGGATGCCTCGGGACACTTCCGGGCTCTCCCCTTTCTCCCCAGTTAACAAACTGAATTGTGGCCTGTTTTTTTTTAATTCTTATAGATTAGTCTGTAGTCTTGTATATTTAGTGTTGAGTGTTTCGTCTTGCATATATTGTACATAGATGAACTTATTAGTCCTGCAGATTTGTATATATGTATCCTCCCCTTCTCTCCGTATCCCCTTTCCTGTCTACCTGTGTTTGCCCTTCCCCACACCCCCCCACCATCAGGCGTTCCGGTGTTCGCCCTTAGCTGAGACAAACTACGCCTGTTGGTGGTCTTTCCTTTCCATTTGAATAATTAGTTCATTCATTCATTCATCATTCATTCATTCATTCATTCATTCATTCATTCATTCATTCATTCATTCATTCATTCATTCATTCATTCATTCATTCAGTCATTCATTCAGTCATCATTCAGGCGATGTATATGTACGCTGCCTGTCTGTCCATTTTGCTTTATAAAAGAATGCAATAAAGTTTAAATGCATATGTGGTCTGAAGTTGCTTCGATACGGACGTAACGTACTTGCACATAAACCGACCAGGGACATGGTCGCAGTCCTGTGTTCTAAAAAGGTTTAATAAAAACGATCTTAACAGGTTTGATCAACATTTGTGTCCTCTTTTGTTGCGTCATGCATAACGTTTCCATGTGGTTCAGCACCAAAAACGTACAAAAATATGTATTTATTTCCCGCCGAAATGTTACGGCTGCAACAGGTAACTAACGAAGAAGTATTTTTGGTCGACGTGCCCCAATCCTGCGAACTACGAGGTGTACGAAAACCGCACGCAATCGCCGCCCCGCCATAGTACTGCCTTAATAGCTGGACACGAAGCGCGCAGAGATCGCGACCCAAGCATAATCCGGACATCCATATCCAAACCGGCAATGCGCAGGGCCGAAAACCAGTCGAAAAACCACAAGGCACTTTCAGGGCATTTCGCGGCACTTTCGGACATTACTTGTGTAACGGCTCGAGAACGCGCTTGAATTGGCCGCGGCTACGCGCAGAGGCGTATATGAAAGAACCACCAAATAATATGCGAAATATAGTTCCACGAGCCGTCAGATTCTCTTATTTTTATTATCCGAAATATATTGTACTGTTGTGCATATATACTATCAGTTTGCATTAGGTACTTCACATCTCCCCCACTTCTGTGTTGAATATAAAAAAGGGTAAGGTAAACGTATATTCCGAGGCAGCATATTATGGCTTATTCTTCCTCAAGCCTACGTACATGGTGTTTAATATTTTGTAATTTTTTCCATGCGTTCGTAATTGTAGTGCACCCGTGCCTCTTTTTGAAGGCTGTCAGGTACATCATCAACAATAAATCCATATCTTCCACTCGCACTCCTCTCGGTCGTGTACGTCACCGGGACTTCTTTTACAGAGACATTGTGTTGCTCGTTTTCTGCTCTAACTGAGTGCGACAATTAAGCACTTTGGCGCCTTAACTCTGCTGTTAAAGTAAATGCGACAGCATTATCTATCATCTTGACTTTGCTCAAACTTAAAATTTAAGGCGCATGGTTTAAAAACAAATAATGCTGATTAGCGCGCATCTGTGGTCGATTAGTACGATGATTATATGAGGTAATGTGAATTAGTAGGATAGTTTGAATAGTTTGAATTAGACGAATTACCCGGGCGGTTAAGATTACCTTCACGGACTCTCGACGAGCTTCTCGACAGCTCATCTGCAATAACCTGCACAAAGATGCGGCTCACCTGCGCAACCCTCGGACCAATAAAAAATAGGCAGAAGCTCCCAATCCTGATAATTGTTAGTATGATTGGAAATAAGTGCATACACACGCTAGCAGGGTGGCTCGTCTTCTGATACCGAACATTCCTCGTACCAAGTATTCTTGCCAAGTAAAACACGTACTCAAGGTACTACGGCCTATCAGACAAGATCTTTCTCTTCCTCACCGACTCTTTGTTTCCAGCAGACAGTTCTTTCGACGAGCAGAAAGCATCATACCTCTGACGCCAGCAAGCAAATACAGCTACTCCATCCAAATCCAGCCGATCTTCCTCCCTTATACACACTGTGGCCGACACCCCAATTAAAAGCATATTCAATGAAAATGGGCACCCGCAACACCACACATCTCTTCCAACTTGGCTGCTCACCCAGCTTGGATCATCATTGGCTTACTCAGGCTGTTCGTCCTGAAAAAAAACGTAAATTGGTCGCCCTTGAGCAGCATATACCCTTAAATTAGGGGTCTCTGAAATTAGGAGTCTGTGAAATTAATGAGAACCTCTATACTTTTGATTTTGTCACAAACTCACTCACTCACTCACTCACTCACTCACTCACTCACTCACTCACTCACTCACTCACTCACTCACTCACTCACTCACTCACTCACTCACTCACTCACTCACTCACTCACTCACTCACTCACTCACTCACTCACTCACTCACTCACTCACTCACTCACTCACTCACTCAGCCACCCACTCCCTCCCACAGCCACTTTCATTCGACAATGTCGACGGATCTCTTCTCGCGGTTGAGTCCGGAAGAGGTGGGAGAAACCTTGGAACTTTTCAAGTGTTGAAAGTCGTGCTTTAAAAGAGCCGTTTATACAACCGCCATGTATGTATGATACAGCTGTTTGCATCATATCATTTTTGAGTTGTAGACCATACAAAAAAATCTACAACTCTCTAGGACCAATGGCGAAAAGGAACAAATAATATTTTAACCGTGAATACTGAAAATTCCAGAAAACTGAGGTGTTATCCACGTGGTGTTAGTCCAAAGAGAAAGCCCTCAAGCTGGTGACCTGACCGAAACTCCCGATAGTGCAAGCCCTGTCATAATGGTTCGTGCGAAATGGGTTAAATGGGCCGGCGATAGTCTTGTCAGGGGTTTTCCTGCGAGGCCCAAGCACCAGTAGGCTAAAAGACGTATTCGACCATTTTAAATGCGGCTTACTTTGCGTTGCTGTATTGTACCGGCTGCGCCCGCCTGGAAGTGGTTGGAGCTCCTTCATGAGACCAGAAAGCATGAAAGAAACAATCACAGTAGACATGCGTATTGTGTGAACTTTTTGATGAAGAGTAAGCCTTCGTTTAACGAAATTGTTTCATTCAAATGCTCGCCTTATTTGACGTTTTTCGTAGTGCCAGCTGCCGTGCAGACAGAAAGCAAGTTATACACTTTTTTAACAAACCATCGCTCCTAACGAAGTTAGTTTCTTGTACTAAGAAGGGCTTACTGCATTTTCAATGCTTACGAGACAACTGCACGGATGGATGAGGCAGTTGCGCCAGGAGCATAAGAGCACCAGCTAATTCCGCGTTTTGGTATTACTGAACTCGTTTGCAACGTTTTGTGAAACTTTTCCTGAAAAGAGTGAACTGCGCAGAAAAGTTTGATATCGATCGTGATGGACAACTCCAGCTTAATCAAACCAGCCTCTTGGTGCCCTTCCAAGGGTAAAAATAAACAACCAAGTAGTCGATTATGTGCCTTGACGAAAGAAGGGGCAAAACGGACCCGCCACCTCTCGATAACCTGTGCCATAAAGTGGGCGTGTAGGTCCACAAATACTTTGCGCCAATGAGATCCTTGGTTGGACTTCGCTCTTCCTTCAGCTTTATGGAAATAGGCAGCAAACGAGTCGACATTAGGCAACGGAGCGGGCGACCTTCCCTTTCCTCGAGTGCGCCGGCATCAACTGTATCGTGCGCAAAACTTTGTCTCAACTCATCTAAAAAGCCCACCTGCCTGCCCACTCCATCAGATTTGGCGAAGGCCTCATTGCCTGATGGGCGTCACGTACAAAGGTGATTCTTCCAGAGAATGAATGCGGGTGAGGCGCCCTTTGTTCATTTCTGATGAGAAGCGTTTGAGATTGGGCTTGGGCTTGCCTCGCACTGACATAGATGCCCGAGTTGGAGCAGGGAAGGCTTAAGTCGGTGCATTGAAGCCGCAATCTATTTCCGGCATGGGGAACGGGGATGATGGATCCCCGGATGGGCGCTTTTACGTGACTCACAGGGTGGAAAACCGTTCGGTGCTCAATGAGGCCTGTAATACACGCGATATCCCCAGCATTTAGGGCCACCGACGCTACTTGGTTTCCTAGTAGAGCAGGTGCTTTTCCCGAAGCTCCTACGTTGGTGAGGTGCAAAGGTTTTGGTTATGTCGCTGCCCCTCAGACAGAAAACTGTTTCGTGTCTAGCCTTACCTCCGAGTATTTTGTGAACCAAAAACATCAAACAAACTGTACAGAATTGTGCTCAATACAATATATATTCGTGAGTGCATCGTCCGTTCTTCAGCTACTGAAGAGTCTTCAGGTTTGCACTCTTAAAGAGCTCAGAAATTCTACCAGCGTTGAACGGCACAGAAAATGCACCCGAGCCATTTTCTAGGCAGTTTGCAGACGGTAAAAAGCAGGATGGTGGGTTGCTTACTGTGAAGTTTTCCTATTCATGTTCATATTGTGGACACCTGTTATCTATTTGTTCTCCTTGCCAATATAGTAACAAATAGCAGTATCCGTCCTAGAAGAAATACTCACTATCGCCTCCCAAAAAGCATTCCCCAAACGTTCGACAATGCTGCTTCTTCGGCCCGGTCGCTCATTTTTTATCACTAATTCTTACTTGACTTTACTTACTTGACTTTTTACTTACTTAAATTCTTACGTGACTTATTTTTACTTGACTTTTACTTGAATTTGACGTTATCATTTTTTTTTCATACGCTGAAGGCGTGGCGTACAGTTTTACAATCCAGGGGATTTGAGTGGGCGCCGCAAGGTGGAGTGACGCTCACGGGTGAGCCTTCTCTGCCTCTCTCTGTTGCTGTTGATAATATGCTATATCCTGCCATAGACGGCTTCTCTGAATAATTTTATGACTTTTTTCTCTTTTAGTCGTGTAATTCTTTAAAAAAATTCAGCTTTACTGAGCTGTCAGTTCACTGTAGGAATGCAACGTTAACATTTCAATCCTCTATATCCAGCAGTTTAGTTGGGCGTTTCTAGCATCAGTTCGGTTCTTTCCCTTCATGCTGTCCCTACAAAAATGGTGCACACCTTTTTTACTGTCTTCTTAATCAGTAAATTACAAAAATGCCTTTTTAGGCATTTGTATGGACAATCCGTACAGTAGCCGGGTCATACAGGACAATACCGAACGAGATAGTAATTCAGAGGAGATAGACATCCCACCAGTAACAACCGAAGAAGTAAGGAAGGCTTTGAAAGAAATGAAAGGGGCAAAGAACCTGGTGAGGATCAGATAACAGCAGACCTCTTGAAGGATGGCGGAGAAATTGTACTTGAAAAACTGGCAAACCTGTACACGCAATGCCTAATGACCGCAATGCTACCGGAATATTGGAAGAACGCGAACATCATCCTAATCCATAAGAAAGGCGACATCAAGGACTTGAAAAATTACAGGCCGATCAGCTTACTGTCAGTCGTCTACAAGGTATTTACCAAGGTAATCGCTAACCGAATCTCTGCAACCTTAGATTTCAGTCAACCTAAAGAACAAGCAGGATTCCGTAAAGGTTATTCAACAATGGACCATATTCACACGATCAATCAGGTGATAGAGAAGTGCGCTGAGTATACTGAACCCCTATATATAGCCTTCATAGATTATGAGAAAGCATTTGACTCGGTCGAAGCCCTAGCAGTCATTCAGGCATTACGGAACCAGGAGGTAGATGAGCATTATGTAAGAATACTAGAGGATATCTACAATGGGTCTACAGCTACCATCATCCTCCATAGGGAGAGCAGTAAAATACCTATAAGGAAGGGTGTCAGACAAGGAGACACAATCTCTCCAATGTTATTCACAGCATGCTTACAAGAAGTATTCAGAACGTTGGATTGGGAACAGGTGGGAGTAAGGGTTAATGGAGAATACCTCAGTAACCTCAGATTTCCTGATGACGTTGCCTTGCTAAGTAACTCTGGGGACGAATTGCAAAGCATGCTTTCCGCACTGGGCGAACAGAGTAGAACCGTGGGCCTGAAAATTAATATGCAGAAAACTAAAGTAATGATCAATAACCTCGGGACAGCCCAGCCGTTTGAGATAGGTGGCGAGGCAGTGGAAGTGGTAAGCGAATATATCTACTTAGGCCAAGCTGTGACCCCAGATCCCAACCATGAGGCAGAGATAATTAGAAGGATCAGAATGGGGTGGGGTGCATATGGCAGACATTCTCAGATAATGAATAGCAGCCTACCATTGTCACTCAAGAAGAACGTGTATGACAGCTGCATCTTACCGGTACTCACCTACGGGGCAGAAACTTGGAGGCTCACTAAGAGGGTTCAACTTAAATTGAGAACGACTCAGCGGGCAATGGAGCGGAAAATGATTGGTGTAACATTAAGGGACAAGAGGAGAGCAGAGTGGGTCAGGGAGCAAACTGGTGTTAAAGACATATTAGTAGAAATTAAGAAGAAGAAATGGACGTGGGCAGGGCATGTAATGCGAAGGCAGGATAACCGCTGGTCATTAAAGGTGTTGTGCCACCAAATTTGTTGCTTGTGCATTCTTTGTTGCAAACGTTTTATAATTCGTTAGAATGCATGATACATGCTCTCACATGCACGTATTCTGAGTAAAAAATTTATAATCGCACGATTCATGTAAACAGGATTCGGTTTCGGTTTCTGGGCGCCGATTCAAGCAGTGACGTCACAGTGTTGCGAGGAGGCTCTGCCACGTGTGTCTACCATGCGGCGCTGCGGTACGTTGCGACTTTACTGCGGTGTCTGCTCCCCAACATACGTGCTTCACCACGGAAGTAAACACGCCGACTCGTCCGACAGCTCCGACACGGATTCTTTGTCTGCATCCTGGGATGCAGACGAATGAAAACCATGGATATGCAAACCATGAAAATGCTAAAAAAAACGCTCAAAAAACAAAAAATTTTGCCCCCGCCGCCAATCGAACCCGCAATGTTTACCGGGCGGGCGCAACGCGCGAGACCACTGAGCCAGCGAACAAACGGTCTCAAACCGGGATATAGCCGGTGTATTAGATGGAGGCCCATCATTGGAGTCGTACGTCGGTGTTTACTAGCTAGTTTACAGAATTCCTGGATTGTAAACTCAAATTTCTGAAATAGCGCTTGCGCAGCAAGGTTCCGCGAAGCCCCCGCGACAGTTTATCGCCATCAACTCTGCTCTTCTGCGAAAGCGCTCGCAAAAATAAGTGTGCCTGGCTGCGACTGCGATTTTGCACTGAAGGGATAGTGCTTGCCGTACTTTGGTTTTACGTTTTACGTTAAAAACCTTTGCCGATACTGATCTCTTATTACCCAAATTACCCTACGTAACTGTTCTTCTGCACGAAACTGACCTTATATTTTCTACAGGCGAGCCGATCGCACACGCATTCCGGGGTAGCGGCGTCGCCGAAGAGCACGGCCGAAGCGTCGAACGCCAAAATACGGATCAAATTAGCGCTAGTGTTGAGTTGTATGGGCTTCATGGAACTTACTGAGTTTATTACCCTCCAGAAACTAACAAAATAGAGCCGCGTTCATTGCGGCACGAATGTTGTCGGGGCGCAGTTTTCGCTTCTCGGTCGATTCCCGACGACGCGTCGTGCGACCAGTCAGGCGACCGGTTTTGTTGGCGTATTCGGTCGGCGAGTCAGTCACACTACGGCGAATTTCCATCGGCCGACGTGTTTGTGTCGCCGTCGGCGTAGTGTGACAACGCGGTCTGGCAATTCGGCAGTTGGCCGATGGTTTGGCCACGGCCGCTGGATGAAAGGCGCACCCTGCGTGCGCTCTCATCCAGCGGCCGTGGTTTGGCGACTAGTCGGCGTCGCGTCGTCGTCGCCGTCGTATCAGCATAGTGTGTCGATACGACCAAGCCGACCAAGCGACCAAACAAACTGTGGTAACTGGAGTTCACGTTGACGTCGCTCGGGTCGCTAACGTTGTATGACGTCACAAACTTTGCTATGCTGGCAATTCAGTGACGTCATGGTTAGTGGCGCTAGCGATGGGTCCCGATTTCCAGAAGAGCATTTAGGTAATTTTTAGAAGCGAATTAAAATATATATTAAGCGAGTGTTGTACCCAGCACTTCGTGTTGAGGGTAGTTGCATGCAGAGGAAGCCCACAGCAGGCTTTTTACAGAGTTAAAATTTCGTGGCACAACACCTTTAAGGGTAACAGAGTGGATCCCTAGAGACGGCAAGCGTTGTAGGGGGCGGCCGAAAGTTAGATGGGCAGATGAGATCAAGAAGTTTGCAGGGGATAAATTGGTCACAGTTGGCACAGGACCGAGATAATTGGAGAATAATGGGAGAGGCCTTTGCCCTGCAGTGGGCGTAGATAGGCTGGTGATGATGCTGATGATGGGCAATAGTTGTTCAGCAAAAAGAATTTTCTACAAATCCTTCGTTTGCCCCAATTAGCCTTACAGGCCGTAGTTACGGGCAGGTACGACGTTTAAAGGGACACTTAAGTGAATTTGTCAAGGTTCCGGTTTTGCTTGCACTGCTAGACTGGCTCAAATTACCACACTTTTCATCGTTTATCCGGTTGATAAAACGTTAATTATTTTATAAAGCGGGAAAGAAGAAAAACTACCATGCTTGGTCTCTGGCGGTCACACCAACTAAAGCTGTGACGTCGCGAGGAGATGGCACCGTGATTGGACGATGTCCGAGGTGAGCATTCAAACAAGTTTCGGTTTCGGTTCTGTAAAACAACATGTTTGACATCCGACGGCATCGTTGGATGGGCCTTCTCGATATCTCAGTAATCGCCGTACCGCCCTTCTGCCATATTGTCGGCTGTAAAATGCCTGAGATAAGCCTCCCAGGACAACTTAGAATCGTAGAAATCACTAGCCGAGGCCTACGCAGTGGATGACGCCCTCCGCGTCACCGCTGACGCTCAAATGCCATGCGCTTTTCCCTCATATTCGGAGCTTGCCTCACTCCTGCCTGTATCGTAAAAAGCGTGTTGGCACCAGGCCAAGGGTGTGCTGATTCAGGCCTGTGGCCACTGCCCGCAAGCAGCAGCACGCTAACGAGAACTCGCTAGAGCGTCAGTGGCAGTCTGCGCGCGTTCTGCAAACTCGCTCGTGGAACAGTGAACGTTACGGCCCAAAAATGCTGAACTCAGTTTAGAAAACATCGGCCAAAAACGAAAAAACAACTGGCAAAAAAAAAAACGATGCACTCTCGGGGATTCGAACTTGCGACTTGCAAAACGATAACCTAGCGCCTTAGACCACTTGCCCACAGGCCAGCTCTGACGTGGATGGATATATAGGGTATATAATGTATAACCAGTTTACACTTTTGTTTAGCCTTATCATTTGAAGTACTTTAGGTGACTATTTGTCGTATAGCGCCCGTGCAGTAAGCGTCCCCAAAACTTCCACAATATCTCAGTTCTAGCAATTGAATTTCTTGGACGGAAAAGCGTTCGCAGATGTACGGTCGTGCTGCCGACCGCTTTGCTTGTTCACCTAGCGCAAAAAAATGCTTCCTGCTCCCTAGTTTTGCACTGTACAGTAAAAGTTTTACTTGATTTTATTTTCTTAGTACCAATATTAAATTCGTTGACTCTTCTCCCGCCTTCAAGTGGCATTAGATTTTCCTACTAGCGTAAAGTCGGCGAAGCGTCGCATGTGCCCTTGTGCAGCGCTTGTGTGAGGGGACTTTGACTCGACTTGGAGCTAGATACAGTGCACAAAATAACAAAGTAAAGAAAGGCACATTTTTTCATTCACAAACGTGTGGTGGCTTAGTTTCAATTGAGCGAGCCAATTGCGACGACCCGTCTGCGGCCGGCGGTCTAAACGCTGTGCCGACTACCTCGATCGGAAGGTCGGCGAACCGTGCAGTAGCGCAGCCAATTGCCAGCTCGACTCCTCGTGTCGTCACACAAAAACGCCACATAAAATGGGCGAGGGTGCAGAGAGGAGGACAGCATTTTCGAATTGCTTTTTCTACTGAATAAATTCGCCTAAATGCGCTCAGAGTGGTCGAAACATGGTCTATGGTCTCCGGACTACAATTTGCGCTAGTAATCACGCAATGTTTACAAATCACTTCAATGTCCCTTTAAAAGTTTGTGTGGGCTTCATGCATAAGTAAAAACCAGTTTGATAGTTAGAGAGTCCGCGAGATAATTTGTGAAAATAAAATTTACCACTTTTTACGGAGGGATGTACTTTAATAAATATATTTAGCAAAAGCCTAGGTTTTGATAATGCGTAGGGTTGCCCGTGGGCTAAAAGTTTTTGGCCGTTTATTCGGCAAGCTTTAAAAGGTTGATTGATCGATTAATAGGCTGTGTTGGTTTCGGAAGGAAAAAGGTAAGGGGGATGTGGAATAAACCTTATTCACAAAGAATGTTATTAAAAAAAGTAATATTTTACGTTCGACGGGCTTTCGTTATCACGTGGATGACACGCTCAAGTACTTGAGGCATTCGTAGCGAGTTCGCGATTCTCCGCTGGCAAACAAGGGAACATTTGTGGGCAGCAGTATGCGTGTAACTGTTCACGAACATTTGAGATGATATAAGCTGATCATAATCATAAGGCTGGTCAGGCCGGGACGCTCATCACCGCCTTCGTTATTCACACTATTTCTGGAATCAGGAATATCTACCCGTGCAGATTTCCTTGCCTGAACTGCAGGGGGTGTATAAGAAACACCCACTTTCCACGTCTGCCTTGGCTATCAGCTCAGTGTTTCTACCAATCACCTCGGCGCATGCCTGCATGGTTTCCTGTTGCGAATTTAGGCCGGTTACGTAAACCCGAGTATAAACTGCGGCATTTTTGCGGAGAATTTCAGCATCATCTTCTTGCTTGATGTTGCCGACAGGACTTCGACCGACTAAGCGATTAAAAATTAACCCCAACTAAAGCAGTAGTCGATTAACCGGAACGTCAATCTATCAATCGTTTACTCCTAATAACTTACTTCAAAAATTTTAATCTTTAAATCTAGTAGTTCAGTTGGAACTTCGTCAGTTGGTCGGTCTAAAGGTGGCGCAGCTGCAAGAGATCTTCAGGAAGGTGTCGAATTTGTGCAGACTTCGTGCAGCTACAAGCGGTCTTTGATACATCGCACACAGTTTGCAAAGCATGGTTTAAAGCAATACACCATTGACCCAGACGGAACGTAATCGCAGCAGTGCCAGCATTTTAAGATGGTCAGGACAATCGAGCGAGAAGGAATCAAGCAGAAGCATGTGTGGTTCTCCTACATGGCGCACACTTTCTTGTCTTGATAAAACAAAGTAGAAAGTGGCGGAAGTGGGCCTTCTTGCACTAACCCTGTAGTGTTCCTTGAGCGGATATATTAATAAAAAGTATGAAGGTAAACGACGACTGTTATATGCTTCTAACGCATATGTGCTACCCTTGTTGAACTAGGAAAAACAGAAAGCCGTAAGGGTTTCAACATCTATACATCAGTTCTCTCGTTACGTTCGCTAATTACAAGTATGCTCCTTTGGCTATGCTCCTTTGACCTAGAGCGACCGGGTAAACAGTCAGGGGAAGGGAGCGGCAGCAGCAAGAACGACCAGCAAGAGAGCAGTTCAAGTAAAAAAGGCAGACAGCGGTAGTAAACAGCGGTAGTAAAATACAAGGGAAATAAGGGAGGTCATCCGAAAGTGGCGACAACGAGTGGCTGTGACTTTGATTTATGAGCCACCTCCGTGTTTCAAGCCCGGCTATCCAAGGCTCTATTAGTTTTGTTTACGCGGCTTCTTTAGCTCTGGTTTCTGTGCGCTTGGCTGTTGTTGGTGATTTAGTTTTCTCTTCTAACTAGGCGTGTTTTTTTTTATCCTAGGGCTCGGCTCCCCTGTTTTCAGCTGGATCACTGCGCGACGTTTTTACCTAGGTGCTTTCTCGGCGATGCCCCATGCAGGTATCAGGCCGCAAAGGAACGGACAGAGACGACGAATGCACTTGCACACAGCGTGTAGGCATGTAGGGCCTTACCACGCGGCGACAGCGGGTATGGCCTAATGTAAGGTGACGCATAGCTTGCAGTGTTTCTCCAACTCTCTTTCTTTTCCTGGTTCCTCGCTTATTTGTGCTTATAACGAATGCTTCTAAACGTAAAGGGTCCGAAATTAGGTCTTTGCTTGGCAAGCCCTCCAGGGGACAGCTTTCCGGAGAGGCCGATCTGAGAGACGAAGTTCCAGGAACATATTAACCGCTGCCGAACGCAGCGAACGGGAACGCAGAGGAAAGATATTAATCACAGTTTGGGTCAGAGTTCGCTCGCGGTCACTCCATTTGGGTTCACTGAGGTGGACCTGACACGCTAGGCAGACACAGCCTCCCAAATTTTCTATTTGGTTTTCTTAGCTTTGGGTTCAGAGGCAGCCGTAGGCGAATGAAATAACAACAGCAAATAGCAGTATGTGTAGCAGACACAGCACGAGGCTTTTTGAAGAGAGAAGGTGGTCTCGTTGGGTGTGCGTGCTCGTCAAGAACAGTTGTTGGGGACCCCTTTAACCGCTGTTTGTTAAACAAACAGCTACATTCCCGAGCCCAAGCCTGATTAATCGAGAAAGACGTAAGAGGAGGTTGGGGTTGGATAGTGCTCATAAACAGGGAATGAAGGAAAGACAGAGAACAACATGCGGCTTGCACTCGCCACAAGATAATATATTTTTGAAAAACAAAATATTACTCCTGATTCAAAACATTCGACGTGCTTCGCTCGGGCTCAGATAAGATGAAAAGAGTGAGCACATCTCGAAAATGGATCGGAATCAGAGGCGCTATATTGCGCTGTGGTCGTGTCGAGATCTTCGATGAAAGAGATCTGTCCCACCAAAAACTGCCGGCAGCTTTCACCTCAAATCATTGCCTTTCGATGCAGGGCGTTGTTGCCACAGGTGAATTACTCACCCTTTCCTCCCAGGTTGGCACAAATGCTGTATCGTTGCACAAAATAAATCCGGATGTCTAAACAGCGGGAGTAGTGCTCACAACAAAGGAATAATATAAGGTCCATTGAATAATCTTTAAGCATTCGCCCGCACCTCACGATTCTTACTCACCAACTTGCGGCTCCACCTTCTTCATCTTCAGACGTCCGCAAGATCTTGATCCTCGCCCGTTCCTGGTTCATACTGGTAGCCGTGCATAGCGCTCTAACAACCTCTGCGGTCACATTTGTATGCGTTTACAGCAGCATCGGCTGTCGGCCGCTACTTTTCTCGGTCACCAGTATCAGCCTTTTGTCGCCGAAATTCTGATTACGCGATAAGTCGCACTTAGGTTTCGCTAATTGAAAGAATTTCGGAGGCAATTTGGAAGAAGTCGTTCACCACGAGGAAGACTTTGTCGCCAGCTTAACACAAGCGGGAGCCTCCCAGATGCGCCACCGCTCAGGCAAAGGACGTGGCCAATGCAGAACTCCCCTTCGCAACAAGGGCTGCCTTCGAAGCCATGGGGTCGTCGTCGTTAGCGGAAGAGAGGATGGAAGAGCACAGCGCCCCTACATTTGCAACGTCGTCGGTGAACCAGGCCACGGGATGTACTAGCGAGACCGAGTTCGACCAAGCAGCTGGCGCCGTGGAATTGCGCCGAAGCCAGGACGAACTGCTGGTGCAGAAACCCGGGATGAAGTACCCCTTCTCAATCAAAAGCCAGGACGTGATGTCTCCAACCTTTCGCCATTTCGAGAGACCATTCTAACCCTACTTTCAGTGTGCTAGAAATGCAGTTAAAACGCTCAGACAACAGCCGCGCTCTTAGTGCAGACTTCACTAGCGCAGCGCCTTCAAGTTGGCGCGTGGCCTCGAGTATGCCAGGTCTTGATATTTCGGAGGCCTCACTCTTGAACGGTGCCTGCCATGGCTGCTGGCTGCGCACTGGACGCAGACCCCCCGCCTCGAACACGGAGATGAACCCCACCCATCGGACAGTCCCGACCCTTGCTTCGCTGTGCTCCCTGGTTTTGATGACAGGCAGGTCGTGAGCCGTCTTATCACTTCGCGGGTCATCCTCCGGGCGGACATAACCGAACTAGCTAACACAGCCGTTCGTGTCTTGGGATCGTCAACTTGAAATATAGGTCTCCTCATTGATTTGTGCCGTATAGCAGAACAACGATATGATAAACTTCGAAAGCTGCACGGACATATCTAGAGCCTTCGCGACTTTGAGAGCTTTGTAAATGACTTAGAAGTGTTACCCTTATCCCCATACATTGGAGTACTCTGTTCGTATTTCGCTCACTGTAGTTATACAGCGGCGAGAAAATCGCGAAAATTTTACCGACACGGCCAATCTATTGCTCCCGCCATAATACGTAAGCTCTCTCCACCGCCATACGCCCACTACTGAGGTGATGCACCCTTTACAGGCAAACCTGCGGAGGCTCGGAGTTCGGGTCCAGTAGACCGAACCTTGCCAGATGTCGCGAAGTGGGTGAAGTGGAAAAAAGGTGTGTTTGCCGTGGAAACGTGGCTGCAGCAGTAAGAGAACAGGGCTGAGATTCGAGCGATTGGACGGCGCCTCATCCCACCCCTCCCTCTTCCCGCCTAAGGCCACACGACAGCGCTAACAGACGAAGAAAAGATGTTGAACACCGAATGGGAGGCACAACATGTTTAATATATCAACTAATTTGTTTAGCGTTTTGCGCTACGTAGGGAGTTACTGAACGTTTGAACACATACTTTCGCAGTTTGGGGTAACTGGACAACAGTGCTTTCATTTTAATGATTCGCTGCTCAAAAAAATGTATGCTGTTGGTCCTGTGAAGTCACACCCCAACTTTTGCGGTGACGTGTTACTGATAGGTGTCTGATTTTGACCAATCATTTTAGTTCTCGAGTGTTGTCCTACTGTCATAGGAGCTGCATCCCACGCATGCAGACCAGTCAAATCGTGTTCTTCCAATAAACATGCACATTGTAGCGCTGTGATGTATATCGCCTATTCTTCGTCGCTGTCTACGCCGCAATTATGAACCAACACGAAGTAGTCCAGAATTCCATCTCACGACAATGGGGATGATGGAACCGATGAAGGATGTCGCGTAAATAAGAGCATGCGTATTGGAAAAAGTTCTCGTTACCCTGATGAATATAAAAACGTCAGTGAAGGTGTATGCAGCGGCAGATTCAGCCATGATATGACTGCGAAAAACAAAGACAGCCACTGAAAATGAATCAAGAGAAAAAGCCTCGGCACGTGCGCCGGGGAAGGCAGTTACGCCTACACAAAGACACCGAAACTGGCTGACAAAGACGGATGATGGTGTGGGCCAACGAACTACGTGCGCGAAACACCGCTCTCTGTGTGGCACATAGGCACTAAAAGAAAACCAAGATTAGCGCCAAATAGAGACCACAGCGGTGTCACAGCAGAGGATGCGACTGCCTGCAGCGGAAGTGAGAACTCTTCGGGTGAGTGTTGCAATTCCCGGTTGCCGAATTGCGGGAACTAAAGAAGTGGCCGTGGTAAAGTTCGCACAATAGCCAAAAAGTCACATAATCTAATAACACGACAAATAGAAAAGCGCTAAGCAGTTTCAGTGGATACTCATGATGACCGAGCTCATTTTGGAACTGTTTTGAACGAAGGCCATCGGAGAGACCTCACTGACGACCACAGGAGGGGGGGGGGGGGGTACTGTGCAACACCGAAGTTGTTAGCGAAGCTTAGCGGGAACGAGAAATTTGCTGTATATTAGGCAAGTGTTTCTTTGGGAGTACCAACGGGATACATCTTCTTTAGATATTGTTTCCACCTACTGCATCAATTTACGTGGCCTGTATTCCTTTGTTCATTCATTTATTACTGCACTGGTCATTTCGTGCACAGAACTCCATAGCACGCAGCTTTGAAGTATTTAAATATCTATAAAAGCAGTCTGGTTTCACCGTGCGGCATGTATTGCATTTTCTGTTTTCCGTGTGTCTCGCAGGGACCACAAGCGCAAATACAACATTTTTTACTGTAAGAATTACATGGTTGTACTTGAAACATACTTTTATGCTAAAGGGAATCAGGCTATAAACATAGACAGAGAGGAAGAGGCTCATCAAATAAAACAATATATCCGGCACAAATACGCACTCACTGGCTTGTTGCAATGCAAAAAGAATCTCATGTTTTGCTTTTATGCTGGCGATTGCCTCCTTTTGCGGCACTGGTCAGCGTCAGGAAAATTGTAGTCATATTTATCATAGATCGAATGGATTTCTTATTTCCTAACTTTTAAATCCTCGATCTGCCGAGGCCGTAGTGAACCGCTGATATTTCCAGGCCCCTAGGTGGTACTGCTATCCTTGTGGCGTCCTCCCCACATTTTTTTAAACTCTGCATCAACATTTCGGCCAAGTTTTTTTAGTCTATGTAGTTAGCTGGATTGCGTTTTACGCACGCACGATTTCGCAAAGGCCATAGTGCCTTCATTTCTACAGGTATGGAACCAGTCATCCTGCTTTCCATTTTGGCCTGGGCAGCCAAAATGTTGTTTCGGAGTGTTTTTAGAGCCTTCTAAGTTTCGCCGCATTCGTTGGCGGAGCAGGGGATACTCCTTGGTTGTATACAATTGTTGGCAGTGGCAGACGGGACTTAGTGGTGCTCCGTGATCCAGAAATTATGAGAAATACTGGTTGCCACTTAGTGCGCCACTAGGTTATCACCGGTGTTTAATAATGAGTAACGCGTTCGTTACTCAACTACGGCGACCTGCCAGCCACCCATGAAGACCACGGAGGTCTTGAGTTGGTCCCAAGTATGTCCTGCACAGAGGCACACAGGAACGCCGCACAACAGTGCCAACAGCGTCAGCGAGTTTTGGGGGCGTGTGTGGTGCTGAGCGTGCTACAAGGGTTGCAGGGAGCCCGCATTGGTTCCTATGAAGGGTGAAAGGTTAAAATGAAATTTGTACTCTTGGGGAGTCCTCGAATTGCAAAATCTTCTGCCGAGTAAAAGTACAAGAAGCGTTACGGAGCCGGTCGGCAGTAACGCTGTGTTTCGACCCCATTTACCTCACACGAGTAATTCTTTTGACGGTGTGGGGGAAAGAGAGGAGTATTTGGGCAATAAGAAGTTGGATACGCCGAGGGCAGCTATTGACACGGATGAAGCCGGCCACACATGACAGCTGTCTTTCCTTTTATAGTCGTTGCCACGCCTTATTTGGACATTATTTTTTACCATCATGAATTGATTTTGATCGTTTTTCTTGGAAACCAACCCTATGTGTTCTTTTATTAAAAACAGCGGTTGCGCCCTCGGTCGTATAGTTACATTTTTTGTAATGTTCCAGATAGTTGCTCTGCCCGAATCAATATCCACCACATCTAGGAGGTGCACTAATCGTGCTTGTAGTTCGAGCATTCCTTGCTACATACACTCTGAGGTCGTACACACTGCTACAGCAGAAGTGTTCTTGTTACGCTACTGTCGCTGCGAGCTAAAAACGTTTTCAGGAAAGCAATGCTGAAAAAGAGGCACTGAAAAGTCTGCCGGAATCCTTCACTATATGCTTCAGATTTCATAACGCAGAGAACTTTTGGCGCCTGGAGAAAGCGTCGTAGAAGGACCACTTTTCGTAGAATACAAAAAAAAACGTGTCTTACGGGCAGTTAGCGTATCTCTTACTCAACTGTCAGGGTTTCAAACCTCAAGCTCCACTTATTAAGAGTGTTCTTGCTTGTATTAATGCTTCAATGTGTTATTTACGCTCCTATAGTCATTTTGGACACTAATTAAGAAACAGGAAGTGCAGCGAAAACATCCTTGTTGTCCCAAGGGTGTCGCAGTAATTACCGCGCTGTCAACGTGCGTTATCGAGGCTCTGACAAGTAGCACTTTTGCCTGTGTAACACCACTCGCAAGGGCTGCAAACATTTTATGCACCTGGTGGCAATCTTCCTCGTTTGTTAAGCCTGCAAAGTTGCCTGGGACAGGGACGTTGTGCATACAATGTGGACAGTAGGGCCTTTTAATAAACGTCAGCTGTGAGTAAAACGCTCTTCCAGACATTTCGCTACTAATTTGGGGGTGGTTTGTTTGGCACTTTTTGCAAGGTTCATTTTTCCACCTAGGAAGAAATAAATTATAATAATCAAGTGCTTGTCAGAAAAACGTATCTGATGTTTTTGTACGCTACTTTAATATTCCGTATTTTTTCACCATTTTATTCCCTCTCGCACCCAAAAACGTACCCATTACCACCCACGACACCACGTTCTCCAACGACTAGGCTACGCACTCCCACAAACCATTGAAACGACGTCGGACATCCAAATGGATATTCGGTCAAGGCTGTGAGTATCCCCACTTCCTCGGAACATAAAGCCTCAACACCATGAATGGAGAAGGCAATCCATAGCCCAAGCCCTCGGAAAACCTGATGGATAATCTATCACCACAGTGTGCAGTGATGCAGCGGGCTACGGGTGCGCGAGCACCAAAACTGCAGTTGCCGCAAACCCCACTGCCCTAATAACGAGCAAAAGTCTAAAGCAGTCCACTAACCTCCAACCGGAAGATAGAGCGATCGCATTAGCTATAGTACAGACTCAAGCCAGTACCATCATCACCGACTCTGTGTGTAACTTTTGGCACCTATGTGTAACTTGTGGGGGCAGGCTACAGCGCCTAAACTGTACCGTTTAATCTGCCACTGTCGGATATTTGACAAGGGCAGAGCCGCCCTACTTGAGAAATGGCTATTGCCCTTTGCCGCTCACACACACTTACAGCTACTCCGAAATAAAGCATCCTTACTCGGAGCAATGGGCCAATACGCACTAGAGAGTGGTCTCTATAAAGCAGTGTAGAGCGGCCCTTACCATGTTTTTAGGCGGCACGCAAGAACGAAGACGCCCACGAAAGGACCTGTGATCGCACAATGAACTTTAGTGGCATCCCCTTCATCCCTTCCTTGCTTACCTCCTTCCTCACAAGTGCTTCATGCCTGCTTTATAATAAAGCGCATTCATTCATTCATTCATTCATTCATTCATTCATTCATTCATTCATTCATTCATTCATTCATTCATTCATTCATTCATTGGGTTCTCGCCTATCTCCGAGGTTGTAGAAACAGTTCAGATCTCCGTCACTCGAGGTCGGTAATGTCCATTCGCAAAGAGAGAGAGAGAGATAAAACTTTATTGGGTTCATGCCATTCAGGTGGCGCTTGTAGCCGGTGGCATCCACCACTCACCGGCGACTGCCACAGCCCTATCGATTAACCGGACCTGAAGGTCCAGATCGGAGCTGCGGTAAGTGTTAACAGAGGAAGAACGGCTGGAAATGCATATAAATGGGACGCATATTGGTGCTTGTCTTGTGTTCGGGTTTCGTCTTTGCGTCTCCTGGTAATACTCAAGAATACAAACTTCGAACAGTAATGTAAGTGAAAATCATGCAGTGTTTATTTGTCCCGCTTTCAACTCCTCGCGGAAGTGTTATTCAGTGCTTCGTTCTGATTTTGGAATTCAATAGGGAGGGGGGAAAGCGCGCACGCAGTCCCCCCACTACCAAAAATTGCATGCCCCATCTGCCCTGTTTGGGGTAGTGGCAGGGGTCAACACGAGCGCAGTGCAATGCTCGCGCCTCGCCCTGGGAGCTCGCCCATCTTGGTAAAGAGAATTTATTATAACGCCCATCTTGACCAGCGAAACTCCGACACCAGGTAAGTATGCCATCAATTGCCCTTCACTTCGAAGCCACAAGATACAGCCAAGATAAATGCGCCAGTGCCTTCAGTGACATTGATGCAAATTACAAGCCTCAAAACCAATTTATGGACTCCAGATCCCATTCTTCTTAAAACATGTGCTGTTCGTCTTAATTTTTTAAAAATAAATCTCGTGGTAAACGAAGATAACAGTCGATAAAATGCGGCAAAGAAGCTTGAAGACGGAGTAAACGACACGACTGTGCCGTCACGGACGCCACTTCCTGCGACTGCGCCGTTGGGAGCAAGATGTTCGCCGACAACGTGGCAAGGTGAAGTTGCACTTGTCCGATAAGAAGCAGCTCGCATCGTATCAAAAATTTAGTGCTCTGCCGATGCATAGAGTTTCTTACAATATACACTAGGGAGGAATCTGGCGCTAGCGCCTATGCGGCTCACATCAACGCCGTCTGTGTGGTCTGTGTCGTCACAGACCACCATTATACATCGCGCTCACCTTAGTTTCGTCATTGGCTTGGATTGAAACGTTTTTGTGACCGCAATTTTAAAAAAAGTGCCACAAAAACGCGAAGAATAGTGTGGAATTAGGTAAGTGGAAAATAAAAACAGGCTGTTTTAATATAACGAAAACGGAAGCAAAGCGTATTTTTGCCAGAACGGTTGTGCCTGCTATTCCGCAGCCCAAGGTTGTAGTTACGAACAAGGTTAATATTTGGGGGAGGGGGAACTCATTAGAGACCCTGATTTTATTTATTTTGCCATTATTTGAAATAATAAGTTGCTTGAAGAGTTTGGAAAGTTTTTTGAGCGTGCCTATTAAAACGTTGCCTTCGTGGTGAACCGGTGCACCGACCGCAAACTAGTTTAACAAAAAAAAAAATAAAAAGTGGGGTTAAACAGTCGCGCACGCTGACAGGATAGGACACATACAAGCGCCCGTATCTGTCGTATCCCCTTGGTCGTATCTTGTCTTCGTCGAAGTACGTTTTGTTTCTTCTTTTCGTCGGCTACAAATTTCGCGCTCAGTCATTACCCGCTGAGTCATGCTTCCTTCGACTTTGGCATGAGCAACGTCAGGTGCGCTCAGGCACTGCCTGCTGTTTCACCGAACACGGCTACCACAGAAATGGGAGGATTTCGACTTCCTTGTAGCTCGTAAACGTGTAATGCATAGTGAAGAAAGCAAATCCCCAAAACCGCTAAAGAATCCAATTGTCATGACAAGCCCAAGCCAAAAAGGGGGGTCTTCCCATGAACCCCCATGACGACATGGCTTACAAGGCGCCGTTTCCTCTCTAGTATACTTACTAAGAAACTCCATGATGCCGATGGCAACGCCTCAGTGACAGATCGGGCGGAATTCAGACCACTCGAGATACCTTGGATTAATTTCACCTCCGACACCCTCAGAGTATCGCTTCTCACAAAGTGCTACGCTTTGTGCAGGACTGAATCGAAAAAGCATTGACCTTCATAATTAAATTTAAATAAATATATGGTGAAATATTCATTGAATAATTGATTGTAAGGTTTAACGCGCCGACGCAACGCAAGCGATAAGGCGCACCGTAGGGGAGGGCTACGGAATAATTTCGACCACCTGGGGATCTTTAACGTGCGCCGAAATCTTGTACACAGGGGCGTTTTTGATTTTCGCCTCCATCAAAAAAGCGGGCGTCGCGGCCAGGACTCGAACCCGCGACCTCGTGCTCAGCAGAGCAACGCCTTAGTCTCTAAGTCACCGCGGCGAGTGTGAAATATTTATATGTGAAGCTTTTGGAATGCGGGAGCACATATTCCGTGCCCCTCGCGAGCATATGGCTCGCACCGATGGGTACGCCTAGTTGAGGTTTTAGAAGCTCGCAATACGCCGTTTATGACATTCCCCTTGCCCACCGTGTAAACCTTGGTTTGTGTGTTATCCGCTTTAGCAGCGCTATTGGCTGGCTGCGGCCGCTTTTCTTGGCTGTGCCGAAGTAGCTTAGCCAAGCGTGGGGAGTTCGTCGCCAGCGGGCCGCCCCCTCCTTTTTTAAAATTACTGGTTTCTTTAAGGAGCTGGAGGAGGACGGATGAGGTCAATGACTCGTCCCTGTCGGTCAAAAATCAACGGCTGGTTATTTATTTTTCTCTCAGAGTTTTTGTAACAACCACGCTAAACCATTTTGCAACTTCGTGGCTGTCGGATGCCGTGGCTAGGTCGTCATTTTTGATGTTCTAGGAACCCTTGCCTCGTGCCGCGTGTTCCAGCCTGGCAGCCCGTTGTCACCACAGATTGGCACCTTCCCCGTCATCGCTCAAGAAGGACGTCATTCACCCCAACCCCTCACGTCGCACCGAAATCAGCGCCACCGGACCCTTTGAAAAGAAGCTCCCGGCACCTGTTCCTTAGGATTCGCGGCTGTCTCATCAATAAAATACCTTGGCATTTTTTGTAAACTGTGATTTAACCTGGAACAGTCATCTAGAGTACATTACAATAAATCCTTTAAAAATCTCGGTCTCCTGAAGCGTCGTCTTAAGTGCCCCAACGCAGACAATAAACTTCAGGCATGTAAAACTTTGGTCAGGCTTTTCTTGGAGTACGCGTCAACAATGTGGCACCCTCATACGGCAATATTCACTGATATGCTGGAATCAGTTCAAAACAAAGTAGCCAGGTTCATCTGTTCTTGCTACTCTAGTTATCAAAGCGTCTCATTACTGAAGCGTAGTTTGAACTTCCCTTCCCTTGCCACGCGCAGAAATTTGTCCCGTGTTTCCTTTTAAATGCAGAGCATTTCAGTAACTCACGATGTCACCTGCGTTGACGTCCGTGGTAGTCCGCACCGTCGTTGTCCGCACCCCTCCCCTTACAATATATAAAAAAAAAATAAATCCGGCGCCTGGTTTCAATCCCTCGACCCTGCCGGCGGAACGCAATGTACATGGTGCTCTACCCACTGCGCCACAAAGCCGACACAGAATGGGAGGCTACGAACGCGCCTTATATCCTTGACTCATTCAAACTACGTCAAGAAGCTGCTGATACAACGCATTCACTACCACCAACTCCCCAAACACTAAACGTCAACGCAATACACCCACCCCCTATGCGACGCATTTACGCGAGTCCCCCTCGCGGGGAGATGAGCCCAATTTTTTGCACTCTTTGTATAACAGTGATGGTCACATACCTTTTTCCCGAAGCTTTATCCCTGCCTCTAACGTATCTGCTTGTATCGACCGTGCGCACAACATTAAACCAATATTTTCGCTCACTAACAAATACCCGTTTTCATCGCTTTTCTTCTGTATAAACAAATGGAGTGCCCTTCCCTCAACCGTAGTCTCCATCGCTGATCCATCGCGTTTCAAATCTGCTTTATTGCCTTACTTAGAAGCCGGTGATTATATTTAGTGCCTCTTTTCGTGTAAGGTGTATTACCCGTGTGGAGGATGTGTGCTCGCTTCTTTTCAAGTTTATTACACGTTGTTGCTGACACCATTTTGTTACAGTTCCCTCACCAAATATATAGTTGACACTGTTGTACCCGGTTTATGTATGCCACCTTAAGTTATGCCCTGTGAGCATTTAAGATAAATAAATAAATAAATAAATAAATAAATAAATAAATAAATAATTAAATAAATAAATAAATAAATAAGTAAATAACTTCCTGCTACAAAAGCAAACGAAATAACTGATTATTGTGTACAGCGAATGCATTACAACCCCAAATGAGTTCTTGGTTCGCTAATTTCAGATGGGGCTATTTTATTGCTGTTTTGTTTCTTTTACTCATATCCTGCAGCTCTTCTTTTGATGTGAGAGGGGAAGCGCCGCCCCGTTCCTCCGCTTTCATAAAATGTTGCTGCAATGTGCCCAGACATTGCATTCACGCGGTCATGTTTATTTAAACATACCCAAAAGTACACTGTTACGTGACGGGAGCACTTGTGAAACGAACCATTGTCAAGGTGAAACGCTCTATTTACAAGATGACGGCAGTGGGAGAGCCCCGCAAAAGGAGGAGGAGATGGAGGAGGGACGCCGTTAATGATGAAGAGATGTCAGCCTGGTTCCGAGCTTGCCTTGCTAATCCATATGAACATGCGAAGGGTGCAAAAGCCCCGCAGGCTACCTGAAAAACACAGACCTCCTTCTTCCTCGGGAATGAATGTGATGGTGTGCGCACTACTGCTCAGCTCTTCATTTGGTGACACAGCCGTTCCATTTGAAGTGGTGGTAGCTGGACGAGGGCTCTGAAAACGAAAGATGACAGAGGTATGCACAGGGAAGACGGTGAGCTTCAGCTTCGAAGGGATTGGAACCACTTCTGACGACAGAAAAGCGACAAGTCTCATTTAGTTGATAGGTCTCATCGCCTGGATATCTTTTTAAAGTAGATTGCTCATAAATAGGCCCCATGTTTGAGATACGTAAAATCGAAATAAAGCTTTGTACCGGTATGTATGAGCCGTTCTTCGGACGACCACGACCAACGCTAAAAAAAATTAAATGTGGTCGTACCTTTTACGTGAATATTGTCCCACTTCTATGACGTGTGCAAAACAGTGTACTACCAATTCCAAAAGAAACTTGAGATAAGAGGGAAAACGTTCTCACCAAAAAAAAAAAAAACCAGCGTGAAAAGTGCGTCAAAACCATCGCTAAAAGGGCGGCCAGCCTCCGCTGAAAGTGCTTCCAATCGACTGTCAAACTTTCAAAGACCGAAATCGCGAACGAAGAACGAACTCATGCGACGATTTTTTCTGAACTATGTAAACGCATCTGCGAAAAATCTCAAGGTATACCGATACTTGTTTTAAGAGAATAAGGTATGCTATTCTACTCCTTCTTCTAGATCTGTGCGTGTATTGTCGTGTCTATAACCATTCTTTTATCGCGATTTTCAAATAACCCTTTTGTCACGATGGAGTCGCGATTTCACGCACGCGCCCTGTCTCCAAATTTCTTACCAGAGCTTTTCTGAGGACCAACCAACTACACAACTCCATCGAACCCACTAGGAAAGCTTTCGCACTAAATGCTTCGATACTCCCACAAATGCATAGTGGAATTGCTTAGAATGTTTTCTTCTTTCGTCTCATGGTCATCCTCATGGTAACGGTATTTCAATTTCAGCGTTTCTGACCCGCTCATATCATGTCTTCAAGGAAATCAAGATTCCACTGCACATGGGATGTGCACATTCATCTGAAGTCTGAAGTGTAGTTGCACCTGATTCGTGTTAATTTGTGCCTGGTTCTTCCCACTTCCGCATGTCTTTCCGCACGCTGCAGTCTTCGGTGTTGAAATCCCTTGCGTGCGAAGTAGGATTGGGACTTATTGCCTGTACGCGAGCAACTGAAGCTTCACGTATAAAGAAAGCGAATCAGCCTATTCCAAGAAAATGTTCTCAAATTGTAAACACGATCAAAAGAGGCGCACTTGTTTTCCATAGATACAGTAATTGGTGCGCTGGCAGAACCGGACCGGAAGTAAACAGACACGAGGAAGAAGGTAATTTCTCCAGCTCTTTTCAGCTGGCTACCCCAAGGAGGGAAACTCGCAGCCGCACCATGCTTTCGCTTTCAGCGCCAGCGATTCGGGAATATTAGACATGTTTCTCCGTCTGCCAGCTCTCTCCGTTTCTTCACTTCCTCCCATACGGAGGCATCACAGAATACATTTTTTTTGGGGTCTCTGGCCTGGTCCAATTTTAGTACGTATTATAGCGTTTCCAGCTATTGCTCTTTTCTCTCGTTAAACGCCCCCTCTCCTTTCGTCACATTCCTTGACCACTATGCGCTAAGTCAGCATCTCTGGGATGTTCTTGCAACATGTCTCTACGATCAGCACGGTCAAAACTTCGTGATAATTAACGCTTATTGCCTTACATTACAATTTTTTAACAGCGCTAAAATGACGGGGACAAAGAAAGAAAGACACACACAAGCGCTGACTAACAACTAAAATTTATTCAAAGGAAAACAAAACTTATATACACATGCATCTGTTCATGCGCAATCACTGCGGGCATCCATAAAAATAGCTGCAAGATTTTGTACACGATGAAAACATCTGCAACATCGTTCGTTCGCCCTTTCCCTCTCACAAACGTGACACCAGCAAACTAACTTCCTTATCTAACAGGGTTAACGATGGGAGGCTTATGCAGTCCTCTCCCAATCACTTAATGTGGAAAGCTTCCCCATTTTTCTTTCCGGTTGATTGCTGTGCTCGTATAGTATCGTTGTGTCATTTAAGAAAGGGGTGCCACTGCAAGAAGTGACAAGTGGCAACAAGGCCTACTTTTTAGTGACGACAAATGCCCTCTGAGTCTGGTATTTACACACCTCTTCGACTGCCCAAGTACACACGATCACAATTGAATGCTATCTGATACACGACCGCTTTCTTATTACAACCAACAAATCGGGGAGTATGGTTCATATCCCATTTTCTTGCGGAGCTTTCAGTTTGGTTTTTCTTTTTGAACATGCGCTCAACAGTGGGAGAAATTCGGCTTAGTTTACTTTTTGCGAAAAAGTAAACTAAGCGTCGCTTTAGCGCTGTTAGACGAATGCAACCATGCAAACTAGCTCCACTTTCGTTACTGCTACATAACATTACAGCGTTTGTTTTAATTAGCGAGTAATTTTGAAGGGGGTATTATAGTGATGTTTAACTTCGTAGACGCCAGTTATGTGAAACCGCGTTCAACAACGCAAACTTGGCTATAAGAATGCTTTGCTTCACCGATCACAGAATATTGTGCGAAGAACAGTTTATCCGTATTTACGAAGCTCCGTAAGCCGCTGTGAGTAAATGCACTGCCTTCGATATTGACAGAAGTTTTCTATTGCTGTCGATAACAACGTACCTACTCCGTACTATCTTACACTAATTATTCACCTCCGCTGTTTTCCCTGGGCTATTTTGTGGGGTTTGGGGGAAAACTATCACAAGATCGCAGAGACGGCGTTGGTGCTAGTGTGTTTTAAAGACATGAATGTAGAAAAGTGCCATTATCGCGATCAAACCATCCATGCAACCATCACCTTTGTTTGAAAGGGTTGTCAATCAGAGAGGTACGAAGGAATGAAGAGTCGAAGGGTATTCGAGTCGCAGGGGGGAATGGATTATGGGAGACGTGAAGGCCGATGAAACGTTTGGAGTTGCATTGCCAAGAAACACGCGGGGGGGTTGGGTAACAACACCTTTCCGCGAACCATGCCTACTTTCCCGACAAAACGAGGAGTACCTGACATTTAAGACTCATACGTTATCGCTGGTGGTAAGTGCCGAATGCTTTTTAATACAACCCGCGGGAGATGCCTGAACTGGTCCTTGCGAGGCACTGGAGGCGAGTTGTTCGGAGAGCAAAATTTGAGCAGAAAGGGATCGGAAAAGTTTTGTGGGTGGTTTGAGAGTGTAGTTAGAAGTTTTCATTGCAGCTGATTTGAGTAGTGCCGGCTTAAAGCGAGTTCTTTACCGGCTCGGGGCCTCGAAAGTCAGGCGACCTGTGATCATTTCGTGAAACCGTAGGAGCTCACTTTGCTTGAGTCTAATGGGTTTTCCGATGACCGTACAGGTTCGCTTGCGGCTGCAGGCTGGAACGCGGAGGGCAAACGCGAAGCTAGAGGAGCCGGACTGAGTGGTAATCACGCGGAAACGGTATCGCTGCCTGGGCGAGCTTGTTAGAGCAACAGCTTGCAACAAGGGCTTATCTACTTCATTAATAAAACGGGTGGATGTGTGACTAAATGGCCTCACTGCAGTCCTAGGAAAGCCTAAATGTTTCCGCCAGCTTCGTTTCGGGCCCGTGCAAATTTCGTCAGAATGTTTGGGGAGCATGTGGGTTCACACTAAGTGGATGCACTCTTGGTTGATTCGTAAGTGGTATTTCTTCAAACACTTGTTTCCAGTTTCATTATATTTTTCTCAAAGGCCACCTCAACTTCCCTGTTGGGGTGACAAACACTGAAAGCATGTTTAGGAAAGTTAACAAACGGCACTTAATATTTTTCACCTGCTTTATACCCCCACTGCATCATTTCGCCTGTAAGTAGTGAATGTTACCGCTGCAGGGTAGGTTATGGAAATTGTGCATTACTTCACACATCGCAACATTGCACTGAAATGATTCAGCTTATCAGGGGCTTTTGCGTTCTAGCGGCTATTTGAACCATAATTGATGCCCCCACTCCCCAAAATCTCGGTTATACGTTTCCCTCAATAGCTTCATCAAGTTAAATACTTTGAATAGGAGGCTTTCGGTGTTGCCATCTTTGCATTTCTAATTATATGTTTCCTGTTGTTTCAAATAATGCCTGAAACGAAAAGTCACTCGGAAGAACGTAAACCCAACAAAGTAAATTGTTTTGCACCAATAAAAGTACAACAGGTAAAGTGTGATAGAGCAATAAAATCCCTTTAAAATAGCCATGATTTCGTAGGTAGCGAAGGACGAAACCGGTGTTGGTGTTGTCGAGCGGTCATTAAAGTGTTGAATTGTGTTCAGGTTTCTCCCGTACACGGACACTTCTTTGACCACCACACGGGAGACCACCGTTCAGTATACTGTCAACGCAAGCTCGTAATTTTCGCTTCTGTCTCCCCTTTTGTTCTTTTAAGGCGACATTTCCATAAAAGCACAGTAATCATTTACCACGTTCCTTTGCCGTGGCCCGAGGTGGGTGAGAATCGATGGTTGCTGCTCAAAATGGGGGCCCAGCTGCGTTGGTTCACACTGGATGTTGGCACACCACAGACGTTGCATGTACGTACGCTGCTTTTCACAGCGTCACTACAAATGTAATTCGCCGTTCGCTTGCCGCACATAAATAACGGTCTGCATTTGCAACTCGGACGGAACACCCTCCGATGTACGTGACAAACCACCGATTCACAAGCATGAAACTTGCTCATGCCTCTTACTCGCCGGAGTCCGCATTGCGTTGCCAAGCCCATAGGGTATTCGAATTACACCCCTAGTCATCTGGCACTGATGTCTTGTTGTTTTATTCATTCTTCGTAGGAGGACGGGAATGGCGCGAAAATCTGTTCGCGTGTGAAATATGCTCCGAACGTTGTGCATGCTATACCATATAGCGTTCGTGCTTGGCGCCAGGTGATTATAAAGATTTCTGAGATTGAGCGGAAACGATTGCGAATGCTTATAGGACAACGACTACGATTTTCCCCCGGCAAAGAGCTTGAAACTTTACTGTTTGCTAAGAGCAACAGCAAGGATGGCACTTTCAAGCGATCCAAAGTTGTGGCAAATGACCCATGCCTGGGAACTGGACGCCTTTTCTCTTCCCCAAACACTGACCGATGGTTCGTTTTGCCATCGGCACTATTCGTGGCGAGAAATTCCCATTTTTGTTTCTTCTCAATTGCCCCCCTTTAAGATCTCTTAACGTTGCTCGTGTGTGTTTGTTCACATTTGTTTCTTCTTTTTTGCTCGTATACTTATGTAAGTTTTTTCACGCGGCGCCTGCGAGCATTGTGGCATCCTTGCTCGTGCACGAACAAATGTCAGCAATAGGCCTATCGGTGTTTTTGTAAATCCCCGAGCACCATTTCCAGAATCATAACCAAACAGCGGTTCTTGCGAGCTGACCTCCAACGTTTTTGGAGGTCCAACGTTTTTGGAGGTTCCAATGTTTTTGCTTTCGCCTCCATCAGAAGAGCGGCCGCTACGCTTGGTAATCGAACCCGCGACGTCATCCTCAGTAGCGCAACGCCTTAGCCGCTGAGCCACCGCGGCGGGTCGTGCTTTCGAATCCGTTTCGAAAGCTCGGGTAATGAAACCTGTGATCTATGCACTGAAAAACTAGTTTAGTACGGTTCTGAGTCGACTGAAGAGGGGTTAATGCACTGACTGAGAGAGACGCTGTCCAGTTCTTAAGTATTCCTTCTGTCATACACTACCTGGGCAACCCTCGCATAAAACTGGTCAACACTGCAGCTCACATCTTACGACACAGAGGAGCAGAAGGCAGCGGTCTCTCCTCGGCCACGGCGATTAAAAACCTTTTATGCAAGCCTTTCTTTTGTCGCCAAGCTTTTGGGGCTCTTCAAGAATGTAACTGCAGCAACTCCGTCCCAAAAATAACGCCATCGCATTGTGCATCTTAACACCCAGTACAAGATGTCATCTGCAAAATTTTCAGCTTGAGGCGTCGGGTGCACTTCCGGCATTTTCTCCTATGTGTGGTGAAGTGCGAGTTGAAGAATGTTTTTATACGAGTCCTCAGGTTGTCTTGTATGCTTGCCGAACGATAATAACGAATCTTGGTTTTTCTTGCTCTGTGTGTAGAATTTGTGC
Organism: Haemaphysalis longicornis; assembly: GCA_013339765.2. Lineage (NCBI taxonomy): Eukaryota > Metazoa > Arthropoda > Arachnida > Ixodida > Ixodidae > Haemaphysalis > Haemaphysalis longicornis. The sequence continues at coordinate 176,270,870 of CM023452.1, read as the reverse complement.
ACTGTGTAAGCTACCCGCCGTATGGGTGTGGCCAGTGTCAGAGGTACAGCGTCAAAAGAATTTCAACAAACGCACCACGCCAATTTTGCATTAAACACACAATGAATTCACATAACACTAGTGACAGTTTACATTAAATGACTCGGTTGCGTGTGTGAAAGGAACTACTGTTGCGTCGAGGCTGTTAGACTCAAACTTCCAAAGGAAAGAAACGTTGAAGATATAAACACGTGGAAAACTGACCTTCACATCAAGAGGGTGGACTGTACGTGAGTACATTCGTTTGGTGTGCGCAAGTCTGGGCCCGAAAAGCGAAATCAGATCAAGAAAATATGAGCCAGACCCCACCAAATTCAAAAATACTGATCATTAAGGTCCAATAATGGCGCGCTATTGGTATGTTTGGAAAGCCACATTTCCTAACTTTGATTTTCTGAGTCAGTTGTCATTTAGACTTGCACGGAAAGAAATGGCGCTATCTGCGTGTTATGGTTGATATTTTTGTGTTCGCGTTTCATTTGGCCATGACTGCACAGTCTAGTGACGAAAGTGATTTTATTGTGAAATAGTTTACGTAAGAATATCATTTTGGTTAACTTTATGCGGTATACAATTTCGGTCAAAGCGGTACGAGATAATAAATCAGTTGCGGAATTCTTTGTTTGAAAAAATTTAAGATAGACCAAGCACGTACTCTTTGAATCCATACTAACTTCTTTATCAAGCCCACTTCAAGTAGATACCACACTATTCTGGCGTACTGAAGACCACGCTGTAGAATTAGTTTGCGCGCAGTGAGGTTCACTATCGCGATCTATTATTCATTCTGTCAGTAAACAGTAATACATTCTTATTATGTGCACTTACATAAGCCAATTTGTAAGCATTATGTATTACATCTCACCTAATGCGCTAGTCGTCAACTATTTGCAGACATTTCTTCAGCAAACGTGATTCTTAAAATTGCTAAAGCTACAGCAAAAAGCGCAGTAACTCGTTCAAGGGCACAAGGCGCAGGGCACAGGGCGTCGTGGATACCGTTGGTTGTTATGATAGGTCAAACTTTCGCTGGTATATACTTCGCGTACCTGAGTTTAACTGCTTGTGCCGAAGCGCGTAGTCTTAGGTATCCTGCTCGAATCGTTCTTTTCAAAGCTGCAACATGTTTGTGTCCCTCGGAAACCGCGTCTCCTGGTCGAGCATACCGAGCGATTAAGCAAGTGATGTAGAGTGGTGAAATTTGCCTTCGATGTGGTTCGCGCCTTGTACCCTGCATTTGACACCCTCCCGGCTAGCAACCCGTGCCCGGTTCCTCTACCGTGCCACGTCGGTGCCTCTCCGACTGATGATGCAGTCCGTGGAATACAATCAGCTTTCACTATGGCAGAGTTCCTGGCTGCGATAGACCAGGCAAAACTTCGGTCATCTCCCGGGCCAGAAGGCGTTGCGTACGACGTTTATAAAAACCTCGACGATCCGGCCCTGAGCCGTCTCCTCGACTCTATCAATGAGGTGTGGCTCTCGGGCCAAATACCAGAGTCATGGCTCCGGGCAGATATCGTCGCTATACCGAAGCCAGGCAAACCACCCGAGCATCTCCCCAATTTGCGCCCAATCGCATTAATGTGCACCTTGTGGAAACTGTTGGAGCGAATGCTGGCTACGCGACTTCAGTGGTGGATGGACACTTACCAGTGGTACCACCCGGCACAGATTGGGTTCTGACTTCGTCTGGGGACAGAGGATGGACTTGAGCACATATCATCAATGGTGCTACTTGGCGGCCGATCTCACAAAGTGCGGACGTTGCTTGCCATGGACATTCACAAGGCATATGACAACGTCAGCCACAGCGCTATCCTGGAAGTTCTCCAAAGCCTACTTGTCCTGGAAAAGGTCCGCTCTTTCATCCGGACCTTATTGACTAAAAGATCATTTTCCGTACGGATTGGTGGAACTAGTTATGGCCATTTTACGGCCGTCCGTGGAGTGCCTCAGGGGTCGGTGATTTCACCCTTCCTTTTTAATGTAGTTATGCTGCCGCTTGCCTGGCATCTTGGCTCCATATCAGACCTACACCTTCTGGTGTACGCGGACGATATTACAGTAGGGACTGTCCGCCCAGACCTGTCTCGGCAAGCCCTGCAACAAGCTTTAACGGACACACAGAAATGGTGTGAATACGCTGGTCTCTCGCTTTCAGCTGAAAAGACAGCCAATCTGTCCGTGGCCAATGCTTGGGGCCGTCGTAGACTGGAGATGTCACCGATCTCGCTACAACTCTCCGGCCAGCCTGTGCGCACTGCCACCTCTCTTCGCGTGCTGGGATTGGAGATTTCATCGTCAGGGTCAGCTGCCTTGTGGCTTCGATCTGCCCGCCAACAAGCAGGTCAAATAGTACAGCTTATACGACGCATTTCACAAAAGTCTGGAGGCTCCTGCTTTAAAATGGCCCGACTCTTGGTGCGGTCAATACTTCAGCCTCGACTTGTCTACCAGGCTCAATTTCAGCATATGACCCAAGCGGAGTGGGCCTGACTTGAAGCAATTAATAGAGCTGCAATGCGGACGATCACCTGCCTCCCTCAAATAACGCCTATACCAGCTCTTCAGGCCGAAGCTCAACTTAACACCCTGGATGAGCTTGTACATCAATGCCACTCCGCACGCCAGAACAAACTAAATTTTGTTGTGGAGGCAGCGGCGCTGGCGATCTACATGAGCCGTTCTCTACCCGCCTTACCAGCCCACCCTTTAGCTAAGCCGCCCTGGCTGTACCATCAAGTGACCGACAACCGGCCTCTCATTCGACTCCACAGTCTGTCGATGGGAAACGCAGTCGAGCAATCCGCGGGCGTGCCATTACTAGCGACTGCGAACCTGCCCCAGATTGTAGAGGCATTTGTGGATGCTGGGGCCCAAGACGGCGTTTTAACTACAGCGATCGTATGCCCCTCTCATCCAGAAGCAAAGCAAAACTGTGCTCATGAAACACTCCGCACCTGGCCTTCTATGCTGGCGGAGCTTACAGCCATCCGGGACGGACTGCAAGCTCTCCTACCGGCACTTCTTGAAGCTCCTGGAAGTTTTACGGCACAAATTTACACGGACTCAACGGCGGCCATACGGGATTTGCGACGTGTAGCCTCTAACTCGTCTGTCTCAAGAGACATTCATGACCTGCTGGACACGTGGACCTGCCCTCTCCGACTGTCGTGGATACGGCGTAATACTATCACCGCTCATATTGCGGCGGATAGTTTCTGTCACGTTACATCGGTTCCACGGCCCCTGTCCTTGCTGACAACTGACCCACATGACCAATTTGTCCAACTAAAGGAATATCTGCGTCGCGCCACACGTGCTCTCATCCCACCGTGTGGAACAGACCTTCCCAGTGGGCTCGCTCACTGGGAGGAGGTCCTGCTGCGTAGACTACGAGTTGGGGTGGCCCTCTCTCCTGCGGTAACCCGGGCGTGGCCACCGCGATACCATGCCCTGTTTTCCACGACCTGCCCCTTCTGTACGGCTCCTGCCGAAGACGCCGACACCAACCACCTGCTATGGACGTGCCCTTCACTGAGTGCAGCAAGATCCCGACACCTTCGCGGCACAGGCCTGCATCCGGGGAGACCCCCTGATCATTAGCGATGGCTGTGGGGGCCCCACCACCGCTGTCTTCTGGACTTCATCCGGGAAACGGGTGCAAACTTGCACCTGTAGGAACTTATGCCAAAGGGCGTACTGTCGCAATTAAAAAAAAGTGATGTAGAGTGGACGTGACGTGGTTGGCCTATGACACTTTACTCCAACGTGAGCTTTTGATGCTTTTGGCTCCCAAAAGCACCGTGGCTGTTTTCTTTTGGATTCCGCGCAGTCCCAGCTAATACTCTAAGACAGACTGCTGATGAAAGTTGACCTTTCAGTGCTTTACGGAGCAAAAAATACCATAACGTTCTCGTTTTGCTACAGCTTCATTAAACGCAGCTATTTTTTCAGTTTCCAGGTGTGATCATACTGCTCGGTACAGTTTTATATAATCGTTAACATCAATAATAATTCTCAGCTTAACTGGGTGTTATCGAAAGGGAAAGCTGGGTATCAGGTTAGGTGAACCAAGAGAAGAAAACTGGGGGGTTTACTACTCGGTGACGTCAAAAACTGGAATGCCAACGCAGTGCTTGATACATGGCGAGATAAGTTCTGGCTTGTTCGGATTGATGGTTTTCCTCCATTATCAAGGGTTTCCCCCTAGCACACAAAGAGTTACGGAAAAAGTCATGAATGCTTATCTTTTGAAGAAATGAAAGGAAAAATTCCTTTGATTGGTTACCTCTATTTTAAGCCTATTGCTTGAAGGCGCTTGTTAGTTTCGCTGTTCTGTGTAACTATTACTGTTTTCCCTGCTTAATACGTTTAAGTACGTCGTTACACCAAGAAGCAGTTACAGCAAAATCTTAGTTAGAGAAAACTCCGCGGAACATAAGCTATGCTCAGCTTCGCTTTAAAAAAGTTTGGGACACCTAAGCTCTATTCATGAGCCGGGGATGCAAAAGCATTAATGTTCTGCTGAACGCCGCTGTGGGCTTAATCGGGTCTGGCCCTGCAAATGATGATCTCGTGTTTTTTTTTCGAGTTGTTTTGGATTCGTCCGGTTATCTGGAGCGGGTTATTATGCCGAATTTGTACGTAACCATGTTGGCTGTGCACCGTACTCATTTCGACGATATTTTTTTAGAATCTCACTTCGGCAGACAGCCACCTGGTTCGATAATGACTGTTGCATCTACGGGTGGGGCCAGAGGAGCCAGTGATTTATTCCGCCGCTGCTTTTCATGGGGCTCCTCCCATGTTCGCACGTGAACTGTCAGGGTGATTCTTTTCTTGAGTTCCTAACAGTTTATTAATGCGACGCTCGCGCAATGAAACGCCTAATGGTCACGTAAATTCATGGGCGGGCTTCCAACGCTGGCTGTCCCGCTCAATGTGCCACTTGTTCTTTAACACTGAAAAAGAGAACGCTGTAGCTACGTTTCCAAGAACGTGCCCGTATAGACATATACATTTGTTCTTGGACAACTGCACCACGCCTATTATCCCGTTGGGGAATTTTCTTAATCTTAGAAGCTGATTTTCCACCTGTGCGAAAAAACATTCACCTTCATGAACTTGATCATCTATTTGGAACCCTTAGGTTCGGTTGTTGCACTTTCCTGTGGGCCGGCGGGTCCTTATTACGTCGGAAGAGACGGGGAATAGGTTGCACGCAACTACTTAGCACATTCTGCAAGCTACGCCTTTAATTCTGGGCGTGTTGTACCCCGTGGTGCTTAACGCAGACTTCCCATCAGGCTTTCCAGTCAGAAATCTCATGTCTATGTTGTGTGAATAGAGGAGCAGGTCGAGAACAACGGCTGTTAGGAATGAAATTGATATGCAAATCGCGGAAATGTAGGAGGAAGTCGTTGAAGGAAATTTGAAGCAGACGGGAAAGCAGTGATCCTAGTTCGTCTTAATGCCTAGGACAGCCTTTTTTGTAGTCTCTGCAAACGTTATGTCCTCGGTGCAAAAGGAAGTGCGGCTGCATTACGTTTTTGCAGAGACAAAGCCTTGTTATTACAAATACTACGCAGATGCAGAAATACAGGTAGGGTAATTTTACAGAAAGAAAACACACGACCATGCACTCCGTACAGATGGTTAACCATGCAGCGAAGCTGTCAGGCGCGGTTTCTGTTTTACGTATGGCTCTTGATGCACCCATTCCCAGTTAACGTACGGCCTGTGTTTGCGATCGCCACGTTAACGCTGCTTCGCCCGTGTCTGCTATAGTCGCTTGATGTGTGCTTCAGTCAGTAGCTCGCTGTGCCGGCTCTCTGCTGCGAGACAGACAAATCCAGCAAATCTTTCGTAACTTATAGCTCCTCACCAGCATGATGCTATAGCGCATGCGCATTTGGTTGCATTGCAGGAGTTTTCTGCGTACATGGGACCACCGCATTTTCCTTTCGGCTGACCACATGAAGCTTCGCTTTGGTAGGCGAGTAAACCAGGCTAAAATGAAAAAAAAAGTCAAACACCAGAGCAGACATCAAACTCTTGAGTTAAAAGGGGAATAGAACAAAAAATGAATGCCGGGAAAAGACGAGGACGAGTAAAAAATCCCTTGCGCACTGGGAACTTGCTGTGATGGATTACAGGGACCTAGCTCCTAATGCGAAAGTAAGGAGCCTAGAGGACCGTTCAAAATACAATTATATCATCTCCGTCCCGTCATCCCCTTAAACTAATATTTCTTCTTTTTTGTAGGAAATAGAATGTTGAAAATGTAGGAAACAGAAACAAAAAACGAAGCGCGGAGAGAGGGTTATTTAATCTCCAGAACAAAGGATGCTGAATTGCACGCAAAAAGAACAGCGGAATACATGCATAGTTATGAAAGCAGTGAAAGAAACGGAAGTAAGCAGTCAGTACGGAAACAAGAGAAACGACCAAAAAAGTTTCAACGAAGAGGAAATCGCTTGCACATCGGTAGTGAATCGGGTATTGACGAAACATTCTTTTGGGAATATAAAACGTTTCACGGCTTTATCGTTCTTGCGGTATTTCACTCGTAATTTGCCATTTCATTTTTAGCGGCCTCGGAAGAAAAGGTCGCGATTTCGTGTTTAAACATGCGTTCTATCTTACCACGAAAACATTCCTGGTAGCGTGTTGATTCTTCGGATTTTGATCACGTTGTCGCTATCCTGCAAAGTGAAACCTTACCTACGTTGTTATGTCGCTAGGAACTTTACTTTTTGTTTAGGTAACGCGCTGTGATGCGTCCACTTAATCTATATCTTTCTGCTACACTCCACCCTCATCTACAGCATAAAGTATGCTTTGCATAACTTTGTGTGTGCATATTGCTGTCCAGGTTTTAATTTTTAGAGAAAGTATGGTAATGGGATATTAAATTTAAAAAACCGCTGTTTCTTTTAACAGTGAAGCTGTTTTTTAACTCGTTGTTTTTTGGGCCGGCATTTAAAATAACAAGAAAATGCCGAGCGCACGTGAGCGCGTGTCTCGCGGCGAACGCCCGGCAGTTAAAAAAAAACAAAGAAAATGCTGGGCGCTCATGTGTTCGTGTATAGTGTGTACGGCCCAGCGTCCCTGGCGCATGTTAGTCAAGGCAAGCATACCCACTTAGGAATATTGGCCAAGATTGGCCGAAAAAACTAACTTCAGCGTTCATCGTAATCGCGGAAACACTTGCTCGGAATGAGAGAGACACGTCATAGCGGGCGCGCCTCCAAAGTGATGTCCAATTATTATAAGTTCCAAAAGCTGAAGGAAGCTCCCACTTAGAGCAACAATGATGGAGTAAAGGTCGTTGCGGCAGCCAAAAAACAATTCGGCTGCAATTGTGGATTAAAACAGTCGTGATGGTCGTGAAGGCTGCGTACAGCTTCGCTACCTTAGTGTATAACGCGATAGTGTGATTTTCCTTCATTTTTGTATTGTTCTTCAACAATGATTCAATTTGAGATTTATTAACACTGCGTAGTAGTTCCTTAAGCGTTTGTCATCACTTTCAAGTTTGTTAGGGCTGCTTCTGCGCTACGTGCTCTAACTAATGTTCAAAGCGTTTTTGCTATGCTCCAGACATCTCCCGCCTGTCATTTTACGTCACATCATTTGTGGGATCACTCACCGTATTGAACCTGTAATTTGCAGCCTTCTGCCTAGCAATCAGTGTAGAGCTTTGAAAAAATACATACCGAATTCAACTCGGGTTTCTCCTATTCTGTTGATCGTTACCTCTGATAATTTGTTCTCCAATGTCCGCAGTAAATCGCCGCTGCCACTGTTTCTGCGTGTGTGCAGTGTGCGTGTAGGTGCGAGCATTTTACTTTAATGAGTGGGCAACAGTCTTTTACATGTGCAAGCACGTGTGCGCTTTTGTGTCGCCATCTTTACGACAAGAAACGCCTCTCCTTCAATCGCGATCGTTAGCGGAAGCAATACGTGCATCTCAGCCTGAAGCCCACCTGGCATTGCCAGCCGTTCTTCAAATTGTGGGCCTTGTTGAACATGAATCAGGCCCAAAACCCACCAAAAAATACAAACAAGACGGTTGGTCAAATGTTTAGCTAGTTGAGTGCCATGCGGTCTCCGTAACACCATCGAGAGATAAATGACCTGTAATGAACCTGTAAAAGCAACCTGCACAAGTTTTACAATGTCGGGTCATTGGATATTCGCGCTAGGCAAGCTAATTCGTGTGAGATGTGCAAAGAAAAATACACAAAGACAAGACTATGAGCGCGGGGGAATTTCCCTATAGTTAAAACATGAAGATGACTCCTCTTTATTAGGGGTCCACATACTCACGTCTTGTTAGTACATAATAACATCACAACCTACTGTTCCCGCGGGGCGGTATAGGGTTTGGCTGGTTTCCAGATTTATGATCTACGACCAAATGTCGTACATTTTTGTGAGATGGCCGCGCCGCCAACTACCCTTTTACGAAAACTAATACAGGACAGAGACAAATTTGAACTCATCCATTGCAATTATTCGATGTCAAGCAAGTGGTCGGATAGTATTCCGCGTTATGTATGAGTTCCCTTTCTATCTTCCTGGGCGCCGTTTCGGGTGAGAAAAGTACATAGGGAAAGCATAGGAAGAAATATGGCGGTGTTCGCGAAACGAATAAAGACTATCGGAGGGCAGTTTTAAGGTGCACACGGTTCCCGGTTAAAATACGCCATCAATATTATTTTTCACTGCATTGCGTTAGACGAATTGTTTTATTTTTGTGGTTTTTGTTCATTTAGGGCAGCCGGCACTAAAAGCGCAGCCCGAAAAGAGAATATTAACAGGCAAAAATGTAGCTTAGGCAACTTTTCATCGGAAATTGAGCACAGTCTCTTTCTCATTCTGATATTGTTTGGTCGGCTTTCTTCTGTGTTGCTAAATGGGCTCTATCGGTTGCGAGAGCGGAAAAAAAGGCAAGTGTTTTATGATTCGATGGTTAAGCAATAAAATTTACGTCGATGCGAAGTTTCGGGTGTAAGGAGAAGTTTTAAAAAATTGGCTCCAATCCACGCTGTGAATGTGCTTGGAAAGCAAAGCTTTAAGCGACACCCACAACAATTGTCCATGCGACGTCACTTGAATTCACACACACGCCTCTACAAAGAGTTAAACCAGAGACTCTGCCAGCCGTTACCTGGGATTCGCGGGGGTGCCGTCCCGAACAAAGCAGCGTCGGCCACGGCCGGGCTCGAGTGGCGGACGCCGTCGCTGTAGCCCGGCCGTGTGTCGGAAGAAAGAAAATGGAGAAGGCGTGTTTCGAAGGGTGACACAACCTAGCGATCCTGATGTGCTAGCTCGGGGCTACACCACCGCGTGACACAAGCGCATACACTGAAACAATCCGTCATGTTAGCTTAGGGGTTCCCGTTTATACCGATTTAAACAAAATGGTTTCGTAAGTTTGAGCATTGTGATAAAGCTGACGAAACTTTTATAATCGCTCTTTATCAGAACCAGTTGCTCCATTCGTTTTTTTTGTAACAGCTGTTAAAACGCAACCGAATCGGTATTAAGCAATTTAGAAAACTCAGTCCAATTCTTGACAAGCTGTGCTCAAAAAGTAGCCTTGCTCTAGCGGCCAGATGTCTGTACGTGGTCTCTACATTTTGTTTTACCGCCCTGCAAACCAATCTTTAACGTATCATTCATTGCCGTACGACCACTTAGTTACGTCGGGTTAGGGTTATCCAGAAGGTTCTGTTGAACAAGTTAAGTTGTGCGAAGGAAGCGCGCAATGGACGCGAAGCACGTCAGAACAGGTCAAAAACAATGGTCACTAAAGCAGACGACAAATTCGTCACGACGGCGCGCCCGCCACTGTAGAGCAAGCACCTGGGCGGGGAACCCTGGGTAACTATTAGACGCGCCATATACCCCCCCCCCCCTCCCCCCTTCCTCCGCACCACCGTCGCCGCCGCGTTGGGAGTTCCTTGTCACGCACGCGATGAACTAACCGTTGGCTGCTAGAGCTAGAGAGCTTTCCTTTAATATACGCTCTTTCGTGACAACCCACTTAATCACTGCATTCTCTCGCAAAGTAGTTCACGCATTCGCCGGGGCCGCTCCGGTATAGATCATGACTCTTGCCTACGAAAAAAAAAGTCCCACTGATAGTCAGGTACTCACGGCCAAATGTGGCCCCGCTGGAAAAGGCAACGTCTTTGAAAAAACAGAGCAATGTAAGAATCGGGTTTGGAGGAATTAAAAAAAGAACTAAACCCATTTCCACCCAGTGTGAAATCTGCCGAACCAGCGGGGCTGTTGGTTGACTCTACGGAGATTCCGTTTAACTTCGGCTTCTTTTTGCGCAATGTTAGAGTCGCTTTCGTCGCAAATTGTCTTTTCATTTGTTTAATTATAGTTGCTGGCATAATGACTGTCACAGCCATTTTCTATAACCATACTTCCTCCGTATGCATGTGCTTGTATTCACAGCAGACAGTAATTCTGTAACGATTACAACGTTACTGTGGACTCTCTATGAAAAGAGAATAAAACTCAACATAATGATAGAGCCGTCTTAATGGCTAATTTTTATATAAAGGGTTTTAGGATACTTCCGATAGAACAAGAGTTAAAGCCGTTTTCGCTAATCATACTCCCTTGAAGAATACCTTGCTTTACGGCGGAACAGACAATGTGATAAAGCCACCTCATGAAGACAAAGCTTCTACCGGTCTTCTTAAAGTCGGCTTCACTTTAAAGGGAAGTGCATTGATGGAAAGGCACATTTAGGGGGGCAATATCAGACGTCCTATATCAAACCAGAGTCCTTTAATGCTTTTCTGATCAAACTATAAAGGATGTGGGCCCTTTTTTATTTTTTATGATTGTTTTCTCTTCTGGGAATCGGGTTTGGCGAGGCGGAAAAATTTTTTCCTGTGCGTGACACGGTACCAGCAGAGAATGTCGCCAGGGCCAGCCATCGAACAGCTCCGCCGTTAAAAATAACCTCTCTCTTGAACTTTATCATGCAAGCTTCGTTTTTGAACACCTATTGGTTCTCAAATTCTTCGCACTTCTGCCTGATCCCAACGCACAGTACTACAAGCTGACGATGGAAGGAAAGTGAAGCAGGAATAGGTTGAAAGGTAAAATTGACAACGTGTGTCCATAAATACAACATCCTCAATGCAACCCTCTTGTGCGCGGAGGGCCCTGTAATTGGAAGGGGGAGGAAACAAATTGCTTTATCTCCACAAGATGGTAGCTTTTTTTACTGCCTTGCTGGTCGATGAGGGGAACAGAAATGGATGGTTCGCTAGGCGGGAATAGAAGGAAATACAAGAGAGGAAATATTTATCAATAGCGCTGCGACGCATGGGGAGCTGAATTATTACGGGCACACAGCGACACGAACTCAAACGAAATATAGCACTCATATTTCACGGCCCCTTCTTTGCGTGCAAGCGGTCGCAGTGGGAATGAAAGAAAAAAGAGGGAGCGGGCGGATGTTTACCCAACTTCCCGCATGCTATTCAGCGTTCAAGAGGAAGTGCTCTTAGTTCGGAAGACACCCCCACTTTATCGTCCAAGTTTGGAGGCGAGAGTGAGTTACATAAAACAAGCTATTTGGGTTGGCACCAATGTGCAATATAGACACAAGGAGGATCCTTGAATTTTCCTTCGAAGGAGTTGAGGGGAAAGGGGGGATTCATGGCCAAGTTTTCTCAGAGTCCGGAAGCGGTATACTTCTTGCTCAACTGATTTACGGCAGAATTTCGCTTGTAATGGACTCATTAGTCCGTAAGTGCGAAAGATAATTCAAACAAAACATCGTAGCTGAAGCCAGAAAGACCATACTAAGTTTTTAATAATGGCCTACAGAATGTATGCGCACTAATGTGTACCTGCGGGCTTTTCAACGAGCTCTGATATCACGTAAACACATGCTACTTTCACCTCCAACAAGAAAGCAGCCAATGCTTTGTAGAACCCAACTCTAAGATCAGCGTTAGAAGCAGGATAGCTTTGATCAATTCGTCAGAAAAAAAAAGTGCACAGATTCATTACACGGAGGAATAACTTATTTGCGTAAGTAGATGTCTCTATAAAAAATGGCAGCATCTCTACTTCGTGGATGATGGCGAGGTTGCGGAGTACGGGGACTCTAAATGACGTCCAAAGTTACGCCACGAGTGACATCCGATTTGCGCCCCGACCGTCATTCGGTTTGAGCCGTGAGTTGCAGCTTGATTATTCCCTAAATCAAACTGCAACTCACGGCTCAAATCCAATTTCACTTGATTTTCACTTGATGGTGGTGTGCGCACGGATGTACATGTACGGACATTGGGAGGTCCTAAGGTACTCCGCACCGTTACAGGCGAGTGAGTAAGCTGTTTGACTCTCGGGTACTAACTCATGGTCGTAGCCCAATGGGTAAGACGACTGACACTAACTCTGCCTGGTCTACCAGACGGAGGCTCAAATCCTGCCGGCGCTGTGTGATTTTTTGCTATTGTAAATGCAATGCGCACGGAGGCGGAAGGACATTGTGTGATCCTTAGATGCTCCGCACCTAAAAGCAATGGCCACAGGTTAGGGGTGAGCACAATAAGGCTAGGTACGGAAAGGAAAAGATGAAAGTGGCAGAAGGAAAGAAGCTCATCTTGAAGTAGCAAAGAGAGAGAGAGAGAGCAGCAGCAGTTTACAATGACGCCCCAGAACGCATTTGTTGTTTTAACAGGAGAGAATTAGAATGGCGTAGACCAGCGAGTAAGCTGTAGCCATCGGAAGAATTTTCCTAAAAACAAAACTAGTAAACTTACTCAAGATAGCGAAGAACGTTTTGCGAAACGCGAGGTTGTGAAAGGGAGATGACAATCACGAAGCAAATTAGGCTGCAGCAACCGTCAAAACAAGTGCGCATAACTAAGGCCAGCGGAATTCGTTCATGGCAAGGACTGAGGAAATGTTTGAACAGAATAGGCAGCATAAATGCAACAACAACATGCTTGCTTTTTGCAAAGACTGAATTCATAAACTCAGTGGAGAAAGCGGTACATTACGCACAGCATGAGATATGGAGAGTAGCGGATATGTTTAATAGCTGGATGTACGCGTGCAAGGGTAGCCCAGGAAACAGTATTGTAAGAAATAACTCGTTGGACAAGTCCCTTTTAACACTAACGACGAGATAGAGAAATCCAAATACGTAATGAACACGGAAAAAGCTCTTCCTTGCAAGCTTGCAAGCTTGCTTTCAAGCAGGCATGGCTGCCTGCTTGCAAGCAAGCGCTCACGCTGTAGGGCATTTTTGAAGCCATTAACGTTTGTTGTCGAGTGGTCTCGTTGAAAAGGGAGTATTGAGTTCGTCACTCAAACTCCGCGCGCCCCGAAACACCAAAAAAAGCGCCAAAACTATGCGTGCAGGTACAGGAATAGAAGAGGTTGGTACACAGTGCCGACGACGGCGGATCGCCACAGGAAATGCGAGAAATAAGCCGCAAAGTTGACCAGCGACAGCCAATAAGACAGCCATGGCCGCAACTACGTCGTTAGGCCATGCCTGTGGTGCAGAGTGAGGAAAATTGAAGAGAGCGCGGTTGGGTTCCCCGTGTGTTTCACAGCGATATTGCGCGCTCGCCGCTTCACGTGCACGTGTAATATTTGGTTCAGGCATTCCTGGAAGTGTAATTAAAACGTCGCGCAGGTTTACCTGCACTGCTCAAAGGGTGTTGCAGGGTCCCTTTATGATGTCCTATGAAGCTTGGCCCTGCTATTTAAGCACGCCAGGCAGCTCCGCTGTTAACATCAGCGTTCGCGATGTTAAATCAGTGAAGTTGGAGTTTTTCATTTTATTTCGGAAATCACGAGCTACGTAACGCGCCCAAGTAAAGGACGAAAATGACGCACAATTCTTGGTGGTATAGCATGTGCTGAAGCAGGTGCCTTAGAATGCGTAGGACCAATCCGCATTCAGAAGCCGCTACGAGTGCCGGACGCTGCCTACGCCCGCCCACGAATACACTTACAAAAATAAAAATGATTTTGCATTATTATTTTGATGAATATGTTCGTATCTGGCAATTGGTATCGAGGTATCTGACAAACGCCAGAAGCCTATTTTCTAAACATGATAGATTTTCGGGCTGCCTGTCTGCAACTGGGATCATCAAGAAATGTTATGGTGAGTCTGCTCACTTGTGCGTTACTGACCCACTTGAAATCGGTGAGTATGTGAAAGCGAAGTGTAGGGGGGAATTATAGGAGATAAAGGGGTACAGAGAGTGCCAGTAAAATAAAAGAGGGAGAAGGGGATGAAAAAGATGTTACCGGGAGGTGGGAAGGCCACGAGGAGGGTCGGCAGAGAATGCCGAATGGGAATGAATGAGGCCTCAAGTTCTTCAGGTAATCTGGCAACGATGCTCCGTGAAGTCAATGCAGGGGTGCATTTCCGCACGCTTCGAGGGAACAAGAGGATTGTTGTAAAAGGATAAAACGCAGGTCCAGCGAAGAGCGTACTGCGAAGCCATGTTGGGCCCGTCAACTGTAAATGCGCTGTATATGATCTGTTCATTAGCCACACCGACACAACGTTAATCTACCCACGTACCAATAGTGGAAATTACTGATGAAGACGCCCAAGGTTAAACAAACTGTGCTTGGATTTGTGGACTTCGCCAGGACGAACTTACATGATCCACCAGGTCTGATGAGCGGAGTACGGAGGCCAGCAGCAATTGAAGCATCTTTTCATCTTTCCGTAACTAAACTTCTCCCTGAAGCCAGACAGTAGTTTATTGAACTTTTGACAATCAGAAATCGCCAAGTTGCTGAGGGAAAATGCCACTGTGTCTTTTCGGTGATCAATGTTTTTAACCACCATAGGTTCCCTGAACTAGTATTACATTCGCGATGATAACGTGGTCATGAACACAAATATTCTAATTGCTTCCCGTTTGTTTATTTACTGTAAATTAGGCATTTAAGATTATGTGGTGCAGCCACTTTTTAAATCGAGCTATTGAAGTCACTACACACAGTTACTTACATTTGAAAGCCACATCGTATGCATGCGTGGAATTACGAAATGCAATTAGTTGTCAGTGCTTGGTTCTCGCAATATTTTTTCGTCGCTACCGAGCTAGGAAGGAAGAGAGTAAGACCATTATATACAAACACAGAGTGGCACCCTCCGTCTCTGTGGAAGAGATCAATCTTTATAGACATACGCTTCGTACTGTCAGAGAAAAAAAAGGCTCCGCACAGCACCTCCGAGACGGCGGCTGGGCTTCCGACGACGGCCCGGCGGCAGTGAGATCCAGAGAATGCCAGGCCATCAATGTTTCACGCGTTGACAGGTAGGCTCCATGTATTTTTGTTTGCCTTCTATCATAGACGGCGTGGCACAGGTCCTCTTGGGAAGCCAACTCCCGCCAGTGGCGTAGCCGGAAACAGGAACATGCTTCGGAATATCTCCGAATCGACACCCCGGCGGTGTTGTCGTTTCGGCAGAAGCTTTTGTTTCCTTCGTGAAAGTTCTTTTTGTTATCTTTTCTTTCCACTGCCGCGTCAAAGTGGTGTATCAGCACACGTTGCGCTGCATCATACGTCGCCATCCATTTGGTGCTGATTTCTTCCGTTTCACTAGCCCTGACTGTCATTTTGTGCGTGTGACCGAGGTCATCTGGTATTTCATTCTTGCGTTGTCCATATCTCGCTAAAATAAACGGGGCTCCCGCATTCGTGCTATCGGTTCCAAGCTCCTCTTCCTCTGGCGCTGTTTTCTGTGCGAGTCACTTTCCTCTGACCCTGCCTTCATTTTCACTGCGGTCCCGATGCGTTGTGATCCTCGGACGTTGTGCCGGCACACCTTAGCGTTTTACTGTAACAGCCACCAAGACCTCGTCGACAGTGTTCTCGATGGCTAGGCTGGGTCGAGGTCGTGCTCTGTGTTTGTTGGGCCACCTAAAAGGGAAAACATTTCTATGTCTGTCCGTGTGCCTATCACTAAATTAGGCATCACGCAGTACACCTAGGAACAAAGTATGCATAGGCAGGACCATTCCAAACCACTAAAACTGCTGTCCGAGGTCATACGTATACACTTTATTAAGTGTCAAAGAAAGCTCAGGCAGGTTTAAGGCAAATCGTAAGTACACAACAGAGAGTGCCCGTGTTTCTTTTAAGTAAATGTAGAAGTTGGGTAGTTTTTTATATTGGCAAAGCAAAAAAAGAAACCATTGCCTTGAAAGTGGCGCAAAAACTCGCAAACACAAAGGAAACAGCGCTGGGCTTCGTACTGTTTAAAGCACAATCAGAAACGAAGGAAAAATAAAATGATGTGCGCTTTCTCAACAGATGGCGCGGGAGCAGTGAATCACGTTGGATCATTTTATCAATTTCGTTGTATCCCTGGATGTTACAGTCGGGCAAAATGACACGCTTTCCCCAATATTTTCTGAGAGCCTCGATTTATGCGTTACACTATGTATTAACGGAACCTGTATATACTGGGCAAAATTGATATCTCCCCATTGGCATGCTGCGAAACTTTTGTATGGTGCGCCTGTGTAAATCTTTCTGTTCCAAAACGAGTTATCAACATGCATAAGAAAACCCTATCTCCGTATGGTAGAAATGGTTGTAGTACTTGCAGCAATACCTAAAACCAACTTAAATGTTTACTCTACCTAAAATGCGAGGCAGTGTTTTTTTTCATCCTGCAGACTGCTCAGGATGCTTTACCTTGTGGGAGAGATATTTCAGCAAAGCTCGACCTTTAAGTGCGCAACGTGCACTAATGAAGTAATAGGCCACAAAAAAATGCGTCAAAATACATATAAAGTCATGCCTCCTTAATATGGACCTCGTTAATATGGACACCCCGGCTCGCTCGCCATGCATTTCTGCCCCGCTAATATAGAAACCTGCAGTGCGGACTATGGATGATTGTGTTGGGGACGAAACGGACAAATACAGGCATTTTGTTCTCGTTAATATGGACGCGGGACCGCAAAGCAAACAATAAAGAAACGACAGGGGACCCCCAGAAGCCCCAGCGCGTATCAGGAAGTGACTGTTGGCCGAAGCATGCAAAGCCGAAGTATGCATCTACCTCGGACCGCTCTTCCTTCTCGTAAAATCGAATTATATCAAGAACATTCGTGATGAGCGAACAATATTCGGGGGTAGCGACCACCCTTTCTCTATGAAACAAGATTACCCGGCGCAGCATACGAGGGAAAGAGCAATTCCTGAGGCTCAGGGCAAGATAAGAGGGCAATAAGTGTTCGTGCCAATATTCGCTGAGCATAAAAGGAGGGGCTGTACACTCTCTGGCCTGTTGAGTGGCTGCAATTTTCGGTGCTCAAGTACTTCAAAAAGCCGACGTGGTGCACTTTCTCAACGCTACAGTAGGATCGAAGGCAGCAGCGCAAATCCACATCTCGTTTTTTAGCCGAATAAACCTTGTTCTTTTCTGGAACCTTTATTCCCTAATATTTGTGTTTTTGACCTTGATTCGGTATTATGGACGACTCGCATTTTGGACGATTTTTGTGGGGAACGAAGGCGTCCATACTATCCAGACATGACTGTAACGGCCAAAACTGCCACACCTGAGTAGCAAAATACACGCCTTACGCAACAAACATTAGAGCTCCAACCGTGATTATTATTTCAATTGTATGTGTGGGCTCTTGATGAAGCCTTTTCCCGAGTGTTCTTTTTTACCATCAGTTGTTTTTTATGTTCCTATTCAGGGTACTATGCGGATGATATAAATCCAACAACAGAATACCACAGTAAACATTTTTACGGAACCATCAGACAAAGGATTGTGCAAGTGCGACACGCTCATCCTGAAAACACAAAGGGAATGCACTCCCATCGGGCCCTTCGGCACAGCTTCTATGCACTCGGCCAATAGCCGCACACCTTTGCTTCAGAATACCCGACGCGAGTGCTTCGCATTCATGTTTATTTCCATATATATTGCACATCTAGCGGCATTAGGCGAGTAGGGGGTTCCATCCGAACGCAATTACGTTGCTCCTCCGTCGCAGTATTCGTCCATTTACCGAAATCTCACATGGGAGTCTCGCTGAGGCAAACGCAATCACAACGGCTGACAAAGCCAGAGTTGGCACTAAATGGAAGGAGGCTAGACAACAGCCTTTAGGTACACCTTGGGCGATTGTCTCTAGTTTGTGCACTCTTTTATTGAATATGCACGAGCAGCACCCGGTGTGTCGCTGTGCCTTCATGGCGCCATTAGTCCCAATGGTATGTGTGTTGACAGATCAGGTGCTTTGGCAGGAAGATTAGCCGTGACTTCTGCCAGGGGAAATGAAAGTGAGCAGCCGAACACTTAGCGCTCCGTGCACGGCACCTATGCGCTAAGGTGTCCCCGTCTCGTCTGGGAGACGACAACAGATCATGGAAGATTATTGTCGTGACGATATAAGAAGCTGTGACGTCACGGGTAATGAAGCGTTGAGAAGAAAGACAAGAAATAAGCAAGAGGCATGAATGTTTACAAGGCTTTAGCCTAGTTATGTATCCGGCAAGTGGGGAAAAGCGAGATCAGCAAAAAAGAATAAACAAACAAAGCGGGCCATCTACATTAACGTGAAACCTGGGAAAGATTGTGAGCCTCTCCCTTGCCACACGGCGTGCACTTGATAGGCGCCGAAGAAGTGCCGGTGGGAGGAGCTGTAGTGCGCTTGCTGAGGCGGTGGCGCCCTCTCTTGCGTTGAACCAGATTTAAGCAATTGGCATGCCGTATCTGCCCCGGTTTGGGGTAGTAGAATACGTCGACGCGAACGCAGTACAATGCCCGCGCCTCGCCCTGGGGGCTCGTCCTCGGTGGTAAACGAGGCCTCGGCACCAGGTAAATATGCCTTTTCTTGCGTCGACCTACCACCACCCCCGATAACACCGTAGCGTCGATAGCCGTGGGGTACTTCAGTATAATACAAATTATAACCCGTCTAGACACAGCTACTGCTTGCGCTTGGCGCTTGCTGAAGCGCATAGGGAGCGTTTCACAAATCCTTAAGTCCCGTCAGTTTGTTTTGCACCGGTTTTATCTATTATACTCTTTTCTTTTAGTATGCGTGACGTTCTCGCGCGAGGTGTTGGAAAACGAGTGTTCCGGGATTTAGTACTGTGACTACAGTAGGCGAAGACAGGAAACGCCTACAGCCCGAGCCCCTAAGGTGCTTCACACCTAAAAGGGAGATGAAAGGTGAGAACACAGCATAGAGAGCTCACACCAGACGTAGGGATTGCCTGCGATACGTTTTGTAAAATGCTGAGCAGAAGGTGCGCATCGAATACATTTGCGGTGTGCAGAAGACTGTGTGAGAGAAACGCGTCGAGGTATCGATGACACGAACGCACATAATAAATTCCGCTTAAAAGGAGGGGAGGCGTACATGTGCCCGTACATTATAGTGCGTACATGTCGCAACCTCAAATTCAAAAGACAAAGATTTTCATTATCAGTCAGCACGCGAATGCGGCTGTATTACTGGAACCGTTTTACCCACAGCGACGTCGGAGCGATTGCTTCAGTCTTTCATATCTTTCCTGTCCCTTTCTTATTGTCTTGTCTCTCAGGCGCAGTTTTTCCATCATTAAATATGATAAAATAAAGTTAAAGAGGGCTACAACTAGTATATTCTTAGTTCAGTATTGTATACAAGCCCACACTGTACACAAAATTCTGTACATATGCACACTTTTGAAACATATTCATATCTACATACACATTTTCCGATGGAGACACAGACATCAATGTTAGCTAACCTCTGCAAGGTGAGCATAGGGAGTAAGCAATATATAAAGAACAAATTATATAGGAGACAAAAATGAGGTAAACATAAAACAAGCAGAACATTTCTATAATAAAAATATTGAGGACAGCTTTGAACATCCGCTATTCTGGCGTACAGTGATTACAGAATGTAGGCGCATTACTGGCTTCGTGGTAACGTATCTCAAAAACTAAAACATGTTAATCGCATTAGTCAAGGCGGAAATTTGGGCGAGTCGGAATACGTTCATCTTTCACAGCGTAAAAAACACACGGGACACAAGTAAGAAATAGACACCACAACCACCAGCAGTTGTGGTGTCTATTTTTTACTTGTGTCCCGTGTGTTTTTTACGCTGTGAAAGATGAATGTTAACCGCAATAAGCAATCACAACTGTAACTGAAATGTTCTCGCCCTTCTTTACAAGTAACTCCGACTAGCTTTTTATACTTATTCATCAGTGTTGGAACAGTACGTGATCATGACGGCAGTGTATAGTTTATGGGAAATAAACGGGCAACCCAAAAATCTACATTTCTTGTATTAACATAAGGCTCCGCCTGGCAGTTGACTCCCTGGCCCAGTGACTGTGTGGACGTTTCCGGCTTTTTTTTCTGGACCAGACTTTGTGTGGGTGTGTGAGTGTGTGTTAACTTGTAAATACGCCCCTCTCTCCCCTGTGTTCTGCAAATATGTCACCTCTATTATCTGTCTCTCCTTTCTCTGAATCTGGCATCCTCTGCCCCAACTCCCACAACAGCAGGCGTTCCGGTGTCCACCCCTAGGTGTGACAATTTACGCCTGCCGGTGGTTTTTCCTTTTCTTTTTCTTGACAATAAATTAATTCATTCATTAAACGAAGTTCAAATTCAACCAAGGATGTTACGAAGTTTGTGATAACAGATGAAGCGAAATACATGTACGTAAAGGCAAAATTTGTAAATATTATCAAATAAAAAGCACCATCCCTTCCTAAAGAAATCTGAGAGAAGTGCGAAAGATAAAAATGCGTACAATCTTGGCTGAAAGTGCTTCCAATCATCGTCACGCTTTCAAAGACCCATACGAAGAACGTTTGGGTCTTTGAGCTACAGTGCGCCAAAAGTTCACAGAATAAGGAATGGTATATCTGAACTTTTGCTTTTAGTGGGACATGGGCACGCAGCGAAATACCACTCTGGTTATTGGGCCAGTTTCGTACATATACATATAGCTTATATGGGTTTCCCAACTCAGTTGCGATGCAAAGTGTAGGCCCAGTATGTTTGGTTTATGTGATATTTATACAAGTTGACTGCGAGGTAAGGTGTGGTAACTTTCAAATTATGCTCTATTACGCGCCAAGCAACGTCACACTCAATGTACGTCGACTTGCAGGCACTCACTGATGATGTAGACCTCGAACCGTAACGTCCGACTACCGTACACCATGACCCTTCCTCTGCTGCTCATTAAACTTTAGGCAAACGAGACATCAACCGGAGAAAACTGAAGGCCTCCGAAATTAGGCTTCACAAATAAGTCTTCACCGCACGAATGGGTTCACGAGAAATAGGGTGAGGTAAGCTGATGGTGCTTGCTCACTTAAAAAGTGTTTGAGGCAATAATAACATTGAAAGTATGGGGCAAAAGAAGAAAAACGCTTAATTTAAAAATAAGGTTAGAACTCCCAAATGCCCACACCGTAAATACGAAACTATTAACAAAAGTCGGCGGACTCCCTGTGTAAACACGAGGGGGCAGTGACTTTACTAGTGCGAGGCTGTCAATATCCTTCCTCCCCCCCCCCCCCACACCCCATAAAAAATTCGGGGTAATGAGGTGACACAAAATCGCAGCCCCTATCTAGAAAGGGCTCAGTTCAAGGAGTCAATGACCGCCATCAGCGCTGCTTAGTGCATACAATGAGGTCCCGCCCATGGTTTCTTACCTTGGGACCACCTCTTCTATACTTACATTATGTAATCGCACATTATTGTATTTTTGAAACAAACTTTGAAACATTGAATGCCGGTCTGGGCCACGTACTCACACTGTTTGAGGGAAGCGATATGATCTGACCGAAGGCACGTTTAAAGTTAACGTCACTGTAAATTGTGGAGCTCTGATCAGCGACAGTGGCTTTCCGCATTTCCGCCTTTTATTGCACCTTCCTTTGTGGGCGACGCTCTCTACTGGACAGCAAAAACACGTCCCCGTGTCCTGGCTCAGTGATCGGCAAATAACATCGTGGCAAAGGCAAAAAACGTAACATCTGCAATAAGGGCACTTTACGATAGAAAGGAGGCGCTGCTTTGGAGGAATGTAAGATTGATCCACTTGAGGTAACCTTGCAGTTAAATGGGAAGTTTGTTTTTTATGTATGCTTGAATTCGTCTTCCCCTTGGCTTCGTTTGCTTTCTTTCACTCCCTGCATAAAATGCGGAAGAAGGGAACGAGCGTAGGTTTATTTTTATGGTTATCGAATGGCTTCCCCTTGGTATCCTTTGGCTACCTTATCGCCCCTTTCTTATACCGCCCTCAAGAGCCCCGTAGCATTACTGCACGCTCTATAGTGGTGCGGGCTGTTCGGTTCGAACACCGGGGGAAGATTTATTAATCGGACGTTCTCAATAGTGCCCGAGTTTATCGAAGGAAAGAGGACTGAGAAAAGGTAACGTAAAGGCAAAAAAATGGGAGCCAGCCGTCTAGTTCCTTGCTCCCAAGAGGCACTTTCTTTTAGTGGGGTGAAATGAGTTGCTCTGCGTCAGCCGTAAAACGGCGGATTGACTTTGTTTGGCTGCTTCCGTACAACGTTGGCTACGATCTCGGTGCTTTGAAAGGGGTTTCTGCGACCGAGGCTCCGAAGGTACGCGTTTACGGGAGTCGTAAAAAAACAATAATAAAGGGCACCTGGAAAAATGCTAAAGCACTAAAGAAAATCTCACCCTCAAGCCATGGTAGTTATTTGTTTATGCTAACACAGGAGAGTGCAGGGCGGCCACAAGGTGCACTCAGTGTAACGATTGGTAACGGCAGGGGCGTGAGATGTGGCGCATGAATATCCCAGCTACTGGATCCTTTACAGCGTATAGTGTTCTCCCATTACGTGAAGCGGGAGCGGACCTCGGCGCAGAACGTCTCAAGTCCCTTGGGATGCTTGGAACGCTCAGGTGTAAAGTCTAAAGCTAAGAAAGCTAAGCAGATCGATTATTGAGCGGTGGGATAGGATGGGAGGTCACCTTGCAGCGCCATAAATGTCTCTTTTACGGAACCCAGGGAAGATGCCACGGGCATAATCGCATGCGTAGACGCCTACTTGCTGGGACACCATAGGAGATATAAAGAGCCTTAAATTTGCCGCCTTATTTACTCGAGTGGAGGTGATAAAACTCTATTGGTACTAAAATAAAGATTTTTCAACTGAACGACCACTTAGTATTCACTTCGAAGGACATTAGATCCATAGAAGTTTTTAAATGGCGCAATGTCCAAAAAATAGCACGTGCGCCTATCAATAGAACAATGTTGAGCGTAAGAGAGTGGCCGTCATAAAACCGGCTGACTCCCGACTAAATCCTAAATCACCGTGTGTGCACTTCACTTACTCGTTTATGGTCGTCCTGGGGTTGCAGGTATATTCTCTGCCGCTATGGACTCGAACGAGCACTTTCCCAATGGCGCGCGGCGGTTAGTATTCCATTCTCTCCCTCTACCCTTCCTGCCATCCCTCCCCTCCGTTGTATTCCCCAACTCCCCTTCTCTCTATTTGATACGCACACGCACGTAACCGCGGAGGGTAAATAGAGAGACAAGCCAACAAGTGGCCCAAAAGGGTCGGGCCGGGAAAAGGAGAGGGAAGAGAAGGGAATTGGAAAATGAGTGGAGTGGGATTAAACTAGAAGGAACAGAAGGAACAGAAGAAAATGAGGAAGGAAAGCATGAGTGTAGTTGTAGTGGGAATTAGGGGTGAGGAGAAGGGGAATTTGTGATTATGAAGAAATTAGAGGAAGACGGGAAGGGAAGATTAGTGTAGATGAAAAGGGAGATAAATAGTTTAGGCTTTTGCCAAAAATCTGAACTGTACGTGCCCTCTTCACCAATCTGCTGTAGTCACCAGGAAGAACTGCCGCTGTGTACTGCAAGACGTGCCGCACCATTATAAAGTTTGAAGCATGATCGTCATCGACGGCCGCGAACTCTGCAGTTGTGAGAGGAAGCAGTCCGGGAGAGCACGCCGTAGATACACCCAAGAAAAAACTGGAAAACATTACGAGTAGCCCAAAGCTAGCAGAAGCCCTCAGCGGCGTTCAATGGGTGTTGACGGGACTTAAAGGCGGGTAAAGTTATCCCAATACCCAAGAAAGGTCGCCATCTTCACCTGCAAATTGTCGCCCAGTATCACTGACATTCATGTGCTGCAAAAAAGAGCACAATCTATTTCCAAACAGTCCAATTCCTTATCTCGGTACATTTTTTCCTCCCAGTCAGCACGGATTTCAGAAACGTCCCTCCGGTAACACACAAATAACGCTCCTTATTAACATCAGCTCAAGTATCGATCGCAATATTCCTGCAGATGCCCTATTCCTAGATTTTATAAAAGCTGTCAATAAAGTGCCCCACAAATACCTTTTTTCAAACTTTCGCCCTTAAACCTTGACCCTAGAGTTCTAGAATGCATAAAAATCTCTTGTCAAACCAGGGACAATTAGTTTACACCAATCAGACTTCATCATGCCGGAGTCCTGCCCTCTCAGGTATACCCCAGGGAACAGTTCTCGGCCCCTTTCTATTTTTAAAATTTTTGTAACTACGTACCTGCCAGTATATGGTCCAAAATCCGTTTATGTGCTGGCGACTGCGTCATTCATCGTCCTATTAACTGCCCTACTGACTCCAGATCCTCCAAACTGATTTAGTAACTATTAAAACCTGGTCCAAAAATTGCCTCATTGCTTTGAACATTAGGAACACATCCGTCGTTTCTTTTGATCGCAAGAAATCTTATCCTGCATCCGCATACTTGTTTTCTGACTCCACAATATCCACGTGAATTCCTATTACTACATAGGTATAAACACAACACCATATCTTACTTGGTCGCCGCACATAAACAGAACTTCTAACGAAGCTAACAGTTCTTGGATACTTCAGAAGAAACCTACTACTCGCTCCCCCTTCTGCTAAACGTTTAGCATAAGTAACATCAGTTCGTCTGAAACTTGAATAAGCTTGAGCCGTCTGGGACAAACAACATTCTAACCTGTCTAAAGTGTTAGAATCCGTGAAGAAAAGAGCAGCTGGGCTTATAAATTTAGACTACACGCACCACTCAAGTGTCATTAACTCAACGAAGAAAGCCCATCTTCACAACCTTTAATTGCGACGCCAAGTAGCTAGACCAATCGTCTTTCCCGAATTCTTCTACTCATGGTCAGACGCATCTGTTCCGCCAGCGCACCGTATATGTTGCCGTAGTGAGCAGTAAAACACCGTTAATCCTGCGCATGCCAGTACAGCTGCACACCTTCGCTCATTTTTTGTTCAGACAGCCAAGAATTAGAACGACCTTTCGCCCACGTTTTGCGCCACTCCAGCTTCATTCTGTTCAAACTTCAAAACGCACATCGAAACCATGCACAAATGCCCAACCCTCACGTAACCCCCCGCACTTCGTGTTTTGAAAATAAATAAATAAATAAATAAATAAATAATACAAAGTAAATAAGGAAATGAATGACTGAATGAAACTTTATTGACACAAGGATGGCGACTCGGCCTATGTGGGGGCGGGTGGGGAGGGTTGTGTCAATTCGGGAAAAATTTACATTCTCAGATGAACGCCAGTAGCGAGAGCGAAGTCCCACAAGGAGGCAAACACCTGCTTGGCTGTGGCTGCGGGTGTGTAGAGAGCCAGTCCGTCAAACACGTAACGCTGCTGTGTTTGCAAGAGGTGCGCTCCGCGTAGTCCTGGACACGTCCAAAGCAGATGTTCAATGCTCGGTGTGGCTCCTAAAGAGCACGTCACGCACGTGGGTGGTGTACTGGCCGGCAGAGGTAAATTGCTTGCGCTAGTACCTGGGAGAACGGGTGGCCGCCCTTTCTTTGGTATGTAAGAACGCCACTTGAGAGGATGTCCTCTGTAAGCGCTGCCCTAGCACGAGCCTTCCGGATCAGAACCTGAAGGCCACGTGGCAGTCCTGTAGGTAACGGGTAGCCATTGGCTGGGATGTGGCTGCGCAGTCGAGCTTTAACACATCGCTGGTAGGTGGCACGGGCTTCAAAGGGGTCCAAGTTGGTGTCGTGATGAGACAAAACTGGGTACGAGCGGGTGGAAAGAACATCGCTCGCCAGGGCACGCACGGCCTCCTTGGAGGAGTTAACGCAATGCCCTGGCACCAAGTACACCCGAATTTGTAGTTCTGTTGTACAATGTAGCCTCCGGGAAAGCATCTTGATGGACGCACAGATAGAATTCTGATAAGGCACCCGGCGCAATGCGCGGAATGCCTCCTGGCTGGCTGTGAAGATAGTTGCATGAGGCTGGTTGGTAGGCCAGTTAGAATTTTGAAGTTCTCGGAGAGCCAGTAATATCGCTTCGAGTTGGAGGTGGGTAGACGATGGCGCTGTTAGGTATTCTTGTTGACAGGCGGCTTGAAATATTGAAATGTCGAGTGAATGGCCGCATAGAAATAAATAAATAAATAAATAAATACATAAGTAAATAAATAAATACATAACGAGTTTCCAATTCAGAAGTTAAAAGGAGTGCTGCAGTGTCCACTGAGCATTTATTTTTACGCTGACTAAATAGGCTCAGCTTCGGACTGCTATTTAATAGCGCATTTTTTGCAACTACTGACTGTCTATAACCGTGTGTCAAAGCAAGGCACACTGATGTTTTAGTGGGAACGTACTGTTAAAAGAGTTGGAGCGCAAAGAACACAGCGACCTGAGAAAACGGGCGATGGGCAGAACCTAGTACCGCAGTTTTTCCAGTCGCTTGAAAAAGGCTTCATGCCCAGTAATCCCGTACTCAGCAAAGGGAACACAATTTCAATGCAGAATTTCAACCAGGCCGAGGCACTTAGCGTGTCTCGAGCTTGTAAATAACGTGGATAAGATTGTGTATAAGATTCGACCGGCAGAGGCACCTCGACATTAAGTGACATATCAAGACATTCTCTAACCCGGGTAAAAGCTTACATGGCTTGGTTTATGCAGCCTTTAACTAGCTTTTCTGTGCTGTATTGACTGCGCGTTTTACGTATACTTCGTTGTACGTGCGTTTTGCGTTCATTTTACGTATGTGTAGTTCTCACCTCTGAGGGGTTACCCTAGAACAATACCGAATGTACCAGCTTAAAAATTGATATAAAGCAACGTGACTTTCCTCAGCGGCAGCACTTTTGCCCATATTCTCCGCCAAAAAACTGAAAGGAAATGGATTCTTCTCTGGGACGTAGGAGGATGGAGAGAGTGGATGCCGAAGACAGAATGTTGTCGATGCCCCGTTTCGACATATTCGCTTCGCGAGGTTATCAACACAGATATTTATAAGAAGGACGTACAGACGAGATAGTGTGTATACGAAGGAAGCCCTTGCTTGACGGAGGGCTTCGGTGTGCTTGTTTGCGGGCCTCGGGTGGACGTAAAAGATGCGAAAAGCGCAATGGAGACAATCGGCGTAAGAGGGACATCATGAAACATGAGCGGGAGGCGCCTCTTTGGAGGCTAGGGTGCTCCCCCTTGCGTCTTCTTGGGCGGATAAAAAAGCTCGGCGTGTCCTGCTTCAGACTTCCGGGAGCGGCGCCTGCTCGTCGGGTAAACGACTTGCGAAATTGCGGCGCTTGAACGAGACCCATTCATGTGGAAAGCTTCTCCGAGAATCTACGGCGGCCCCATCCAAATAAATGGCACAGAAATCTTTCTCCGTACACATCACGGTTCTTCACTTGGGCAGTTAGTTTTTCGCAGTGACACGGGGTTTGGGTTGTTCCGTTTGTCAAAGTGCGTGGTGCTATTTATTCTTGAGGCTCCCATTTACTGCTAATATTTTGCTCAATTTATAAAAGGTTTGATTTTGTGTGTGAATAGCCACACATTTGCTGTTTTTATCTGAATATTGCGTTTACATGATATAGCTTATTCCGAAGGCCCTTGTCGTCCTTTTTGGACGACTCTTTTCTCCATACCTTGGCGTATCTTCTCTCATTCGTCCGAATTTCTGGGCATTAAAACACGGCGCGCGGGTTTAGGGAGGCGGAGCTTATGTTCTTTAATTTTAAAAAAAGCACCTTATAGCTCTCTCCGCGCTGCAAGAGGTGTTCGCAACACATGCGTTCTTCACAAGTATTAGCACTGTAAAATAAATTCGCAAAGGAGGATCAATGCCCCTGCGTTGCTTTGAACTGCCACAAAAGCGGTGGTCAGTATTTGCTTCGTGTGACCCTTATTTTAGGACCAAGCTCAAACTTCACCGAGTTACTTACACAGTAACAGATTTACTGACACAGGAAAAGCTCGGGGTTTATGTGTAACCATGCGGCTAGCATCAACAAGATTTACTTACACATGAAAAGCTCGCGGTTTATGTGTAACCATGCGGCTAGCATCAAGAGTGAATGAAGGCTAAGTCCATTAAAACTGAGCTCTGGTGTTGGAACAACAAGGAGGTTTGCTTTGTTTTACATTTAAATTTCATAGTGTTAAATTGCCTTGTTTGAGGAAATGGCACTGTAACTGCAATGAAACCCCATACGGTAAGCCTAGCTCCTTTGCAAATTTGAAGTCTCTATCAAAAGTACTAGTAAACGGCCCTGCTACTTTGGTTGATACCTTCACTATTGTTAAAAACTATTGGCATTGATGCAACCGGATAATTTTGTTTTCAGCAAAATTAGACGGTTTTATCAATGCCAATAGTATTAAACAAAAACTGCGATCCTGATGGCTTTTGCAAGATGTATGCCCTTGACAGCCTCCCAAATTTTCAAATCATATAGCGGGAGCGACTACCGGTCGGCATGTCAGCGCCTTATCATGGTGTTCACCGGCAAAATAGGCGAGAGTACGCGCACGCGCATAAAACTATCTGTTGTGGGAGCGTCGTCTGCTCCGCTGTTCTCGTCAGGGCAACACACCCCCTGCTTTTCTTATCTTGCAAGGTCGTTTCGCTACCGCCAAGGGCAGCTAAGCAGCGTAGGGCACAAGTTTTTATTTTTATCAGATTCTATTATCGCATTACATTGTGCAGTGAGCTAAGGCCATTCCGGCCGTATAACCGGTCCGGTTCTACTTTTATTTATCTTTTCAGTGGCATTTCTCACTCTGTGCGGGGCAAGTGTTCCGAAAGATATATGAAACGCGCATTTGATATGCGCATGCGCATCGAATAATCATGGTTTCGCGCGAACAAAGTCATTCAGATGCAGTGTAGGGGGTGTACAACTCTGAAGGAATCAGAGTAACAGACGACACTCACACACTAGATAGCCCTATGCGCGTGCGCGTACTCTCGCCTATTTTTCTGCTGAACACCGTGATAAGGCGTTGACATGCCGATCGGTCGTCGCTCCCGCTATATAAATTTGGGAGCCTGTACACTTAAAAGCGAACGGCATGGAATGGCTAACTTTGTGATGACATATACGACGTACTTTGCACGACTAATTCTGAAGAGTGTCCGCGCTTTCTCACCCGTTTGCAACAATTGAGCTTCCCTCAGCACTTCTACGAAGTTAAGGCAACTAGAAAAGTCAGGGTTATGATGTACACATTGTGTTTTTTTTTTCAGAACCTTCGGTCTAAAAAAGGTTACAGATACTTCGGTCTAAAAAAGGTTAGTTCGAGAGCATTCGTATTAGCTAAAGGCGAAGTGTGAATATCCCTCATTTGTAATAAGCTTTCATTTCCAACAAAGTATGAACGTTATTCGGAAAGATTTCGTCTTGCTTTCACGCCGCAGAATGAAAAAAAAGCAGTTTATGTTGCATGTCGTGTAAATATAGAGAAAATCAAATAATTCCAGAAACAGCCACTGGACATTAATACTGGCACGAAGGCACCTTGACGCCAGTCATTCCCTCAAACTTGTGGCGTCCCCTTCATTGTGCTTCTTCATGGGGCTCATGCTAGAATGGAGTGCAAGCAAAAACAGATCTGTTTATGAACATGTGGCTCTTCCCTGGGAAATCATTGTAAAGCCACTGCAACCGTGTCCTAACAAGCAGCCATCCCCTGTTGCATAGCTTCCATCAACACCAGTTGCAGAAGAGACAAAAGAGGGTGAGAAGGAACAATGGTCATACGTTCATGATGTGGTGCAGAAAGAAATAGTGAGCTGTCCTGCATGACCTTTTGGAAGGTTTTCCCTCACTGAGAATGCATCATGCCCTTACCAAGGTGATGCTGTGCCAGAAACATTTCTGGCATATCATTATTGGCCCACCAGTGTCCCTGAAAAAGAAAGTGTATGACAGCTGCATCCTACTGGTACTCACCTAAAGGGCAGAAACTTGGAGGCTTGCTAAGAGGGTTCAAGTTAAATTGAGAACGACTCATCGAGAAACTGAACGGAAGATGGTAGGGGTAACATTAAGGGACAAGAAGAGAGCGTAGTAGGTCAGGGAACAAACGCGTGTTAAGGACATATCAGTAGAAATTAAGAATATGAAATGCTTCTAGGCTGGACATGCAATGTGAATACAAGATAACCGTTGGTCATTAAGGGTAGCAGAGTGGATCCGTAGAGAAGACAAGCGTGGCAGGGAGTGGCCGAAAGTGACATGGACAGATGAGATCAAGAAGTTTGCGTGGATAAACTTGTCGCAGTTAGCACAGGACCGGGGTAATTGGAGATCTATGGAAGAGGCCTTTGCCCTGCAGTGGGATAGATAGGCTGATGATGAAGAAGAATGCTCGGGATGTTGCTGGATTTGTTTCTTTTTATGACCGGACATTCAGATTAAACAAAGCCTTCGTCAGCAGCTGCGGTGGCGTGTAATCAGTCTCGCTAAATTTGCAAGTTGGTTTTTTATAATCAACGTGATGAGAAGGTGGGCAATGTTGGAAAGATGTTCTTTGCTTTAGCGTACATCGTGCGGCTACATGGATGTCCAAGCTGCTCCAGTTAGTGTGTGGGCAAATGCTAGTGCGTCTGCTGGTGACAAATCGATGCATTGGCTGTTGCTGATTATGCCGTAACCATGTCAATAACCAATAGCGGTTTACTAAACTGGTGTTTCTAATCTCTTTCCCACATTTCCAGTACGTTGGCGATTATGCTCAAAGCATTTAGGTATTTCTAGTTATTTCTACTCAGCCCTGACTGTTACAGAACTTCTCATCTCGTCAAAGAGAATCCACTTATTCTGATAATAGGATTTAATGCCTTTGTTGCCAATTGTTTTGTAAAGACTAGCGAGTCATGGCCTGATCAGTAGAGACACTTTGAAATGGCGTCTTGCCTTCACACCAGCGTCTTCACACCACAATAGAATCTCTATTGCACAAATTCTCCCTTTTCATGAAGCAAAGTACGTTCTGTTGAATTTTTTATTCGTTTCGTGATTCGAACACTGCCAAGTGCTGACCCTGATTTGCAGACTAAAGGAGAAAAAAGGTGTCAGAGGGAAAGGAGTTGTGAGAACAATGAGAGGACATCTTCGGCGATTCGACACTAATGACTCGTAATCACTACGTTACGAATTTCTCCCCAAGGAAATCAAAATCAAAATCATAATCTCACTCAAGGTTCTTCCCAAAGGAAACTGAAGAACTGATTGATTGACTGATTGATAATTGATTGATTGATTGATTGATTGATTGATTGATTGATTGATTGATTGATTGATTGATTGATTGATTGATTGATTGATTGATTGATTGATTGATTGATTGATTGATTGATTTAAGGCAGAGGTTAGATGTCCCTAAGCCACCCACTGTAACCATTTTAACCCGCAACTGTGGCTCAGTGGCGGAGGCCTTGTGCTGCTGAGCCGATGGACGTGGGTTAGATCCCGGCTGCAGTGGCCGCTTTCCTGGAGAAGGCAAAAAGAGAAAACAATCTTGTTTGGAGATTTCTGCGCACGTAAAATTTCTCATGTTATCAAAATTAATCCGGAGCACTCTACTAAGGCGCCCCTCTTAGCCCGGGTCTAACTTTGGCGCGGCAAACACCACAAACGAGCCCCGCAATTGTGTTTTAAAGATGACTAAATCCGAGCAGAGACAATCAATATTGAAATTATTACGCATACGGTTAGTTTTCCTGGCTAAGATACAGCAATGAGAATGCGCGAATTGTTCGAAATTTTCTTTAATACCTGGTAAATGAGCGCCGCCCGTAAAGTTACGCTCGGTCTGAGTCAGTTATGAGGGACGAAAAAAGAAAACGCGAGGTGGGAATCTTTTTTAAAGTGCTTCAGCAGCTATACTCTAGTATTTTAGTTAAACCAGGTTTTCTTGATGGGCGGACACTTATAGTCAGTAATGATTCTATTAAAACTTGAAGTATGGCCGCCACTTCAACGATGAGTTTGTCTCAATTCTTATTTGTTAATTTTTTTATCAGCAAATTCCACAAAGCTACAGTACGGCAATAAAAGAACTATGCCACTGTTTAGAAAACTATCCTGCAAAAATTTCTGGTGCGGATTAATGGAAGCCCTGAAAAACGCCAACAGTTCTCGTTGCAAAAATGCTATCCGCAGCTTGTTCCGAGAATGTCAGATAGACAATGGTACGGCATTTTAAAATGTTTGATATGTATTCAATAGCTATATGTTGACCACCAGGCCCTCCATACATTGGCCTATTCAGTTTTTCGTTCGCGCGCGCACCCTCACCCGCACAGACATGCACACACGCCCGCATACAAACATGAGCGTCGATGTTTCCGTCCGACTGACAGCTACAGAAGAAGGAAGCACCATGTGTCGAAGACACCCAGCCATACAAGAACCTGAACAGTGAGAACGGGGAACATGGCTGGTATGCGAGAAACAAAGGAAACAGACGGAATCGCTCTGTAACGACGCTTCCACGGCTTCTTACGGGGAATGTGCCGGTCCATTCCGCGGGGATCAGCCAAAAGATACCAAACACAGGAGCACGATTGCAGAAGGGATCAAGGGGAGTAGTTGCGAGGAGCAGGGGTCAATACGTCGTTTGCGCGTACCCGACGCCGATCCTCTCTGTCATGGAAGGTGCTCGGCAAGTAGGGAAGAAGCCCCGCAGTGGTAAAATAGAGACAATGAGCACCACGCGAAAGAGGCGGCCGGGGGAAGGACAGGGATAAGTGCAACAACAAACGGGGGATAGAGATAAAGTATGCCGCGGTCGAAAACACACGCCGTACCCTGACGGGAACGAGCAGAGAATAGTGGCGTGGACAAGGCGGGGTGAGCGAGGACCAGTGAACAGCACGCGATCCTGACATCTTCAAGAGCGGGGCCGCTGGGCACGAATGCATTCGTAATCGTGCTTCTGCAGCTGAAGACGGACGAGGGGCGTGTGCATCGCCTCAGAAATAAGCCGGGGTCGGGCAGGAGGGGCGGAAGTGGACAGAAGAGACTGCTGATTTTGGAACTTCCACCACGAACATCAGCAAGTGGCTTCCTTCAGCCGTTCAACACAATGACGCAATGAAATACTAGCCCGTTATCTGCACGGTACACTATACGCAGGATTACAGCATGGCGGTGGATCGATGAGTGTCTGGGCTGTCTCCGTGTTTTGCTCGACTACTAGTTCAACGGTGCTTCCTTTGCTCAATATGAAGCAGGAGTCCTTAAGCGAAGAGTGCAAAACCTTTAGAGTGTCGACGCGTCACTGAAGTGCGAGGCATTACGTTGCGTACGTTGCTGAAAAACGAACGCCTCACTGTGTGTGGCATTATCCCGTGGTTAGAGTCAAGTCACACACCGTTCGAGACATGATTTTCGAGGCGTTCGTGAATATCTGTCTGTCTGTCTGTCTGTCTGTCTGTCTGTCTGTCTGTCTGTCTGTCTGTCTGTCTGTCTGTCTGTCTGTCTGTCTGTCTGTCTGTCTGTCTGTATGCCTGTCTGTCTGTCTGTCTGTCTGTCTGTCTGTCTGTTTGCTCGCGTCGCTGCTCGTTTTGCTTTGGATTCACGCTGGCTTTGACACGACAAGCTTAGTTCTCCATTCTGAATTTGGCGCCTTTTTTATCGTCGTAATGGAGATGTCGAGTATAGTGCGCACTCACGAGGAACAGCGCGCCTTCGAAGACGGAGGACGGGAAGTAAGACAAGAATGTAATCGGAAGGTGCGAGCGACAAACGCCACCAGTGGAAAGCCTGCAGAAAGTATGTAGTTGACTTTCTACGAAATAACCATCGTCAACTCAAGAACAATAAAATCTTCTGATATCTTTCGGCTGCATTCTGAGTAACCGCCATGTTGTGTACTAAAAACCTTCCACAGAGTGGAATGGCACATGAATTGCTTCATCTCCTTGTTATTATTTGCAGTTTTTTTAAATTTCCTATTTTTAGTAAATACATAAACCCATTTACTGTGATTACTTTAGGGCAACACCACCAAGCAGAAAAATGGTCCACCACGTGCGGTTTTGCTATGTTTTGCGCTGTTTTAAGGAAAAAGCCTTACATCTCCATTTTATAAGTGTTTCCCTTGTAAGGTACCAAAAATAGGGGGTACAGAAAAAAACATGCTACCTTCCGTCTAATGGCGACCACGGTTGAACGCGGAGCTGGCTCGTGATCTATACTTTGGTCGTCCAATCCCACACTGGGGGTATACGTGCTACTCTGGTGGTACACGCCACTTTTCAAAAATACCCACGGTAACTCTGGTCTGTGCACTCCGTAGGGCTAACATTTGCGTTTGCGGTGCACGGCGCGAATGGGCACCTGGTGCTTGGCGTTTACTGAGCAATTTTTTGAGTGGGTGCTGGTTTGAGGTGGTAAGCCCCTAGATGTGACGGTAGGCCTAACGTCCTAAACCTCAAAAAAGGAAAGTAGGCCTAGGGTCTTGTGGCTAACAGCCTTACGGCACTCAGAGCAACGCCATTATTCTCGTGAGGGATTCTTTGGTCGTCGTCTGAGTTTTCCAAACGGCTTTAACAATGCGGAAATAGAGCAATCGAATAGACGCCGCCTTCACAACGGGAGGGACCCAAGTTCGATTCCGGACACGGAAAGCACTTCTTCTCTCGCATCACCCACGACAATCCATCATCATTGTCATATAAGGTTGGCTTTTCTGCAGGGCGTATTGGCGTACACCGGCATCAGCGAGGACACGAAAGCTTAGCTGTAAAAGTTGAAGTTGTGGCTTTGAGCAAATTCCACCCGAAGATTTCCCGCCGTGAAAGGGAAACAGCCGCACTAAAAGAGGGCAGGTCGCTACTGCACGTGCAATATACAAGCCTTCTTCAGAGGCGAACGTGCCGCCGTTGGTGAACACGAAGCGCTTGACGATGGCCAGAGAGTGTAACGAACTTCGGAGGGTGCTGTCCAGGGGCTGCCGAAGTGGTGACGGGCTCGGCAGCAAATTTCATCAAAACGTTCAACAGCAGATCAACAAATAGGCCAGTTAGGTTTTTGCCTTGACATTTCGAGAAAGCTACAAGTATCCTCTGGTTTTTGTAGTTTTCCGAGTCGAACACATTCCCTAGTCTTGGTGGTTTTCTGAGAATTCGAAGTTTCTGTGATGCGGAGCGGGCATAGGGGATGCTGAACTAAAGCCACTTTGGGGCCCTGTGGGCAAATAATCGCCATCACATACAAAGCTATCATCAGTGGTGGGTGCAGCGACTCAACTACCGGAAATAGATGTATTTCTAAACGATAGGTTTGGCAGACTAGACAGGACAGTTCAATGTATGAGGTTTGTATACGAATATGTACTATAACAAAGGAGTGGCACTCTGCGAAGAAGCTTTGAAAAGCCTTATTACTAAGTAATAATTAGACAGCCGCGCCGGATAAAGTTGCAGTACACCTGTTCAAACAACTCGATCCAGAGAACAAGATGGCACAGCAGTCAGTCAAAGAGTTTTTAAAAATTGTAGTGCTAGACGCACAAATGATGTGAGATTGATATCGGCCGATGTTGTATCCGGTAACTTCGGATTCCCTCGATGGCAGCGTGCCCCTGTCGTAAGTGGATAACCACATGAGGCGGTCTACTTCAACCTCGATTAGGCCTGAAGACCACCATGCCAGCAGTCCGAAGTCGGAAAGTGTTACTATTGTAAAACTGCGCATTGCTGGATGTTTTGCAATGCGCAAATCCAAAAACACAAAAAGGCTCATTAAATACTCTATGGTTACGCCGTTGCTTATAAACACACTAACATATAATATTCCTCGAGGCACTTACGTTTGCTTACGCGATTTGAAGGTGAAATCGCGGCAAAACTCATTAACAACGTACTACTACATCGTTTTTGCGACTCTTTCGTCGCTTTTGTTTCTGTGTCTTAAGGCCCTTGGGTTCTCTGCAATATTTTACTGGCGTGTCGTGAATGCGATGCTGCGTGTGACAACGTTGAGCGGCGGCGCGGTCAACCAATATTATACAGATGAGCGTCGATGAACAGGACAGAATTTGACTTATGAATTTATAATAAAACAAATACATTGTTCCGGCTTAAAAGACGCGAAGAGCAACCGGTAAAACCTTTAGACGCTCTTTTTGTTCCAGTCGAAGACCCAAGCTAAATGTTTCGGTCGCTCCCGGCTTTAGCTTATCCTTAAAGTTCGGTACATCTCCAATTGCGATACGCGGACTTGTGCACACATCATCTTTCCTCCCACTGCCACTAAGCGAAAAAAGATGGGTTGCCAAAAAAAAGTCGCCTAAGCTTGGAGTTTTTTTGGGGGAATTTTTTTTAACTTTGGTCGCTCGAAGAAAGATACGGGTGGTGCGCACCTTCTACCTTAATCCCAAATAAATGACAGCCCAGAGGGCATGTGTTGTTTGCAACGGACGGTGAAAGTGATATGCCCTTTATAATCAAAGAAGAGGCCGCCAATCGATCCCACAAATGTACGAAAATGAAAATGAAATGCACACGGCGAAATCAACTTAGAGAACTCCCCTTGCCGTACGCATGCGTTCAGCGATGGGGTAACTGTGCTAAGGCGACTGTGCTTCCTACGGTTATGCGGTTTCTTGGTTTCCTTGTTCGTAACCTCCTCTGTTTTTTCACCAACGCTGCACTCTCCACTCTCAGCCAATATTAAACTTGTTTCATTCTTTTCCCAATGTGACGCAATAAAATCGTTTTTCCTTCTATGCTGCGGCTATAACGCTTTCAACTAAGCTCCTTCAAAGGTACACCAGGTCGTTCAACTTGCGCATGTATGGGGCTTATGTTGTCTCAGTCATTGTTATCCTCGCAGCGCACCGCACTTAATATTTCGAGAAAATCAGATTTCAAACACCTGATGCCGGCCCCTTTTTCTTCAAGATTCTACCTTCTAATGCAACGGGACGTGCGTATATGTACTTTTGAAAACTGTTCGCTGATAAAGGAAATGTAGAAAAGAAAAGAAAAAATGAAGACGAAACAATGAAGAAGAACACACTTCAAACACTAGAACACCAGCAGCGATTAAGTCAGTACCGCTGTGTGCTTTACTAAGAACCTGCGGAGCTCCACAGACGCACTTTTGATGAACAATGGCCTTTGAACGTTTACCAATAAATACTTATATTGACTGCAAACATGACAGATTTCACAAAGAGCAAGGCGGGACTCAGCTGGATCAAAGCAATCTTTGTATAGTCCTATCGAATAATTGTCTTTGGTATCGGCGGAACGATATTGCTTGCGCACTTGTATTACATATAACGTATGCTGTACCGTACGAGTAAAGCGAGCGTAAAAAAAATGTTAGAACAATTACTTAACTGAGCGCTAGTTTGCAAAAAAGCATTCGGGATATAACACATATATTTAAATTAGTGAACAATAGTTACGCACATAAGTTGGACACTCTGACGATTAGTTTTTTATAATTCTGTTCTGACCGATAGCGACCTGTTGCGGGAATTCATCTCTGCCGTTAGGTGTCGCGCCAGTCGTGACCACTTCTTCGAACCTTCCTGTTAGTTTACGGTTACTCGTTGCGCGGTCCAGTGGCGACCTTGGTGACCTCGTGATCTTGCGCGGTCCTTGGGGTGGTGTACCTTGATTCGCCAGCTACTCTAACACCAGTGGCCTATCCATATATGTTTTTCAGGGGGTGTTAAGCATTGTCAATATAGACTAAAAAATGAAAGAGCCTGCGCCAAACAAAATCTTAAACATTTTGGGTTCAGCTGGACCATTAATATTTTCGTCTTTAGATTTTAAAATACTAAAACAGTGTGTAAACAGCATGAGCGAAGGAAGAACGGAAGGGGGAAGTGGAGTAGGCAGGGAATAGAGTTTCGGACGGTGTTCTGACACCGATAACCTCCAACGTCTACGGCAATGCCTAACACCTTCCCTCGGCAGCTCTCCTCGACGGCGTTGTGCGGTCTTCCTGTGTTTATTTTCAATGTTTTCGAGCGTATGCTGGCAGTGAGAAGTTCTGGAGAACCGTTACAAGACATCAAAACGCTCGCAGTTCTGCACGCCGGCACGCCTGCCACCGCACGAGGGCAGGCAGGAACGCGGCACATTGCAAGGCCTGTTTTTTTCTTTTTCCGTACGCAGCGTCGCAAGTTGTTCCGTTGTGCCAAAAAACTGGTTATACGGAAGTCAAGCCGATTTCACTGGAGAAACAACCTTTTTTTAGGAATACCTTCCTCTGGAGAGGAAGGTACTCCTCTCACGTAGAAGGTATTCACCACGGAGAGGAAAAATCGGCGGATCCCTCCCATATGTGGCAATCGACGTAACGCGGAGCTTTGAATGTGCATCGTCATCAGTGTTAGCGTTCCGAACCACTTAATGGAGCTCAAGCAGCACCGTTCGAAATGATCGCACGTACGTCATGCAAAACTGGGTTGAGATGGAAGTGTGTGTGCCTTTTTTGTTCCGCTTGTCGCTCGGCGGGCGTAGCCCTCACGGCTCTCGTCGTAGTTCATGGGGGCCAAGTGTTGTTGGTTTGACTCGCATCTTCAAGCCAGCATAACCGGCGTACATTCGGGTTCTGCGTCTCGTTTCGCTGCTCGCGACGAAGTTCTAGTTTTCCGTGACACATCGTGCGAGGCTATGTCCTTAATGCTGCGGGAACGGTTTTTGAGCAATTTTTCTCGCGCGTGTTCACTTGCTGTTCAGACGCGTCGGCTGCTGCTGCTGCTGATTTTTAATGGTGTCTTCTTTGTAACGAGGTCATTACGCGTCATCTCTCCAAGAAAATCTAGTGTATCTCTGTTGCATTAGGGCTTTAATTCCAGCGCTCATCTTAGGGTAAGCTCAAAATACATTTTGTCCGTTAAAGGTGGTAACTGTGCTTGGCAATATTCACTCTCTGCTCCTCACCAGCGTTTTAATCTTCGTTCAATAACCCCGGCAGCCTTGAAGTTTACTTCCTTTGTGCTACCCTGAAATCCTAGGGCTTCGAGAAGCCGAATATTTCCCTCATAAAGGTTTCGATGGATACACTCATATTCCAACACTACGTGCCGCCAATATCTGTTTGTTTTCCGCACACCACGCGTGCTCCCCACAAAGCCCTTACGTATCAAGCAACCTCCTCTACCCTCAAAAATCAAAACACTGTCCTTGGAATTACTGTCGAAACTTTTCTTTGATATGTCCAATTTTTCTTTCCTGTTCATCTCTAACGACGTTTTAGCTTCCATTTTTCTCTCCTTGTATTTGTTTGTACATATATGTGTTGCATCTTCTTCGGTTGCTATTTCATTGCTAGCCTTCATTGCTAGCTTTCCATATTTCATTGCTAGCCTTACTCTTTCCCAGATTGTTTTCATTGATTGATTGCTCATGGTTGCCCCTTTGTAGCGGTGTGATGACATGTCATAATACCAAAAAGGACTAATATACCTATGTTTTATACTCTTGGATTAATACTAGCGCTGCTTAGGGCAGGCACAAAAAGGCGGCGGGGGGCCGCCACACCATCTGGTGGATTTGTGAGAAACTCAGGATGCTCGTCCTCGCTAACTGAGTGGCGGGTGATAAGGAACCGCAGGGCAGCAGCGGCCCACTCGGTTTTGGAATAAAGGCAACAGCATACCATCAAAAGCCGTGAGAGATGCCGAGAGATCTTCGTCTTTAAAAAAGAAACAGGCTGCAAAAAAAAAATAACAACCACGTCGTCAAGTGGCCAAGCTCGTGTGCAAGCGCTGTTGAATGCATTAACCACACGCAGTTACGGCTGCAGTCGTAATTATGCCTCTGGCACCCTATGATCCCCGAAATGCAGACGATCGCTTTCAAAATACTCCGCAGTTTTCAGCGAGAAATGAAAGTGCAACATATTGCTAAACCGACCATACGTAAAAACAAAATTCTGTGGTTTGCTGTCAGGAAAGAAATCAGGCCTATTATCTGCCAATTGTTCTACGAATTTGAAAAGAAAGTAGTCCGGTGGGGTTTCCTTGCAGTGAATTAGGCAATGACAAGGCGTTGCGTAGTAACAACATTACTCATATTTATTATGAATTGCTTGTTTTCTTGTTTTAGTGACCGTAGCGACAATAAGGAAGTTAGTTTGGAAAGTTTAGTACGGGGATGGGACAAGGCAGGTATGAATCCCACGGGGGTTCACACTGCGGGAACATCCATCAAGGCACATCGGGTTCCAGCGTGATTGCACGGCACGTGAGCCCAAGAGAGAAGTACAACTTTATTGCAGCAACTCATAGCGATAAAGCTAAGGCGACAACAGAGAAACGCGGTGGATATTAGAAACCGAAATTTATATAAGAAAGGAAGAAAAGATTATCGGTTGTCAAGCCACCATTTGGGCTAGCACCTTTGGCGGGTGTGTTGCCTAGAATCCTGTGCTGTGTGCGGAAATTGTGGAGCATCAATTGCCGCTCGATTGAACGTTGGAGACGTTGGGGCATCGACGTGATCAGCGTAAATATTTAATGGTCAGGAGGTGCTTGCATAGCAGCAGGGAAGGGTCACGCGAAAATGTCTTTACGGTACAAGAATCTTCCCAGGTCCCTTATAGATCCGGTTCTTTTGAGAGTAAACAAAAGTGCACAATGGAAGGTATGGCAGTATTGAGATTAAAAAAGGGTGTTAATACGGTATTTTGCGAATGTTGCAGTGCAGGCGTCGTGCGGATCAAAAGTTATGGCGATGCTAAAACAGAAAGAACGGAACTCATCAACGCCTGGAATCTATGTAGCTTATTTTGTAGATGAAAATTATCAATGTAAATTCCGTCATACTACTATCATTTCAATTCCTATTAGATCCGCTTCCTTTGAGAGCAAACGAAATTTGACGGAGGACGCTACGTCAGTATTGAGATAAAAAATGTTTGTGTTAAAAGCCCGTATTAGGGCTTTTGCGAATTTAGAAGGGCAGGCCTCATGCGGGTAAAAATTTTTGGGGATGCCAAAACGGAAAGAATGTGGCACATCGACCCTTAGCCTGGACGTAGCTCATTTTGTCGATCAAAATTACAAACATAAATTGCGTCATACTATTAACATCAGAGACTAGTCACAGCCAGTAAGCAACGTATTTTCTGTTTAACTCATGAGGTGCGAAGTTCATAACTCCAGTTAACATCTTCAGTTGCGAGCTAGTTTTTGAGTCATGATGATACCACCCAACCTACGGGGGGCGCCTTCTCGTCCGGGATGCCTTGGGTCTTGCTGACCGCTCGTGCCCTCTCTATCAGCGTGCGCTGGTCCAGAGGTTCGAACTGGACAGTCGGTACACCTGCAGCAATCGGGGCTAAATTTTATATATCTATAAATTATGCGATACACTTGTGTAGCTTTACGTTGTTGCCAAATGAGCTACATTTGGCTGAATAATCACCTGCGCTTTGAGAATCTCACGAAGCATAGGTTCAATAAATAATATCTTATTTGTACTCGCCTCTCACTTTAAGCTGTCGATTTATGTGCTTGGGAGCTCTCACCTGCACTTAGCAAAGTTAACGCATTCGGTGTAATGAAGCAACGTGCGTACTAACTAGAAAAAAAACAAACGGCCCATTTGTCCCCAATATACCACTAGAAATCCATGCTACCAATAGCAAAAACCCATACATGTTGTCACAAATTAACTAAAGCTTTATTAGGTATCATTTTTTTATGAAATAGGATGTGTTTTTATTTCCCATTACTTTTCGCTATCCGTATTCCATCTTATGTTTCTTCGAGTCTGATTTTTAGTAATCTTTCTATATTTACATAGAAAATATAATTTTACGTGTACTGTATTTTATGAAGTGTTTTTGTGACTGGTGACATTTTTATTTCTCTTTACATAATTTGCTTATATTTATTAAGTTCTTCAGGATAATATATTTGATTGCAATATTTTTGTGTCTTTCTGTTGTTTATAAAGTGTTTTGTTGGCTGCTGCTGTTTTTATTGCTTTATTTTATTTTTACTTTCAAATGCGCCGCCTGCATTCATGTTTGCAGGAGGTGGCCATCCATTTACTGACTTTGGGGCTTCCTTCCATGTAACCCAACTTTAAGAAACCGCGGTCACAGTAAAACTAATTCTGATTGTGATAAAAAACTACCAGTTTGCCTTCACGCAGTTTCTAGGAACCATAGTATCTACAGACATTTTTTTCACCAAAGATGGACGTGGAAACGGCTGCGAGCCAGTCGGAATGAGAAGTCCCCCAAAATTTCGTATTAGGTTTCCCAGATGGAACAAAACTTCTGTGCAAATGCCAGGTTTGTTTCTTTATTCAAGTAAGAAATATCCGAATATCAGAATTAAAAAAGCGATAGTATTTCTGGATGTTTCCTTGAACGGTAACACCATCGATTACGGCGACGCTACGCTTACCTTCACGGGGTCCTAAAAAAGCGAGCCTGCGCCATCTCCCATGAGGTTTGTTGCAAGAGCGCACCACTGTCTGACCCCTACTTAATCTGGCACACGGTTCGATATCGTCTAGACGGTTTTTTTCTGCGGTAGTTCTTCGTCCTGAAAAATAGAGGGAGTCGGCAACCTTCTATCCCCCACGGCCTCGACTGACTAATCGGTCTACGGGAACAGAACCGCAGGTGCAAAGATTCACACAGCGGGCCTTCACATGGGGGCTCCACAACGCGAGGACGTGCCAATAGCGTGACAGAGTGGCGCAGCTCGTAGTTCACTTCTTTCTCACAATGCAGGGGTCTGTAGCAACACTGCAACCGGCCGCCTTATCTCTTCGTCAGCTCTCTACCAGGACACCCATCGCGAGACAGAGGCAGAAATACAACGTTCGCTTTTGCAGCCACTGCCAATGCGCCAGCGTTGTTATAGTCATTATTCTTTCAAACTCAGGCGATCTATTTTAGCGAGAGGAAGGTTTCACGTGTTCTCGGCTTGCTATGTAAACGTTTCT
This sequence comes from Haemaphysalis longicornis, assembly GCA_013339765.2. Lineage (NCBI taxonomy): Eukaryota > Metazoa > Arthropoda > Arachnida > Ixodida > Ixodidae > Haemaphysalis > Haemaphysalis longicornis. Next base: position 176,227,540 of record CM023452.1, on the reverse strand, counting down.
GCTTGTGCGAAGATTTCAGGGCTCACGTCTTCACCAGTTTGCAATGCGCAGAATCTTTGATATACTTTATTTCTGTAATCCTTCCCTCTTTTATTGCGTCCTCATAGCGTCACAACCCGTCGGCGTTAACTGTAAGAACAACACACACACGCACACACATATGTAAAGACACACACGGGCGCACGTGCGCACTCACACACTGCATAGACGGCAGTGATAACAAGGCAGACGCTCACATATATTAACACACTCCTATTTTGGCTGTAGTGATCTTGAAAACGGTTTTCTTGATAACCAATCTGCTCAAAAATCAAAATGCATACATGATGATACATACAAGATTGAGGTGCCTGTTAATAATATCTTATCTAGTCAAGATGTATATCCAAGTGGCGAAACGTCTAAGCTTGAGGGCCAAACCGCGTTTTCTACAGCGTGCAAGTTCGGTCTGACCGCGTGCTGATACCATAAAAACCGGGACGTCCGTTTCCCAACGCCTCGCGCTATATAAGTCCTAGCACTTTAAAGACACGTGGAGCCTCTGGAGTCGTTGTTGGCAAACAAGAAAAATACATGGAACCCTATTCATATAAGCCTGCCTTAAGCATGGCCTACTTGAAGCCGTTCCCACATTCTTGTCTTTCGTCCTTTCGCCGTCACCACCGAGCCGCCCACGACCTACACACTTTGCTTCGCGCGCCGGATGATGTCAACCCAGCGGATGGAAGAAATGACGCTCAGGTGTCGGCTAACAAACATACTGGGTGGGGGAAATTTTTGAATAAATATATATCGCATTGCGCCTTGCTTTAAGTTGGAAGTTTTGAGCAGGGCTTCGGGCGCTGCAAACACAAAACGAAAGCTGAAGGGGTGGAGCTCGGCAGCTTCGAATGACACGGACTTTGATGGATCTCCGCGACCGAGCTCCGCACAAGCCAGTAACGAGAAAGAAGAGGACAATGTAAAACGCCATGATGGTTGGCAGAGACAGAAGACAGTGAGCGATGGGGAAAGGAAGCAGGTCGGACAGAACACGATGGCGTTTTCATAGGATGACGAAAACTATACGTGAGCCACTTTTTTGTCTGTGCGTGCGTTGTTCCCTCGCTATAATCCTGCTTCCCTCCACACCATCCACCGCTGTTTTCCACTCTGTGCTGAAATTTAATCTTCCAACTCCCCAGATTCTAGTTTTTGTTTTGTGGCAAGTATAATTGGGTTTATATGACTGTGCGAATTGTAAAATTTTGTGCTCTTACAGGAATCATGAAGACAACATACATGCTTCTTTTGTCTCGAGAATTGCAGCTCATACGTCCTAAGTTTTATTTTGCCCGGAATGCTGCGGATATCTTGGAAGAACGACGCTCTAAGATGTCGTACCAGCAGTTCTTCGACCGAGTCAGTGAAAAAGTGGAGGTCAATGGGTGCTATTCCAGATGGCCCGAGATTGAGCGAAACTCGGGAAACAACGAGCTCTAGCGACGCCCACGTAACATAATGATAATATTTCGAGGCGGAGTTCAAGCGCATTAAAAAACCCGCCCGCATCTTCCCACGGGGGGAACTCGAGTAACTGCGTCGCAGAGTGGGGGGGGGGGGGGTACCGCGTGAATTGTGCTTAATTGGGTATGGTTTGGGAATGCTTAATTGGTATTTCGTTCTTTATTATTCTTATTTATTGAATGAAGGAGAAGGGAAGCAAGGAGTGTAAAGTTAAAGTCTGTCTTTATTGCTTGGTGCGTCAGCAAAGCGTCAAGTCAAGCGAAAGCCAAGCAAAGACGCCCTTGACTGAATTCCAGAACGCGCGCTCCGCCGCTTATATACACACCGCACCCGCGTTCGAGGGAGAGGAGTACGGGGAGAGACGCGCATGCGCACACTTCCGTACACAAGCGCGCGAACTTTCCCCGCACCCACACGCGTTATCACGCGTACACGCCCTGCCGCCGTTACTGTAGAGCGCGACGCAGCGCGCGGGTAGCTACGACGCATTCGCGCACAGACGCGCTCCCCCCGCACCGCCGCAGCTGTTGTTGAGAGCGACGGAGCGCACGGGGTACACGCGCTCCTCCCGCACCGCCGCACCTGTTGTTGAGAGCGAGGAGGGTACGGGGGAGAGACGCGCACCTGCGCCTCGACGCGACGCGCATGCGCAGTGAGCGTGTGGACGGCGCCGACAACATCGACGAGTGACATCGCGAGCCTAAGAAATTTCGTGCTATTCGCCGATTAATGGGGTTATGCAACCGGTCCAGAGTAGCGCGTTACAAGGAGGCGCAATAGGGCATGGCGCGTTTTTCACTGCTGTCTCTCCTTCCACTGCTGCACCGGTGGCTACTGGGGGCAACGCCGCCTCTATAATTCTTGCCTACCGCGTGAGCGAAAAATGGCCAAACAGCCACTCTCTTCTTGCTCTCTCCTACCCTTTCCCGATCCGTAGCCTTCCTACGTGCTTTCATGTCCGCTGGCCAGCGCCGCTTCTCGGAAACTGCAAAATATTTACAGTTTGATTTTTGATATTTACTCATCCGCCACATAGCGGATGAGTACCTCAACTAAGCGTCCCTACTCCTCCCATTGCAAAGCGGGCGAAGCGTTAGCAATGTTTATGCAGGCGGCGTTGCTGGGGGTAAGCAAATCCGACTACTTTTTTTACTGTACTTTTACTTTATTAATCTCTATTTCACTACAAAGTTCATTCATTTTTTATCCTAGGCGTTCTGATGAGCTGTTTGTTTGAAAAACGCCGTCCTAAGCAGCAGTTTCTGCCCATTTCTGCCTTCGGGGGCCGACAATGCAATCACGTGACTACGACCGACTGGCGAAAAAAGAAAGCGGGTGATGGAAACGCGCCACATTCAAAGTAATTGCCGCTCAGTGTTATCGAAATCCTCCGTCGGCTTTTCAGATACGAAATTCCTTGGGACACTTAAGTCTGCTTACGTGGTTTGAAGGCGAAAGCTTGGCGATTATTAATAACAACTGATACATTGTACTTGCGATACTTATAAGCAACTGATGATTGTACTCGTGATAATTCTTTACTGATACACTGCCCTTGCATATTTTTCCTCGATTTTACTTCTTGGTCTTCCGGCATGAATTTTGCAATTACTTCGACCAGCTTTGCTTCCCATATACCGTGTTTGTGCCAGTTCCTTCTCTTTCACTTCGTAGTGAACTCGTCAGCAAGAAAACTGGCTCCAGCACAGCCTCCCTATAATCGGCGTTCTGCGCGGCTGGTGTGTACCTGTCCTTCTATGTGCATCACGTTCACGTGTCACCACATTATTCTACAACTGAGGTCCCTCATGAATGCCATTCGCACATTGCTCACAGTCTGAATACACCTGCGTTCAGAGCACTTCAGATACTGGAGGCCCTGATCCAGTACTTGCAAGTCTCGGATAAGCAAAGGACCATGGCGAACGTACGTTCTTCATTGAGTACGGATAACAAGGAGGGCTTCCATTTTCAGTGGAACGCCAGAGGACTAAATGTCGCGTATTTCAGATCTTCGCCAGTTTGTCTTTATGAAATCTATTCCTATACTTGTCATCTGCGAACCGACATATCCAAACCTATTCGGATATCTGGCTATGAACTTTTTTTATCAGCCACACTAGGGGAGCCCAGCAAAGTCGCAGTCTTCATCAGGCGTTAACTGTCCTACTTTCACCATTTTTTGCAACCTTACAGGGGTACGAGTACGTCTGTCTTACCATCAGAAAGCGCCAGCTCACTTTCACTCTGGCGGGTGTATACCTACACCCGACATCTCGCTTTCAACGGAAGACAGCTAGATGACATATTAAGCACAAAAACGGGTCTGTGGGTAATTCTCGGTGATTCAATGCACACCACATGCTTTGGGGAAGCCCAAACACCAACAGGCGAGGTCGGAGCTTAGTAGCTTTTACCTCAGACCATGGGCTGTGCCTACTAAATGACGGAAGCCCCATTATTTACGTGTAACGAACTACGGCAGTTGTTTAGACTTGACGTTTGTGTCACGATGTTTATCGGTCCGTGCACAGTGGTTCCCAGACAAAGAAACTCGTCGAAGCGACCACATTCCAACCTATTTAAAGATAAATGGATTACGAAGTTCCTTCGATCCGAATGTTATTCGGTAACCGATTGGTCAAAATTTCAATCAAGGATGGACGAAATTTGCCGGAGTGATGAGCTTGAAAATCTAGACTCCGTCATTGAAAGCACACTCCTAGCCTGCAAGCGTTCCGTCCGGCTGTCTCCAAAAGTGACCGAGTTTGACGTGGAGCTGGAACGCCTTCGTGCTGTTCGTCGCCGCGCCGAACGCAGATACCGTGCGAACGAAATGTCTCGAAGATTTGAGGAATTTGCCAGACAGACGCAAAAGATAATCCAGCGACACATTGCCCAAGTGCAAGCACAACGTTGGAAATCTTTTTGTGACACGCTGGACCCTCGCAAGCCTTTGTCCATGATATGGAAAACTGTGCAAGGGCTAATGACTCCTGTACAGCAGCGCTCCAAATTTAAGGCCCTGGCTATTCACCAGAACCGCCGAGAGCTCGAAGTGGCCGAGGACTTCTGCGTGAGGATAGCCAGTGGAGCAGGGCCCTTCTGGACTACTGCTCGCCAGTGACATCCCTACATTCGCGGATTCAAGGATGGTCGTTCCATTTAGCATGGAAAAAACTGCAGGCGGCATTAGCTGCATGCAAGCGATCTTCGTCTCCTGGGCCTGATGGAGTCACATATGTTGCTCTCCGTCACCTTGGCAAGGATCCCCGACAAGCCTTGCTGGAATATTTCAACGACCTATGGTGTGATGGTTCCGTTCCTCAAAAATGGAAGACCAGCCGCCTCGTTCCGCTCCTGAAGCCAGGAAAATCTATGCTGGATCCAATGGCATACCGACCAATTGCGCTTGCAAGTTGCGTTGGAAAGCTGATGGAGCGAATCATTATGCACGTCTGGAGTGGTTCCTGGAGCGTTACAATGTCTACCCTGATGTCATGGCTGGATTCCGTCGTGGACGCTCATCCATTGACTGCGTTATTGATTTGGTGACTTTTCTGCAGCAGCAGAAAAGTGCGAAGCGGATATGTGCTGCGTTGTTCCTCGACGTTAAAGGGGCCTACGATAACGTGGAGCACGATGCGATTCTTAAAGTACTGCAGGCTGTGGGGCTCGGTGGCCGGGTCTACCAGTGGATACGGAACTACCTAATAGAGAGGTCATTCTTTGTTATGACTGCAGATGGGCCGACATCAGCTCACTATACTCACCGTGGTGTTCCCCAAGGAGGCGTCCTGAGCCCTACACTGTTCAACCTTACACTAATTGGCCTGATTTCTCGCCTTCCAAGGAGGGTTCACGTGTCGATATACGCCGACGATATATGTGTTTGGGCAGATGGCGTGACTCGTCGGCATGTGCGCGCCCGACTGCAAAATGCCGCACACTTGACGACCTCATATCTACACGGACAAGGGTTGGAAATATCCAGCAGCAAATGCGCCGTGCTTCCGTTTACACGAAAGCCTATGTATGCATACCCTTTGTATATTAATGGTGAAAGGGTGTCTTATGTGAGAAATCACAAGTTTCTCGGCATAGTTGTCGACAGAGGCCTTTCTTGGAGCGCTCATGTTAACGTTCTAAAGAAGAGGCTCTCTGCAGTGGTGCATGTGCTCAAACTCATCGGCGGCAAGACGTGGGAAACACCACTGAAGTCGATGTTACAGCTCTACAACGCGCTGTTCTTGGGCTGTCTGCGATACAGTGCCCCTGTCCTTTCTGGAGCGTGCCGCACAACTACTCGGTCACTTCAGGGTATACAAGCTCAGGCCCTGCGAACCTGTCTTGGCCTACCACGATGTACGTCCACAGCAGCGACCATTGCCCTGGCTCGAAATCACCCTTTGGCAACCTTTGTGGACGTTGAAATACTCAGGACACATATCAGGCACCTCGCCCGTCTACCTGATCATCACCTCGCGGGAATACCAGCGACCCGTCCCCGGGCGTCGTTCGCAAGGGTAGTAGCTGCCCACAACACCAGCATTCCATCGAACTACACGCCGGCGATGAGACCGCTCGTTCCGCTGTGGTGTGTGATGCAGCCCCGAGTGTGCCTAGATATCCCAGGAGTGACAAAAAAACGTGATCTTCCAATTCCGGCCCTGCAACAGCTCGCTTTGACGTACATGCACGAGACATACAGTGACCGAACCCATGTATACCAGTGTTGTACACGTTCCTCTAAACTAGGAACGAAAGCCCGTTCCTCGTTCCTTCCCAATTTTGAAACGAGTTCCCGTTACAAGTTTCTTTATTGCGAAAGGAACGCGTTCCAGTTCCACTTCGAAAATTGGAACGTGTCGTTACATTAACGTTACAATTAGGTTGTAAATTAAAATACAGTTTCGGATAATCCGTGGGTGAAATTAAGTGGGAAATTTAAAACTCACATCGAACTACGTATATTATACGAATATTAACACCACCGCCAGAAGATTATCTGGAGATAAAAATAATCAAAAGAAAGTCTCCTAGGCGAATTTTTTCAGGGAGCACCGGACAAACTGCAGACGGCCCTAGGACATTCGGTGCAGCATGTTTCGGTGCGGAAATTTCAGTGTACGGACATTTCGGTGCGCAAACGTTTCGGCGACCAAATTATCTGGTGCTTGCCTGTTTGCGACAGCGGTTATATTTTTATTTCCGCTTAACGCGGGTTATGGAAACAATCTGGAGCAGTGAATTTATTTTTTGATTGATGCCATGTTTGATCTTTGCCAGGTATTTTTAGAAATTCTACAGTTATATATTTTTGTTTAATACCTATTCCTGGGGACACCTGTTATGCAACCGATTGAATTCTTTGGCACACGTTTTATTTTTTTCATTTACGACAGGTTGTTAATTTAATTCGCTCTTTTTTAGCTAAGACACGTACCGGTGTTTATGGTGGTCCGACGCCTTTTTGTATTTTTTAAAAATTACACAGCCTCAAATTACATAGATTACATGCACACTCTCAATATCCAAAACGTAACAAACCCCCCAGAATGCAGAAAACCTTATTAAGGGTATTACGTAGGCTGGGCTGCCTTGCTAAAATGAATTTGCGAACACTGGTCTAAGATATAGTCGTGGAGGAAGAACGGCCCTTTTAAGTGCGAATGCACTTCTTAAGCGAGCCTGAAGCGTCCGCCGCCGTCCGCATAGCAACAGCTGCGGGTGCGCGCGCTCCTCGTCTTCCTTGGCAACGGGGGGAGATGGGCGCGCGCTGCCTGGCCGCTGACATGGCACATACCCACGTGGGGGATTGGCCAGGAATCTCCTCGTCTTCCTTTGCAACGGGGGGAGATGGGCGCGCGCTGCCTGGCCGCTGACATGGCACATACTCACGTGGGGGATTGGCCAGGAATCGGGCGTGAGAAGGGCTAATGCACCCGCTTAAAGGAGTGCTGACATGAAATTTCAAAGCTGAGATCCGCTCTAGCAATCAAGTACAACGACAACACAAATAGGTGTCTGTGAATAAATGCATCTTTCTTTCTTTGTAGTTGTGTGTGTGTGTGTGTGATCTCTCTTTCGCGAACATTACCGAACCGCGCAAATTCAACTCGTGCATTCGCACTTTCACATTCTTCCCCTCGGGGAAATGCGGGGAATTTTTTGAAAATAGCCGCAGCTTTAATGTCCTAAATGTTGATTAAGCGCGTACGGGTTATGCATACAAATTCTACCCATCCTGTTCGGGAAAACCAACCTTCGTTGTATGTTTACATGTCAACATTCACCACAATTTAATTCTTTGTCCTAGTGCCACCCTCCCCCTCCCCGCCTGCACGCTCCAATCTCGACCACATTTCTTTTTCAGTCATATTATTTTCGGTTTCCCCTGAAAATGCTACAGGCGTGGCGGAGTTCATGGTCTCCGAAGCCTCACCGCAGTGATACAGGAAAAAGCTTTACATTCACCAAGAGCTCACGAAACCTCTATAATGTGCAACAAAAAGCCACCCAAAAGCCGCTGAGAATACAATGGCCACTATCGTTTGCTGGCTACGCACTTCCGCGCGTCGCGGTCATAAAGATGGCGCCCCACTCCAGGAATCGCTCTTTCTTCGCCTTCAGTCTCCCCATTGGGAATTAACTCTTCAAGTAGCGCATATCATGGACACCCCAGGCATACATTGCTTTCTCCCATTATAAGGAGCAAAAAATTGAATAGGCTAGTGTGAAGAGAGCGGCAACAGTAGTCTTCAACTTTTCGAAGTCCAGTTGACGCAATGGTGAACCACAAATGACACCCCTCTCTCTCTACTAAGGGGGCTTGTAGCCGGGGGGCTCAGCCCTTCCCTCCCTTAAGTAACGCCACCATAAGTGCGATCGTTGGTTGGTTAGTTTTAAGTAGAACGGACACCGAATGCAACGAATACGAGATTGATTGAGAAAATAATTAAAACAGAATGCACACGCTCTTAGTCTACCTCGTTTTTCTGTTATTTTTCGGTTGCTGTGGGGGGAGAGAATCGACTAAAAGCAGCAGCGTCTTGCACCGTTGGGTGAAGTGAAAGCAAAGCGCTGTGGTAACACTTAAAGTAGTAGGGTTGTTCACATGAATATTAAAACAAAGAAAATGGTTGAACGGATGCATATTAACAACGTTAATTTTTATCATCTACTATAAAATTGGGTTTTACGTGGTAATGCTCCGCCAGGGTTTAGTGTTCGTTTTCACGCACGGCGGCGCAAGCACAAGTCACGATCGTAAAATCATTTCAAGTCAGGAAATTACAATATAAAGCTAAAATGTTCAAAGAATGCCTGGACATACCGTGACTCAAAATGTCTGGGCCAAGACTTCGTGCACCAAAATGTCCGAGCACAGAAATGTCCTGTAAAGGAAAGTTTGACATCAACCTGAAATGCAGGCATACAGCTACAAAGGAAAGCTATACAGCTTTCTCAGAAACTTCGCAGTTGAAGAAAAATTCGTCCTGGTCCAGGATTCCAACCCGGGACCACTGCTTAATCGGAGCAGTCGCTCTACCAACTGAGCTAACCAGGAGGCTAGTCGTAAGTAGCGCAAAAGCGAATTGATCAACAACTCGAAGTGAGGGACAGGTGTTAATCGACCAGATTTAGGGGAAATCCCCAAGGTGGAGTAAGTTTCTGTAAAGGAAAGTTTGACATCCACCTAAATCCTGGACCAGGAAGAATTTTTCTTCAACTGCGAAGTTTCCGAGAAAGCTGTATAGCTTTCCTTTGCAGCCGTATGGCTGCATTTAGGTGGATGTCAAACTTTCCTTTACAGAAACTTACTCCACCTTGGGGATTTCCCTTAAATCCGGTTGATTAACAGAAATGTCCGCACCGAAACGTCCTGCATCTAAATGTCCGACACCTAAATCTCCGGATCCCGTATTAGACCATCTTTCCCCGCCAGGGACCAATTCTATCGGCCAGACGCGCGTCCTCGCCTCCCCAGACAAACGATGAAAGGTGAAAAGTATTCTCGCGCCTACGCTATTCACCCGTCGGATGCCGCGTAAGTTCGACCAGCATGAAAGCAAGCACAAGGTGCGGCCTGCTGCGTGGCTATTCTTCTGCTTTGACCTTCGAGGAAGCACTTACGGCTGAAGGGCGGGCAAACTGACCAGCTTTTAGGAAGAGAAACGCAGTAGCGACTTGTGGATTTTTGTACTCGAGCCTTGGCATCAAAAACAGCAAAATCCTAGCGACGTAACAGCAGAAACGCCATTCCTGCCGTTCCTTGAAAAACCTAACGAGTTACCGTTACAGTTCCACCGACCCTTAATGGAACGGTGGCGTTCCTCCGTTCCTCCAAAAAGGAACTAGTTCCAGGAACGCCGTTCCTTGTAACGCCGTTCCGTACAACACTGATGTATACACTGATGGCTCGGTAACATCGTCGGGTTCTGCCGGAGCTGTTGTTATACCACGACTGTCACTGTGCAGCAAATTCAAGATAGCCAGTCTTACAACATCCACGGCTGCAGAACGTACGGCCATCCGTAGCGCTCTTCACACCATCGAGCAAAGTTCGTGCCGCAGATGGGCTATCTTCTGTGATTTGAAGCCTGCACTTCAGTCACTCCAGTCAGTGCTGTGCCGGGGACCTCACGAACAGCTCCTGACAGAAATAAGACTGGTGTACGACCGTGCTGCCCAGGCGGGTCATGATGTCACCCTACAGTGGCTTCCTAGCCACTGCGGCATTGTCGGCAACGAAAGTGCGGACGCTGCCGTCCGGCTGGCGCATCAAACAGCGACAACTGTACTCATCTCATTGTCTAGGACGGACGCAGCTAGGGCCCTCCGCATTCTTGCCCGGGAAACAGCTATCTCCCAATGGTCTCCAGAAGATTTCACATGTGCACGCATTGGTGCCTTTGACCCGCACCTGCAACGTCCCCTTCCACTAGGCCTCCCACGGTCCGACGCAACTCTTCTTTGCCGTCTCTGGATGGGGGTGTGGCATTCACAAATGCTTACTGTCGTACTAATAAGAATGGCAGCAAGGGCGGAGTGCGAAAACGTGCGGCACATCGGAGACGATATGCCACGTTTTATGCGAGTGTCCACGCTACTCGACCTGCAAGGAAGAAGCTGTCATCAGCACTGTGGAAACTTAGACTCTCGGCGGCCATTTTTCGGAGGAGAAGATTCTGTGCCACTGGCCTTCTCAGTCATCCGCCCAGAAAGGCGACCCTAAAGAACTATAACGTTTTCTACGGGCGATGAGCTTGAACACTAGGCTATAGACTGAGAGCCTCACTGTCAATCACAGTCAGTGCCTCAGTGCTGGGCATAAGTGTCTGGACCACGTTTTCCTCTTTTTTTCCTCTCTCTTTTTTGCCCATTTCCCCTTTCCACGTGCAGGATAGCAAACTAGGCTCTAGCCAGGTTAACTTTCCTGGTTTCTTCTACATACTTCCTTCCTTTTCATTTTCAATTCACAGTTTTGTGAATTATCATAACTGAGAACATTCGCTCCTCAAAGCTCTGAAATGCAGGCAACTCACCCAGCAGGGCATGCGCTACGGAAAAAGGAATAGCAACAACCGTACCTTTTCAAATTTGTTCCTTTATTTCACTTTACTCTTCACAGCTCTTGCTCGACGAAGACAGTCGTTTTTTTTACGCAGTCTATGCCTTCGCCGTCCTTTTGGTTGTCAGGCTGTTTCTTTTCGATCTCAATCTTCCCCTTCACAAGCTTTACTTGATCCGCTTCCTTCCACACGGCAAAGACGCCGCACAACACCCGTTGAAATGCCTATAGATCGCTCAGGATAATAGACGCACGCTTTTGATTATATAGTATCCTGCGAGTAAAGTTTTCGCAAGAACGCGGTGTGACACGAAACGCATCAAGAGAAACCGTCTGCCGCGCTGAAGGTAAATGAAGCGCACGGTCATGCAACGCCACATTGCAAGTTTTTCCATGCGGCGTTGCTAGCAGACTATAACTGAAGCACGGCCACTCGATGGAAACCTTTCCAACGAGCGGTCGCGACTGAAGCGTACGCTCTGGCAGCAGACGGATTAATACATCGTAGAAGCTACCATGTCCGGCTAACCACCTAAAAAAGGGCGAGAAACTTGTCTGCCGTAATCCTATTCCGCACACAAAAGCTGACTCTCGACTAGGGCGATCGCTGGTGCGGTCGCTACCAACGACTTCCGTGGAAGGTGTCCGTCGCGTAAAACCGCAGCGCACGCAACATTTGCCCCTCGGCAGTCTTGGAGCGAACACCGCATCAAAGTCGTCGTAAATGGGGTCGAGTGCCAGATGGCTGCACAGCCAATGCAAAGTACTTGCGAGAGACGAAAAGGGCTTGAAATTCCTCCTCCGCTAAAGAAAAACTGTGTCGGGATAGATATATGCCTGCTACGGCGACCGTGAACAATTAACCACACCGCCGCAGCCGCCAACACGAGGGTGACGAGTTCAACTCGGCCGTGCAATATCTCTCCCGAGCTTCCTCCGAGTTCTCGTGTCAATCACACACACCCAGCCCATTCGTGGGCGCGGCGTAGCGACCGGAAGCCCCACTCAACTATGGCTGCCATGGCATCCACATCGCTGGTGGGGTAGCGTTGCAGCCGCGAAGTCACTTGAGTTTGATGCTTCCGTAGCAAAGCTTAGCAGAAAACAATGAACGAATGAAGTCCCCAGGCCACCTTCAGTCACATGCTGCCACAGTCACCGGGGGGGAAGGGTTCGGTCCGAACAAAGTGCTCGCTGTAGTCCGGACGACAGGAGCGGCCACAAGATTTTCCCACGGCAGGCGTATTCATACACAGCAAAAACACAATCGACAACAGATGACACACCTTCAACGCCTAAGACGCACTCGTAAAATGTTGAAACACGCTCATGACATGCTAAAAGGGGCGATGTCTGATACTACGCCCGCCGTCCGCACGTAAACAAAGCCGGTCAGTCTGACAGTCGGGAGAAGGGTGCGTTCCTTTCGGTACAGTGAACTGCTTCGCTTACTTAGTTTCGGCTTGCGCTGGGCTGCACTGGAGCCACCCTCAAATCACGTAGCAAACACATTTCAGTGGAAGAACAGAACATCGAGAAAATCGCAGCCACCCCGCGCCGCTTTTAGAGGGCGGAGCGTTAAAAGAAGTCTGGGGCCAGGCTGGAGGTTTAAAAGGAATAGCTGGATTATCAACGTTACATAAGGGAGTGCATATTGCAACTCGATTCTAGACGGCGCTGCACGCAAATGTTCGTACACGCCGTGCTTTTTCAACGTGACCGGCCCCAACTGGGAGCGCTGACAATGCCAAGCGTGCTCCGCGCGATTGTGCCGGCGTCGCTTGAGCTTTATCGGAAGCTGTACTATCTTTAATTTCTTAACTCGAGCAGCTGGAAACTCAGGACCGAGCTATCTCGGGCCTTCTGGAATAGGGCCCCAGAGTACACTGGCTCGAACAGGCCTAGAAGCTAGACGCCCGCAATCGCTGCCCAAACATGGTAAAACCCACAAGGCCTTTGAGCCCGTAATAATCCTATTATTCCTAATTATCCTAATATTCCGCGAAAGGCGTTGCTATATGTTTTATTCTTGCACCAGACGAAGAAAGGGACCACAACCAAAACTGAGCTTGTTTGAACTGTCAGCGTGTTTCGAGAGCACGGCAGGAGATATTTTGTTCGCCATTCTCTCGACTTCAGAGGCTGCAAGGCTCTTTCTTCAGCCACCAAAGAGATCGCACACCGTGACCAGTCCTGTTGAGGCCGCACCTAGCCTTGGCGTTTACCGCAGTAATTCGCTCATTTACTCTAGAGGCAGACTTTTTTAATCACCCTGTGGATCCATAATAACGTTATTGTGTATTTGAACAATTACAAGTCCTAGCTGAAAGTTTGACGAACTGTTTGTTTGGCTGGCATCGGCCAAGTAACGAAATTCGACTAAAAGCGTTATAAAAGGAGTGCAGGAAAGCTGCTGGTACATCGCCAAGCTCTCCTTTTATTTCATTTCTTCTAAGTCCCCAAAAGATTCTTTTGAAGGGGCAATACATAAGGGGTGGGTAGATATATTATTATAAAAAAATCGCTCAAATCTACGCTATGAAGATGGTTGGAAAGAAAAGCTTTAAAGGACACCCAGAACAGTTGCCCATCAGACGTCACTTGAATTCACACACGTGGCTCTACAAGGAGGGAAATCAGAGATTCGGCGAGCCGTTACCTGGGATTCACGGGGGCGGCGTCCCGAACGCAGCAGAGTCGGCCACGGCGGGCTACAGCGGCGAACGCCGCCGCTGTAGCCCGGCGAACGAAAACGGAAAATAGCGTCTTTTTCAAGGGTCAGACAGAGGAACCTAGCCACCGTGATGTTCTAGCTCGAGGCTACACCACCACGCGACAGAAGTGCAGGCACCGAAACAATTCGGCATGTGAGCTTAGTGATTCCCATTTATACCGATTTAAACTAGTTATTTCAGGAATTTTTAGAATTTCGAGAAAGCTGAGGGAACTTTTATGATCACTGTTGATCATAACCAGTTGCTTCTTTCGCCTTTTGTAATACCTGTTAAAACACAACCAGATTGGTATTCATCAATCTAGAAAACGGAGTTCTATTCGTGGAAAGCAGGTGCTTTCCAAATAGATCGCTGTAAAACAAGTTCATCAAGCCTTGCGAATGAAGCACGCAATGGACGCGAAGCTGCGCCAAAACAGGCCCAAAACAACCATCGCTAAAGCAGATGACAAAGCCAACGGAATGGGTCCCGCCATCACACCTGCCAGGGCGAGCAGGCTCCGGCGCACGGGGAACGCTTTGTAATAGCGCCCGTTCTCCGGGCCATCTACACTGTGCTCCGTCAGTGAGGAACATTAAGCATCCATCGGAAGGAGCGAAGTTGGCGCTCCTCTTTATCTTACTGCGTGGTCACCTCAACAGGTGTCCCTTATTTCCCCAGCCGCTGAATCAAAACCACCGTCTGTCTCCCCGTCTGCGCATGTCGGTAAAACGAGTCGATAAAACGACAGGGTCTCGCTCCGCTTCTCTTCGGGCCCATTTTCAATCCTTGGCGGTGCCAGTAGTTTAGCCTGGTTGGGAGATAGTTTAGCCTGGTTTCCCGTGGCGCACGCTCCGATAAAACCGTTGGCTGGTAGAGGTAGACAGCTTTGCTTTAATTGAAATTCATGTCTTATGACCCTGCAAGGCAATTTGTTACGGCGTACAAAAATGTGAGAGGGCAGGCTGTGGCGGTGATTTTGGTATAAAGGCCGTTCTAGTCAGTTGCTGCTCGAAAAAAATAATGAGGACGAGTAGGTAACGGTACGCCCAAGCGGTAGCGCAACTTGTTGCGGGTGACCAGTGCGGCTTTAGATGCGTGCCGGGGGAAGAATGTATGGTGGCTTGCCTATTGGCTGCAAAGGAACTTGTAAAAAAAGAAATAGAAATACAATACTGAAGCAGTGATAAGTCGGATTTTGTTTAGACGCCGATATGCTACCATTGTAAGAGTACTTAGAATGAATAAATCCTGTAGCTCGATATTCAGGCGATTCTACTCGATTGATGAGATATGCTTTATGCGGGTTCAAAGTTGACTCTGCGTAGTCTAATTGCGTCATGACGCGAGATGGATAGGCTAGTAATTTTACATTCTGTGGGGCGGGTTGAAAATGACTTAAAAACTTTTTGTTAGCGAAGCAAAGGATGCGCGTTATGTGCGTTTCCCACGATAAATCACTGCAGAGGGTTACTTCCAGACATCGTTTGATTCAAGTATAGTTTGCTCCCAGATATTTCAAGGTCGGCGCCAGCAATTTGGTACGGGAAAACAAGGGGATATCCACGGCGGTGGAAAAATACAGCGTCACGTTTGTTACGCGCTAAGTCCAATTAGACAAAGGTTGCATCATTCTTGCACACGTTTAAAGTCATTTCGAAAAGTCGTGTTATGGAAACCGCGGTTTATTTTACGATAACTAATCAGGTGAAAACATGAATTAACGCACAGGGAGTTGTTATAAGGTGTGAATTCTCTGAACATGCCTCTGAAATTTTTTTTAAGCACTAAGGCATGCTACAGCTGCGAGCCCTACGTTAATACTCGAAGAGGGAGTTCTTTAGAGAGAAAAAAAAACTGTACTAGCCATTTTTACCTGATTGAGCACTTGGTTGCACCGACCAGCCAAAGTTATACCCTGGTATTCTGAGTCCTTGCTCCACTCGAGCCTCCAGTGGAGGGTATCCTCGAAATTGACTTCCCCATGCATGAGCATTGCGGAATCCTCCTCTCAGCCGAGGGGAGGGAGCAAATGGAGTAGGAGGGGAGGCTTAGAATACGGTCCATAGTCTTCAGAGTTTCCGGACGTTGCAGATGAGAACGTCAGAGTGCACAGAGTGCATGCCACAACTATTGAAAGCGGGAAGACCCATTGACCTCACCTGCTCCGCCGTATTTCAATCACCGCGCGACGCAGTGCGCGTTGAGTTCGAGCTATTACGTGGCCAAGTGTTTCACGGAACATCGTCTGTTCAGGAGTCATATTAGGGAGTGCGGAGTCGCGGTCACTGACCAAATCAAAGCAGAATGTTTGACGTTTCGGAGCCCGTACGCCACCCATTTTGTTTTGACTGGCCCAGTGTCCGCGATTTTACACTCCCAAATATGACCCCTGACCCGACGAAGTTTCATAGAACACTTGACAACGTTAACTATCGGAGCAAACACGGACAAGAGGTTGTTAAAAAAAAGTGAACAAATAACCGTTGTTGGCTCCGAATCGTCAAACATTTTAGTTCGACTTGTTCAGTGACTGCGATTTTACACTCCCAAAGTTTTCAATTACGTTGCCCCAAGACCCCAAGGGAAGTTTAGCAAATTATACAACCTAGCGTAGGGCATTTAAGATATTCTAGAGCGTAGGATATCTTTAGGAGAGGGCGTGTAGTATGGGATACTAGTGGCAATCTTGTTCGTCCTCTTTCGGTTATCTTCGTGAGATTTTAAGCTAAAACGTGGCAGCGGAATGAGGGCTTCATTTTCATGTGTCTCTTTTTCTTGTAATGTGCAAGTCCTTATTTCTTTGTTTATCCTTGGATCCCCTAATCGTACGGCAGAGCTTTCCGTGTTTGCTAATTAGCAAAACGGTTCTGTGGATAACCACAGTGAGCAGCGGCATGACAGGACTCCCGCCGGTTTCTTTTTTGTTTGATGACTGGACCCAACCAAGGACCTCTGTTTATGGTGCGAAATGTTTTTGTGGCAATAAACGGACCAAAGCCCAGAGCGGAACAAGGCACGTCGCGTATTTTGTGTGAGGCCCTGCGCGAGCGTTTCGGACAAGTTTGCCGCGATAGCACGCGGATGCTTGGGGAGGATTCATGTCCGAACCCGGGTATACTGCACGTCATAAACATACTGGGCATGTTCCTTGCAAACACCAGCCGTGTTCATGCAACTGATGAGTACGTCTGGATAAGCAATATTCCAAACAGTGCCTCCTTCGCCCTTTTGAAGAGGCCCTCAATAGGCTTCTGAAGGTCGCCATTTCAATCGCGCAATCGCTAGAGTACCCCTTCACGACAATGTGTACCAAATATTACACGTCTACGTAAAGCAGGGGCCGCGAAAACACGCAACAAAGATCCTTTCTTTCTTTCCTAGCTCACCTACCGCTTCCTTCCTTGCCGCACAACTGCCGCCGCTCTGACGTGCGACAGACTGCTTGTTGACGCACCCTGTGACGCACGAAGCTCCTGAACAGTACGGCGGCGCTATTGGTGGGCCCTGTTAAATGCTTTAGCCAATCAGCGTTCCCGGCTCTGGGGGAAACGGGTTGTGCGCGGGCGCTCTTGCACCTGGCGGCACAGCGTATACGCCACCGGCGGCAACGGCGTATTCGTCCTGCACCGGTGGCACGGAACGAATGCAGATCGTCGCCATCCGTTACACGAGCTTAGCCTGAGTTTGTAAGATATAGCCATCGCTTTACAAGGTATGATAACGCTTAAAAACACGGAGCATTATAGGGGCACACACGCCCGCTACACGCGCGACCGCGGCAAGCATCTGCCTGCACGGTCGACAAGCAGCCCACTGTGCGGTGTATGCACGATACGGCATACACCGCAGCAGCTAAAACTTCTCACCGCCCGCCAGAGCGGGGGACAATTGCTTGCAAATCAGTTTGCAAATACGTGAAAGGGGGGTGATAGTGCAGTTGAAAAGATTGCGCGGGGGATCGTCGTCGTCACGGCCTCACAAAGCAGTGTCTGGATAACTGCGGCGATGCTAAGCTTTTCCCAAGACCTCGGTGGAACCAGTTCACCGCGATAGCGGCACATGCCGAAACACTAGCGAGCCGCTATAGTCGTCCCTGACAATCTTCAATTATTGTCGTTAGCGAGTATGTTGTGTTTGGAAGCCCCTATCTGGCCTTGAAACGCTCGTTTCCGCTATTATAAAACTGACGTGCCCACGCTGGCACGGCCGGCGTTCGATGCGGGCCGGCCACCGACCGACCCCGCTGAGCGGAAGCGGATGTAGTAGGCGGAGCTTGGCCGTTGTCTGCTGAAAGAAGAAGCATGACGTACCGCAGAGCGGAGCCAATGGCTGCATGCATTTCGAACCAACCCTGTTTCTCTATGTGGTCTTGCGCCTGGTCGGTGACATCCCCGCTTCCACAGTGCTTTGGAGGCGCGGTGAAAGAGGAAATGCGCCAGGTCTTGTTGCAGGCCCTTTTTAATGAACGATAACTCGGCTAATACTGAACGCTTTTAAATAATTTTTGCGGGAGACCGTTTTTTGGATAGTACTCCAACGATTGCGCAAGTAAAATTGCAACCTTTGGAACCATGTTTAGGGCCCTTAAGGTGAACACGTGAGCCAAAAAGGAGTTTTAGCACAGCGTTACCGTGTTTTTTTTTTTTACCGTTTACCAAGTTTGCGGGAGTCGACTGCACAGCGCGATAGTTACCGCGAACGGTAACTTACCGGCGCAGGCTTCACCGTCGCCAGCGGCTTCCGGTAACACGGTAAACGGTAACGCAAACACGGTAACGATATGCTAACACTGCCTAATGTTGTTGAAGCTGTTAGCCGGTAAGTTTTTTTTAAGATCAGTCAGAGATTGCCAGGCCCCTTATTTATTATATCGCTTTCGGAGAGGAAGCAACCGACCCTTGCCGCTGACCAATAACAGGGTCCTTCGTCATTTTTCTCTACACTCCATCTAATCAGCGTACATAACTTAATCGGGCAAGGTTTTCTCTAGTTAAACCGGGTTGGCGTGTCCCTGTTGCAATGACAGGGTGGTCACATTTGAATACCATAGTGTTTCTTCGGCTATTACAACGCGGAAGTTTTGGCCTGTCTGTCTGTCTGTCTGTCTGTCTGTCTGTCTGTCTGTCTGTCTGTCTGTCTGTCTGTCTGTCTGTCTGTCTGTCTGTCTGTCTGTCTGTCTGTCTGTCTGTCCGCCACTCGATTTAGCCGCCGGGCCAAATGGTGAAAGAACTCTTGACCTATCCAATTTTATAGGAAAAGCCATTTTCAGTTTACTGAATCTTGTAGCATATTTTATACTGCCGACAATGATTGTTTGGTAAAAAGAAAAACAGGCATATTTGAGGAAATACACCAACACATAACTCATTCTAAGAGCGTTTTTTATTACAAATAGATGATCGCGTATTGTTTGCAACGAGAAGCAAAAACAACCGAATTAAAACAATGTTTTAACCAAAAATACGAAAAGGCTTGTGCTACACCTTCGCGTCTAGATTCGCCACCGTACCGAAAGGGCCCAACGAATTGGGTGGTAGCAGTGTGAGGAAATTTATATGAATGTGGGAAACCATTGTATTTATTACGGGAGGACTAAAACAGGAGGGAAAGAGCGTGACAGATTGGCGAGAGAAAGAGGAGAAGCAGTTATGTGGCTGGAGCCGCAGAAGACTGGCTTCTTTCGGCGTCGCTTGCAGCTAAGTTAAGAGATACGCGGCCATTTTTTCTCTATGTGATATCGACATGTTTGTGCTCTTTACAATAACGGTTTTTCATACTGACAGATATTATTCGTTGCATTTACCACGAAACGTAGCTGCCCGTCTGTTCCCAGTTTATCGCATTATTCCGCCTCCAGCCTGTTAGGTTGGAACACTCTAAGCACTCTTTTTCGTCTTGATTTTTCTCGTGGGATACCTCACAGTTTTGTAGAACTTGCTGATTAACCGGTGCGCAGTTCTCATGTTTCGTGCAGAGGTACTTTACATAAAAGTCTTTGGGAAATTATTTTCTTCTTTGTTTGCCGTTGATGATGCTCATAACGCAATTCATGAGCCGTGGCTTTGGAGGTGAACTAGACAAAAAAAGAGAATTCTGGGTCGAGTTTGCAGTTTCGGTACACCCTTCTTTCAAGATTCTAATTACAACCACGGGCGCTTTTAATTCCTAGAAAGTAGTTCTCCTGCCATTTTTTTCGCTTCCTTATAGGGTTTAGCGAATTTTTTTAATGACTGAGCTTATTTGTCTTATTTCGAACCTTCAATCTTCTGTTTATATCTTGAACGCGTTTTTTTTCTAGCTGGCGGAACATTTTCTCCGATATTACAGCGAGCTGATAATTGTTCTTGAAGAAGCTTACCTGAGGAACATTAATATAATCGCTTTTCCTCAGCATGACTGCCCAGAAGTTTCTTTATTTGAATCGGTTTCCCTGTACGATATCGCGAGTCCCAATTTGTAGCGACCAAGACAGAACAAGTACAGCACTGTTCTTGTGTTGATTCTACATGGTCCGTTTTCTAACATTTGCAGAATAATCGAATGAACATTTGCGTTACGTCCGCTCTTATATTATTAATTACTCCCCTAATTATTAAAGGTCCCTTTCCCGAGGAATTGCCCAGGAGCGAACAGCCGTGTCGAAACTACAAGCAGCCGTTTCTTTTTCGAGAGCCTGGGCTATTCGTGTTTTATTTTATCCCCGCTCTTTGCTTCACGCTACCGTTAATCCTAAGTGGTCAGTTCTGCGACCGACTTCACGAAGGGCTACCGTGTCTTCCGACTGCCAATTTAGAAGGCAATTATTCAGGCAAAGCGGAGAAGCTTCCCAGCGGCTACTTCTCCTTGACTTTGGGTTTCCATGGATGATCAAAAAGGCTGAAATAGTTTCCAGATATGGTAATTGCTGTTTTTGCAAGTCCCTTCTTAACATTTTACTCTACTCATTTGTTTTAGTTGAACAATTGGCGCTTCTCACATGGTTTTTGTTTCTTTAGAGAAACGAGTAGGTAAGTACAATTGCCAATGCTACAGAAACAAAATTTACTCGTGCCGATTTCATGGGGAGAAAATTATAGCAGCAGCCTGTAACACAAGCCTGTTATGAATGATACACAAGAAGTTTCCTTACCTCGTGGGGACGATTACGATGTCCAAACCTTCCCGAGCATTTAACGGTTGCAGGTTTAACGTCTATTATGCAAAGTGTATACAGTTAGGTATAGTGAGATGAAGAAGTCACTCGTTTGGAACCTGCTTATTTGCCTTACCTTCAACTGTAGGTGTGCTAGTACCAGAGCAATAAAAGATCCATTGCGCAAAAAAGAAGCCAGAACCGACGTTGTCGTTGGTGTCTACAACAAAAGCCGGTTCCTGGACCACATTTATTTGAAGCGTTCCACAACACGTTTTCGAAAGCCCAGCACAGCATCGAAAGGTAGCAATTTATGCAAGTCTACGGCAGGTAAAGTAAGGCCCAGAACAAACGAATGCAGACAAGCCAGCGAAGAAGGAGCCAGCCAAATCCATCATTCTCATCAACGCTTCGATGCATAGCGACTAGAAGAGGCAGGTGCGGAGAGCGTGGGAGAGAGATATAAGTTGTCCGAAAGCGGAAGCGGAAGCGGATCGCGAAGGAAATCGTCTCAATCAGCCAGAGGACGAATTCCTCCGATAATGCTCGGTGGGTTGAATTCAATCATAAGGGTGGAGCGAACACAAACGTATCACTTGTCTTTCATCGCATGTGTTTTCCGGTGTGACAAGCCACTGTTCTGCAGAGTACGCCACAACATGCGTACCCGACGAGCTTTTGATGCGTACTCGATGCGTACACGCGTACTCGACGTAGCCACAGTGAAGCAAGACGCAGCCAATGTATTATGGCCACGAGCACGTGTCTCGATGAAAGGAATAGCAGCTGGAGATGGACCTGGAGGAAAAAGTGAAATGCATATAGCAGGAGCTTCTTTGTTTTCATGCAGAACGATTATGTCTTGGGGAAAGGAAATGTCTTACGGAAGCGGAGATGGGTCGTCATTCGTTGCGTATGAAGGAACCCAGGCCACATTTACAGCACTGCTGATGCGGTTGCAGCTCGTATACGCGTGTGTTGTTTTTTGTTTTGTTTTTTGCCGCGAAAGTACGACTTTTCTAGTTTTACCGCGCGTTTGAACGGGCTAGCCATGTTGCACGGGGGTGGGCTGTCCTTCTTCACAGGGATCTTGAGAGCGCATTTAAACTTAATTACGAATTCTTTCCGCAGTCACACTCCTACTAGTTCCTGCCAGCAGTGATTACTGTGAATTGCAATAGGCTTCGTACCGGGTGCGAAAAATGTTTTAGTCACAGCATTACTGTATCAGAGCATCGTAAATAATTTCAAAGCAGAATAAAGTTTGTTTATTTTATCGTGTTTGCATGTTGGCATCGGAAATATAGTTAAAGCTGTTCCTGGCAGGTATCTAGTTTCACAGTGAAAATTCTAGTTGGGAGGGCTAGCTGTAAAAAGGGCAAAATCCCGATGATTATTAACATAAGTTATGTTACAAGTCAAACAGAGGCGGAAATGTCAGTAAATTTTTGCTTACAAGCAATACGTACGTATCTTAATTTTTATTTTCTGCCCAGAGCTGCTTTGGAAGTCACGGAGGTTCAGAGGTAGGATGTTTCTTTGCAACGTCCCCCCTCAGAGCATGTACACAGATCCGTTGCAATAACCTGATTTGACCATGAGCTTTCAGTTCTGCTTCAAAACCGCAGAGTACCCATGAAAACGCATGAATGGAGTTTGTCTTTATGCAAAAGACGCTAGAGAGAAGAAATAAATATAAAAATTAATTGCATCACCATATCAATACAATGGCTATTACGGTGCGGTCGCACTCAGCCGACGTAAGGATGCGTCGTAAACGCGAAATGACCGCCCCGAAACTGGATTCAGTGAGTACTATGCCTACCATGCAAACTGGGGAAGCCTCCGCATGAAGCCTTCGCCTCATTTCGCAATCTTGATATATTTGAAGCATCGCCTTACACTTAAGCGACGCTTTTAAACACAGAGTATTGCGGAGGCAAGAAGTGTTATGCTTAGCATTATTGAAATCAAGCAGTGTGGAGCTTCCTCACTCACTGGAGGTGCTGTAAATAACATTCCTTCGGTTCGTTTTACTCAAGGGTCGCCGTAAAATTGCGGAATTCTTGAGATCGGTGCACAGGCAGCAATCTGGAGTAGGGCTTCGTGCGTACCGATTTTTACTACCGACTCCCATGCGAGTGAGGCACTGTTGCCCCGGGACCGCCAGTTCAAGACAACTCAGGTGCAATTGGTAGAAAGCGCCTTCACATTTGCCGTTTCTGCAGCGCGCTGCGTTGTTTATTATCACCAATTTCGTAGAAGCAGGATTTCCCATCACAGAATTGCATCATGAATATTTGTTGCGAACATGCATTATTATTTTAAGGCATTTGACATACTGTCATGCTTCGATGCCGTCGCACGGTGCGATGCTGGCCGTTTCAAATTGTGTCACTTTGGTTAAAAAGTTTGACAAATCAGCAAAACATATGGCACCAAAACGTCAGTGACCACGGGCAGAACCACGAAGAGGCGCAATTTCCGACGAATCTCAAAATTATTGCCGGAAGTTGTACAAGATACATGCACGCCACTCCAAAAAGTACCTTAGTATTTAATTATCAGTGCACACGATACACAGGTAAGACTGGTGCTCTCGTGGGGACTGTGTTGAGCGTTAGCAGGCTTTGTGATGCTATAAACCAAGCCGCCCCGCAGCAAGTTTTATGAAACGCCACTTCGAGTTAGGCTATATATATGTACGGGACGTCAGATATATATATATATATATATATATATATATATATATATATATTATATATATATATATATGTAGAACAGAGACGTACGGGACGAGGGATTCCGTAAGGCCTATAAACCTAAGGCCTAAAAACACTGTTAAAACGCCAAACAGCACTGGCAATAAGGACTGCAATATATATATATATATATATATATATATATATATATATATATATATACACAGGTAAAATATGCATACCATTTGTAAAGCAGAGGGTTCAAGCTTCAAGAGGGCCATTTGACGCTGTGTTTTCAACGTAGAAATTAGGCCGCCATCGCTGTTCGTCCGTGAAGCCTTAGTTGAGTCATCGTATTCACATGCGAACCGCATGTATGGTTCGTTTTTCTTACATAAAAACATCCGTTGTAAGCACGGAAAAATCTCACTACAGGGCTGCATGCCCGCAGATTGCCAGGTACTTCCGCAACCTCACTACAAAAGGCTTGTTAAATTGGCTCACCGTCAAAAGGCAATATCATTTCGTAACAGCACAAGTATTACTGATTGTAGAACAACTTAAGGAGCAGTATTAAAAGCACAGCTAAGGAAGAACCCACGAACGTATCAGCGTTGGCAGTACCACCACTAGCAGCAGTAGTATTCGTTGGGACCACAATGGCAAGAACTGACGAAAAACTGTTCGCCAATGTGGTGTTCAATTTTTCAACTACGAAAATGCTTAGATGCTTCGAAACAATATCTTTTATTCGGTGGCAGGATCGCTAAGTTTATTTAAAACCAATTTCAGCCACGTCTATTGTTTCCGTGCAGATAAAGCCTGCGAACGCGCCAACTCCTCCATCGAATGGCGAATCGGAGTACTGATATAGCCATAACTTCGGCAGCGAAACAAACGAGCCGAAGAGGGCGCTACTTTGTACATGACGGTAGGCCGGTGTTGTGATGCGTGCAACAGCGGTGACCGGAAGATTTTTAGTAACGAAGGGCTTTGAGGTCGGTACGCAGCTGGGAGGTACTACCTGGTGGAGTTATCTGGGTCAGGAAGTAGTGATATACTACTAATGCGAAGCTCGCTATGCTTCTGTGGTGGCGTCCAGCGCACAGCGAAACGCACTGCACGACAGCCAACTTTCTCTGACGATAAGGAAAATCGTGGGTGAAGTGAAAGGTGATTCAAACGCGAAGCTTCGTCTGGTCGAATGCCGATGCCTTGAAAGTCCAAAGTCAGAGTCCAATATCCAAATCGCTGCTCCCAAATCGCAAAGCAGGAAAGCCAACTTTACACAACGGGTTTCTATGGAGACACATGAAGCCCGTGAAGAAAAATAAAACTCGTCCCGCGCTCTGAATCGACCCTGAACACCTCGCCGATCTCTGCCCGATTGCGGCGTTCCGACGCGGTCAAAGCATTTTGGATTTGGGACTTTCACTTTGACTGAGGTTGCATGGTAGAATAAAGCTTCGTGTTTAAGCCATCTTCCTCTTATGAAAGGAACTTTGATTGTTTTATTCAAGCATTCGATCTTCCAGTTTAGACGCTCCAGCGAGACCCAATCGTACTCGGCGCTACAGCCAGAGGTACTCAGGCACTACCTCACCTCTCTGTATGAGAGGTGAGACGATTGGTGCGACAGTGAATGGTTATTGGAAACGAAACACAAATGCAACTACAATTCTGGTGGAAAAATATTTAAATAAAGCTTGTGGACAGCGAGGAGTGGAGGCTACTCTAGGCACATGAACTGCGCACATATGAGGATGAGAACGTGCTGACAAGCATTAGATGCGCGTAAAACGGTGTAAAATGATTAAGCCAAAGTAGCGTCGAAATGTCGCCTTACAACCAACAAGCCCGTAGCTGCGATGGTGAACGGGTAATAATTTGTTCTGGGTGGGTAATAGCACCACCGACAAAGCAGTGCGTAGCACGGTGCTGCCTCACACAGTACTAAGAAGCATTTTGTTAGCTATTCGCTGGCTCTATATCTGTAGGTTCACCTTACGAAGTTCGGGTTTAGCACGTCGACCGTGCGGTACGCCCAAAGCCTTAAAGTCGGATCAAATTATTCCCCATACAAGCATGGTGGCTAGTAAGTTATGCTTCTTTCATTATTTTTACTGCAAGATGTTGAACCAGACGCAATTCATTGGCGAGTTTATTACGCCCGCTTTTATCGCGTTCCGCAAGTAGTTTTCTGGTAGGTAGAGCCAAGTAAACTAGGCTCAGCTGGGAAGTGGCAAACTTTCCGCCGCACTAACGACGGCAAACAAATTGAGCGGAAAATCACCGCCCGATTAAGACCGCCATCATTGTCTAACCCAAAGTCTGCCAGCAGAGAATTTTCCAGGCTATTTACTTGGCTTGGATCGGTTGTGGGGCTAAACGTTGCCGATATCCCTATTTTCGTCTGCCCCTTACACGCGCCCATTCAACTCATTTAGTGCGAGTCGACCTATCGTTCGCGCAAAGCCCAGAAAGCACTGCAGGTGTTGGCAGATTAGGCCGAGGTAACGATGCTTACGGGAAGCAGAACCGGCTTCGAAAGTAAACGGAACTACGGAATAAACAGCCAGGGCAGGCCCCCGCCATCACCTCTTAGGTGTTAAAGGCTCGTCTTTAACCACTTCGTACAAACTTTGTCCTGATAATATGGGTTCGATCGCACGAGATTTAGCTACGTTATTTCACTCATGAATATTAAGAACCGAAAGCTGAACACTCGCCATACCTTAGTTGGTCTTCTACTATGCAAGACCAAGTGGAAGGTGTAAACTAAGCCCACTGTGGGTGTTGAAGGGAGAAGCCGCTGCTGTGCGTCGCCCCAGAGCTTGGGTGCTTACCGGGACCTTCACGCAGGCGTAAGCGTCCTAACCGGGAATGGGCCGTTAAAACGGGTTGTTTGGCCGAACGCGAGGAGAACCTTATTTCTAGGCGCCAAAGTAGCGTTGCGTGAGTCTGCACGAGTTAGATAACAAGAAGAAAGAAACCTTCTGGTGATAGCAGTAGCGCCGGCTCGTGCGACCAAATTACGGACGATAAAAGAAACTAAGCCCCGTTGTCATTTTTCTCCCTCCTGGCCGTGGGATCGTGCGGCTTAGCTAAACAAGTATCGCCCGCGTAGGCTTAGCTCAGTGGAATTTTACAGCGGACGATAAACCCGGTGCGCGGGCTGGTTACTGCACCTTTCATCATAAAATATCGCCACCTAGCCCAATGTATTGGATTAAATTTATGCAACAATCAAGTTACTAACTATTATTAATTACAGAAGATCGACCACATAACGATAGGTAAATGAGGCAAGTGCCTCCTTGTACCACCAAAGTGTAAGAATAGATTCAGGTGTGCTTTTCAGAAAATTAGTCCTTAATACAAGCTGCCGTTTTTCACAGCAGAGCTGTTTAAGCTTTTATTACCACCGTGAACGTGTGCCTTGTGAGGACCGCCCGGCTCCCGCCAGTTCGACCTTCGAGGGCACTCTGCCCAGCGTTGGCGGCATCATCTCTCGCGTGCTTTTCTACTCTCGGGTTCAGGTGCGTTCACGCCTGAAGTGGCGACCACAGACTCCGAGTTCGCGAAGTCGGTTGCCGCGCGCTCCAGCACGTGTTAATGCGGCCCCCTTTGGGAGAAATGTGAAAGCCCTCAGGCAAAAAGATCTGGGCCTGGCAGTCAGCCAAATTTCAGCGGTAAGTTCGGAAACCCATGTGAGGTGAAACAGCCAGGTCTCCAGCGAAGTGGAAGGGGCTGCCATCTCTGATCTTTATCCAGCCTTGCCCCACTAGTGCAAGCGGTTCCAATGTTTTGTTTATTACTTGTGTATAGGCTGACAAGATCGTCCAGTCTGTTGTTCCTGAAGCAATTTGTTGTGTTGTTGTCACGTATAGGATGTCATCCCATTGCTTTCACCTCTAATATTACCGAAGAGTTGTTACAATTGAACCTGACAATTACAGCTTTGAATATAATTAACAATGAAGCATACAATTTTGCAAGAATTACTGACTTTAATTGCAGATGTCATTATTCTTTATGCTTTTAAAGATTTAGATTCAGGTCGGCTGTTTTGAGTTTGCAGTGTCAGGTATATAAGGCTGCTTTCCGGGATTAAAATAAGTGTGGATGAAAAATGGCAAGCGTGCTTCACTATGATTTTACATGTAACGCTGTAAAGCTAATTAATCAACAAAGTGAAATTATTACTGATGTGTTCCTGTGTACGGCACACAGATGCAGACGTACGCCCGCACGTATGCACGCACACATCAAGCGCACACATACAAACACCCACACATGCGCCAACACCCCCGCATACACACAAAAGCAGGTGTAAAACTGTCGGGGGATCACTTGATGTGTAATGTATTGATAATTCGTCAACTGATCTGAAAGTATGGCAATATCTTCGCGCAATTTATTTACATTCCGGCAATATACATCCCGGTTCATCATTGGATTTATTTTTGAAAATTTTTATTTGGTTTAATCTTATCACGCAGACGGCTCCTCAGTAAATCAACGTCGTGAGTAGTACTCGTGTTGCTATAGCCTCTGCTAACTTTGTCTTGCGTACTCCACATAGAACACTACAGGAAGCCTAGTATTTGTTGTACGTGTGAAGCTCACACACTCATCTTTTTATAAGAGAGCGTAGGAGGCACAAACCTGCCGGATCCATTCTTCAGAATGGGCGTCCTCTGAAGCAAGTAGAACTTCAAGAACCGCGCCAGCCCAGTCGGAAACCTGACGACAGCAGGTGAGCGTTGATGCGCAGGCCTCGAATGGCACTGCGCGGGAAACAAAACTATGAAGAAAGACGCTGCTGCGTACGCGTCCTGCTACGCGGCATCGTCCATATTAATCTACTACATCTGGGGAAATCTCCAACGTGGATAGTTTTCTGGGGAGGAATATTTGACATCCAACGCGTTGCAGCCGTACTGCTACAAAAGAAAGTTGTACAGCTTTGTCATAAACTTTGCAGTTGAAGATAAATTTGTCCTGTTCCAGGATTCGAACCCGGGACCACCGCTATCAGGGGCAGTCGCTCTACCAAGTGAGCTAACCAGGAGGCTAGTCGTTTGTAGTGCTAGAGCGAATTGATCTACAACTCGAAATGATGGACACTGTGATCGACGAAGGATGGACGAAGTGATGTTCACGCTGCCGTAAAGCTTCACGCATAAGGTAAAGTGTTGCTCTAAACTCAAATGCAGGCGACTGGAACAACAAGAAAAATGCAATGAAGATAAAATAAACTGTAGCGCACTGGCTTTGAACAAAAAATGGTGACATTTCTTCTAAACGCAATCTTTGAACACGAAACGCAGAGTAAGAATTAAACGCGCAGTTGCTCCCTGCCCACATTCACGTGCGCATGCAAATATAACGTATACACGTCTGAAACCGGAGTTTTCCGAGAAGGCTTCCTCTAGTTGTCCTTTGCGTGCATCCGTCATTTGCCTGTGTCTGCAGCAGTTATCGCTACAACTAACGCAATTTCGCCTTGATAATTCTTGTGCCCATTGTAACCAGTCTTCTGAAGAGGGATCACAGTGTAGCTATTACCAAAGATCACATATTATAGATTATGTAGATTCTGCTTAACTATCTCGCTTCATTAAGATAAATATTAGTGCTATATTCCCGTAAGGATACTTCCGCAACTACACGTACGAGAAGCATTTGACCCATGCCTAGGAGAGCACAGAGCCTGTGAATGTTCTAAAATATTGCTACAGAACGGAGTGTGGACTTAAAAGGCGCACGGCAGCAGCGGCGTCTTCTAAGTGCACGTTGTAAATCTTCAACCACCTCGCCCAACGTCATTATTTTCTGCAGATAAAACTGATCCTTGTCACATATATGGCAAGTTCTGTGATATCACCATCTGAATGTGGTAAATTTTTCTTTGATATCGACACAAATCTAGAAAAGGGCTTGCCTCAAATCAACGCTGCGAACTAACCGTTAATCTTGGGGTTATCTTCACACCAATAAAACAGAGCATAACGAAAAACCTCAGCGAATATACCGTTATGTTTTATCTATATTTGATGCACACCCTATGTGCCTTGCATTCTTGGGTCAAAGCTTTTCTATGAAGGAACCGGTAACCACATTACTTTTACAGAAAAGTAAAACAACAAAATGGCGGAACGTCTGAAAGTTTGGTGTTATTTTTGTTTTGTAACAAATTTCCGGATATGATGGCACGGAAAACTGCCAGCTACAGATGTCTGACAATTTTGAGGGAGCAATAGACAAAACTTCAGGCGTTCTTGGTTTTTTTTGTGGGCCATGATGTTCTCGTTTACAACTGCCAGGGAGGTGGGGGGCGAGGGACGGGACAATTCTCTTCAACGTTACGGACAAGTTTTTTAGAAAGTTTTGTTTTCTTCGGATATGAACGCACGGATTGCTTCAGGTAGGGCGCCATGGTGCCAACGCTTTGTCGTCTGTGTTTCTTGTGATTGTGCATTCAAAAGGTTTTGACTATCATTGCTTCGTAGTGCGGCTTGCAATACAGCGTTGTCGCTGTTCGGGTACTTTTTTTTCTGCGTGGAGCGAAAACATTGCTCAAATTTCTGTAAACATACATATTGAATTGCGCTATGTATACAAAGACAAATTGGACGCTAAACGGAGTGGGACGAGGCGCAGTCCAGTTAGTGTCCTATTTGTCTTTGTATACGTAGCGAAATTGAATAGGAAACATTACCAACTAAGCCCCATTGTACGTCCTTCAGCAAAGAGCATGCATGAAGGAATCCGTAAAACTGCTAAACTAAGGAACCGCTGCTAAATAAACACAACAAGAAGGAATTCTTTCTGTATACGTTTGAAGTTGACATTTACTTTGTTTTGAAAATATGGTAGAGCGGAGTTGCCGTTGGCAATAAATTAATGCTTGGGGATAACCCCAAAATACAGGTCTACAAACGTCGAAGCGTTAAGAAAGACAAGCAATGGATGTCCCATGACGTCACGCGACAAGAACATGGCTTGTCTTTTTGTTTGTCCCTACTGCTGCATCCTGGGATGTCAATCATTCCATCTTTTTTCCAGTTTCGTGCACAGTATACAATTTATTGATTGCGAGGCTTAACGCGCCCAAGATACACATGGGATGTGGGGTGCGCCATATGGTTTCGTACTATGTCAACCTCCGGCAGATCTTTAACGGGCGCATAAATGTCGGCACACGGACGTTGTAGCTTTTCTTCTTTATGTGAACAGCAGCCACGTGGCCGGTATCGAACCCTCCACCTTTGGCCGAGCAGCGCAGTGCCTTCAACACTGGGGCCCTGCAGCGGGTACATTGCAGGCGGAACAGGAGAAAAACTACGGTCAAAGTTATAATACGTCTATTCTTTTATCTGAGCCGCATACATTTTTCTAATTTATTACTCATTCTTTACCGGGGTTCTCTCTGAAATATTTTAATTTACTCCTACATAACTCGAATGCTCCAAAACCGCGTGTTTGAACGCACTAATGCTCAGGGGACAGAATATTGGGTTACATCACGAGCGTTCCCTGAGCACTGAATTTCTTATGTAAAAGTGAACATATATGACCGTGGTACGGAGCGTTTTCTTGTATAAGCCCACACAGGTACCTTCGTCGTCACTGGATATGGTGTTGCATAAGGTGCAAACACGTGTTAAGGACATATTAGTAGAGATTAAGAAAAAGAAATGGACGTGGGCAGGGCATGTAACGCGAAGGCAAGATAACCGCTGGTCATTAAGGGTAACAGAGTGGATCCCTAGAGAAGGCAAGCGTTGCAGGGGGCGGCAGAAAGTTAGATGGGCAGATGAGATCAAGAAGTTTGCGGGGATAAATTGGTCACAGTTGGCACAGGACCGAGGTAATTGTAGAATAATGGGAGAGGCCTTTGCCCTGCAGTGGGCGTAGATAGGATGATGATGATGATGATGATGATGAAGGTGCAACTTAGAAGTCAATGGCAATTGATAAGTTGGAGATGATATAACTGAACCTTCGAGCGGGACAGGAAACCAGCAAAATGGAAATTTTGTCCAAGAGACCCTGGCAAGAGCACGGGAAAGATTTTCTGTACATGGCAAAAGCAGTCGCAACAACAGTTTCTTTTTAATAATAGTTCCCGCACTAAAAATGTGATACAGCGATATAATGGTATTCCGTGTATAATGCGCGAAGTAAGTTTGTCCCAGCAGCGAAAGGGTGGGGAGGAGGGGGGAGGTTGGCGATCGAAGGTTATGCGGAAATCTCTCCCCCAGCCGGAGGAACGCCTATAGCATCAAATCGACACAAATACTTTCAAAATACTTCCAAAATACTTTCATTCATTTTTTTTCTTATTTAGCCCTCTCTCAAGCATGTATCTGCGACAATATCCTAGTTTTATAACGCAAAAATGATCAATCTGGATGTTTGAAGCACGCGTGTGTCGAGTTAGGGAAAAACAGTTGCCCCAAAAATTGACCGCGCATCTGCTCTCTTCGCGGGGAATGTCGTCACAACACGATACCCTTCTGTAGCCCCTCCCAGGTCAATGTTTCTGTTCCCTTTCCCGTCCACATCTCCCGCTGTTCCCATCTCGGCGCGATCCTCCCACGATAAAGACGGAGTAGATTTGCTGAACCCAATTCAATTCTCCCGCGTTCCAATGCTCGCGCGCCATATACTGGACACATCCGTTACTGTTTGACTTCTTGGGACGTCGCCACAAGGTCTAAGGTCGGGCGCGAGCGCTTTTTGTATTTCGTGGTGGAAGCATTTTTTTTCAGCGCGTATTTCTTGATTTGCTATCACAAAGACCAGGCAGTCAGGTATTTCTAATTAAAAGAACACTGCGGCTACCACTTATGTTTTGATGTTGCACCTCAAACGGCCTATTTTTTGTCGCTGAAGAATTTTTTTGTTGTTGTTGTTTATTGTTTATTGACAAAACAATATTCAATAGCGGTATGTCTTGGTGCCAAGGTGGGAGGCGGCACTGAAAGCCAGCTGACTGGCCCTTTGACACCAGAGAGTACAGGCAGCAAACCACATGAGCGCGACATACTGCAAACTACATTGCGAAATCTCAAACGCTGAAAATACACTATATCAAACATTACATTTGTCTGTTTTTCCAGATTTAGTAAAGTTTTGCTTGTGTAGACTTCTTGTTTAAGAATTCTCTCCAGATCTGACCAGGGGGCTGAATCGAGAGACAGACTGTCATACAGACAGGCAGGCTAAAACTTTTGAGTTGATGTACCACAATAAAGGTTATCGTCTTTAAAAAATGGCTGCGGCTTAGCTCAGATAACCTTGGATATGCAAAGAAAAAGCTTGGCCTAGTCCGGTTGAGTCTTGGTTTCGATTGGTTAACCTTTTATGTAGCTCTATTGCCGACCACGTGTCAAAGCCGTTCGGTCTCGCGCAACTCTCCGTGAAGGAGGCCCAGCCCCGCTTTCATTCACCGCGAATGCGGTGTTCCTGTTTCACGGCGAACGCGGAGCAAGATGAGTCACGTAGCGCGAGACGACCCCGAGGCGCATGCGTGGTACGCTGCGGGTGGGGAGGCAGCCGCTCAGCTGATCAGCCGCAACCGATGCGGCGCCACTGCTCATGGTTGAGCAGAACGACAGAAAACGGGGCCTTCTGCGCAGTGCCTAAAGCGGGCCCGGCGACTCACGCGATACGCTTCGAAGGGTGTGTCGCCGGGGGGGAGGTGACTCCGGTCAAAAGGTGAACTAGCGCATCCGCGGCGAAACCGCTGGAGGAAAGTAGTTAAGCTGTGCTTTTAAAGATGCAGCGGCGCGAGACGGGCACCGTGAGCCGGGCATCAAGCGCGAGTAAATGGCGACGCAGCAAACCGGAAAAGCAGAGACAAGCCAAAAGAGGGTTCGCCGCTACCATGCAATTAGTCCGACGATCGAGAAGTGAAGGTACCGACGGGGGAGGACAGGATCTTCCTGGGGATGGCTACAGGACGAAAAGAGTTCCGAAAATTTTTCGAAGTCCAAGAACGGATCAAAATGAAGTCAAACTTCTCGTGCTTTGTAATTACCCATATCTATAATTACATTTCTATTATTGTAAATAAAAATAAAAAATTGTGTCTATTGTTTGGTGACACTGAGGCCTGTAATGCTGCTCTGGTTCCGGTACTTGGTTTCCTATCGTGGTGTTCTGCGCACATGTTTCGCGCACATCACACCACGCAAACTACTGAATAGTTATCATCGACTTCCTATGTGTGCACCGTCCTCGCCTAAATAATGCTCGATAGGTGCGATGCATGTGTTCAAAAAATAATTAATAATAATATTTTTTTATAAACAGATAAACAAACAAAAAAATAAAAACAAACTAGGCCTTCGTCTTTACATTTTTAGAAAGTCCTAATCATCGTCTGCAATTTATTTTTGCAACTTAACGTACTATAACCCTTTACTGAGTTCAATCTCTACGGCATGCACATGTCAATATGGAGATATATTAAACATGATGGTCGGCGAAATAAAGTGCTAAGAACCCCAACACAAAGCCGTCTCTTTTTGTTGTTATTTTTCAGTCATGGAGTCTCAAACTTATTTTCGGGTAGTATGCTGGAACAGCCCAAGTCAACACTGCTGTGCAGGGAAGGCAGAGTTCAAAACGTTTCTGAAAGACCCCACAATGTTTAAGACAATGTTAAAGTAAACAAAAATGTCAAGATGCCAATGAAAACGACCGCCACCAACTCCAGGATCATGAAATTAGGTCTTAAAAGGACTCGAGGTAGGTCGATTTTATTACCGTTAACTTTATCCAGGATGTTTCGCGTATTCCGCCTCAGCAAATGATCCAGAAAATG
Organism: Haemaphysalis longicornis; assembly: GCA_013339765.2. Taxonomy (NCBI): domain Eukaryota; kingdom Metazoa; phylum Arthropoda; class Arachnida; order Ixodida; family Ixodidae; genus Haemaphysalis; species Haemaphysalis longicornis. The sequence continues at coordinate 176,193,069 of CM023452.1, read as the reverse complement.
GCAGATTTTGTACTTTGCTCGCAGCTATCTCTTGTCAGCGCTTTCAAGAGGCGCGCGCCTTTTTACACTGCAACGAAGTATCCACGCCGTTCAATGCAGAAGGTACTCACGAAACCCTGGATTCCGGCAGCAACACAGCGGCATACCGCGATTGCCTTGCAGCAAGCTTTGAGGTCGCAGCTGCAAAGATTATTTGAGAATAAAACAAAACACAATGAGGAAAGCGAACGGGCCATGCAGCCTTGAAGGCAACAGCTTACTTCATTACTAATTCATACGTTGAACGCCCACTTTATGGATGAACCCCTTCTGTTTACTGCGTTGTTTTCGTTTTCCCGGCTTTATTTAGTTTCATCTCTACCCTCTAACGAGGGATCTTGCACCCTCCGCCGTAGCACACACACGTTCGCGGATGAGCGCGCCATCTATCACCGACGCGGACGTTACACGCACCGAAGCATTGTGTTTACGACGCGCTATAAAGCTCCATCGATCAAGTTGTGGCCCAATGGCTTCGGCTCTGCGCTTCTCCAAGTGCTCTCCTTGTATCACCACTGTTGATTACACAGAGGACCCACCAAGAAATGAAGGCGTGCAAAGTTTAAGTAATGATGCGATCAGTGGAGGCCCTTCTGCTTCGTTTCGAGGTTCGAAATATTGTTCGGGGCAAAATACACCTTAAGCTCTGCAGCATAGCACGCTAAACTCTGCAGGGCAAGTGGTTAATGAGCATTCTGGCGAGGTTGAAAAAGAATCAGTCGTAACCAGTCCTGGGAATGGTTCCGCCACTTTCAACCATACTAGTGTAAGAAAGCTCTAGCTTCGGCCGGCTAAGGATGGCGCCCCCCTACCCCCAGAAATTGCGCCAGTTACCCAATAAACTAGGAGTGGCAACTATGAAGACCCCAACACGATCTTCGCAAATACTGTACATATAATTTCAGCTTTAAAACACGAGACGTTAAGTGCTTTCAGCACATAAAGAAGCTTTGCGCCAAGAAAGACGTTACGTTCCAGCACCTCTGCAAGCACAGGAAGTTCTTGGTGAATCTACGCCTGCACAGCTTGCTTGACTCGCTGTAGTGCTATTGACCAATACGACCCAGTCTTCCAAATTTGGTGCAAATGCACGCCAAGGTAATGAAGGGCAGTATTATCCCAACTTATGCCAGGCAATCTGGAGACATTTTCTCATTGACAACACCAATATTGACAATTCCACATTCTCCAGAGAAGATTGCGGGAAAAAAACTTGTTTTTTTTTCATAATCCTAGCCACTGCAGACGCGTCGCGAAACGACTTGGTAGGATTAAAGGTTTCTTGAAGAAGGTTATTATTAGCACCTAAATAGGCAGTGTCGTCCGGAACAGAAAGAACCTTAACCTCGCATGATAATAACAAAAAACTTTGTACCCTTTGGAATCGATGAACTCTAAGGCAGGGAAATTCCTGGTATAATGCAAAAAACAATGTTAAAAGACGTAACCTTGTATAACACACGAATTGATCGAAACGGGATTAAACCGAACGCACTTGACAAGTCGGGCAGTACACTGTTTGTAGCAAAGCTGAATGTCCTTACATAACAAAACGTAAATGTTCTGAAATAGAGCGTGCCGCGTGACACCTGAGTGTGGTTGCACCTGAGAAGAGAAAAGACGGAGGTCGAAGTAATTCGAACCAAAAAACAAAGAAACGAAAGCGAAGAAAGACGCGCGATTGCAGTGTGGCAGTGAAGACGTTGTTATTGAATATCGCCAAACTTTCGCCTTCAAAGCACGTAAGCTCACGTGTAGTTCCCCAGGGAATTTCTTTCGCGAAATGCATGCAATCCAGCAACTAGACTAAACCTATATTCAGCAAAAAGGAACCCAGACCGGACTTGTGAGCCCTGCAGGCAAACGATAATCGTAAGCCAGGACAACTACCGGTTCCGAAGGATTTTGCATTTATAACCTACTAGTCGATACATTCAGTAGTCATCTGAAGCACTAATTGGACGAAAACTTTTAAAGCCGAAACTTTCATAGTGGGACTGATCTCGTTCTGTAAAAAAAAAAAATGAATAATGCTGCTTCGCACTAGTGGTGCCAAGACTGGGCAAGCTGCGAAGCTGGCGGACCCACTTAGCATTCTCTTGGTTCGGTCAAGTTTATGCCTGGTTATATATGCTTGGCGACTGGGCCATTGTTCTCCGTGGGTATGCTTCGAGACTCGGTGACGGTGTCATCGTTAGCCCTCCAATAAACAACGAACAGTCAGTCAATAAAGTATATCTAATGTACGCGGGCCCACTGTCTTTGGGCTGGAGCTCCAAGAGTAGAAGAGGGCGCAAAGGGACGCGTGTTCGCTCAAAATTTTTGAACTGTTTCTGTAGCCACCGTTTGCCTTGGGTGGTCTGGCACGTGGGGCGCTAATTACGAAGTTGAATAATGTTATCGCATCTCTGCCTTTTGGTTTCTTCCACGTTGACATAAATTCGTCCACTTACACCGTAAAAACTTCCCCACTCGTCGCAGAGCCAGCCACCGGGCGACGCATTTCCAAGTCGTGCATGTACTAGCATTATCGCGTCTCCGACAGGTGGCGACAGGAGTCAAACCGTGAGCGTGGCAAGGCAAAGCCACGGGAAAGCGGTGCTGGGGCGCGCGATGACGTCATCGCTCGGCGAGGTTTTCTCGCGCACGTTCTCAGGGCCAACCACCAGCCTTAACAGCATTGCTTTTAAAAACTAATTCATTTCCACTTAGACTGGTAGTCGACCAAAAAGCTCTTATAAGGTACCTGGAAACAGGGCGCGTGCATGAAACCTGGCTTCATTGTGTCAAAATAGTTACTCCACAATCGCAAAAAAGGAGCGGTTCTAGATAAGATAATATATGCATCGATCATCAAGAAGAATTAGGATAACATAGATTTATCTCATAGATCACGTATACATTTGTTCGTTGGTAGGTGCGTTGACTTAGTGCGCGAAGAATCGTCGCATTGGTTCGTTTTTTGTTTGTGGTTTGGGTCTGAAGGTTTGACGATCGATTGGACGCGCTTTGGGCTAACGCTGCACGCACATTTAGATTTTCTGGTTCTCTTAACTATGTATTGTGATGGACGGTATTTTTTCCCGGTTTCTCAGCCACACTTATTTGTCCAAACTTATATTCCCAGGTTATATTCAAAACTTTTCACGCAAATGGGGTAGATAAGTTTCGCTAATTACGACCGCCTACTTTAAAAGCACACTGTGACGACACCGTACGGTGGAACACCCAAGCATTTAATTCTCTGTATGGAAATGTCAGGAGCGGGCTTTGAGTGTTGAGCGTAAATCCTCGGCCAGGTACCGCCTACCTGTAGAGGCGTATGCCAGCGAGACCGTTATGGGGCTAATTGTCCTCTCCCGGAGGCCACACACCGGCACGCCCAGGCAACTTTGAGTTTCCTCCGGTAGAAAAAAAATCGACGCCATTGCAGAGAGGCAGACAGAGGGAGAGAGAACGCCATACTATGTAATATGCCTAACGGGTAAAGGCGACAAATCGTAGTAGCGGAAGAGTCGAGCTTCAGCGTATCTACGCCCTGAGAACGTTGAACTGTGCCGGTGCGTTACCCTCGGCACGACGCACACGCACTCAGCGGTCTTACAGGACATAGAGTCTTTGGATCGCATGCAATTTGAACGCCCTGGTGTAGCATCGGGTGATATGTACGTGTTGAGCCATATCGACTCTCCGTTCCTAGGAGGCCTTCTTCGCCGTGTTTTTCCCCGCATTATACGAATCGATGGTCCCGCCTCTTACACAGTGGCGGTTCAGTTGCGAAATAAATGATCCAGCCGTCTAATGTGCTAATACATCGCCTAGCTCGTCACGGGATAACACGGGAGGCATCATGATAACACGGGAGGCACGGGGAGATCAATCGTGCGTGTTGAAGGCGAACCAATTTTTTGGGGTGTGGCGGGAATCAAAACGCTGTGCAGCTGTTCATACCTACAGTTAAGTGAATATTTGTTGGTCTGTCGGTTGGTCGGTCGGTCGGTCGTCGGTCGCTGGGTGGGTTGGTTGGTTGGTTTGTTGTTGGGTTTGTTGAATGGCTGTTGGGTAGGTGGGATGGTTGGTGAGTGGGTGGGTTGTTGGGTTGATTGGTTAGTTGGTGGGTAGGTTGAAGTGTTTGTTGGCGCAGAGGTTGGCGCTGCAATTTCCTGTGACCACGGAAGTCAACACAAGTACCCCCTAATCCGTGGTTGAGTACAAAAACCAAATAGTAATTTCGGAGAAATGTTTAATGCATACACCGATTTAAATACGATGGTATCGTAGCAGCTAGTGCATGCCAGGATGTCTCTAGAGCCGTTCCGTGCTAGCTCTCAAGTCGACTCAAGCACTGCCGAATCGCTAGCGCCCTTTGAACTATTCACAGCATTTTGGCTTCCGCAAGGCAAAATTTTCGGGAACTATATTTTTGTTGTCCTTGAACAGGCCGCAGTTTTTGAAAAGGCGATCGGCTTTCACTAGCATACGCGCGCAACTTGGCTCATCACAAAGGAGTTCCAGGCGAAGGCATAGGCTCCCAAATTTTGCGCTATGCCGTCTTGCGACAATTTCAACCGTGTCTGGCGACACCTAGATTGTATGGTGCTGCACACAACAGTATGTGGCGTCGACGAACTTTGCCTTTAGTGGTTCACAGCTTGGAACATCAAAGCTGTTGTCATGTGCTGTTCTTCATCGGACGCCAGCACACAAAAGTACTGTCATGTCATGGAGCAAGGCGTAACGAGTGACACATGATTTGGCGGCGTCTCCCTAGCAACACAGACGCTTGGGGCGTACACGCATGGTTGCCGCCATGTGTGCGCAGCCAGTGATTACAAGCTATTTGTTGGATTACAGCAATACAAGCAGCTTACGTTAGTACCAACGTTTGCGCGCAAAACCTCTCCTGATTCCAACGAATAGCAATGACTAGCGACTGCTTTGCGTAGGCAGAAAGAGCGATCGCAAGTGTGGGGACCCACTGCTCACCGTCGTCTAGTTCGCAGTTCGCAAAAAGTGCTTCTGGCACCTTGGTTTTACGCTGTACAATAAAAGCTGTTGTTGAATTTATTTCCTTACCATCCATATTAATCCCGTAACTCTTATTCTGCCCCTATCGGCTTTAGATTTTCTACAAGGAAACAAATCCCACACAAATATTCTGCTTACAACACCAGTGAAGCGAAGTCCTAGAAGCGTCTCACGGTTAACATAGGGATCTCGTACGCACTAGTGGGGAGTTATATCCTTCACAGACTTTATTAATACTTTATGCCTTGGAAGCTAGCAGAATGGAGCCGCACTCTACAAAGCGCAAATGTTGTCCGGGATGAGTTTTCACTTAGTGATCAATTTCTACGACCTGTAGGTGGTTTGGCGAGCCCCACAGTCTCGCACTGTCAAGCCAATCCGTAATAGTTAGCATTACCGAACACGCCATACGAAATTGGCAAGGAGGATGCACAAAAGAGAACAGCACTGTTTAGCTGCTTTTTGTACTAAATAAATTCGCGTAAATGCACCCAGAGTAATGGCAAAAAGGCCTATAGACTCCAGAATTCAATCTACCCAAGTCATTCCAAAGTAATTACACACACTTTTAGCGTCTCTTTAGGTGCCCGAGAATTTTTTCTTTCAACAAGGAATCCATGCGAAAAAAGCAATCCTTAGTACTTATGGCACGACATCCGTTTCCGGAAAACTAAGTGATACTCAATTCCTCCATGTGTGCGCCAGATACCCTTACGTTTGAGGACTGAGCTGAATAGACAATGACAGTAATAATTAACAAGCCGATGTTAAGGGATATGGACAGAAACCAGAGTGAGCACGCAGGCACCAAACACAGCAAAGCTTCTAAGAACAAAATCTGCTGCAGCCAAGCAAAAGCGCAGTGTCATGCATGCTTCTTGTTTGCCTTAGCACTGACTCTTTCACTGCCTTATCCTCTCGGTTAGCAAACCAAAAAAAAAAAAAGGAAATTAGGCGTCGATGGTACTTCCCTCAAAACAAATGGCAAATTAAGGTTAGTACTTTTTATTGCCATTCATATCTGATATTTTATTAAATGGGGGTTGCTTTCTCTCTGATATCGGCCCACTGAATAAGTTTGTATTGCCTATATGTGTTCCTTGTTTATTATCTTCCCTATGGCTTCTAATCACCTCGGAAGGCGGAAAAGAAACAATGATATCCAAGTCAGCTGCAGTTATAAGCACAGAAAACACATAAAAAACGCACAAAGAACACAGTATACCATGGGCGAACAGAACGGCGTGAAGAGAACGAGAAGTGGACTGATCCTAGAAACTGCAACAGTGAACGAAAGTGACTTTGATTTATGGGCCACGTCACAGTCGGAGACCCATTTGCCCTGGCCTCCCCATTATTCTCGTTCACAGCTGGTATATTTATTTTCTATTTTCCTTTGCCTTATCTTATTCATGCACTGCCTTTACATGATTTTTTCTGGCGACTGTGTTGCTGTTCCTCGTTTCTCGGCGGCGCGCCATCTCCGCGTTTCGTCAGTGATGCTTGAGGAGCAAATCAGAGTGCAACAAAGCGGAGTGAAGCGTCGAATGCAAAGGAGAATCAAATATAACTGAGCAACACCCGTAGGCACGTGGTCTCCGTGAGGAAAGCGTAAGTTGTTAAATTAATCGCACAAAATCATATAGCGGAGATATAGAGCCCCCAAAAAGGCGCTAAGTAAGCCATAAAAAGCGCTTGTAATCCTCAAAATTGTATGCGCCTAAGCCTGTTAACACATTCATTGTTCCACAGTCTTTTCGGTATAATTGCGCACCCATCATTCACATCACTCTGTATTTCCGCTCACCGCCAAATAACTAGCCATATCTCTACGTCTCCGTCCGATTCATCTTTCCAGTTTCTTTTTATTCTGTATTTTGCAACCAAAACCTTTTATCTATTTCACCGGGGTCTTTCCCGGCCGTCGCCATCGGCGCTGTCGTAAGCAGACGAAGGTTCTAAGGGTAGAATCTTAGGGGTGTTGGTAGTGCGTTTGAGAAAAACAACGCAATTGGACAAATTCACAAAAGGGACCTTTCCTTCTGATTTTACCGGATTGCACTGGTTAGCAAAGGCAACAAAACAAAATCGACGTATAGAACTCATTCGTTTTGAATGATTACCTACGCAAATGCTATTTGCATCCCAATAGTGCGGGTGAGTGCGTAAATAAAGATCAAAATCCCTATTTGTGTTGATTTTATGTTGAGGGGAAAGGTGCCGGCTCTCGTAAGAATCAAGCCAATCTCCCGGTCGGATATTTTTCCAACAGGTTGTTGGGACAGGTACCACGCTTTTCGCAAAGCGAGCCCCGCCGCCTTCATCTCAACACCTAAAATCCGCTCTCCCGCGTTTAAGCGACCGCAACGGTACTCCCTACCTCATCTTCACCATTACGTTCTCTCCTCCTGCCTCCTTACTTCCCACCAGACCTCCCCCTCTTCTCTCCAGGAAACCCTGTCGTCCATTACCCCTTCACTGTCCTCCCATGATCATGTTTGTCTGTAAACGAACCCCACCTGTTCGGAAGGCACAACTGACCTACGTCCCGAAAGAACGTATGGCTCTGTTCAGGGTGGTGTCGCTATTTTAAAAGACGAAGAATGATAACTATATCAGGCGCTCAATTCCCTAGGACGTGAAGCTTGCCTCCAATGCGGCGCATACGCTCACGATGGGTCCCAATGCGACGCAAAAAATACACCAACTCGGCTTTAGATCGCCTACTAACGGGCGCCAGAGGCATTTCTGGGTTGCTCCTGCGTGATTGTGTAGGGAACCTTGTAGTTTATGCAAAGATTCGTGAGGTCTTTCTTTAGTCGCCACGTCTTATGTTCTTTTCTCTTTATGTTTTTTTTAATTACTGCTTTAAAAGTGAATTTAATCGGGCGTTGTACCTTCCGCTATAAAACGTGCATCACGGCAATGATGAACGAAAGCCATCGTCAAAAAGCTCAGTGTCGACCTCCTGATGAAAATTTGGCCAGGCATTTGAACAAAAAAGAATGTGCGAGCGTTAGAAGGTGTAAACCGAGGCGGGAAGGTATGCGTCGGTGTATCGTCGGGATGCCCGGGATCCGAACAGCCGCTAATAATGAGGTTCTCATAAGAGACAAGTGCGAACTCATTCTCTATCTTTTCATCCAGCAAGAATGGGCCGCATCGCCCTGACACTGCCAAGGCATGAGAAGTTCAAAAAGAGATAGAGAGAGGTCACAGATGTTCCTGCTTGCGCCCTATGAAGACAGTCTTCAAAGAGGCCCCTTCAAACGCAGATCGCAAATACAACCGGAGATATCTCGTAAATATACAGTAAAATAGGCACGAAGGAAAGAGACATTTCAAAATATGAAAAAAAAAGAAAAAGACAAACAAAGGTGCACGTAGTCTCTATTCCCGATGGCAATTATTCCTGCAATCCCTAGAAAACTCGGCCATGCGAGGGGATATTAATCTTCCACGCTTGTTACAGGAGCAAAAATTGCGTGCGAACTGCGCCAAGGTGGCCCTTGTCATTCTTGGACCGCCCTTTTGCCGCGGCCCATTTTTCTTCCAGTTTTTCAGAGAACAAAAGACAACGGGCTTTCGCTGGTCGGCATGGCGGCTGAGCCCACCAACAGATTGGGACTACGGTTTCTTCGTCCAGACTTCTTCGGAGCCCTTTAATTAGATTCCCGTCCTCTTCAAAATTACACGTCGTGCACGCTTGCCTTGCCCACGAGAAGACGGCAGTGGAACATGCGTGTACATGCGTAGCATGCGAGCAATTCGTAGAGCAGATTGTATACGTTGTCGCTTCGGAACTGTGTCGAGTTTTGTGTATTTTGACATCTCGTGAGGATTATCTTTACCCACTGACATTTTTATAGCAGGATGAACATTTTAGCTGCCATGAAGCCACTGGCCAGAAAGCCCTTATAGTGGTTGCCGTGCTCTTTTCTTTCTGTTCGGGCAATAAACTTGCTTTCTTGCGTGATGACTATTTAAACATTGAGCGCAATTTCCAGTGCAAAGGCCTAACGTCGCTTTTTCTGAAATCATCCTCTACGTCGGGGTTCCGTTACTATATTATCCCTGCTACCATAAAGCAGAGAAATGCCTTACTTCCGCATCTTGCCTTACCGTCTTTAACTGATATTGATCGCGCGCCGTCTCTTTTGCGTTTCTTGTTTTTTTTTTCTATTTTTAAAGTTCGTGTGGGATTTATGAGTGAGTGAGCGAATAGGTTTAATAATCCAGCATCAGGTGCTACTGCTAGATTACAAACAAAACGGTAGTTTGGTGCACACGAAGTTCAGTGAGTGAGCTACACGTAAAAGATACAAGTGCGCCATGTGAAGTCAGGCGTGAATCATGAGTTGATCAAACATTGAGAAAGAAATAGTGCCCAGGAGGGCAAAAAGCTAGAGCTTGGTCCCTCTTTATTGTGTACTTCGGTATTTTTGCCTCCTTTTATATTTTTCCCACGTGATATTGGGGTTGTTCATGTATGTTACAAGCTGCGTAACAAAATACACATTTTAGCGATACCACTAAAATACAATTTGTTGAGAAATAGCAGCTATCTTTCAGGCAAAGAAAAATGACAAAACACAACATGGTTGCAACTCGCCGCCAGAAATCTGCGCCTTAATTATGCCAAAAACGGTGGTCATCAGAGCGGGATTGGCTAGTTTTCATTTTCTGAAGGAACATTTCACATCCACCTGCAAGTACAGCCACAAAAAAAAAGCTATACAGCTTCAGATCTGAAGAAAACTTTGTGTTGGAATACGAAGTTTCTGAGAAAGCAGTGTAGCTGTCTTCTGTAGTTGTACGGCTGAATTTTAGGTGAATGTCAAATTTTGCTTTCCCGAAAACTTACCCCGCATTAAGATGTTCGATAAGTCTGGTCGTGTTTTCCTTTAGTCATTTTTTTTTAAACTAGCAGTTGCATCAGCTCGCTTTCAATCAAGCGACTGCAAACTATTGCTAAAAACCTTGAATGATACCACCAAACTTTTGAAGCGGATGTGTCTTCAACTTACTGCCACCAATTGGATAACAACGGGAGGTGTTATTAAGTCTCATTGGCATTTAGCTAAACATCGGCAGATACAGTAGTGCCACCGCCTCCTGAACTTTTCCACCGAATGAAAAATATAGCACCGTGTATCTGCAGGTGGGCTGAACTAGTTGTTTGTGTTTCCCTGCTGCTTCTCGAGCCTAGAATGTTCGGCAGGTATCTTAGTTCCTTAGGCTGCAGTGCAAATTGAAAGGAGCGAGCATTTAGAGTGAATGACAGGCTCTTCAATGAACATCGAAATGGCTATAAGGGTGATGCGGCGATTGTATCTGATTCACTGGGGAAGTGGAAGAATCCCCGCCTATATTCCTTGAAGAAATGAGAGAGATGCATTGTTTACTCCCGTCAATGAAAGCTGCCTTGTATTCTCGCTGTCTCTTTCCAAAATCAGTGACTCTGCAAGCTGAGGTGTCCTTTAGTTCACTCTGGCGGCCCTTCACATTCCTGGGGCTTTCCACAAAGACGTACAGGCAATGCCATTGTTCTCAGTAAAAGAGAACGGTATGTTGAAAGCTCACCTGTGGGCGTTTTTACCATAACATGGTGGGCGGAGATTTTCATGCTTGCTGGAAAAGTCTTCTAAAAAGAGAGCGAATGTATTGGGGATTTCCTGCCCCCCATGTTACAGTGTTACTTGTATTTTGTGGAACCGTTTGTGCACATCCTGGATCGTTTATTGACTGCAAGGTGGCTAAACATTGCAGCCGTACAATAAAGAAGCTGGGTATTTAAACGTGTGTTATCACCCGCTAGATGCTCAGCTCTAAGCCAGCCATTTCTGCCACGCTTCTAGTTTCAGGCACTGTTACAACGTCTTAAACGTAGTTGAAAAACTTTTCACAGCACTATGAGTTGAGTGCATGACCCCTACATTTAGGAAAGCAGACAGCAGGAAAGAATCATCAGGCTAAGATGTGGACACTGCACCGGTCGTAGATCAACAGCGTTATGCTTCCATTTCTTCACGGTGTACTCGTTATTTATATTCCAGGTGCATGTCTGGCCACATTATGCCATTTGGAAAGCTTGGAAGTGGTCGAAACATCGTCAAGCTGTTCGAGCTTTTCGTTTCCTACACCTTTATTCCTCGGTAAACCAACTTTGATTGATTGATTGTTTGATTGATTGATTGATTGATTGATTGATTGATTGATTGATTGATTGATTGATTGATTGATTGATTGATTGATTGATTGATTGATTGATTGTCCTGAGCTCCTACTCTCATGGCTACTCCACCCAGCTTCTGTTTAAGAAACCTTGTTTGACAGTTTGCGCTGGGCCCTTTTGTACATCTGTGTGAACAAATTGGTCGCCTGTCACCGACTCGCTTATTTAAACAGGGTCTTAGAATAAACCATGGCAGCCGAATTTTAATAAACTACGAATTTACTTTTGTTGTCAACTCAATTTTCAATTGAAATGTCCACTTTGTTTTCTTGCGTCGAAAAATGCGAGGTTGTCATTGCTCATAAATCTTAGAATACGATGTATGCCTCTTTTGTGATTTAACGTGCTTCGAAGAAGCTACACCAAAAAAATGACACCTGGAAGCCCCCAATTCTTCAAGAAACTTTAAGTGTAACCTTCATTGAAAAGTTGGACAATATTGTTATCATCCCAATATCAAGAAAGTATCAACCACCTCACACCATTCTAGATGTACTCACAGCACGAATCATTCAGCGAATAACTTTCTAATTCCGGAGGTTTGATAACGGTTCCAAAGTTCCCAATCCAAACAAAACGTGCACATGGCGAAGGAAGGAAATCGGCATGAGGAGTATTTTCCACGAGGAGCTTGCGTAATATCGATGCACTTCGTTTTTTCTAAAGACTTAATGAGACGGTTCGGGCGTGAGATCATCGGGAAGACGAGCCAGAAATCACTGGACTTGAAAACTTGGAATAGCACTGTCGGGAATTCCCGATACTTTTCCGAGACGGGCGATACCCAAATCGCTTCAATGCCGCAGAAACACGGTAACCGTCACAACGGTTGAGGACAGACCTTTGGAAACTTGAGATTGAAGGAAAAGGAAGGCAATACAAAGAAAGAAAGCAAAACAAAATGAAACAACGAAAGTGAAGGGCAGTGCGAGTAACACTGTCTATGTTGATCGCTAAGAAAAATATTAAGATCCCAAAGAAGCGCCCAACCAGATGGAAGAAGGGAGTTGAAATGGGAGAAGGGTTCGATACGCTTGCAAGCTACGAATGCCTTGGTCGATTGTGGTAAGGTACAAAGATGCACTGGTAAGTCCTGGTTCACCTTTTTACAAGAAACGAGATATTGAAACTTCACTTGATAGGAGGGTTCAAGCTGATTACATGTAAAAGCAATAACTGTAAAGGGGAAACAATTATCAAGCTTCTCGCCTGCCACGAAAGTTGTCTTTGGAAGAGGCACCGACAAAAGTTATAGAAGAGCTCACGACTTTCGTAGATTGTTATGCATTGTTTAGAAAGCCGAACCACATAATATATATCGCCATTGAACCTCGAGCCACTAGGGGAAATTGTGGCAGTCGCAATTCTAACGTGTTTCTGCTTTTTTGATCCCAATAGAGAAAATGCATGTTCTTTGCATTCAGAATGCTCGTAAAATAAGCCACAATATCAAAAACAAGATTTCATAAAGTTACTGTAATGAAGAAACCCTGAAGATTGCTAGGGATATACGATGAATCCACCTTGAACGCGAAATGGTTTGGTTTGTTTTTACAGTCAAATGATGTGCACCACAACACCGTCACTGTTTTAACTTGATGCGATCGTAATTATGTACACGAGCGAAAGGAATCCAATCTTGTGTTTAATGCCTTGTTTATTACCCGTGCTATCATTTTCGGTAAAATCATTAAACTTTTGCGCATCCCCGCACGGGGCACCTTGAGTAATCTTGGTGACGGTGAGTGGCGACACCGCGTACCCCGAGCCCCCCATACTTAAGCTGTCACCTACCGTGGCTAGAAGTTGAAAGGTGAAGGGTTAGAAGCCGTGAATGGTGGCCGTCGGAGCTTTGGTCAAGCTCCGGCTGATGGGCTCCCTGCCTGTCTACCAGGCAGGGAGCTCCGGGACCTCTTTGACTACCAGGGTAAGGTCAAAGGAGAAAGTACCCCCGTCTCCCTGCTTTCCAATGTATCATATGGCATTTTCTAAACCCCCCCCCCCAAACGTGATCGGCCCCCGAAAAGGGGCCGCACCGAAGTTTCCTGTCCACCACTTCCTCACTTCAGTCCTCCGAAACCGAACAACTATCCTCCCTTCATCGTGATGGAATCTGTAGACCAATAAAAACCTCTTGCTTCACAGTCGGTATTTCTCATTTCAAAGTTTCTTGACGGTATTGTTGGAGGGTCGTATAAGGCCAAAAAACATCGAACCGGTGAAATTCTTGTCGAGGTCAGTAGCCAGGATCAGGCCAAAAAACTACTTGCTCAAACCAGCATTGCCGATCTGCCAATCCGAGTCACGCTCCACCACAGCCTAAACAGCTCCCAGGGCGTGATTTCCGACTATGACCTACTGAATGAAACTGAAGCCGACTTGCTGGAGGGCCTTCGTGGCCAGGGCGTAATAGCGGTCAGGCGAATAACTATACGAAGAGATGATAAACAACATACCAACAAAGCACCTCATCCTAACCTTTGACAGGTCGAGCCTTCCGGAATACATCAATGCAGGTTTCGTGCGATGTCCAGTCCGGCCTTACATCCCGAACCCGCGGCGCTGTTTCAAGTGCCAACGGTTCGGGCACGGCACGAACTCCTGTCGCGGCCGACTTACCTGCGCGAAATGCGCCCAGAACGACCACGCGTACGAAAATTGTAACGTGCAACAGTCTCTTTGCATAAACTGCCAGGGTCCGCACGCGGCCTACTCCAGGAAATGTGAAAAATTTCAACTTGAAAAGAAAATCATAAACATCAAGGTAACCGAAAACATCACCTTCTCAGAGGCGCGGAAGTGGTTCGCCTCCTTCCCTCTGGGCAAGTACGCCGACGCAGCTCGCCGGGGGGCGGAGCGGCGTCTTGTTTCGGCGGGGGCCCAGTACCGAGAGTCGGACTTGGTCCCGCCCCTGCCGCCCCCCCCCCCTGGGTTGCCTCTTGCAGCCCGACCTGCCTCCGCACCGCTCGCTGGGCCAGCAGCGGCTGTGGTGGCATCCACGTCTGGTGAGAGTGATGCTGCATCCTCCACTTCCGCTCCACCATCCCAAACCACAGGCGAGGGCACGGAGATGGAGACGGAGGCAGTCGCAGTGACCCCCTCTCCCGCCTCACTGCCTGCGCCATCTGTCGTGCTCCCCACGCCTTCGGCACTGGCAGCGCAGGCAAAGAACGCCCGAAAGGGTACCACGTCAAGGGGGCCCAGTCCACTGGGCAGCCCCTTGCCTTCAGATGACGACATGGACGTCGAGCCCTTCCGGCTTTCATCGCAGCGGAAAGAACGGGCTGCGACGTCCAGGTCAGTAGAGAAGGCCAGAAAACCCCCTTCAAGAGTCCAAGCCCCGAAAGACCCTACATAAATAATCACACTCCAGTAGCTCTGAACACATAATAATCGGAAGAGAAAATATTGTTCAATGAAACTGCAGAGGCCTTCTGAATAATCTTGACGATGTGTGTGAGATTCTGCATGCTAATCAGCCAAGTTTAATGTGTGTCCAAAAAACACATTTAAAGTCCAATCAATCAAATTTCTTAAATAGCTATATGGTATTCAGAAAGGATAGGGTTGCCTGCACACACTCTTCGGGCGGTGTAGCCATAATAGCCAGGAAATCCCTTGCATGCCACCCTATCACTCTGAACACCATCCTCGAGGCTGTAGCAATACGCACAATAATTTTGAATAGGTTGATAACGGTATGCTCCATATACATTTGTCCTGATTTTGTGCTTTCTAGCTCTGATTTCGAGGCGCTTGTTGACCAGCTGCCCGAACCATACATTCTAACAGGTGACCTTAATGCTCACAATTCTCTTTGGGGCTCTTCTCGTACGGATGCCCGGGGTCGCTTGATAGAGAGGTTTCTTACATCCTCTGGAGCATGCCTTTTCAACAATAAACAGCCTACATATCATAACATAGGACCCAACACATACTCATGTCTTGACTTGGCTATTGGCTCGGCAGTTCTCTTTGCTCTTCTCGAGTGGGGTGTGGGAACTGACCCCTAAGGCAGTGACCACTTCCCCACCTCACTTACATATATAGGTAAAGGCCCAAGCAGTTCATCTTCCCATAATAGGTTCGATGAAGCACGAGCTAACTGGAACACATTTACATAGACATCGAAACTACACTACACAACTATAAGACAGCTACACGTAGATGAAGCCGCACAACTCCTCACGGCGCACATCCTCGACGCCGCCGAAAAGTCCATTCCCCACGCCTCTGGTGCCCCGCGCAACCAGCGGAGGCCGTGGTTGAATGAAGACTGTAGGCGGGCGCGAGAGGCCCAGAACAAGGCGTGGGGTATACTCCGTCGGTACCCCACGTCGGGAAACCTCCTCTTGGTCAAACGGTCCAAGGCGTTCGGAAAACGTGTGCGCCTTGAGGCAAAAAGAGATAGTTGGCGCTTATTCATGACATCTATAAACTCATACACAGACACACGCAAGGTATGGACACGTATACGCAAACTCAAAGGACAACAGACACACAGCCTGCCCCTGGTCTGTACAACAGGGGACACACTGGAAGACCAGGCTAACACACTCGCACAATACTTCCAACACGTGTCCAGTTCAGCACACTACACAAACACTTTCATGAAAGACAAACACACGGCCGAAAAGAAGCCTATACTAGATCACAATAGGTCAACATCCTCTTATAACTCAGAGTTTTCACTGCATGAGCTGAGGGCTGCTTTGAGCACGTGTAAACCCTCAGCTCCAGGCCCAGACAACATCACATACACAATGATACAACACCTGCACGCAGACACTCTTCTAACACTCTTACACCTATATAACAAGATATGGCTTTCGGGGGCACAACCCACACTCTTGGAAGGAGGCTATAGTTGTAGCTTTCCTGAAGGAGGGAAAGGACCCGTTGTCCCCCTCAAATTACCGTCCTATAGCCTTGACGAGCTGCCTGTGCAAGCTTCTCGAGAAGATGATAAATCGCAAGCTCGTGTACTTCCTTGAGTACAACGGTCTTCTCGAGAGCTGCCAGGCAGGCTTCAAGGCGGGGCGATCCAGGAATGATCAACTCGTAGCTCTTGAATCGTATATTAAGGATGCCTTCGTTCGTAAACAGTATTGCGTAACAGTGTTTTTCGACCTCGAGAAGGCCTACGACACCGCTTGGCGCTACGGGATCCTCAGTGACCTGAAGTCTTTCGGTGTTTCGGGCCATATGCTCAACACTCTTGCTAGTTATCTGTCCGAAAGAACGTTTTGCGTGAGAGTTGGTAACGCACTGTCAAGAATTCATGTGCAAGAAAACGGCGTGCCTCAAGGTGGAGTTCTATGCTGTACTCTTTTTATAATTAAAATGAACTCTCTTCGTAAGGCATTGCCACATACCATTTCTTACTCTATGTATGTAGACGACGTACAGATAACTTTTAAATCTTGCAATATGTCCATCTGTGAGCGTCAAGTCCAGCTCGGTGTCAAAAAACTTGCCAGCTGGGCAGACAAGAACGGTTTTAAACTTAACCCAGAAAAAAGCACCTCTGTTGTCTTCTCCAGGAATCGTGCAATCCATCCGGACCCAGACATTATTCTTAATGGCGTATCGATTCCTGAAAGGAAGGAACACAAGTTTTTAGGTGTCGTGTTGGATGAAAGGCTTACGTTCATTCCTCACATCCAACAATTGAAACATAAATGTCTGAAGGCTCTCAAAAGTCTTAAAATCTTGTCCCACCAGTCCTATGGAACGGACAAGCAACTCCTGTTAAGTATTTTCACAAGCCTTGTGGGGTCTAGATTGGACTATGGGAGTATTGTGTATGGGTCAGCCACTAAAACAGCAATTAAAATGCTCGACCCAGTGCTTCACTTGGGGCTTCGCCTCTCTTGTGGCGCATTCCGTACGAGCCCTGTACAGAGTCTTTACGCAGAGTGTGACAAAGGGTGCTTAATTTTATCAATGGACAACCATCCTTTTAAACTGGTTTTTAATGATACATCTACATCAAAGCTCTTTTTAAATCGCCCATCCATTCCTGTTCCCTTCTCGCACAGAGTGAAGGACGAGGTCACTATTCATGAGGTCTCCTTTGTGGACACATTCAAGTCATCTATCACTGATCTTGTAGCACCATGGCATCTTCGTCCTTTTGAATGGGACTTGTCTTAAAATACAATAAGAACAGGACACCAAAAAGTGGGATTTTGCAGCATTTCATGTATGTGCAGGATAAATACAAGGCTGCAGAGTTTTTCAGCGATGCATCGAAAACGTTCACTGCAGTGTCTTGTGCGGCGCATGGGCCGAATTTTGAAGCAATTAGAACAATGAATGTAAAGACAAGTATTTTACGGCAGAAGCATATGGCATTTTTCTTGTTGTAAGTCACATAGTTGAACATCATATTCCTACATCCATCATCTATACAGATTCGCTGAGTGTCGTCCGTACCTTGTCATCCGGAGAGTCCTCGAAAAACCATGCAGTTAACCTAGTCTTGATAATCAATTGTGCTGGCATATTCTTAAAACCTTGAGGTGACTGTGTGTTGGGTGCCAGGCCACTCTGGCATCGGCGGAAATGAACTGGCGGATGAAATGGCCGCCAATGCTGCACTCCGAAACACAGTAGACATAACAACACTACCTTACACAGACCTCACGCCACACATCAGACAACACTTGCGCAGAACATGGCAAACACACTGGAATGAACAGACAGACAACAAACTACATGTAATAAAGCCACACTTGGGACGGTACACATCTGACTCACATAACAGACACATGGAAGTCGCCTTGGGTAGGCTGCGGATAGGGCACACCCATGCAACGCACTCGTATCTGCTGACGGGATCTTCTAGACCCCAGTGCAGCAGGTGCGGAGAGGCCCTATCCTTAGTGCACATACTAATCACATGCAAGGGACTTCACACAACATGCCTCAAACACTTCAGAGAACTCTACAGACAACATATTCCCCTACATCCATCAATGTTTCTAGGTGACGATGCCATGGTTTCCGTGAAACGTGTGTTTGAGTTACTTTTCAGACGTCAAGTTTTTAAACCTCATTTCCTATCACGCATAATCAAATCTGGCCCTATACACCAGCCATCACCATTATCTTTAATTGATTTTACTATGTTCGGCTTACACGTTGTTATACCTACCCTTGTGTGGTAATCACTTCTCTTTATTAAATAACCTCTTCTTTGGCGCTCTTTGCCCTCGTTGGCCTTGCGCCATTAAACACTAACCATCATCATCAAACCTTTGCGCATGCGCACGGCTGCTTGCTTGGGTCTGTTCAGCAAGTGGTCTTGACCACCACCCGCCTGCCGACTTTTGCACATCAAGCCGCGTCAAAGAGGGGTTAAGAATACAAAAATGTCGAGACGAGGCGGTGAAGCGGTAAAAGATGGGAAAAACGCCGGTTTATCGGCGCCAGAGTCCGTCATATGAACCGGACCGGGTGCACCAGAGCATCACATCATCGGAGTTTTAATGCCTTGTTTGTATGGGGAGTTTGCCGGAGCTGTCGTTAGGTGTTGTAAGAAGTGGGTCGCCGTTAGTCTTCGGTACGTATCAGTGGGGGTCCACTTTACTAGAGCAGCCGGGAATTGAATCTGGAACGAATAAAGAACCGGGGCGAGAGCCTCACGTCTTACCGATTGAGATACTAGCCCACGCGTAGACGGAGGAGACAGACGGTGCGCTCACCGAGCACATCTGCGCTCTCACTCCCACCGTGGTCGCTGAATTCAACGTGATAGCGTCACGCGACCTTTCGCGACGCTGTGCGCTCTGCCCAAGGCACGCGTAGCTGCCGTGTGCGCACGTTGCGGATGCGCTAGGAGTTAGCAAAAGTCAAAGGAAGCTGCCACCAACGCATGAAATCTCACTTCTGCGCCGTCTCTGCCGCCGATCTCGTCACCCCTTTTGGCGGCAGCAGAGACGCCAAAGAGAGCGTCTCTGCTTTCTACTTCTAAGAGTTTTCTACTTTCTAAGAGTTTCTACTCATGTGATTCACCAATAAAACTCTACCAACCACAATTCGTGGAACGTGCACTCATTTAACCATAGCAGAAAATATGTCTATAAAGTAATGATGGGTGTAATTTCACCTGTTTATGGTTTCACTCTTTTTAGAGCCCCGTGTGTACACTCAAGTGACATCGCATGGGTAATCGTTGTGCGTGTCTTTTACAGCTTCGCTTTCCAGCCACCTTAACATGGAGATTTTTTACGGAACAAAATATGTTACGTAATATGTGTGGCTAGGTCCGGTCCAGGGTTGACAAGAACCGTGCTTTAACCGCTGCAGATGCATAGTAAAACACGCCTCGCAATACTCACCATGTACAGTAGCAGTTGTTCATACGTTGCCTCTCACGTGTGGGAAGAAGTATGTAGGTCAAAGTGGGCGCTGTGTAAACAAGATGCTCCGGGACCACGAGCTGTCCCTGGGTAGCGACTCCCCGTCCCAGTTGCCAAACTCGGTAGACAATGCCGGAAAGGCCAATTAGGTACGTGCCAACCAGTATCTCCGGATGCTGTTATTTCATCAAGAGAGAGCAGGCACTTGAACAAGGAATGAATGGAAGCCTTACACATTAAAAGGCCAGGCGACGCATGCGTGAGGCAACCGTCGATCGTGCTTACCCAAAAGGAGTGCTCCTATCTAAGCAGCACATGCAACTGAGAAGACACCCCGACACCCCCCCCCCTCCCCCCGATAACCAAGTCGTTCGCACTATACCCTCCCCCTCCACTCACTTTTTATCATTTTCTGTGGACTTGAAAGCAGTACCACGTGAAGCGCTTTGTCAACACATATGTTTACAATTTTTCAATAAAACATTTAGTTGTGACTTCTTTGCTTGTTCGTGTCCTCTCTTGTCCTCGTCCCATTGCTCCGTTATAATTTATTCATATATAATGCTTAGCTGTAAAGCTAAACGATGAGAAAAAGCGAGAGAAACCTTCTTGCATTAATGAAACTGAGGCAATCGCGCAAAATATTGCAAGAGCTCGTACGGGTAAGAGCACATTAGGGACGCTTATTGCTGCCAAGGGGGCGTGGATAGCTCAATGTTATTCGTCGTTATTAAAATTGGCGGTACCTTGCGTGGCATGCATTTTGAGCTTGTTATTTTTTCTGCAGTTCTTTTTTTGTTTTTGTTTGTGCGGAAGGGAACTGTTTTCACGCAGTTTTCTTCGTCTCTTTATCAAAATTAAGTTGCTGCACGCCTCATCGTCCACGCCTTCGTACACGCCCCTCCGGATCTCATTTATTTCAGATTAGGCTCGAAACCCCAGAGGTGTTATCTGCTCCTCTCAAAAACATAAAAAGAACACGAGTACCGGAAGTCGTGCCAGTGGCATTACATTCATCGTTTTTGGATTAAAGGTCTCGTGCGGAGGGAGTATAAACTCTTTCGCGCACCGCAGGTTGGTGTGGACTGCCCAGGAGCAGACAGCAGCATCAGAAAAGGGTCACCATGATAGGTGGCTTTCCTACGCTAAACGCAATACCTGGGCGGGCACCAAAGCCGTCTTTTTCTTATGCAAAGTAACGTCAGGTGGTATTGCGACGGGAAATGAATTTTGTGTCCAAACACCTGCAGGCAAGCGTATCCTTCTTGCTAGCACTAAGATATCCGAATGAATCTTTATTGGGTGGTCTCCGGTGCTTGCCTTGGATATTTCCGGAGTTCCGACATTGGTGGCAGTGAAGACGTGAGCGTGGGTCTATCGCTGCACTTCAACTTGTTTCATGGATAGCTGGCGAACGTCGGTTTTACGTACGCTTCAAATAGCCAGCGTGTTGAACTCGCTAAACGTGAAATTGGGATTTTAACATCAGTGTACACCCACATATCTCTGAACTTGCTGAAAAAGTTAGTATTTTCTTCTTCGAACCGCGCTTGACGCCGGAAGTATATCAAAACATTGCGTGGATGGTCGTACCAACGTTCTATGTAGGTGTACCATCGGACTTATACAGTCAAACCCGTTTATAGCGAACTGCAATATGCACCGCGATTTGTTCGATATATCCAATAGTTCGATATAGCCGAACACGAGTTCGCATTGCGCGGTACCCCCCCCCCCCCCTCCTCAACTCCACCATCCCCGGATGAAGAAACGAACACAGTAAAGTAGCCATTAACCATACACAAAATAATCCATTTATTGCAATTAATAATGCTTCTTTCCGCCTTAAATGCCTACTTTGCAAAAAAAAGCCGTGATTTTTGTTTTCACTTTCGTTTTGGCGGCTACAACTAGCACACATTCTCTACACGAAACATTGTTTGCGAGTCTGCGTTCTCCAAAATCGAAGAAGCATTGGCGGAGCACATCGACTGCCGAAAGCGCTTCACTATAAGCATCGGATTGCTTTCACTCGCGACATAATCGGCAACGTTGGCGAGCTCTTCCCACAGTTCACCGATGCTGCTGTCTTGGTCCGGACTCGCTGACTGGGCGGGTTCCGTCGTAAGTCCCACGCGTCGGAAATAGTTACGGAAAGTGTCGGCCGTCACGTCGCTCCGTGCAAGGCGCAAGGTCCCTGTCGCGGCTCCGTGGTCGGGGCCAATCCACATCTCAATCGCCACTGCGAGACCATGCATTTCGGCGGCCATTCTAGGCGCGCGGAGTTCGATATATCGCATGTGAGCTTCGTTATAAAGAATATGTTTCCCATGTATTTCCGTAACTGAAATATTTTTGTTCGATATATAGCATAATTCGCTCTATCCGGGTTCGTTATAGCCGGGTTTGACTGTATCAGGACATGAATGCGTACTGGAGACAGGTAACTTTAAAAACAAATGTGCCCATTCATTCCGTCTATATGGTTGACTAGCAAATATGGTGCAGCCGGGGTGTGCTATAGCCACGTTAAATGGTGCTCAACACACCGCCACTGCCCTTTCCCGCCGTAGTCGCTTCAGCGCTACTTCACACCGTAGATCGTTGCTTGCGCGCTCTGTTGCGAGAGAGACTCTTTTTTGCTGCCTCCGATGGGCAGCTTCTACCTACCAGTGCGGATATATGCGAGAGTACAGCTACTTCATCTATAAACCCAGTCAATCTCCTTCCCCTTACTTCTGACTCTTCTCCATCTGTTTTTTTTTTTTTGCTTATGCGTATGGGTTTCAGCTGGATAAGTTTTCTGCGTGACCGAGGTCATAGGATTTTTGTTTCGCCTAGCCATATAAAGGTTGACTTTAAAATTGCGAGAAAATCTGATGAAGTAGCGAGGCAGCGCAATGTCAATCTTTTTCCTAGACACAGTGCGCATTCTTCCTGATGAAGTATCGAAACAGCGCTCTGTCAATCTTTTTCCTAGCCGCTGTGCGCATTGTTCCCTTTATTGCCAACTATTATACTATGTTATTCCGGCCCTTCGCTGTTAGGATACCATGTGCAGAAAATAAATATTGGGCGTGCTGTTTTGTGAAATTCCATGTGGGAGCTGATTAACACGGATTATCATATCCGCAGTGTAAAAGAAGGAGGAAGAGGCATGTCGTATATCTTAGTACGACAGATCATAATTACGTTTTTTTTTTGTTTTGCGAAACGCTACACGCCCTATTCTCTGTAATGTCCTGCTAATGGAGTTAGTTTGAGTTTTCGATTTCGTTGTATTTTCAAGTGAAAACGTCTGTTGGGGTGCGGAAGGGTACATTGAATAAGTGGTTATTACTGTTCGATTTTTAGCGTGCGGTTTTCATTTTAATAATTGCCAACACTTCCTAGAAAATGAATAACCACGCACCTCAAGGAGATTCTGCGTCTGTGAGACGCTGTATTGGTTGGTAAACTGCATGTCCCTGTCAAGGTGTTGTTTTCCATGTGAAGAAGATGCTCGGTCCATCCACAGTGAAGATTTCCTTATTTTAATTTGCACAGGGAAACACTCTCAGTGCCCTGGTCCAATAACTGCCTCCTCTGCCAGTAGCCTGTGATAATAAAACACATCGTCATTGAGGGCTGTACTGCCATTTTTATTTTCTGGGGTGTCCTGCAGAAGTGTTTCAAAAGATTTTCCGCCCACGGCTTATGGTATGTGGTGCCTGTCTGTAGAAACTCCAAACGGTTTGTCATGTGAGCTTATGCTACTGGCCTGTTTACAATATGGTGAAGTCGGATACCTGTGAGGCACTGTGACGTTAATGCGATGACTGTGTCACGCTATTTAGCTCAGAATGTCACGTCACTCCACCAAGTGCATGTACCCAATATAGCGAAAGCCGAACGGTTGTACCAGCTTTCTACTGCTGCAACTTTTGGTGTTAATTTGGCTTTCCACAGCTAAAATTTGGCCGATGGTTTTCAAACCGGTAATATCATGTGACATAAAATTAACGGTAACAAAGGTTTTTTCTGGTAAAGGCGAAAAGCGAAAAATCCCGTGTGTTTGAGATATGGGTAGTCGTTAAACATCCCCAGGTGGTCAAAGTTAAACCGGAGCCTTCCCGTACGGCGCCCCTCATCGCCAGCGTAGCATCGGTGCGGTAAACCTTATAATCAATCAAAGGTAACAAAGAAAAAACAGAGTCCGGTAGTATGGCATTGTAGGCTTTTGTGCAGTCTCGGGTTCAGAAACCGTCGGTTGACGCATGTGTCTTTTTATTTACTCTTTGCAGCGGTGGCCGGTGTCTTGACCGGAAAATAGCAACTACAACAAATGACGGCCTTTCCAAGAATGAAAAACTGAAGGCTTTCACGTGTAAAATATTTTTTGTTACCGTGGGTTCATGTTCACTGAATGGAAAGCAGAAGAACATGTGTTTACAGCATTTACACTGGCAAAAGAACGTTTATTTTCTAGATCTTTCCGAGGCGGATGGCCCATGATACTGGTGACGAGCGCATGTCAAGCTACCGCCACTGTGCAAACGGTGGCCGACAAACGCTGCTTGACGTGAACTGAAATGAAATACCCATATAACATACCCATATAACAGCTATCTGTGAGAGCCAAAGCAATTTATATCCGCCGTTTCTGCCATTGCGTCTGGACGGGACGCCAGTTAGCCAAACCTTACACAGTCCTGAGCGGAAGATGTGGACCGACAGGAAATGCAGCGTAAGCACTTCGCTACTTCCGTCTGCCCACCCGACTCATTCCTGTCCATTTCTATCCGCTTCCTTGCACTGCGCGCTCGGTGCCGCAATTATTGAACTCCGCCTTTTGAGGGCCAGGAACAGCAAACAGGGTCCACCATGATTTCTTCTGTATACAAGCAAGTGGCAATCACGCGTATCGAGGAAGCGGATCAGCCTTTCTCGAAACTTTCCCCACCACGTGTACAGGATGAGACGAAGAAGCGTACTCCGTTTCCTTGAAGACAGTAAGGGTGTGCGCACGCTGAACGGAAACGGAAGTAAACAGACGCGTGAGAGAAGGCAACTTGCTCAAGGCTTTCCGGCGGGTTGGCCGCGGGAGTAAAGCTTGTAGACGCCCGATGCGTTCCCTTTTGGCGTCGGTGAACCGTGGAGCGGGGAGACATTTTTCTTCGCATTCCCACTTTCTATTTCCTCTCAGTGACTTCCTTTGCTCCTCTGTCGACATTAGTGGATGGGGAGTTTCTAGGCCAGTTGCGCAACCTCATTGGTCTCTTTCTCTGTCCAGCCCTCTCCGGCCTGTTTTCTCCCCATTAATCCCCTTTTCTACTGGCACTCTACGTTCCACGTTCCCGTTCTCACCGGTGTGTCTGGTCTGTGTCCACATCTTACAACGTATAGTCGCCATAAGTATGATTTGAAAAGTCATTTCTTCAGATGTACGAGCTAAAAAAGCAGACCTCCGATAGCATCGTCGCCATTTACGCAGTGCGCTTTCAGTTAGGGGTCATTCAAAAACTGTTAATGAGGGTATATTATTAAGCAGTACGGTTCATTACCCGTGGTTTAACATAACTTCTGGCTATTGATCAGCAAAATGACACTGTTTTGCCTACTGATAAGAGCTGGCGAGCAGGAGTGCCGATTTGCACATAATAATACTGTAGTCAAGTATTTTAAAGGAAGATAGTTCTTTTTGGGTACTTAAGCGCGAAAATTAAGGTCAGGGTGTGTGCCTGGCTGCTTGTGCCGCGATGCAGCCTTCCGGCCAAACCTTGAAACAATTCGTCAAAAAAGTTTATTTTGACAGAACCATTCTCAGCTGTTGAAGCTGCTGCCGTAAGTAATACACATCGTCACCATTTAGCACAAAAGTAAACCTCGGACACATGAGATCAAATATGGGTATTCAACCGGCAATCCCCGGGTTTATTAAATGAGTAATATATGTTGGTTTTGTTTGTACGACAGCAACTGAAAAAATGGCCGCTTATGTGCTCCTTTCGTGCAAATGACGACGAAAAACGATAGTTGACTGGCGCCCTGCCAAGTAAATGCCTCCCTACTCTTTCCCGCTCACCTCCCATGCTGTTCCTCTCCCCTTTTGTTACTCTCCAGATAATAACACGTGTACGTCTGCTCAAGTCAATTTAAATTTACCGCATTCCACTGCTTCCCGGTCGGGTGCCTCGATGCTAGCGCTGCCGTACGGCGGAGACGCGCGTGAATCAAGGCACCCTACTACGACTTCTATAGAACCACGTCACCCTACTCCACGAGCGTTCCAAACGGGACGTGAAAATTATATTGTAGAACATTTCGTTTCTGTTGCCGTTTGATTTCTTAAATGCCGCGGGGAGCTATAGCGCAGACAACAGCAGGCGACGGTTTTCTGCAGTTGATATATTATTTCGTTTGCTATCGCAAAAACCAAGCATCCATGAATTTGTTAATAAAGGAACACTGCAAATATCAGTTACGTATTGATGTTATGACTTATACTTGAGTAATATCTTATTCTTGTTCAACAATGATGACGAGTATGAACATTAACACCGGACTTAAACGTTTAGATTTTGTTGTGGGTATATAAGTCAATTGCGAAGATTCTGTTTTACTTGGACCGGGTGGCTGAATCGAGTCACACACAGACCGACATAGAGACAGACCAAAATTTCTGATTGTAAGTAGCACAAGAGCGACCATTGTCTTTAAATGAAATCCTTTAAACATGGCGCAGCAAGGCTCCAGCTTGTGCAAGGTAAAAGCGCACACAAAAGGAAGAGAGCTTTCGCTCGTGTTTTCCCATTCCGTGCAAAAAGACACCAAGACCAAGAGCAAGAGGCCAAGCGAAGATACAGAAAATGCGCTCTGTCTGAGCCGGAGACACACAAGCAGTGCGAAGGCGGGAAAATTAAATTGCATTGAACAAACGTCCGTCAAATCCTCATGAGTGTAGCGACCTGAGAGTAGAGAACGGGTTACGTCGCGCAGGCGGCAGACAACTATCGTCTTTCGAGGATATTTACAGTGAAGCAAACAGACGCGAGTCCAATGTTTTGTAGAAAAGATTGCTTCTCGTAACTACCTCTGTCCACAGAATCTACGCAAGTGTCACAGCCCAGCCTTGAGTTGTCAACAGCCGCTTTTACCACGAGTCAAGTCACCGACGCCCGCAAGACGAAAGCATTTAACGTAACGGCGAAATAATAAGCGCCACGATAATATAAAAAAAATGTTAAAGTAACGACGGAGACAGGAATTCAGTGGCGGGTTTTCCAGTCCACCAACCACGTTGTAAGTCAAAAAAGGAATGGAGACACCGATGTGTTCATTACAATTGTCTTTTTTTTTCAGGCAGATCCCACAAATTCAGATTTTAGTGCGGCTGCCGCGAAACTGGGGCATGACGGGTCATGCACTGGCTGATAACGGGTCAAATATTTTACATTTATTTGTTGAAGCCCCAGCTTACACTGCCGGCGGATTTGAAATAAAAAGTGGCGTGTTCACGGGGGGCCCCTGTACAGTGCAACGTGCGTATAGACAAGTGCGTTGCCGTGTTTACCTACGTACAGTCTTTGTATAAATTTTCTAGGACAAGCCAAGGGCGTCCGGACCACAAAATATTCAGAGTAAGCTTAATCTTTAACCATTACCAAAATATTTTACACTAAAAAAAAGCAGGGGTTTTCTCTGGCTTTCCGGAACAAGACGTTTCAGCATTGTAAGCTTGTACATTGAATTTGCGCGGCCGGTGTACCGTCGGCATGGCCTAGAAAATTTGGACAAGGACAGCATGTATTGGGCAGTTATTTAGGCCTCACATACGTCATACTCGAAAGTTAAAAGGGAGCTTGATTTGTCAATTCTGATTCATCTCTTTACCCACCCTATGGGTCATTCACAAGTTGCGGTAAATACCATCGTATGCTGAGAGGAGTTGGCTGATGGAAAGTTTTGTTGTGAAGAATAGGTGATGAGGCGTATCCACGGAAGCACCAGCCACCAGTCGTATCGCCAGCTTTGGTTGAAAAAGATGTCAATAGAAATGGTCTGCAGGGGTCATAGCGGGTGAAACAGAATTTGGGTCAGAAAAAGTGCTGGTTAGAGGTCAGGAAGCCGCTTGCCTTGTACACGGGGCCGTGGACCCGGTCAATCCCGTTTGGTGGCGTTTTGTTCACGGACCCCAACACAGATGTTGGAATAAAAAGATTGATTATTTGATTGATTGATTGATTGATTGATTGATTGTGATTGATTGATTGATTGATTGATTGATTGATTGATTGATTGATTGATTGATTGATTGATTGATTGATTGATTGATTGATTGATTGATTGATTGCGTTTGTTTTCTCTAGAAGGTCCCAGGTGTTTTGCGTTGATCACGAACATTTGATCTGAAGCTAGCCGGCTGTTGCTGCCCTTGTAGCAAAACTTTATTTGATCCCGGTGATGTGGAGTGGTCTCTGAGTCTAGGTGACATATGTTACGACCATGTGGCCTCAGCCCTAGAGACCAGCAGTTGCTGGGCGTCCAACTCGGCACCGGTCGTCCGGTTCTTCCACAGCTTGGAAAGGGGATAAAGGTGGGAAGGCTGGGTTATATCTGCACCCCAAGATCATATATTTTAGGGTACGTGGGCGAAGGCAATATTTGTAGGTGGCAGTGTATTCAGTGGGTACATGCGATGTTGCCAACTTCGCTTGCCAAAGGTGCTTCTTTCATGTCTACGGGGTATGCGTTCTAATCTATTTGTAAGCTTAGGGTGAAGAGGTGATAGATCTTGTCTTGAAGAGCAGTAATATTTGGCGATATCTTGGAATGTGGCCAGGGGAACGAAACTCGGTGTTTCCTAAAAGGCCTGGAAGGAAGGTTCACCGCCTAAGCAAGCTGAAAGGAATGCACCCATACTTTTTGGAGCCTCAGTGTGATGCGTCATGCATTTTGATGAAGCGCGCATGGGATGATAGAACTGAAAGCGGGAAACCGCCGAAGGGAAATTTTGCGAAGGGTAAAAGGGCAATGCGAGCGTGCAAGAATATAGTTTTCCTCTGGGAGTGGGCGCAGCGGGAACTTTTTCGGGGACTTGGTTTGTGCTAGGCCAGTTTAATGGGAGTTCTCCCAATTCGTGGCCCGATTGCCGAGCGAGCTGTGATGATTTTAGGCCGTTCTAACGAGCTCGCTCTGCTCAGGTCTAATGGGTTCCCCGATGACCGTCGAGGCGGGTTGGGCTCTGTACCGGGGGAGGGGAAGCTGAGAACTCGAAGCCTCAGGACTCCCGCTGTGGTCGGCAGTGGGCTGTCACCCCCGGGTTTTCACGCGCCAGATTGCAGCCCGTGCGAGACAGCCCCGGTGTGTTCCGCCGCTGCCGCCAAACACAACGGTAAAGCAAACCCCCGAAGCCGTATTGTGCTCTTGCATTGGTTCCCCTGTAAGAGAAGAATAAACCGATTTCTACAGGGACCTTATCTTCCGACCCCTTCTCAGTTTCGCATTCATTCCGGCCAACTAGGTAGAAAATCAGCTTGTTAAGCGCCCTTCGCCTACCCTTACTGCCTTGTATTGAAATAGTACAACCCAAAATAGTACAACCCTTAACATATCCCAAATGTCTCAATGTGATTTATTTTGAATGGAATATATTAGGACGTCAATTTATTGATATGGGTGTTACGTGAGGCTTGTCAGAGCTTGACATACACTAGTATAAAGTTAGGTCAAACCAAGCCTTCAGCATTTGAAAAGAGGCTGCTGGATGCATGCTAGAAAGTGCGAATCACATCAACGTGCACCTATCGCCTGTTTTGTGTAGAGTAATTATATTGTACCCTCTGGCTTAAATTAGATTGGTTTGATTCCGGGCGTCTAAATCTCACGGATAGAAAACTGTCGCGCTTATAAAGCACTACGTGTGCCTTGGGGAATGTTTCTGCGTTTCGGTTGCCGCCTACACAACCCTGCTGCCACCTTAGTGGAGAAAATGGAGCCATAGCTGCTTTCGCTTCAGAAAAAAGGCAGCCAGACATTCAAGCAAGCAGACAGTTCCAAAAAATAGGTAGACACCTTTCGGAGCAGAAAGAAATGCGCACGAAGTGACACACTTCAGTGCGACATTTGGTTGTCAAATACCATAAAGATATTTTTTTTATTTCAAAGTATTAAATCACATGATATCGTTGTGATCGAGAAGCAGTCATGAGAAAAAGTTTAGAGGCCACAAAAATGGCATTTTTAGGGTATTTCAATTCCGGTAGCAGCCCTCAAATGGTCGTATGTATGCTAGTGAGATGCCGTATAATTACTATAGTGCTGCAAAAATAGCGCACATCAAACTCCGTGCTCCAGTGCGGTAGAGAAATAACCCTGCTAGTTTTACGGTCCGTAAACTTTTGCTCTTTTTCGGTACATACTGAGATTTCGTGCGGTAAGTAAACGTTAGCCGCGGTGTTTTCGAGAGCACATCACATGCGTCGCGCTTTGGACTCACGGACGGCAGCATCTTCGCGCTGCCTTCGAATGTGTTGAAGTTCACGCTGGTTTTCGTGGTATTCGCCTGAGCATTAGCTCTACCCCTGCGCAGAGCTAGGGGATATTTTTCATGTCACTGTCCATTCTTTACTGTTTGAGCCAGAGTAATTCGCGCCTATCACGGCCTTACAAACAAAAGTACTGTCGCATCTTGTGTGAAATGTGGCACAGCCGGAGTTTTCTACAACTACCACGGATGTCACAATAGGCCATTCCCCATGCCCCTCTTTTATTACTTTGAACAGACGGGAGCAGAGCTCCCCCATTTTTCGCATTTAGTGATCCTACACGTGGACAACGTTCCGTTATAGTATGTGATAAACAACATTTCTATTAGAAGCGGGATCGTTGTACTTACGACTAAGACAAAATATCCCTAGAGAAAGGGTGGGGGGTGGCGTTAAACAGTTCACTTTAAAATTCTTCAGTTCTGCCATACATGTGCACTCAATGTACGAAGAAACTTGAGGCGCAATGTTGTAGGAAAGACAGAAGTATCTTTTGTGAACGCGTGGGTCTTCCCGAAAAGTGGAATTTGCGCACCGAAAGCATCTGACATAGAAGCGTTCTCCTTTCTTAGAGCGTTGAGCCTATCAGTCAAGGAAAAACGGCATGCGCGAACAGAGACAGTGTACATACTCATTGCTATTGACGCACACCCTATCACGGTTAGCATCTACGTTCTCTGCGTAAAGCGGGGAGCACTCTAGACGTCCGGGACCCGCCAACAAAGCAGCGCCTCTTTCTACACGCGTGTCGCAGCCGGAGAAAAAGAACTCCAACTCTCGCGGAAGTTCAGGAAAAGGGCCATAGAGCTGCGAAGCCCATCTGGTCGAAGTGATCGGCAGGAAATGTGCCTCCCTCGCTTACGCTTCGAGATCCGCGAACGGTCGTTTTTTTCTTTTCAAAATTCGCAATTTCCGCTATTTTTCAGTTTTTCTCTTCGAAACACGGTTTGCTTTCGGGGTTTTCTTTACTGCACGTTGAACGCCACTTAGGTTGAGAGCAAGAAGGCCTAAAAGCGTCTCGATGGCGCTGCATCCAAGCTAAACAGTTGCCTGCTTCTAAATAAGTGTCGAGATCCCAGTGAGTGTAACCTTTCAGACTTCACAGTGTGTCCCTTGAAGGCAGCCAAAGAGCAATTTCTCGAAGGAAACGAAGGAATACCCTCGAAAATATCTACAATGTTTCTACCCAAAGAGGGATGTCACAGCCAATCGTAAACTTGTGACACTTAGTGGCTTCAAGCAGAAAGAGTGCTTTTTGCAAGTAGCATTTGATGATAACAAATACGTGAAGAGCCAAAATATGACAAACCGGGGAAAAAAGGGTGCGCAGCCGTGGTAAAGGGAACTGAGAGGTCTTAGTAGAGCGCTTTTCTCTACTGAATTTCGAAGATACGCAGCGCATGCAGGGTTGTCATTATGGAAGGAAGCTTCGTTTGAAATGGGCTTTCCTTAGATTTTTTAAATGAAATTTGTGAATACTTTGCGTATACGCGTTGTACCACGCATTGAGCAGTTTAGATCAAAATGTTATCGCTTCTCCTCTTGGATGTTCATGGCTATCTCTAGACATAAGACTGGCCTATTTTGGTATGGGCCGCAACGTAAACATATTTCTTGCAGTTTCGCAGTTTTCCCGCGGCCGTTTTGTGTAGGAAATACGTCCTCGCTTTTCTTTTTTAGCAAAGCCCAACTCCACAATCCATCTCGCAAAAAACGGCTTCACAAAACGCGCGTCAAATAACACTAGTCCGATTTCGCAATGTCTGCTTCACGTATAAGTATGAAGGAGTTGAAGAAAAACTAATCGTCGTGTGCACCTTACCCCCCAAGGGTTCTTTCGCGACCGTTGGTGTCCACCAGAAAACTCCAAGCGAACAAATAAAAGAATTTACTGGCACCGCCGGGAATCGAACCTGGAACTATAGACTAACAAAGCTACGAAGCCCGTTGTCTTACCGATTTAGCTACGAGCCCATGCGAGACAGGCAAGACAGGTGGTGTACTCACCAAGTACATCTACGGGTTTACCCCCTTCGTTTTGCTGAATGCCACGTGAAAGCGTCACGCGACCACTCACGCCCGTCTAGCGGCCTGTGCGCACCTGCTCATGTGCTAGAGTTACACAAATAAAAGAAGCCACAACAATGCATGGTATCTCACTTCTAGTACGCCAATGTGGCCTCCAGTGTTCACGTAACAATCACAGCTCCTTATCGTCCGCCCTCACGCCCAAATCAAGGAATTACATTCAAATACTCCCTTGATGGCCACACCCATCACTCCAAGCCCCAGCATCAAGATCCTGGGCTACATCTCGAGGCTAACACCAAGAGTGACGTCTCCTTGCATCGCCTCAAAACAGCATTAATGAAATCATACACATGATCAGGCGAGTTGCCACCAAGAAGCGAGGCCTAAAGGAATCCGGTACCTTTCGATTAATTAGAATTTTCTCCTCACGAGAGTCACTTACGTCAATCCCATGTCTTCTTCTCGACAAGGAAGACATAGATATGCTTTATATAATGATTAGAAAGGCGGTCGAGCAGGCCATTGGTCTTCTCATGAGTGCGTCCACACAGAGGCTGCTTAGCACGGGACTCCACAACACGGTGGAAGAGCTGATAGAAGGCCATCTTTCAAACCAGAAGGTCCGACTTAGAACTTCGGTGGGTAACCGCATGCTTCACCAGATTGGCTGGGCAGCTCAGAATGTCAGTCTGCTTGACGTACTCCCAGACTCTTGGTGACTAAAACTAAAGATGCTCCTTTTGCTTAGAAATATGAACCCCTCACATGACGAGGGTCACCGAAAAGCACGGGCTCAAGCGCTAAACACCGCCCTCGGTGGGGACCACGAAGTTAGCTACACGACGCCTGAAAAATATCCAGGGCAGCAACACGCCATCATCGTGGCTACCTTCAGAACCAACCTCCTTGTGTGTACCTCGCTTAGGACCCAAGAATGACGGCAGCAGAAGAGGCAGCCATCACTTTGGCTCTCACTCAACCAGGGGTTCGGACGGTAGTAACCGATTTCTAGCAAGCCTACTGGAATTACCAGTCGGGTGGGTGTCCGACCTGCACTGGCGCGTGCTAAAAAACACTCCCCAAACGGTTACATTCAGCTCATCTGGACACCCCCTCACGCTTAAATGGAGGGCCACAAATACGCCCACCCAACAAGCCTGTCGCTTTTACCTCCCGTGCTATGGAGCTGCACGAGGACAGTCACCCGTTCTGTCGCGTTCAGGGAGATAACCCAGGCATTATCGCCCTTCTGAGACAGACCGTACCTCCGCCTTATCGTGACCTTTCCAGAGAACAACAAACTACCCTACGACTTCATACAATTGGCGGGGCTCTTTCCCACAGCCTACGCGTCTTCACTTAATGCATCCGAATCGCTACGACGCTGAATGGTAATTTGCTAAGTAGGAACACTCCGCCCCAGTAATCGGGGGTGTGCGACTTTAGCCCTGAGCACCCTCCTCTCTTTCTGTCAACTAACCAACAAGAGCAATGGAGATGCTGCTGTCCAGCCCCTCTCTACCTACCCAGCTTCAGCGGGTGGACGGAACACAGGCCGCGCGGAGTGCATATGGGCTCCCCAGAAGAAGGAATCACTCCCCAGGGCTGCACTCTGGGCCGTTCAGAAATTTCAAAAGAAGTATTTCTTCCGCCTCCGCCTCCTTCTGTGCCGCAAATCTCCGTCGCCTCCGTCCGCGGCGAGAGACGGAGAAGTCCGGATCGTCTAACACCCGGTTGGAGCTTACTTTAATTTATAAAAAAAGTTTCCGCTCTTGTGCTACACCAATACAATTCAACCAACACCGTTCATGCATCATGCATTGATTTAACCTTATCAAGAATATCTCTTTGAAGTAATAAATGGTGGGGTTAAGTGCATTTCACTTCTCTCTGGTTTTACTGTTTGTGGAGCGATGGAGTGAAATAAAGGGACGTCGCATGGGTAATCGTTATGGGTGCCGTTTACAGCTTTGCTTTTCAACCACATTCACGGGGTGGATTGGCGCGATTTTTTTTCTCGGTGCCGAATTTGCTCGAATTGTACTTGAACAAAGGCGGAAAGAAATTCATCCGTGCTTTAATCTCTCCAAAACTCCAGCTAATGCAGCATGGCCTTCGAAAAGCTGCTTCAAATTTGCATTAGTAATTACAGCCCAATCCCTAATACTCTTGAAAAGGCCCGTAATAAATAGAAAATAATAGCAACCTACATAATTGCAATGAATAAATTACCCTCAGATTGTCGCCCTAGATTTTTCTTGGAATTGCAGGGCTTACTTAGTTGCGTCGAGCAGGGTGGGGAAGTGAAAGAACGCGTAAGAAAAACCATGGCACACATGAGCTCAAACAACTCGGAGCGAACAGGTTTTAAGGAGATAGGCGCCCTATTTCCTGAAGATCGAGCATGTTGAGGGGGCAAAAATTAAGCCAGAGAAACAAACAAGTGGCGAATTACAAAAAAAAAACCTGCATGCTCTTGCAGCGTCCGAAGATGCCAATTTCCAGCCCGCTCTGCCTGTTCACACCGATACGCGGCTGTATGCGAGTTTTGTTTCCGTTGGAAACTTAATTGCGCGGGAATAGGCGTTGCGGAAGGCCACACTGTAACTTTCTGAAGAGGAGTACAGCCCGAAACGTGCTTCTTCTGCAGCAAACCTTTTGGAATGGTGCGACGGTGGTGAGCATCTTGTAGCAAGCTATGCAAGAGCTTACTAGCATGTTACTTAGTTTCCTTACTTTGCCAAATGGCGAAATATTCCCCTGTCATGTTTTCCCAAGGCGTAGTGTACTTCTGGATAAATTTAGAAGCGCACTTTGAAAGGCTTACAGCTTCGTACTTTCATGAAATAGCGTGTATACGACGCATCCTTAGGCGGTGCGTTTCAAATCACAATGCTAAGTCTAGAGCTGCATAAATTTTTCGAATTATGGCGCGTTAATCCGACTCAAGAGAGAGCTACCAATTAGTTATCATTAACTGTTTTTTTCCATCTGCGGCTAAACCTTAACCCACGGGTGTCCTCGTATTTCTCCTCCATCCGAAAATCAGCCGCAGCCGGTTTGAATCAGCGTACTGGCGCTCAGGAGCACAATACCTTAGCTACTGCACGACCGCGCCGGGCGAACTTCCAAAATTACTAGAAATACATGCAGTAGGAAAGAGATGCATAGAGTAGAAAAGGCAAGCGGGGCAGTGGGCGGGAGAAAGCTATATGGGCAGATGACGTCAAGAAGCTTGCGGGGATAAACTGGTCGCCGTTAGCACAGGAACGGAATAATTGGATATCTATGGCAGAGGCCCTGCAGTGGTCGTACAGAGGCTGATGATTATGATTATGATTATTATGATAATTGTGATGATGATGAGGATGATTATGACGATGACGACATACAGTAGATTTAGTTATCTGTCTGAGACAGAAGAGGCATTTTGAACTGGTAAGCAATGCTATGCACCTCTAGTATAGGCCTGATCACACCAGACACTTATTCGGATCATTTAACACTATGTCTGGCAATGTGTTATGAGAATTATTTTTCTCAGCTTCGTCAACCCTCCAAACACAGGCAGTCCTCACCGCCTTGTGAAAATCTGACCTGGAGACTACGGATGCGACTAATTATTCTTTTGTTGGAGATGTGTTTTTGCGCTCGCCTATGGTGGTCTCGAATGAGAATAAATTATCCGCAATGAAGAGATTGTTTTCGTTGAATCGTACAATTTGTGTTTAAAGATGCGCCAGCTGGCTTTCGTTGTGCGCCTGTGAAATTCTGAAAGATAACTGTACGAGAAATTTATAGATCATCGCTAATTTCTTTAAAGCGGGCGTTATGATATTCCCAAATACACTTATTTGTAATTTCCGCCAACCATGAAGGCTTCAATATTACAGAAATATTTTACGTATGGTTGCTCACAGGTGGTAGATAACAGATGGATTGAGCAATGTCTGGGCAGGGTGTCAATACCAGGCATATCAACACAAACGATTCATTTGCATCAGAGATGTCTGAAAACGGAGGAGAAAGGAAAGGCAAGGAACAAGAGTGACTATCCCGCGCTCTGGGATAAAGATGGGCTCTTCCACAGCGAGTCCACTATATAATAAGAATTACATCAATAACGAAGAATCCCCATCGCGGTGCCGTGCGACAAAAACATTTTTTAAATAATGTAGGTCAACAACACGTTTAGATGAGTTGCTACAGGAGGCAATCACACAGGACGATAATTATAATAGCCACAGTAAGCGCTTACTCTTTCAATAAAATATGCGAAATGATGCACCCAGTTTAACTATAAGATAATAATGGCCATGGCGTTATTTATATACATACAGTTTAAAAATGGTTGATTACACAGGGGTTTTAGGTAAAAGTATTACGAATGTGTTTTTCGCAAATCTGGAAGCTTTACCCCAAGGGAGTAGTATATTTTCTCACTGAAGGGAAAACCAAATGTGGTAGAAATGGCAAAAATACCAGGTAATGTACGGAACGCTATAGCCAATGTGCAGGCAAAGAACGCGGCTCAATTGAGGGTCCTTAAAAAGTACTATGCTGTTTAGAGGTTTAGGTGGACGTATTTGTTGTCCGGGGAGAACTAGATGCTGAGCAGAATTGAAATTTGCAGAACACATGTGTCATTACAGGTTCAAGGAAACAATAATAAATAAAGGTGTTCGGCAATTTAGAGGTATGAACTTGCAATCTTTGTACGCTGTCGCTGGAAAAATGAAAGTGGCGAAGAGTTCAATTTCGGAGGGAACTTAGCCGTACACTATGGGTGCTGTGCGAGCAAATTGTAAAAGGCGCGGCCAGAGTAATGCTTTCGGCGAAAAAATGAATTATTCACATGTCCTAAAGTGTTGTGTGCATATTTACGGAGTTTGTAGATTATCTGCCAGGCGCAGTGGAAGAACAATATGTGGCTCTAAGTTTAAATTTTCAGGGGAAGGTGGCGACGTTAAGAGTTAGTGTTAAGGACGCAATTCTCGTTTTTGGTAAAAATTAGTAACCCATACGGTTGAAGACGTTATGTACAGCGGTTTTACATGCCAAATCTCTAATGGTTTGCTAAAGAGTCACATAGCCAAATAAACCAAATGAATACATTGGCACCTAGGATGAGGCGTAAAATATTTGAGCATTAACTCGCATGAGAAAATTTATCGTCTGCTCTTTATGGCTAAAAAAGTGGCGGTTAGAGGGACGGCATTTTCAACACTAGAACTGAAGCCCTTAGTTAACAGAGCAGGCGTGGTGCCCCATGAAAGTCCTTTTGGATATCTGTGTGGGAAACGTTTCCAGATGCGGACATTAATGTGTTCCAATAACTTACAGCCTTCGTTTTTATGAAGAGAGACAAGGGCGCCATCCACAAGTTACTTGAGTTTAAAAGGCAAATCGTTTCGGCTCCTACAGGGTCCTGATAAAATCTTGAATAAAATAAAGCCTATGGTTGTAATGCAAATCAGGCGGTAATTAGCCGGTACATATGAAAGAAGTTCTTTTTTAGGGATTGCAATGGTCGTTCGCCTAGTCCAGTCTTCTGCGCCACTCCGCATGAAAGTGACGGTTAATCTACAATTTTGTTAGCTCATACGGTTGGCTTTTTTGTGAACTAACGATATGCATTATGCACGCCCGTGGTCTATCAGATCTTAGAGGACTCAGCAAGTGAAATTTTTGTTATGCATGGCGAAAATTCCTATTTTAATGTACAAACGTGTACGTTCAAGTTTGCAGTAGTGGAACCTCGCTATGACGACCATGGAGAACCGGATTATGGAATATAGAAAATGAACTGCCAAATTTTGTTGGTCATGCTAAATTTCAATGCCATTTGCGCAGATTATAACCAAAGAATATAGGTTACAACAAATTCGTTTTGTTCACCTTGTGGCTTAATGTAGTAGCCACGCTAGCGTGCAGGGTTGACGGATTTCCAAGAACTCGTCCCTTGACGAAAACCCTTTTTTACTCGACTGATTGTATGGTGAATACATAATTTTTTCCTTTCTCTCTGGGGGATACATGGGGGTGCTGACTAGATGCAGGGACGGGTTATAGATGCGAAAATACAGTACATAGCTTTTTAGTGTGCGGTTGGCCTTCCAGTAGTAGTGCTGTTTAGTTCATACCCAATGTGCATGGCAACTGCCTGCTACATGCTGGGCTAACACCCAATTCTATAGCATCCAGCCATTTGTAGGCCATATTTTCTGAAAAAAATGGCTACAACCAATCAAATATTGCTCCTTGTGCAATTTTGTTAGAACCAACGAGGTTTTACTGCATTTGTCAAAGTTTTGTGTATAGGCAAACGATTTCACTGCAGCACTGCCTGTTTCTCGCCACATAATTCGCACTAGAGCCGCGGTATATTTGTAACCATGGCGGACCTTCTCTGGAATTTTCATGTTTTTCGAGGAGGGATATCACCATCCGTGTTCTATAAAGGGAGAGGAGCAATGCCACATGTTCCTCACCTTACGAAGGAAATATTGTCAAATGGGCTATTTTGAGCCCGGTCCCGGAGAGCGCACGACTCCACGGCCCCACCTCAGTGGAGCAACTAAACAACGGCTGGTCCCCCAACTGCTGTGGAATCCTAATCGCCTCAATAATAGACTTTAAAGCAATTATTTTTAACTGTTATAACTCCGAAGGGTCCACAATATCCATTTTCTACCGCTACTTATGCTTCGTCTTAACAAAGCGGCCCAGGCGGTATACAGCAGGGCGTAGCCAACCTAAGGTACATTGAAATAAAGCCCGCGCAAACTGCAAAAGAAACTGAAAAATGAAAACAACAGCCGCAGCAAGTTCGCGCACCTCTTCGAAAGTGATAGAGTTTCTTAATTTGGGTGTTATTCTTAGCTCATTATAGCCCAACGTAGACACACTGACCACCGTAGCGATAGTTCTAAACTCCAGAAACACGCGCATTTCCTTTTTTTCTTGACATCAAAGCTCGCTCGGTCACCATCTTCTTGGAACACCGCTCCTCCTTGCCTTTAGAGCCTACTTCAGAGAAGTGGCGCTAATCGCTCGAATCGCCAACTACGCACTCCAGCCCCTAAGAGTCACACAGACGTTTACTCCTTCTCCGTCATGATCACCATCTCTGCCTGCAAAGAGAAGCCCCCCTCCTTTTTGATAACCTAACGCTTGCACGCCAGCACCACTGATATGACAAACCCTCGGCCTCTGCTGCGCCACAGGCATCCGCAAGCAAACGCTTCTATCCTAACTCGTCAGTACCAAGATACGTCATCAACAACGACTTAAACTGGCCTGTAGCATCGCATGAGAAACACACGGTGAAGGGAGACATGACAACGGCCCACGTTGCGACACTGTAGGCAGCTCTACCTTTGCTCGGCTTCGACCCCTATTGCCACTACAGCTGTTAAAGCGCACTTGGGGACCAAGGGCATACGGTGCGGAGTAATGAATGAGCACGAAAGAATGTACGCGATGACATCTCCTCCGCCCCCTTCCACCTTACACATATAAGGGCTAACCTGCCGCCGGTAACCGCAAGACACCTTTCCTGTGCGCAGGGATTGCGTCGAGCGCTTGCTCGTTACAAGGGAACGTGGTTTTGTGGCATTGTTAATGCAGCGCGAAGTTGCTGTGGTGAGAAGACACGCGATGGGTTTAATGCGTTCATCTTGACTTACTATACTTCTTCTGTCTCCTCTACTCTCAACGCATCTTTCACACGCGTCTGCATTTGCGTGTCATCTGCGCTTTCCTCCTTATCTGTCATCTCTTCCAATCGCGGTACACAGCAGAAATGTTTAATCAGAAATCACGGCAGCGAAAGAATGGCAAAGGTGCCACGGTAGGTTCGTCCGTTTGTTACATTGAAACGTAGCTAAACATTAGGCGTGGGCTGAGTTATTATTATGTCATTGTTTCAGCACAATAACTGTCCAAACATAACGTGAAGCATTATTTGACGGATTTGGAGAAAAACGTCATCAGATCTCCGCAGCCGCAATCTCTCAGCGAAATTCCCATTACCTGCCAAATCTGTCGGCCAAGTTTTTAACAGCGGAGCTGTTTTAGCTTATGAGCTTGGTTCGGTAGCGTTAGCCAAAAAAATACCCTGAAAAAAAAAAGCCCTGGCCATCTCCGCTAACGCGAAAATTTGGGAGGGGCGAAGCATGCAGTGTAAGTGCTTTCAAAGATTGTATGTCCCTCTCTTGCCACACGGCGCGCGCTGATTGGGCGCCGGAGAAGCGCCGCTGAGAGGAGAAATGACGCGCTTGCTGAGTTGGTGGCGCCCACTTTTATGTTGAAACGGGTTTAAGCAATATTCATACCTCATTTGCCCCCGTTTTTTCTAGTGGCAGGGGTTACGCGAGGGCAGTAGAATGCCCGCGCTACGTCCTGGGACTCGTCCTCTGTGATATACGAGGCCCCGGCAGCAGGTGACTATGCCATTTCTTTCATCGACCGACCACTGTAACCGATCAGGCCTAGCGTCAACAGCCGGCGGGTATTTGCGTGTAACACAAATTATAGCCCGTCCACAAGCAGCGTCTCCTTGTGCTTGACGGTTGCTGAAGCGTACAAGGAGCGTTCCACAAATCTTTAAATCATGTTAGTTTATTTTGAACTGGTTTTATCTATTATTCACTTTTCTTTTAGAACGCGTGACGTTGTAGCGCGAGGAGTTGGAAAACGGGTGTCCTGGTGTTTTATTAGTACTGTGACTAAATGAAATGCTGACGACGACGACGACGACAGGCGAAGCCGATATCCCGAGCCCCAAAGCGGATTTTCCCCTAAAAACTGCGCCGCGTCTAAACGGTGCACCACCGCAGATAGGGCAATACAACAGCGAAGCCCACTTTCGCGCCTGCTCGAGTGTGAGCACAAGGTCCGTATGCATATGCGCACCTCTTTATAATCACAGTCCGTCAATGAAAAGCATTGACGGAGTCGGCTATAATCCAGGGACATACTACTGAGCAGCGCCGATAAACACACAACAAAGACTCATAAACCAGACATGCCATTTCTAACCATCATAAGTGAAAAAGGAGCTTGGAAGCATC
The DNA here is from genome assembly GCA_013339765.2 of Haemaphysalis longicornis. Lineage (NCBI taxonomy): Eukaryota > Metazoa > Arthropoda > Arachnida > Ixodida > Ixodidae > Haemaphysalis > Haemaphysalis longicornis. The sequence goes on along the minus strand of CM023452.1, from coordinate 176,151,770 downwards.
ATGAGCCAATTTTTTTTTCAAGCGCTAAAAACAGCTTTTCGCGCTTCCCCGCGCAGGAATTTTGGAAAGCGTAAGTTCATGTATTGATCCTACCGGCGTCATTTCCTTTCAAAACAGTATCGGCGTAACGGTTGACAACTTTTTAACTTAGATCCGTTTGAAACAAATGGCTGATCTTATGGCAGATGCAGACAAAACATTTTAAATATTTTTGCGCAGGTCAAAGCAATGACCGTACTGTGAGATACTCCATACTGGAGTCCAATGGCCTGTATTCTGAGACTGCCCTCCATTCTGTGTGTGTGGAGTGGAGGATACCGCACTGCTTGTACATGCGGAAATCAGTTTCAAGGATACCTTGAAGTGAAGGCTCCATTGGAGGAAGGTGTCAGAATACGGGAGTAAAGATTGCTTTAAATTACCCTAGTACTTTTAAACTCAACACTCTGGCACTGTGTTTTTTGCTGCCGTCAACAAAACTGCTGCCGTGCAGTAACTAAGACGGCAACCACAGTTTGGGTTCAGTGGCACAACGCTCAAGAAACAATTACACCACTTCCAATAGGCGCAAAATTGGCGACAGGCGGGGTCAAGATAGGTATGGAGCCCAGCTCAGCGTTTTATGTGTCCTTTTTGCCCGCTGTCCACGGCCCAAAGGCAGTGCAGTTATGCGCTAGGGTAAGTTGCAATGGAGCCTTTTTTTTCTCATATCCAAAACATCCACTGAGGACTACAGTGGAGGCTATCATTCCCTATTGAACACGTAAATTTTCTTTCATCTCCCATCCCTATAGTAATTTAGAGAAAGGATTTGCATAGAATCTAATTCATCATTTATCACAATCTTCCAGTGGGGCTTCGTGAATTGTTGGTCTTGTTTGAATAAGGGAGCAAATCTGGGGTTGCTTCCGCTGCACGCCTGAACGATGTGATTTGACACTAAGCGCAGCTCAGCGCCCACTTTCCACACATAAGCAGTACCTTGCCTTGGCATCACTACTGGTGCCATTGGAGAGCGATGCTGCATGGACGCCACAGGAACCCCGATAATGCACTGATTCACGCAGAAGAACCTTCCAGCATTTTTCGAAAGGCCTTACTGTCATTTCAATCTCGTTTTTGTAACTTCGGCATTTACTGCAGTGCATGTGGGTGCAAGGTGCTCTTTGTTGTCATCACTGTAGACCATATAAGGTCCTTTGTTTCGTGCCAGGCATATACCCAGCTATTCAAGATCTGCAAAACGCGATTTCAGATTTGCGAAGGGTCATCCCAAGGATTCCTCTTCGCTGCCATTAAGGTGAAAACGGTTTTTCGAGCGAAGAGTAGCCGCACCGGGAGTTTCGAAACGTTTGGACTCCTCCACGAATGATCCACGCGTGGCAAACAGGCATTTGTATTCTTCCGCCGGTGCTGAACGGCGGGTAAAAATGCATCCATCGGTAGCGCCTTGTTCAAATAGGTTCTATTTTTGTCGTTTGTATACAACTTTGCAAAAACTCATATCCGTAGATTTTTGTTTTAGCTTGTTTCTTTTCGGTGCATGCCACTTACTTGGAGTACGACACTTCAAAAATCATGAACGATCATTTTTGTGTTGGTTTTTTTCTTTTCGGTGCGTGTCGATAGCGATCTTTTAGAGCTGTTGGAACCCCGAATTTGGGTCCATAAAACAGACATTTGCTGATGTATTTACTTTGAAAATGAATCAAAAGGAAAAACAACAAAAGAAAGAAAGAAAGAAAGACAGCAAGAAAAAAGGGAGAGAAAAAAAATAAAGAAAGAAAGAAGGAAAGACAGAACGAAAGAAAAAAAGAAAGGAAGAAGGAAAGGAAAAAGGAAAGAACGAAAGAAAAAAAGAAGAACGAGAGAGAGAGAGAGAGAGAGAGAGAGAGAGAGAGAGAGAGAGAGGGGGGGGGGGGGGGGGGAGTGCGTAGACGGCCATTGTACTCGTAAAGCCGAAAACGAATAAGGCTGGTGATTGAACGACCGAGGAATAGATAAGTGTCTGGCCATGGCGTTCCCGAGGATGGAAACCATATTGGCTATCGCTGCCTCCTCATTTTCATTCTATTTTCATTAACCGCTCTGAAGAAGGATTCCTTTGTTCTAAACTACACGCACAAAGAAACAGAGCTTCGTTTGGAACCCTTTCCGTCGGTTCGCACTGAAGAGAGAGTCCGCCCGCAATTACACCTTGTTCCTTCCAACAAGCGCGAAATAACGTTTCATCGCCTCCGTCTTGTCATTATAATTGGGGAAACGAGAAACTGATGATAGAAAGGAAGCAAGAAAATGGACTATATTGAAGTCGAGTTCCTGAAAATGTCTGTCGTTCTCTTCTGCAACCGAATAGTGCGGAGCGGTTAAAGAGCGAACGATGAAGCGAGAAAGTGCTTGAGATAAATCACGACGTCGTTTTTAGGTCAAGTGGGAGACAGTACATCCTCCCATTTCCTACTTGCTTTGTGCTGCCGCTTGCTCGCTCGCCTAAAAGATTCCACTCTCGAGTCAGTCACTCGTGGCCTTTTCTCTTTACGCTTCGGCTTTTTTTCTTTTGTATTTTCAAACAAATCGTTGTTAGTGTCAGCACCAAGATGGTGTAAGTGTTAGTCTTTAAATAATTTTCCGGTTGTTTATCTCTGTTCGGAAACTGACAATAATTCTTGATTTATCATTTTACAGTGAGGTTCAGATTCTTTGTAATTATACTGGCTAAATGCTCGTTGTAAGTAAGGGACGTGTAGCAGCAGGCTTTTATCTTCCTGCGGAACTATACGTTTCGGACAAGTTGTCACATAAGCCGGCTAGAGAAATCTTGCCACCCTCTGTCTGAAGAGGACACTGGTTGAACGCGGAGCTTTCTCCTGCTGTACTCTTTGGTTGGCCAATCCAACACTGCTGGTATCTGCACTCTGGAGGTACGCACCACTTTTATAGAGCACCCACAGCAACTGTCGGGTGTGCACTCCATAGACCCAACGTTTGGAATTTTGGTGTACGGCGCGAATCGGTACCTGCTGCGTGGCGTTCATTTCGACGATTTCGAAATGGAGCAATCAGATAGATGCCACCATCATAACGCGAGGGACCCATGATCAATACCGGCCACGGGAAGGATTTTTTTTCTTTCACTTCACCCACTATCACTGATGATCATCGTCAAAGAAGCTTGGCTTTCCTGCAGTTCGCGTTGCGTACGACCGCATCAGTGAGGACAATAAAGCTTCGCTTTAAAACTCCTTGGCGTGTTGTGGCGTTAACATATCGTAGCTTGTTAAAGCAGTGTCACAGAACGAAGCAGGCGGTGCTTTACGCCCTGCCGGCATTGGCCTTGAGGAAGCCAAGTTGATGTTGTCACAAATACCATGAAAGGTTACGTCACTCTAAGCTCGGAAGCTCGACGACGCTACAAAGTGGTAAGGGAAACAGCAACCATCCAAAATGACAGGACGTCCATATGGAACGCCCATCTACGTATTATGTGCGAGGTTGTTTTTGAATATAAATTTGCGTTACATCGCTGAAGGGTATCAGCGGCAATCCAGTCAGTCCAGTCAGCGGCAATCCAGTATTCACTGCTGACCATTGATTTTGCTGTTGGCAGGCTCTCCAGGCGGCAGACGTGCGTCAACGTTGTCAAGTTTGGTTCCAACCACGCAGCCACATTGGCCCTTCTTGGAAGCGCAGTTTCCGCGCATGCGGGCACTCCGTCGACTAACCAGCCAGTCACAGCCTGCCTGGAGTAGGTTGGTCATCGCCTGATGCCCGTTGTGCCTGGAACCTCCAACCACGTCCGCTGGTGGTCGACCACGCCTACTTTTACGGAAAATCGACCATGCACCCCTGCAGTCAGCGGCAATGCAATATTCAGTGCTGTCCATTGATTTTGCTTTTGGCCGGTGAGATAGTTACGCCACCATTTTAAATGCAGAGCATTTCTTAGCCTCGCCTGTTCCTGCGTCGGACGGTGTCAACAGTTTCGCGTCCGCAGCAGGTGCGCCTCTCCTTCCCTCCTCCCTCTGAACAGCAGCTGGCGCGCGCATGCGTCGTAGTCAGCCCGTTCGCTCCATCGCGGTCTCGGCCTACAGGTGCGTGATAGCAGCGCGGTGGGTCGTGGAAGGGCGCGCGCTGCTTGCGCATGCGCGCTCCTCCCCCCGTACTGCTCTCCCTCTACTGCGCGCGCTGCAAATATAGCGGCTAGCGGTCGCTCGTGTTTCAGTCACTGCGTTGCTCCTTCCTTCCTTGGTTGAACGCTCGTGCCCACGTTTACTCGTGTCTGCTACTCCAGCATCACGGAGAAAGCGATGGAAGCAACACTGCCTTCAATCAGTACTGAGGCCCCAATGCTCTGCATTTACTCGTGTTCCCCTCGCGGGAAGGCACGGGAATTTTGCTTTCATTTCTTGTACGTTCGCCGCTGACTGCACTGCCTTGTCGTCGTGTGCAATATGCTCTAAATTGGTACCCGCTCACGGGAAATGTTTGACATGCTGTAAGTGTGGCGAAAGCTTTCACCTTGGAAAGGCGTGCTCGTCTGTTTCCGAGTCGTCGTTCTCAAAAATGAGCACCGTTAAACGGGAAACGTAGTGCTGCCAGCCATCTAGATCGGATTCGGGGGCAAGTGCGGACACAGGCACACTTTCCGGTGACAGCTCTTTTGCAAAACAGTTCTCGGCCGTGAATGAGAGGCTTGATAGCCTGGTGTTCACTCTAGAACGGCTCGCAACAAAACTGGAAGATTTATTGTCGCTAAAGACTGCAGTTGTAGAAATACAGGAACCGATCGACCATCTGTCCGCGAAGTATGACACCGTAGTTGCTATGATGAATGCTAACAAGGCAGACATCGCCGTACTCAATGCACAGGCACTGTCAGTAGCTACTACAGTGGACGACCACGCAGAATCTTTGGATCGGTTGACCACCGAACGTAATCAGTTAGAACAGTACACCCATCGATGCAACTTGGGAAATTCATGGTCTTGCTTTTCTGCCAAAAGAAAACTTGTCTTCTATTGTGTGCGAGCTAACTCTGAACTTGACGTGGATAACTTCAGTACAAGTGATATCACAGCTGTAAACCGTCTGCCTAGGGGTCCTAACGAAATTCCGCCCATCTTTCTGCAAGTGCACAAAGTTAGCACAAAAGAACAGTGGATCTGCGCGCGCACAAAGCTTCCTCAGCTGGCAGAAGAGGATACGTTCCCTCGCCTTTACATCAACGTGAACCTGACTCACGCTAATAAAGAGCTCTGCCGCTTGGCTAGGCTTAAAGGTGAAGAAAAAGGTTTCAAGTTTGCATGGACTAGGAACTGCAGGGTGCTCGCTAGGAAAGAGCAAGTTTGCCCCATCGTTCATACCGATTCGAAAGCGGACCTTGACTACATTGCATAAAAATGGATAAAGACCACTTCCGAGTTTCTAAATCATTTTCTTCAGTAAAGAGTTTTTTAGGTGTGATGGTAGTTCGTTTCTACTTTGCCACGTCAATATTCGAAGCATTAGAAAATACTGGGACCAGTGCTTGGCTTTAACTTTATCATATAGGACTTTCTATGATGTTTTTGTGTTAACCGAGATAAATGTTCCTTCAGACACCCTTTACAGTTACACAGTTCCTGGTTATCAAGATTATTCCATTATTCTTTCTTACGCCCCATTGGCAAAGGGGGAGGCATAGCTGTCTTTATCAAAAATACGTGGTTGATTTCAGAAATAACTTTTTCTTTCACTCAAGCTGAAGTGGTCGCATTGCGGTTATGTTTCTCATTACTATATGTTGTGTTGAAAGCGTTGTACCGCCTACCTTCCTGTAATGCACGCATATTTCTGCAAGAACTTAACGTGCTCATCTCTTCCCTGTTGTATGGTGACAACATATGTATGACAGTTGATATACACATTGACACATTACGTCTCCACTTGCCACTAACTGGGGACTATTTAGATGTGTTGTCCAAATGGGGTCTAGACTGTGAAATTTCCAAAGCTACCCGCGAAGAATTTTTGTCCAGTAAGGTCGGGACTTCTTGCTTAGACCACATCAACGTACGCGTTCAAGACTTTCAAACCCTCTCTGGTGTAATCGAAACTAATCTTGCGGAACAACTTTTTGTTGCATGCTTTTTCTCATCGAAATCTTCACACGTGCGCAGAGTCGCGAGCAAAACAACTATTTCAGTCATTGATCTGAGGGCGCTTGATAGGGAAATCGCGCAGTACGACTTGCACAACTTTATATGTACTACATCTCCAATTAACATGTACGAAAAGTTTGTAACCTTGCTCGATGAATTCAAGAAAACTGCGACACGAATAGTTAAGATCAGGCAAGCTGTCACGCGTCTCACGCGGCAGAGAAATGAGGCTCATGTTGATTCATTCGATGACAACACAATATATTTACAAAACAAAACCTAAAAAAAACACGATCATAGCACACTGACAAGGATATCACACTATACAAAAACTACAAGCACAACCTCATACTACCCCAAAAATCTAGTGCGATAGTCACTATAACCCATTAACTGTCTATTCCAAATCCAAACATCCTACCGCCGGTACCACGGTGCGATGCCGATGACGTGGCCCAGTGGGTCGGCTGGCTTACGCGTCACCCAACGTCGCAGAACGTCGCGATGGCCCGTGCTGGTGCGTCGTGGTCCGGAGGACCGCGGTGCGATGACTCGGCTTCGCTGAGCAGCGCGGCTCAGCAGGAGGCCAGCAGAGCGAAGCTGCTGATAATCGGTGGGTCCCGAGCTGCCCGCCTGCCAGACGGTGGCGATGCCGGCTGGTGCGTCGTGGGGGCAAGGCCGACGGGTCCGCCGGCGGTGCATATGCCGCCGGTCAAGAGCAGGATGGCCCAGCAGAGTGAAGCTGGCTGTAATGCGGTGGGTTCCGAGCTGGCCACGCTGCCAAACGGTGCGATGGGCCGCTGGTGCGGTTGTGGGGCACGGCCCGAACTTGCCCCGTTCCTCCAAGACATCGTGCCACTCTGTCTACTACTCAACTTGTTCTCTTCCTCTTCACCTCGCATTCTATCGTGTGCGGCTCACCATTCGCTGAACAAGCTACCTCCTCCTCCTCTCGATTACTCCTGGGTTCTTCTCCATTGGTCACTTCAAAAATCCTTCTCACCATCCCGTTATGCTGAATTTTTCTTTTTCTTCTCTTCATTATTTCTGACAACATCTTCGTTTCTGGGGCAATCCCCTTCGGGTATGGGCTCTTCTTACCACATGACATTACCCCCCGAAATTGAAGAGTTTTTTTTTCTTAAAAAAAAACTGCTAAACACCACACCTGTTCGTGGAACAAAGTCCGCAGTCCGCACTCACAACAATATCAGTCCTATTGAGCTACTACATCATTCCTACTAAACGACTAATATTCATTACACACCACGTTCACTGTGTACCAAAACTAACTTGAAATCCCACAGTCAATCACAACACGTATTACTAAAAAGACAACTCTTCCTCATTCTCTTGCACTAATCACTCACGCAAAGTACTCTAATATCACCAAAATCAAACACATCAACACATCTCAGCTTGCAAACACAATTAATCTACACTACTCAACTACCCTCCTTTCCGTGTACACTTCATACTCCTACAACACCTTGTCTGCACCATACCACGACATTTATGCTTTATCTTAGTACCCAACCTATTCGTCACCTTTATGAGTCCTCTTTCTGTCCAGGTCATCTCCGTGTAATTCCATCAGGTTAGGTGACACTTGCCTTCATCTTCACCTTCTTGCGCCTCTTCCATTCAGAACCTTTAACTACAACTGTCATGTCGGTTTGCAACCACCAATGTGCACTTGACTCACTGCCCTAGGACCCGTGACCTGTCCTGAAGTCCTCTGCTTTCAGCTTTCTCTCGATTGTGCATGACTCGCACGATGTCTTCGTTTTTGTCTCCTTTGCGCGTCTGCCGCTTTTGCTCTCCACTGACGCTGGTATTTTGCCTACTCCCGGTGGAAAACTCACTGCATATCTTTGTCCGAAGCCACCGTGGCCGGGGTGCTGATTACTGGGCCAGCCGTTCGTCTCACAGGCCTTAACTGTTTTTCTGCGCGTCCTCTTGGTAGCGTGCGTTAACTCTAACGAACTTCCCAGCTACCCTATCACTTTTCTCACAGCTTCGCTTATGCACTAGAACCTTCCTAAGACCCGAATTCATTTCCTCTGCTTCGCACGCTTACGAAAAGACGGACATATTTTCTCGCCTCTTGAGTCTCAGAAACCTGATGGTGCGCTGGCCATTGCCTTTCGCTTGGACTAACCCCGTCCTGGGCCTTGCCTAAATTTCTCGAGCCGGGACTCCTTGTCAACAACAAGCTGCTCGGTCTGAGGGAGCTGCCCTAGTTGCTCTGGCATCCCTCCACCTGGCTGTGCACTGTTGACCTCGTTTACCATCTTAGATCTGAGCTGTCCGCTGGAGCCGTCTAGAGAATTTGCACTGTCCTTTTGTGGGACAAGTGTACTCTCTATAGTCCTAGGCATTTCTACCCGACCATCCATAGAGCTTTCTGTCCGGAGGCTATCACTGCCAGTGCACGGAGCAGCAGGATCCTCTGTCTCAATTATTGATCTTTCTGAGACCGTCATGTCGATTAAGTCATCAGAAGTACTAGGCGGCCACAAGCTGTCCTCGCCTGGCGTATTTCGGCTGCGATCTCCAAGCGCCTGCCCTTCGATTCTGCCATACTCGGCCCGTTCACCTCCTTGTGCTTCGATTGCGCCTTTCTTCACAGGGGTCGTTTGCGAGAACCCTTTTGGTTCTATTTTTTCATTGCCATCACCGCGCTGTGCAAACCACGTTCTCTCAAAAGCGCGTGCTTCTTCGCTGTCAGCTATCTGCGTCCTTCCTTTCTCACGTGCCTCATAGAGGTCGGCGGCCCGCGTGCATTCAGGCTCACGTGCGGCGCGTTCACGGCTCTTTATGCGTTCCCTTTCCTCGAGGCGCCGCGTTAACTCTGCCTTCTCTCGGTTCAACTCTCTAGCTGGGCAGACCGCCTCTCGCGCTCTTTGCGCCACTCTTCATTTAACAATTCAAAAAACTGTTCTTTGTTCATACCTGATGTACTAGCCCTGGTTAAAATCTTCTCGAGATCCATCTCTCCACCGGGTGAGACGTGTGGTTGGGCCAAGGATAGATCGTGGCAGGCTCGCCAAATGTTTGTCACGCGTCTCACGCGGCAGAGAAATGAGGCTCAAGTTGATTCATTCGATGACAACACAATATATTTACAGAACAAAACCTCAAACAAACACGATCATAGCACACTGACAAGCATATCACACTATACAAAAAAATACAAGCACAACCTCATACTATCCCAAACATCTAGTCAGATAGTCACTATAACCCATTAACTGTCTATTCCAAATCCAAACATCCTACGCCGGTACCACGGTGCGATGCCAATGACGTGGCCCAGTGGGTCGGCTGGCTTACGCGTCACCCAACGTCGCAGAACGTCGCGATGGCCCGTGCTGGTGCATCGTGGTGCGGAGGACCGCGGTGCGATGACTCGGCTTCGCTGAGCAGCGCGGCTCAGCAGGAGGCCAGCAGAGCGAAGCTGCTGGTAATCGGTGGTCCCGAGCTGCCCGCTGCCAGACGGTGCGATGCCGCTGGTGCGTCGTGGGGCACGGCTCGACGGGTCGCCGGCGGTGCGATGCCGCCGGTCAGCAGGAGGCCAGCAGAGCGAAGCTGCTGGTAATCGGTGGTTCCGAGCTGCCCGCTGCCAAACGGTGCGATACCGCTGGTGCGTTGTGGGGCACGGCCCGAGCTTGCCACCGTTCCTCCAAGACCTCGTTCCACTCTGTCTACTCCAACTTTGTTCTCTTCCTCTTCACCTCGCATTCTATCGTGTGCGGCTCCCATTCGCTGAACAAACTACCTCCTCCTCCTCTTCGATTACCCTGTGTTTCTTCTCCATTGGTCACTTCAAAATCCTTCTCACCATCCCGTATACTGATTTTTCTTTCTCTTCATATTTTCTGACATCTTCTTCTTCTGGGGCCAATCCCCCTTCGGGTATCGGCTCTTCTTACCACATGACACAAACAAACTCTAATGGAAAAATGGATGGCAAAGGAACTCTTTGTCGCCATTAAAGAAAAAGATATGCTTTGTGCACGAGCAAAACGTGCCCCACAAAATACAATTCTCAGGGCAAGCTTTAAGGAAAGTCGAAATAAGGTCAATGCGATGGTACGTCTAGCTAAACGCAACCACATGCGGCATAAGTCTGAAGATGCCCGCTTCGATTCTAGAAAAACTTGGTCCTTAACGGTATGAGAGGTTATAATGTACAATCCAGCAAGAACGAATACTTCTTTTCCCATTTGTCTGGTGATCGTCTGAATATTGGCAATGGTTTCAACGACTTTTTTTCGAGGGTCACGGGTGCTGCCCGAGCAACCTCCGGCATTGTACTTTGCAGAATAGCGTTGATGATTCGGCTTATTTGCCCCACTCAGTGAAGGTGACCTCAAGTCAATTATATTTACGCTGAAAGCCAACAAGTCACCTGGACATGACGGTATTTTGATACGTGTGCTGCGCAGAGATTTTGACCACATTAAAGCTGTTCTTCTTTTCCTTTTAAACGACATCGTTGAGAGTGGAATCATTCCCATAAAGTTGAAGAAGGCAATAGTTTTTCCTTTGTTTAAGTCAGGTTCTTGAAAAAAAATTGAAAACTATAGACCTATCTCCGTTCTCTCTTGTATAGTCCAGATATCGGAGAAACACATTTTAAATGTTATGACCAGTTTTTTACCGACTTATATTGTTTTCTCCCCTTCTCAGTATGGGTGTATTGGAGGCCGAGGTACTCAAACTTTGCTCGAAGATTTTTCTGATTAATTAAACTATACTTTCGATCGTAACCAGACTGCATGTGGATTATTTCTTGACGTCAGTAAGGCTTTCGATAGCGTGTGTCATACCCTCCTGCTCACCAAACAACAAAGACTAGGTTTTCGGGGCAACTTTCTACCTCTACTTGAAAACGTCTTACTGGACAGAACCCAGGTTGTTAGCATTGGTAAATTTTCAAGTAATGTTTTTTTTATTAAGGCAGGTGTACCACAAGGGTCTATACTGAGTGCACTGCTATTTAACTTCTATGTTAACGACGTCGCCTCAGCTGTATCATCTTCAATATTTCAATACGCCGATGGCACCGTTCTTGTTTCTTATGCTTCTCATTATTCTGACCCCATGAAGTCGCCTCAAGTTGCTGCAATGGAAACTATGAATTGGTTTACGGCCAATTCCATTGATGGTAATACAGAACAAACAAAGCTAATTTGCTTTCACAATCCGTTGAAAAAAGTTGACTTAACGCAATCTTTATTTCTACACTCAACGGCAAGCTCTTCTTGTTCTTGTATCCCTGTAAATTATGTGTCCCCAGTGAAGTATTTAGCTTTGTATTTCGATAGCGACCTTTCTTGGAGTTCCCACCTAGCTTATGTGTGTAAAAAAATTCGTGCTGCATCATCTTTGTTGTACAAATTAAGAACATTTATTCCGTTTTTGCTGCGAAAAGTCATTTTATATTCCCTTTGTTATAGTGTGCTTAGGTACGGTACACAGTATATGGTCACTGTGCTTTGCGTTGGATAGAGCGAGTCAATTCCATTTTGCGTTTTTTGCGGCGTACCATTGCATATGACTTGTGTATTGAGAAAGATGACAATGTATTCAAAAGGTTGATGTAGCCTGATTTTACCTCGCTCCTAAATGAAACTGGTATTTTAAAACACTTTTGGATTAATACATTCAAAACGTTTTACACTCCTGCTCGGTCCCTGAGACCGAAGCAACGTTACGCAGTTCCTCGTTGCTCCACAATGTACGGGGAAGAACACGCCATTATTATGTGCCAGCTATATTTAACACTTTGCCATCTGACGTTTTTGCGCATGCTTCGAAATATTAACTGAGAAAGGCTTTGGCGCATGCATTAGAGCTTTCCGCATATTTTGTGAATACCGCATGCTTATCTGTTCTTGGTTGGGGCTGTGTGTTGTAATACGTTTTTTTTACAATAACGCTTGTCGCCTGCCAGGCTCTGTCAGACAAGCCCGTTGCGTTAGGTAGGCCTGATTATGTACATGACTTTTGTTTGACTAATAAATATTATTATTATTATAAAACATAACGGCGATTGTTCAGTGTTTTCCGTGGGCCGAAAGTGGTACTCTCTTGACGGGGAAGTTTGATGTTAAATCAGTGGAAACCGTCCAACGCCTCATATAATTCCGGGTGGGTTTTGTTATGCCTGCTTGTAGTCCCCAGTAGGACCCCCTATTCACTTATCGCATGTCATCGCGTAGCTATTGCTGGCTTTGAACCAACCGTTTCGCTGTACTTCGCGAGTTCGATGACATTTGCTTCCGTTATATCAGTGGTGGTGGATTGATGATTGAATCGCAACGCGTTGATAAGCTTTCGTAGGGAAACCTTGAAGCTCTCGAAATCGGCCATGCGTGTTTTCTTCCGTCAAGACTTGCTTGCGAGAGCCTGGTGCCTCCGTTTCCTGCGTTTCAGCTTGGTTATAAAAGCTGGCCCTGGACGAACGAAATTAAAAAGTAAAGATAGCGAAAACTGATAGGATATCGCCATGTGTTAGTTAGCATCCAGTTCGCAAAAATGCAGTAATCACACGCCTTTAAATCACCCGAGCTGCCAGATTTGCAATCGGCGGAGACAGCCAGCAGGGCCCTCGCTATATCCGGGAGCTATCCACGGCAAGCAGTTTCTAGGGTGGGTCGCTGCAAACCTATTATATTCGATATTTCATATTGCTATATTCCACATTTCATTAGCCCTGCGAAAGTTCTGGTTCCTTAAAAGAAAGCATAGACATGCTCCAGTTAGTACCATAATGTTAGTTTACGATACATGTGCCAGGTCAAATCTAGAGCATGCTGCAGAAATTTGGGAGGAGGAGAAATAACATTGACAACTTTAAGAGAAAGAGGAGGGGTAAAAAAAGAACAGGCGGTGGCCTCAGTCCAGGCCGCTGCAGTCCCCTCAGTAGCCCGCGCACGGGAGATTCCCATGAAAAAAAGTTGTTATGCAGCTTGAAGGAGTTCAACGAAAGCAATAATATTTATTGTCCGTCAATATAAAACGCACGATTCGCCATCCTTATTGATGCAGAAATACAATGTACCGACACTCGAGGCTCGCCGGAAAATTGGTCGTTTTGACTTTCTTGACAATTATGTTGGAAGGGAAAGCTAAATAAATACTTCCTGAAATTTGCATAAAACTATCACTACAAATGCAACTAGATATTGTCATAATTACTTTTTATCGCCCATTTTCGCTAGAACCGACGCACAAAAGTACACCTGTTCCCCACGAAGAGTGTGATAATAGAATTCTTTGCCCCGAAAGATTTTTGAAACTGCTGATTTTGTGAAGGAATACGAGTCTCACGTTGTAAACGTGTTGGACATTCCTATGGTATTCCTGTTGTATAAATTTTCGCTGTTGATTTTGGTTATATTGTAGGTATTGTGTGTAGCCTCTCCTGCTAGGGCCAAATTGCTAATATGCATAATTGTTAGATAAATGAATAAAGTAAATAAATATGACCATCGTGAGTGCAAAACATGCAACCCGACTAATGGCATATAAAACAAGACATACCAAGATAAGATAACAGCGTCAAAACGGAAGAGAGCTCAACGGAAGCAACAGAATACACGCGAAGTTCTTTGAGGGTGAGAAGAAAACAAAATAACAACTCACTGAATGGTTGCAGCGAAGACAAGCGGAACAAATAGAAGCAGGATACTAAGTGCCCTGATGGATTGGAGGCACATGGCCCTAATGGGAAAGTAAGCAGCTTAGTGGCCCGTTCAAAAGACAATTACGTCATCTCTTTTACGCCATTTTGGTAGTTACCTTTTTGTTTTCCCATTCCATCCACCTATCCCCGTCCACCACAGGCGTGCTTAAGTGTAAGCGCTTCTGCAAGAGGGACACGCCGTATAAGCAAAGAGTAAAGCGAAAGCTGACAAAGGGCGTCGTTAGGCTCGAGAACACAGATGGTTAAACATAAACATAGCAACGTTTTGATCAAGGCTGTGAGAGGAGCCGAAGCTTAGGGTAAGCAGGCAAACGTGAGGAACGATGGAAAGGCAAATGCTTTTTACGAAGAAGTAAGTAGCTGGAAACACGGAAATATTTTAGTTCTTGTGAAGACAGTCTGTACAGCAGCGCGGAAGTTCTTCTTCTGTGCGTTTGTTTTCTTCCTTGTGCGTTGTGTTACTCCCCCCTCTCGATTTTGAAGGGGCTTTAAAGTTTGAAGAATTAGCCTCAAAGCTGGCATTGTATTCATGTATGTGTGGATGGATGAATAAATTAATGAATGGATTAATGGAGGGACACACACATGGACGGAGGGACGGACGTGTGCATGTATGCACATATGCATGTATGTTTGCATGTATGCGCACATGTGCATGAGTGTATGTATGATCATTTTGCGTTATTACCCGTATCATCTATTGTTATTCAGAATGGCTGCACATAATAGCCCCTGCTGCCTTTTCTGCGTGTGTGAAACGTGGGAGGGGCTTGCATGCGTGGGTAGAATATATACGTGCGTTCATGTCCTTTGGGAGCGTGCGTAAGTAGGAGTGTGGTGGGAGCCTATATAAGTACGCGATTCTTCGAAAGACCGTCGTTCTTTTTGTTGTGGTCAGATACACAAAATGCAGTTTTCTGGATGGGGACTGAAAACTTCGGCACTATGATCCGGAGAGCAGCATAAAGGAAGTCAGGCTTGTAAGAAACGAATTTTTGCTACTGAAAACAATGGTAATGCGTCGCGTATTAACGGCTTACGATACTGCCCTAAATTATTTTATTAATAATGCCGCAAAGCGGCAAGGCAATACAAGCTTCCCTCTACGTTTCCTAATATCCTTCTGGAAAAATTGCTTCTGCAAGGTTAAGAAGTGATTTGGTAAGGGACCAACTACATATAAAAAAATCAAGTTCTCTTGTGCGGCATGGTATGATAAAAGCAAGACTATTCAATGCTCCATCGATGGAATTTCATCTCGTTTCCCCCAAAGTCTTGTTTTCCAGGTGATATCTCCGCCGACGACGTTACAGCCTGGACTGCAAGCGTACGAATAATCTGCCAGAAAGACATTGTACAAAGACCTAGGATATTATAGTAGACTTCGTGTTGTAGGTAGGCCTTATTGCGGCACCGAAAAAAACTCAGGACAGTATAGTGGGTTCCCGCTGCCTCAAGGCCGATTCAGGGATGAAATGAATCCTATTTTGCTTTTCCATCAACGGCAAAATCACTTGAGGTATAACCACTCTCGTGGAACTTGGAATCCACGTGCACAAGCAGTATAAGTATATGCTTGGATAACTGTCTTTCGAAACTACAAGCTCATCAGTTTGATAACATCGTCAGAAGCGCAAAAAAAAAACGACAGAACAAAGGAAGACAAAACACTCCGGACGAAGCGCTATTCAAAACTAAGATGTACAAACAAAAGCAAACTTGCAATAAGAGACATATTCAATGGGTAGGCTCTCATTACGATCAACAGAAACTTCCCAAAACAATCCCGCAACAATTCAAGAAGAGCATGATAGAATGAGATGAACTAAGTTACTTTATTGTTCAAAGAAGGCAGTGAGCGTGAGGTTAACGCTTATGTTATTTGCCAACATGCTATCACTTTTCTTGGTTGCTGACGTCTATACTCATCGCGCTGAAAAATGTAAAATGCGACGATGCTGTTTTCTACCGCAACGTTACCTTTAAATACTGATGTTGCGCCCAGACTTGTATATTTGCTTCTCAGTGATGACTCAACATATTCAGGTTACGCCTTCTCTTCAGTAGTCAGGGACTGAGCGCTCAGAAAGTGGCCACAGTTCCGGACTGTCACAGCCTCAACCACATTTTGGCTGTGAGACTGCCTTATTACAAGGGTGACGTTGCTACTGTACAAAATAACATACAAGTTTTGAAATAACGTCCTTCTGCAGGCAGCCTCAACCATATTGTGGCTGTGAGACTGCCTTATTACAAGGGTGACGTTGCTACTGAACAAAATAACATACAAGTTTTGAAATAACGTCTTTCTGCAGGCACGTTCTACAGCAACCAGAGTTTAAATCCTTATTGTCTGGAGATAGGTCACCAATCTCAGCTCATTCATCAAAAAATAAAACTTAATACTGGTCTTCCCATGTCGCGTCTTCAAGGTACTGACCCTTTATATTCTACAAATGGAGCCTGTATATTGCGGGGGGGGGGGGGGGAGAGAATGTAGAAAATATAGAAGAAGAAGACAAAGAGCAATAAAGTGTGAAGGAGGCAGAAGTGCAGGAGGTACGGAAAACAGACTCTTGTCTCGTTGCTTTTCGCCCGATGGGATTTAACATATATCTCAGTTCATGAGACAACAAATGATGAAGGTGAAGAGGCTGCTATCTCGATTGAGATGTGCAAGTTTTAGAGTGTATGGGGCAAAAACAAGGCAGAGTGAATAGACGGTGAGATGGTACTTGTCATGACGATGACGATGATGACAATGATGATGACGACTGTGAAGCAAAGGAAGCGTCTGACAAACAAGTCTTCAGGGGGCAAGACGTGGCAGCACAACTCGGTACTTGTGCTGCAGATCCCACAATAGCTGCGCAAATAAATGACCTTCCATACGAAAAAAACTTTCATCTGCAGCAACTCAGGCCATAGAGGCCCCAAAAACGACCAAATTGGCGAATATATGGAGGAAGTACACGAACAAACGGCTGATAGTTCCCGCCCTTTTCTCTCTAGTAAGAAAACGTGAAAGATGGGTCCGTTTTATTACGGGCGCGAACACGCGCCATGTTCTTAAGTCTTCGAACCCCGCCGCTTCTGCGTCTGTATAGCTAGTCTTCAATATACTATCCATGGCAAAAGCACGTACATCTTGCGAAGCCGCTTCGCTACCGCGCACTCTTTTCTTACAAATAGTTATCCAGGGAGAATAGATATCAGGGGCCCATCTATTGTCGTTATTTGAAATTCAGGCAAGTGGCCGGGTTGTGGAACTCGTTCTAACAGGGTGCCCGTGCTGTCTTCTGGCTCGCTGTTCCTACAGTGTAAAACTGAATCGAAAAAAGAGGAATGAACGAAAGGGACACTTTGACAGCTCTACGTCATAACGAAGAAAAATCACTCGTGCTTGGTGAAAACACGTGCACGGTATCCAGTTAAACCCGAGGCATGGAGGCGTTTTTCATTTCGCGGTATTTTACCCACAACGTATTTTATCTCAAGTTAAGCGAAACCTCGCTACAGGAATGACGGGAGATAGAATACAAGGAGACGAGAGTTATGCGTGGGCCACCCCTTCTCTCCCATTGAGCAGAACCTCTTTTTTCAGTTCTGATCTTGTTTGGTGGATTTTCTGGAGACGTGTGCCTATTTTCCTCCTGTTGCAGTAAATGGTGCAAAAGGAGGGTAAAGGTCGAACAATGTCACGGTCAAGATAGCGAACGAACAACGGTGCGAGGGCTGCGGTGGTTTAAAAAAGTAGCACCGGGTTCAAAACAATAACGTCCTATCGAGTCAAGCTACCCTTCATCACTGCGTGCTTCAAGGAAGCAGCTGCCACTTTCGCCGAGGACGCTCCGGCTTAGTTTATGGCCCTCTTTTAGGAAACAGTAAACAAAAAACTCCCGCTCATAATTCAGTGTTGACGGTGAAATACGGCGGTTCCGGAAATATGGGCTCCGCCACTGCAGTGTTTGAAAATACGAGTAAGAAAGAGCGAAGCAGGGTTTAGAAGAAATTGGGATAGGTAGATAGGAAAAAGCAAGCTCGGCTTGCTTCGCCGTCGCCTGATACTTCGATTCCTAAAGCGTACTTAATTTCTTCTCTGAACAGCTTAGTTTTCATTTTGGGGCCGGTTTGTACACCGCCGCACTCATAGACAGGCACTAAGAAAAACGCTGGAAAGTTCAGTAAAACTCGACAGAAAAAAGGGGGTGTAGCGGGAATGCAGCTCTGCCCAAATTTGGGCACCAAGTCCTGAAATATGAGACCAGCCGCAGGGCCGTTTGGGCGTTTGACGGCAGTGTAGTGCGCGAAAGAAAAAAGTAGCAGATTTCAGCAAAATTGCTTCCGTCTTCTGGGCCTTTTGTGGGCGATACGGGCAGCAGGGATAAATATACGTTTGCAGAGAGAACGGAGTATAAGAGAATGCAAAAGATGTGATATTCGCGAGTGGCATGGAACCACAGTGAAGCGAATTGTAAATGATATTTGGCCCCCCATAATTCGTGGCCACATTGTAGGATGAGCAACAAACTTCGAGCGTGCACCGAACACTTGCATTTCGCGGGAAAAACACTGCGTGGTTGAACAACCGGGTCACATATCACTGTCTATCTTCAGCAGAAAGCACACGATAGAGACTGAGCCCTCAGCTAAGTAGTGGCGACAAAGAAGTGGAACTAGCGCTGTGCCGAAATGGGGCCAGATGAATTGCCGAATTGCTGAGAGCTTTTTAACCGCTTCAATACGCCAAATACGAGACGTGCGACTATCAAGAATTTACACTGTTCTAATGTCCGCCGAGCGATTGGAAAATCCCATTTAGGGCTAATGGTCGAATTCCAGAGACACCTGTTCGCCAATATCAGCATAATTCAAAACCCCACTGATCTTAGAACGGCCCCTAAGCACAGATTTAAAATAAGGCGCGAGCACAGGAATCGGTCTTCAATCAATGCTAATGTGGCCTTTGCAATTACCCTGGTTGCACTTACCTTACCCTACTGCGAATCCCGCTTTCCACGCAGCGTCAACAAACGGCCTGAAGGGATGCTGCATCGTATGTGCCTCAACATTGCGTATAGCAGGATTTTCAGCTTCAGGATAGAGTGGGGCTATTCAACACTATGCGAGACGTTCGCCGTGCGTGAGACTACAGAGAACTTGTTATGTCTGCTTTCGACTTGCCGTTTCTCCAGCAACTGCTGCTATACTCGGGGACAACTTTCTGTGGCAATGGAGAGAAAGCTACGGGAGGGGGGGGCGAAATGGCCGGCCGAACCACGACATTTCGCTGCGCAGTTGGAAGTAGTTCTACAAACATTATTCAATGCGCATAACCTATGCAATTCAAAAACATATATTTCTTTTTTTAGCCTTGCATTGACAATGCCAATAAATCGCCAGAATATTGTCGCCAGTAAGCGTTACTTTTTTTAAAATTTTTGGTTTTGTTTGGTTGCGGAAATTACCACTGGTGGCACGAAGGTTCTCTTCAGAAAAAAAAATGGCGTCTTCGTCGACAGCAGCTGCTTTTGTGTCCGATAGCCCGCCACTTAATTCGCCTCAAAGGATTTTCGAAAAGCTTCACAACCAAAAGCTGTCAAAACAGACCAAGCAAGTTGTCTGCAACGTCTACGCCCAAGTGAGACTGACGCAACCAGGACTCTCCGTCGTTTCAGCATTTCGTTCGGTTAACCAGCTTACTGGGGTAAGCGAGCGTACGGTGGCACGACTCAAGAATGAGGTTTCGCGTGGCACCCCAAAGTCCCCAAAGCGCGAAAAGCTTCGTTTGTCGACTGGGAAACCGCCTGCAGTTACAGGAAAGACAAGACTACAGCGGTACGACAGCTTTACCCTTTCTGCTCTCCGACGGAAAGTGCATCAGTACTTCATTCGCAACGAGGCGTCAACTGCAGAAAAGATCCTCAGCGTTGTGACCAGCGACCCCGACATGGCGCTGCTGAAGCTGAGTGTCAGAACGATGCGTCGGCTTCTGAATGACATTGGATTTGCTTTTCGGAAGCGAAAATGTAACTCTGCGCTTCTGGAAAGAGAGGACATCATCGTGTGGCGGCGGAAATATCTGCGGACCCTTCGAGAAATGCGAAAGCAGAAACGGTACGTGGTTGCTGTTTCGATTTGGCGGACAGATAGATAAATGTCAATTTCGGCAATTAAAATCAAAATTTTGTATGTAACATTATTTGACAGTTGAAATGAAACAAGAAAAAATAACGATGGAAGTTCTCGTACAGCCAAATATTTTGTTGCTGAGAGTTACTTATCAACATCGCTCCGCTAGCATACTGGCGTTCACTTTATTTTTTTCATGGCGTTTTTCTGTATCCCTGCCTCGTGTTCGTATTTTGCATGCTTTTCTTGGTCAGCAAGTGAATAGACAAGTATGCACCGATATGTTATAATATTGTATGGATAGCACCCACTGACTGGATTTTCTTAGCCATGTGGGTGGCGTACGTTCTCCGAACTTTTTGATTTTGGTATTTTGTGGTGCCACCAAACACTAAACATACCTACCTGCGTAGTAGAATGATGTTAGGTGCAAGCAATAAATGCCTTCTCTGTCTTAACTAACCCCTCTCCCCAAAGAAAAACTGACACGTATTCCTTTCATTTCCGCAGGACTATATACTACTTCGACGAGACTTGGGTCAATGCTGGGCACACCAAGGGCGCGGTGTGGAGGACACCACTGTGTCATCCCGTGAAGCCGCCTTTCGCAAGGGTCTAACTGCTGGGCTTCGTGCACCAACGGGCAAAGGTGGTCGGCTCATCGTCCTTCATGCTGGAAGTGAGAACGGCTTTGTGGACGGGGCATGTCTCATTTTTCGTGCGTCAAAGAATGCTTCCACTGACTACCACAGTGAAATGGGTGGCCCACGCTTTGAGAAGTAATTCGCATACAACTTCTACCCAACATTGAGCCACGCAGTGTTATTGTCATGTTATTGTCATCCCTACCACAGTGCGCAGACCAAAAAGCTGCCCTCGACGTCGTGGCGCAAGGCCGACTTTCAGTCTTGGTTGACTGCAAAAACCATCCCGGGGTGTGATGCCCACTTCAAACCTGAGCTCCTTCGGCTGGTTAATGAGAACAAACACAAGTTTTTTGGATACCGGATTGAAGCCCTGGCCAGACGTGCTGGTCATGACATTGTTCGTCTTCCTCCTTATCACTGTGAATTCAACCCTACTGAAATGATGTGGAGCCAGGTTAAGGGGTATATTGCTGCCAACAACACTTCATTCACTCTCGCTGAAGTTGAACGACTACTCAACGAAGCCATCGCCCTCGTGACTCACAAAAACTCGGTCCGGGACTGCGCTGATGTGGAGCGTCTCAAGAAAGAGGCCTGGTAGCGGGATGGTGCAATCGACACCAGAATCGACAACGTCGTGATTCCGCTAGGTTCCTACAACAGCAGCTCTAGTTACTGCAGTGACAGCGAAATATGTGGTGTAGAGGAACTGTGATGAAACCAGTGTGCGCTGACTTATGTGGTGCTGGTCGTGTGTGGCGAGTGACAAGGTGCTTTGTTTACGGTTCTGGTGACCGGAAGCTTGGAAGTACGCTCTGTTGGTTTATGTGGTGCTGCTTTTATGTGGTAACTTACAGAGCCCCCTGTTTGCCATTCCGATGCCCAGCAGCTTGGAAGTACGCTTTATTGGTTATGTGGTGCTGGCCTTGTGTGGAAAGTGACGAGGTACTTTGCTTTCCTTTCTGGTGGCCAGAAGCTGGGAAGTACGCTCTGTTGGTTTATGTGGTGCTGCTTGTGTGCAACAACTAAGAGGACACCTTGTGTACCTTTCTGATGCCCCACAACTTAGGAGGTAGCTGCTCATACGGTGCTGGATTTGTGCAGCACGAGGCAATCATTGGGAGTGCTTGTTGTCAGTATGCGAATTAGCCTTCAGGTTGTCGGTTGTGGGTGGCAGCTAAGATGCATTTGCTGTACCTTGTCATGCATAAAATGGAACCTGAGGACGAACGCTGGTAGCAAGCAGGGAGGACTGGCACGTCACGTATCCTGTTTAACCCAGAAGAAATGCAATGGGAAAATTTAATTACAACCCAAGATGTTGTAAACAGCCTTTGCAAATAGCAGTTACC
Organism: Haemaphysalis longicornis; assembly: GCA_013339765.2. NCBI lineage: Eukaryota > Metazoa > Arthropoda > Arachnida > Ixodida > Ixodidae > Haemaphysalis > Haemaphysalis longicornis. The sequence continues at coordinate 176,129,782 of CM023452.1, read as the reverse complement.
TGCAGATGAAATGACAAGACTGGAAGAATTATTTTACAAGAACTGCGAGATGGTAGTGATGACGTCCAGAAATGCATTGCTGAGTTGTCTATCATTTGTAATTGTTTCAGTCATCTGGAAAAAAATATACTACCATCAGATGCATAATGTCAGTGAGGTAATCATTTGTACTCACTTGCTCATGTTCTGTTGGTCTTTTCGACTACAGAGGGTAGATTTCTGAAGTAAAAGACCATTTCCGGATAAATAATTTCTTTTAAATGCGTATTTACAGGGTTAAATGGCGAGGAGTAATACGAATCATCGATGCCTGACTTTCAAATGTCAAAACGCTGCGGGTTTCGCTGCTACCAGCCTTAGCTTTTGTAAAAATACTAGCTTCCCGAGGCCCTGGGATATGAGGTCGAACACCCTAAAGGTAACGGCACGCTCTCATGAAACAGAATTTACAGAAATGTTCATTGCCATGGGGATGGCGGGGTCACTTTGTCATGTTTGTGGTGCAATGTCTGGCACATCTATGTTGTTTTCACACTTGTCATGAAGAAATTACTGTACACCGTACTCAGTCACTGCAAATAACTGCTAACAGAGCCAGAAATGTTTTTTTGGAAATACGTGGCTGCGTGGATTTTAGAGCTCAAGTGGGCTTGAAAGATGGGGCCACGGTTTTAAAGGTCTACTCCTGTGCCTGGCGTTCCTGTGCATGTTTGTGGTTGTGTGACTACTTGGAGTGGCTTCCAGATTTTGTCTAGCTGATTATGCAGGAATAAATAAAAGAAACAAAACACATTCTTTCTTCTGCTTCAATTTTTCACGCAGCACACATTAGTCCTGCTGTCTAATGCTCATGGTGTACCGATGTCAATCTGTTTGCCATTGGCGGTGGCAGCCCTGAGTGTCGGAGTTTTACTGCTGGGTCTGGAATTGTGTGTGCAAATGCTGGCCATAGCCACAAAATTGTACATTTTTGCGAAATGTTGGAGCATTGTAGCGATGATGCGGTGTCACGTCACCGCTAAATGAAATGGGTGAATTGGACGGGCAGGACCATCACTGGTGAACCCACGTGTTGGGCTTGCGAACAAGTTAGAGCAAGGTGAGGCCAACATCAAATTTGCAGCCATGAATACCAGTCAGCGATTTTTTAATGTAAAGCCAGCCATGCTCCCACAACATTGATGTAAGTGACAAAGAAAGGAGGCTGTTGCAGCCAACTGGAATGTTGATGACAAGTTAGCGGCTATACGCAGCCAACGCGAATTCTGTTGCCTGGTTTGGAAGCCAATCAAAATTTTGCTGACAGGCCCGGTGGCGGGGTTGCGAAGTGTGCGGGGTTGCGAAGTGTGCGAGTGATCACACATTAAAAAATGGAACGGGGTGGCTTAAACACCAATCTGAGAACTGCTGGATATATTGGCGTTTGGCAATACGTCGAAAGGTGGGTGTTGTGCGTCGGGGAAACAAAAATTTATGACTGCTGCACAGATGGCTGACGAACCGTTCCTCCGGCATTATCACGACGTAGGGTAGCAAGGTTCCCACTTCGATATGAAAATAGGGCCCACTACTGGGGCTGCGATTAAGCCTCCGTACGACATTCCATTTCTATCGTTATGGTCTTCACACCCAGAACGGAAAAGCAAGTGTGTCCGCGGTCTCCGTTTTCGCCGGATGGGATGCGTTGTGATTCCCGGCCTAAAGAAAAACACTAAAACGAGAAAAGAGGCTGTCTTAGACGCTCGTAGAGACTTAAGCCGAGGTTTGAGGAGACCTTTTAGACGTGGCTGAGTCCCTGATTTACATAATGGGGCTGACGAAAACTTCTTGGGCGCCAGAATAAGTTCTACGCTTTGATAAGCGGAAGTGTTACAACAGTTTCACGCGGATTCCGAGAAGGAAATGTGTGGGAAGCCTGCCCTCTACACAGTAAAGACGGTTAGGAAATGGCTTCACCCGCATCTCTCCTTCAGGTCTTTGTGACAAGCTTTTTCACGCTCAAAGAAACTCTGAAGCGATTAGAAGGAATCGCTTTCCCTAGAGCTCAATTTTGGCCGAGAACTACGAACTAGGCCTGAAGGGAAAGCGAAGTGAACGAGATGTTTCGGCCGTCATTTTTCATTCACTGCACCACGCAAAAAGACAGGTTTCCCTGCGTTTTCTTACGACGACCTGTCTCGTGAGTTTCGTTCTAATGCTTTGATAGTATAAACTTTTCTAAAGGTCAGTCTTCGGAAGTAGTTTTCAGGAACAAGGGTTGGACGAAAGATTGTCTGGTCAGGCATTATTGGAACAAAATACAAAACAGTCACTGACAAAGAAAACAAATTTGGACGGTGACAGCTCACTGACGGTTGTACTGTTTTTTCAGGTGTCGTGGGCTGCCGTAAAAAATATATCCCGGGAGTTAAAATAATCCGCAGTGAGGCTTCGTGTGACGTTGTTGTGTTGCGCAGAAAATTCAGTGGAACCTTGCGGCTGAGGAACAGGGAAACCCAGAGCTTCTAGGACGCCTAAGCACTTCTGAACACTTGTGATTGTTAAAGCGTTAATGTACATTTACGGCGCTTAGCGTACCTTTAGGTTCTACACCGCTAGTAATAATTTTGAGTTTCGCAGCAGGAGATCTGCGGTGTATTGGCGCGGACGGTAACCACTCGCCTTCACTGAGGTTCTGGCCGCCAGCTATGCCGGTGTTCAAAACTCTATATTGGTGCGGTACGTATACTGTCGCGCGGCCTAGTCGATTGGAGACTGATGCGCCGCTATGTGACGTAAGCGCATCAACTTTTTGACGTGTCGCTGCCACCACACGGATAATTGTAGCCGTAGCAATAGCAGCAATCTCCGCTTTTAGCGTGGCTCTGCGTCTGCCCAGGCGATGAGGCTCGTTTGCGTTTTAGTATGGCAAATCGCCCGTGATGCAACACGCCGCGGCCAATTGCGGATTCAGGAGCCGTATCGCTGCTAGAGACTCCGGACGCCGGCCTTCCACGCCGTTCTAGTCAACGGTTTCCTTAACACTGGCACATGATTCATTCAGACAAACTGAATAAACAAATTTTCAGCATCTGTAAAAACCCACATCTAACAAATCAATCACATTGTAAGACACAGATTACTACATCAGTATGCTTTGTGGCGAAAAGATCAATAACAACAGGTGTGTTTAATTGGTTGGCAAGAATGCTAATCATTCAGTACTGACAAGTGTAGCTCTCGCTAAGTAGTCTTCGTGCCGTCAAAAATGCATCAATTTTTTTAAACAGGTGGAAAGACTCCGTTTAGCTGGTTCCCTCTTTGTAGATGGAAGCTATTTACAACGAGAAGGTTTAAGCTCACCGCTACGAAGGTGACGGAGAATTTAGGTGAACTTAATGAGCAAATATTACTTCTCTTGAGGGTAGACAATGGCCATTCCTAAGAAATACACAAACAGGCACGCACTCACTTCCGTTTTGACTCGACTGATCTTGAAAACGGGGCCTATTGATAACTAATCTCCCCAAAAGTCATTTTCAAGTGTTGGGACTTCTTAGATCAATGTCTAAGTAATGTTTTGATGTTAAAAATGGTGCCTAATAATAACTATTAAACTCCAGGTGCTTATACAATTCTTGGTAAGCTTGAGGTCATAATCATATTTTCAACCGCATACTAATTTGGTGGTGACCGCGTGCGTGCCACTAGCAGGCACAGCGGAATTTTCATTTCCCTACGTCCTCTGCTTCAAAGGCACGAGGAGATCCGGCAGTGTTTGTTCGCAGGACATGAAAAATACATCCAGGCGCAGCCATCTTGGCTTCGCCGAATATTAGTTGCATGCTAACTGCTAATATTCCAATTATTGAGGCTTGCTAAGCAATGAGCAATGTCAATTCCTCACTTTGAGCTGCGCTCGAAAACTTCTGCATGATAAAGCTAAAATATTTCATTTCATACTTTACTGACCCCTTCGCTATATTTTGGGAGCATTATTTAGGCATTTCAATTTTTTTTTTGCATTTCGGTAACGGGTACTTGCACAGTACACAATTCAAGGAATATTATTGCGTACTTTGTTCCGTGAAACGCTCCCAATAAATGATAGCAATTGGTATTGCTCAAGTGTGCCTACGCTCTATTGTACACTCAAATAACACTTGAAACGTTTTACCCGACCAAGCTCAATTAAGTATTACATCTTGACTGCTTACGTAGCTTTCAGGTGTTTTGGGAAGATTAGTAAGGCGTATGGGGCTGGGGTTTTTTTCTCACCTTGGGTTACGAGTAGTTTGGATTAAAAATATGCTTGAATAGTTTTGCGTACGTTGAAAGCGGGGATATTTTGCTTCAAACTTTACGTTTTTGACCTACGCACGGAATCATATGCAACTGCAGATTGCATGTGAGGTGTGGAGGTAGCTCGCGTGTAGATCCCAGAACCATCACAGGCTGCTGCAGCCGTACAAAAGGGACCGTTGGATACGGTCGTGTCGGGACACGCTTAGCCAACGTCTCCGTGTCCAGCAAATGGCCGCCTAATGTACTCTTATTCATTATGCATATATCTATGCAGCGGGAGCACGGCGACAGGTGGGAATAGCACGGAATGATGTTTAGACAATACATAACATAAATGACGATTACTGTGGGAGGAGACAGATCGGCCATTCCGCCCAGGGCACTTACGGCTGTTAGCATAGCGAAAGCAAACGCAGTTACACGAATTGATAAAATAAAAAGGGAGGACAGCTCCTAACGGCTTGCGTGAGGCAGCATTTACGCTCCTACTTTATGGCGGGACATACTCTGTGGAACTCGCATAAACGCTTTTTCTATTGCATAATCAAGTGCTCCAATAAGCCTCATGAAACGTTATTTAGCTTATTTATTTTATTTGTTCTGGGCATCGAGGGGCACTTGCGTGAATTTACTGTCCTATTTGTAGCTACATTGTTCCACTTAAGCAAAGTAAATCATTATTTGATAATTTAGCTGAAGTCTAGACCTTAGTGCACCTGCATTGGGGGGCAGACTAAAAAAATCTCGGGAAGCTTGCACTAGGTCACGCAAGACTTTTGTCGTAAAGAAGCTTTCTTTCTTTTTACGTCACAAGTGAAGGACATATCCGCACGGCGCGAGACGGGGACGCTGGGCGGTCGCCGCGCGGCACGTGCTCACTAGCGCTAGGCATTTTCTTGGTATTTTTAATGCGTTACACGTCACGCGCCATACTTTATGGCCAGCTACAACAGCTCTGCTGTTAAAAACAAACAAAAAAAATGCTATGGTCACTTCGTGCCCTTCGTGCAAACTGAAGTAATGAGGTCACAATGGTTCGAATCCACGTTTTAAGGCGATCTGATACTTTGAATTGTGAAGGTTCACTTTCCGTTCAAACTCATCATCGGACAGCAGCATCAGCGACGACGACGACGATTTGTCATTGCATGAGTTTATGTTCGAGCACCTGTTCACCCCGCCGGAGCAGCAACCAAGGTAGAGTCGTATCTGGAAAAGACGGTGGATGCTGTTATCTTTTGCAGCTAATTTTTGGGAGATACGATGGTGACCTATCATGGACATGAACATCCGCTCGGCTTCTTCATTCGTCGCCATGCGGAAGGCAGACACAAAACCACCGCACGTATCTGGCAAAACTGGCGAGGAACAGCGTGCGGACAACACGAGCGCGCGGAAATGCTCCGGGAAGCGAGAGCGGGAAAGTTTGGTCACATGACTCTTGACATCACGCCCTCCCCCTGTTTCACTGCTCCCGGAGCAGCGCGAATGTTTCATTCGCGGAACGAAAGCACACGCCCCCGTTACTCCCGTGTGCTGCTCTGGCTGCTCGCTCCACTTGCTCCTGTTCTCCATGGAATTCGCCATTAGTCACTATCGACTATTTGCTCGGACACGCCACAGGCTTTTCTGATTACATGGTAGCAAACAGCTGAATATATCCCCGCCGGCTTTTATGTAGGATATCGTAGGAATATAATACCGTCTCCTAGTTGAGACTACTTATAATTATACCAATTAACAAATATGCGACCGCCCTGGTGAGACCCATCAAGTTTAAAGAAAAGCTTTAGTAATCTCGTTCAGCGGTGTCGCTGCCGCGGATGATTTGATCTTCATTTGATCACAGCTGCGCCGTACATTTCGAAAAGCATCACGTGACTTCCCGCGCCCAGCGCCGCCGTCAGCAGCGTTCACTAGCCGGCGCCAGTGTAGGCTTCACGCATGCGCTTTCCGCAGCTGGTTCGCCGCCTGTCCACGTGACTCACCGCATGCAAACGAGCTTGGCCATAGATGAGAGCGGGGCCGGGCCGTCTTCTCCACTCTGAGCATTGCAGCGGAGCTGGAGGAATACAAAGCGCGTAAAGCTGGCGTCAGAGATCAAGGAAGAGCGAGCCGTTTGGCTCGAAAAACGCCGGAAGCGGGTCCACAACCCTACACAAAGGCAATATGAACTAATAATATAATAGAGCTAAATCAAAGGTTAAGCCAGCAGAACCATGACTTAACCAGGCTAACCCAAGATTGCGGGAGTCATATCCAGGTGTAGCTGGGCTAATCCGCAGCAATTTTTTGACGTTACTAAAAGCTGACTGTCCAAAAGGTAAACTTACGCCTTCAAAAAAAAAAACTTACGTGTTCGAAGGGTGCCCAGCTTGGCTCAAAATGGCGTAGTTGCTTTCTACGTGCCCCTGTCTGCGAATCCGCAGGAAAACAATCTTTGTATAAATGGCTCGCTCTGCGACACATCGAGCTGCGGAAAATCTTGAGTGGGCTATGCACTCGTATCTGCATACTATTTAGCTAAACGACATTACAAGTTCGCCTTTTTAAAAATGCTCGAACATTTTGCGCCCACCATAATTTCCTCGCTAAATGGTGGTTGTAGAAATATTTTAGCATTTCTTTTATCAGGGATACGTTTTAGCCGAGCAATATCCGCTTACAAGGGGGTAAACGAAGCACACTTTGTTATGTAAAAATCGGAAACCTTGAAGTCGGCCGAGTAAGTGTTCACGCAGTCGACGGGTCGCTTGACCGCCATCTCGCGTCGGAAGGGCAGCCTCACAGGGGCCAGGGTTGGTGGTCATTCGAGATGCGATGGAAGTGCTAGGGTCATGGCCATTGTATATTTACTAGAGCTTCTACTCGTTCTACCGCTAACCTTTTTCAGATTCTGCGGTTATTTATAGTGCTGCTACGCAAGTTTTGAGCTGAGGCGCACCGTCTTCCTCCGAATAAAGCTGATCCCATTTGCTGTTGTGTTGAGTAAATACAATAACAACATATTTCGTGCGTTACTGGGGTCTGATTATGCGTTGTTTGGAAGTTATCCAGTTGTCGCCTCTCATTTAATTTGTTGGGCCCAAAGCAAACCCGAGAAGCACTGAGTTCAGCCCGTAAGAGCTGCACCGAAAATACCTTCCTGAACAACTGGAAGCGTTAGTACCTTGTTTCTGCCCACAAGTACTTTGGTTGAGAAAAAAACCATAAAACATCAACGGGAAGTAACGAAATAACCTGCTGGCAGAGTCTCCAACATGTACAATAGGGGAAGAGAAGACATCAGTTACTACAGAGTCTAGCTCCTCTCAGAGACGGAAGAGAACAGCACGGTCCACCAAAAGATTTCGAAGTGGTTAGTCTGCCTCACATGATCATTATTCTACATAGAAGCCGTCTTTCTGTGTCATTCAGCTTCTACTTTCTGTAGCTGTGGTGTGATACAAAAACTTTGGCGTGTTTTCGAGTATGTTTGAGGTATGTAGCGGTACATAAACAATGGTGCCAATGTCCGTAAACTGCTACCTGTCATAGCCATCTTCTCTGTGTCCGATCAGTACGACGCGGCTCAGAATTTCTTGGATCCTGGCTAAAATTTGACAAGAGAGTGTCATTGTGGTTGCATTGTTTTTTATGTTTTTCCCAGTGTGTGTGTTGCCAGAACTTGATAATATTATAGACGGGTTTTTCGCCAAAAACGTGCACATTACCAATGGCGGGTGACTACGAGGTCGCCTGCCAGTCAGTGTAAACTTGATTAGCGTCACGTGAGTGAGGGGGCGAAAAAGCCGCGATAAGGGATGACCATGGCCGTAAGTAGGACTTTGTCTTGAAGGGGGTAAGCCCATTGCATAGGCAGAGGGATAGGTTGGAGAGGAGGGAGAGAGAGAGAGAGAGAAACATCTTTATTTGTCCTGCAAACGCGACGCGGCCTCACGTCGTGTCAGCCGGCCACTCGGCTTCCGTCACCTACTCATGCCTACCCCCGGGTGGGGGTGACACTTTCGGGCGAAAGTGCTGGTGTGACTGGGGGGGTGGGGGCGGTGCCCCTTTGGCAGTACCCTGCCAACGCACATAGAGATGACCATATTACGATAAAGGGGCTATGCACCTGCGTGGACAAAGATAACATTTTTTGTGAAACTAACTGAATACCGTTATCTATGATAAGCTCCCCGTGCTCAAAAACGTTGTACCAGATATATATGCAAGGTTATTAAGGAGCAGCCAGCCTCCGTGGCTAGTAATTGAACCCATGCGCCTCTAAACAACAAATTAACCCCTCACTGTAAAGGGTACGAAGAACGCAATAAAAGTGTTCCAGGTGGGTTTGGTGACCCCTGCACGCACCTGTAGAATTCTCGTCCGAAGGAGCAACCTATCGTTCTGTGGTTAAATAAGTAGTAGTCGGTCGGGTTATGGTGCGTGTTGCATCACGTCCAATTGTGTCGCAGCGACAGACACCGACAGAATACGCCCTTTCTTACAGGCTCCTGAAGGTTTTTCTTTTATAGCACTATAGTTGATGGCACTAACACTTTTTTATTGCCGAATCGGCTTCTTACAAGTTCGGTTGTTACAGTATTTTCAACGTGTGGCTTGTCTTTGTAATCCTAAACATCGTTTAATATCCGTAAAGCACTCGACAAGGGAACTATGAGTGACTGAGTAGAGCTGCCTTGTTGCTGCAGCAAGCAGGAAATCACGAAAAGGAGATGGTTTTCTAGGAGCTGAAAGCCGCCGCTGTACGAAACGCTACGGGAAGGAGAGAGGGGAGGGAAGTTCCTCGGAAAGAGCCGACGACGAAGGGGACTGACTTTGATTTATAGGCTGTGTCACAGTTGGAATCGTGGTTATCGTGCTCTCATTATTCTCTTTCGTGGCGCCTTATTCCTTTCGTTCTATTCCTACTCAACCCCTTACTGTTTCTCTTTCTATTTTGTTCAATGCCCTCGAGTTGCTTTCCTCCGCGTGTTGTGTCCCCGCTGTTACTCCCTCGCTACTTTCTCCGTGATGCCTAACAAGCGAATAGCCAAGCAAGCAAGCAGACAGATACGTTGACAGATGAGCGAAAGAAAGAACGAGATAGCAAGATGTAAAGTCTGTAGCCGGTCGTTGTTTGCACGGGTGGTTATAAACAAGATGATGCTTAGCGCCAAAGTTGGGGCCGTGTAAAAGAGAAAAAAGGATGCTAGCAGCCCGAAGCACCGCAGGACCAGCCTCACCCCTCTGTCAGTGGAGCTGCGTCTCACTCTTTCACTGACTCCGTCGCTATCTTCTCTTCCTCTTCCTAATTTGATAGTTTATTGTTCCCCTCCTTTGTCGTCCGTGGGTAGCTTTTTTCCACTTTCGCATCCTTGCTCTTATAAAGTGCTGCTCTGGCTGTCTGCCTAACTTTAATCTCTCTGTTCCACACTTTTACTCACGTAACCTCGTGAACGTGTCTCTCTTACCATCTTTCATTTTGTCAGTCTCGCCTCCATGTTTCGCGTATTTTGCACGATACTCACAAAGGTTTCGACTACAGTCGCAGCATCTAAGCTTCGAGCAGGTAAAATGAGGAGAGACATCAGATGCAAGCACTTACGCAGCTGCTGCTAGCACTCTCGTCGGGCTGTGATCGAATGGTGTGGCAAGGTATTTGATTGGTGGAATCGCAGTACGTCAATGCTCGCGAGCCCGCATACCTCCAACACTCTTGCTAATTTTTATTATTCGCATTCACTTTATGTTTTAGTGCGTTTTTGCAACTCTACTCGATGCTAACGTTCTTCCTAACACTCTCTCTCTCCTCTCTCTCTCTCTCTCTCTCTTGACGACCATTTCTCCCAGTCGGAAATCTTGGATTTAGATGAGAAGCATCACTGCATCATTTCCATTACTCCTCTTTATACATAATTATCAAGAACGTATAGATGATCCCTTTGACGGATTTCGCTCTTAATAAATACATTAAACAGGTACTTCATGACACGCAGTTTACAAAACCAATAAGTTATAATATTCCTTGAGTTTGGGAACTCATCCCTCTTCAAATTGTCCAAATAAATGCGTCCTATTTTTCCTTCTCACCTATATCCTCTTCTCCTCATTGTTTTGAACTTACCGTTGTATGTGATGTATGCGAAACTCTAAGTGCGCGTTTAACAGTTCGTGACAACGTCTCGATATCCCGCTCATAGGGGATCAATCGGAAGTAAGCTCGATAGCACATCGATTGTGAGGCGAATGGTAGGGAGGATTTTCAATATGCAAGATGCAGAGACATGATAGGAGCAGGTGAACTTCTATGAAAGGGTCCTTCGTCCTGCAGTGGTCATAAAATAAGTGATGACGATTATTATGATTATGATTATGACAATGATGATGCAAAAGGTGACTTCAATTCCTTCTAAACAGAACCCAAACCTGCGTTACTCCAGGTTTGTTTCTTCCCCTCGTGGCGGCCTGCGTTCACTTTTCCTCGAGTCGTATTTACCCGCTTCATAGTTGTCCCTTTTTCAATCGATCCCCGCACCATGCAATCAGTGGTTCTAACAATCGCCTCACGCGTGGGAAGTGAAGAGGTGCTTCTCTTTTGAGGTTGAAGCGGAGAGCCTGGATGGCCGACCCTTCTATGACGAGTCACACAGGCGGCCTCGCCTCGACTGAAGACACGGCAAACGAAGCCGATAAATAAATGGTCCGCGAGAATAGAAACTTCGGGTGAGGCGAACTTCGGGGGTAGTGATAAAAGACAGAGCGAAAACAAGGCTAACGAAGGTGCACCAACCTCTAATGCAATTACCCGAGGAATCCGTATAAAACCATTTTTTTCGACGCCATTAATCTTCCGGGCATGTCAGGGAAAGAAAAATTGCGGGCGCCCGCAGTGCGACACCCCTCCCCGCGGACGTTTCCGAGCCTGCCCTTTTGACTAGGACAGGTTTTTTTTTTCTTCACCGCCCGTCGCAATGGCAAAGGCCGCGGCCGATTCCTCTGCGTGGCTAGGTAGTTTTCGCTCTTTTATGCTGTGGGTATTGTTTCTGCTTGAGCTAGCAGCGGCTTCATTGAAGTTACATTGCGAGTGTAGATATTAAATTTCGGTCGTCCAAACTCGGGTCCGCTATGCCTTCACCATAGAGAAGGAAGGGCGTTGGCGCGCTCATACCGCAGGGAGGGTCTGCAATGCTGGTGTTGAAAGCTCAGGCCGAAACTCTGTCGTAATATCGGTCGGCTCTTGCGTATCGCGTGTTGGCGCGGGATGCTTTTATAGTTGTGGACGCAACTGATATCTCTGCCCGCACCTTTTAGGGCCTAATTCGTCTTTCCTTTATGGTACTTGATTACCATGCGGCTATTCCATTCATCTTCCCCTCTTCCTTGCTTTACATCGTTCAGCCTTCCCCTCCCACCGGAGGGAGAGAAGTGCCGGGCTTTTCTTTTTTGCGGAAGCGTAATTTGGAATTCTAATAGGTCCCCTGGCCAAAACCACCCGCCTGTCGTTCGGCGTCATCATCCTTCACGTCGTCGCCCATAACAAATGCCCAGTAATTACATGGCGGTTACAAATGGGCGACATGTTGCTTCTTCGCCTTTCTTGGAAAATTATTTCGTTTTTCCGTTGAATTTTTATCCTTTATTTCAATGTTTTGGCCGCGAGTGTTCGGCGTGGATGGCCACGAAGGGATGGCGACTGAGCGGTCTGTACAACGGCACTGCGCAGCTAGGCAAAAAAGGAAACTTTGGATTGGGGGCTATATATGTGACAAGACGCTATTTAGAGCCTAATTTCACTTAGAGCCTAATTTAGAGCCTAATTTCACCATTTCACTTAAGAGCGGCCAGTGTTCACCCTTTCAGAAAGAGAGAGAGAGTTATATCTTACCTGTTGAGGTCCTTTAACAATTGCAAATTCCGTATTATTTTATCCATGACAAAAGAAGGAAAAGATGATGTATCAGTATCAAGTAAAGTACTTCCCGAAAGCTCTCTTAAGTTAGGCAATAAAGCAAACTTTTTTGTGGCTGAGAAGAGGGCAAGCAAAATAAGTAGCGATGAACATAAATCCTGTCATACTATGCATGAGAATGCGTGAGCACTGCTCCTCCTGGGCACATGTCGCACAGGTACAGCACACGGTCACCAGTTGCGACCTGTCCCAAGGTGGCCGCTTCGCCTCCAGCAAGGCCTGCGTGTCTTGGTATTGTGGACGCAAACATTAAGGATTCCTAGAATAAGCAAGACTGGGAAAACGTTGACTTAAAGACTTCAGACGAAACACACCCCTTGCATGGTAAAAAAGCAATGTTAGAGGTATTTTTATTAAGCAATTATTTCTTTTGAGATATTGGTACGACTGATGTCATACTAATTTGTACGTTTTCCTTTCTCTTTACGGTGGAGTAAAGCGATTACCGCTCATTTTTTCTCTAGTGCTATCAGCCGACATAACGGGCCCTTTATGGAGGCCTGTAGAGCAGATCTCCATCATATTTCACGATGTGCAACAGCCAAGCAACCGGTGCACGTTAAAGATATTCAGGTGGTCAACATTAATCCGGAGCCCTCCACTACAGCGCGCCTCATCCCCTGTGTAGCGTCGGTGCCTTAAACCTCCTAATAAATCAATTACACACAAACAACATATGATACAGTGAAACGGAACAACGCTTTTTAGCTATACGCTCACACAAAGCATTTTCAGTGTTTCAAAGCCGAATATGTAATGGGAACTCAGCCCTGGGATCGGAGGGTCGTAAAATCATCCACCATTCCATTTCAATTTAGGAAGGTGGAGGACCACGAAGACTTTCACCACACCACAGATAGGTGACACAGAATTTGTGTGACAGGTGCGAGCAAATGTTTTTTCTGTCTAGTGGTAACGCCCTGTCATTTGTAAGGAAGAAGCATACAGTTACAGCCGTTTTTTCGATGAGCATTCACAAGAAATTTGGTTTCGTAGCAAAGTGTTGATGCACATGAAGACCAAAAATGCACGGAACCTAGCCTATGTCTAGCGCAGTCGGACCTAGCGCAGTCGGACCATTTCATTCCGTAACTTAAGTGGTATGAATATATAAAAAATGCTTTATCAACGCGTTCGGAACCTGTGCCGCTTTCGAGTCAAGTCCGGAGCTCCTTTCGTGAAGAAGAAGAATCCCCCGATGTGTTTTACAACTGCATGGTCATTAAAAAAATTAGTCCATTTGAAACATACGGGGATTAAGCCAGGACGTTCGTTTTGGTTTAAAATGGCATCCGCTTCGAAAATGCGTGCAACCTCGAGACCTTTTGTTTGTTCACCCCCCAAAAAATACACAGAAGGTCGCTCATATCAATTTTGCTTAATACATTGAAGAACAACAGACTAGATTTGGAATATATGTGGACCATTAATTGAGCATGGTTTTGCATACATGCGGTGAAACTCAGTTACAGGCAGGGCAGACCGCCAACAATCGTGCGCGCGTTTTACAAGGACAAGTATTATCATTCAGGTGTAAAAAGCGCCATGTCTTGGGAATGTATTTAACGGGGAGGCCTGAGACTTGGAATCTTGCTTGCACGCATCGTTACCGTAAAGTCGTTGTTTGCCCCAATATCTCCCCGCGACGTCTGCGCCATTATTTGAAAGCTTGGATTGCACATTAAAAAATGCCAGGCCGATCGTAAGGCCGAGAATGACTCTTTATGGACCTGCGTCACATATTCTAAGGACATACCTACACAGGTCCTTCATTAAGCAGATTAGTCCCTGCGATCTGAACAAGGATTGCAAGCCCTTCTAATTCAACATAGTGAACCAGCCGCCACGACAGTAGTAAGCTGAGTGCAAATATTAGCCGGATTACGTCTTAAACACGTAGCCTGGTGTGTCTTCTTATTTTTCTGTAGTATGATGCATGAGGCAGAAGCGCTCATTATCTGATGTCAAATACACGGGACGGCGGAGCCTAACGAATCTGAATAGCTCCACGAAGACAGAGTTACGGGTACTGACTGATTTTATTTTCCTTTTTTGTTTTTTACAGCTCATCTTTAACCTCCGTCTATTACTTATTAAGAAATAGCGGCAGTGGCTTGGAATATTTCAGCCATACTTTTTCCTATGGTTACGCATTTCCATAATTGGTGTGTTACCCGATCTCTAGCAGCGTGGCTTTTTTTGCATGATGTAAAAAAGTGGAAAAAGAGGCAAAAGATTTGGCAAGCGAGGAATCTTGCTTATCATTCTGATTATTAATGTGTCAGCTGCTAATGAGGAGAAGCATTTCAACACTCTCGGAACGTCCAGCAGGAAATTTTACCGATTATTTCTATTCGTTACCGTTTCTGAAAAAAGGCATCCCCTATTGAACCCGGATTATGCGTTCTGCTTGGTCATTTACGCCAGGGCTGCTCACAGGACCGGGTTGTTTTGATATTTCGCAAAATCGCGAGCTCCACAAGAACCTTTAACTTTTTTGGAATAAAACTAGCCTTAGTAATCTGCACTTACTAATTCTTTTAGAGAAATGCAATGAGTTTTTTTTCCTTTAGCTTCAGGCAACTGGTTGTACCGGCGGAACTTTGTGCAAACTTGAGAGGTGCACAAAATTGCAGACAGTTACTTGAAAAGTGCTCCCAGAATCGTCGCTCCCTCGCTCGACTGCAAAGCGATAGGTGTTGTCCGACTACATACCGTAGTTCACATTATAATGCCATTTTTCTGAGGCAGGTTTTGCCAAGCCTTGCCTCTCATATTCTCCGCTTAGCGGAAAATATTTCCTCACTATTTAGGAGAATGTTTCATTCGTGGTATTGCCAGATCTAATCCATGATTCTTTCTTGATATGCTCAAACGGTGCAGTGATTTGGGAAGAGCTTGCAGAAATAACGCACTGTTTGTGCTATTGCATGAATTGACTTTCTATCAAAAATGTGATTAAGTCAATGCCCTTCATACTTTGCATCGCTATTGCTGCCGTCGCTTTTATGGTGTTTCTGCGCCATATAAAGCCCTAGAAACACCGCAAAGCCACACAGTTTTCATACACCAATAAATGTGATTCTGCGCACCGCATAAAAGCCACGGAACTGACCAATGAGCAAAACCATTCATATTTGTCCCAACCCTCCCGTTGTGTTCCATGTCTTTGACCATGTCCTGATACGCGGCTTCATTTATGATGTCGAGATGAACCGCCGGCCTCCCATTGGCACCGGTCGGCACAATGCGGCCACTTCCCAGCAACATCCTGATTTTTTCATCCGCACTGCACATTTCCCGTGTTCATAAGGCACCTACGAAGTGACGCTCCGAAAGCAACTCTCAGGAGCTAGTGACCTTTCTGCAGCAGTCGCCGCCCTTGCACTGTTTTTCCATTAACGTGAAAAACCTGTTCTACAGTGTACCCCAAAAAGGCGCCATCGAACCTGTGGACGAATATATTGACACCTACGGAAATGCCCGCTTCCAAAACCAGTGCGGGGTGGGCGCCACTGACTTTCTAGGGCTGTTTCAACTTTGCCTGGATGCTTTGCGCATGCGCTTCGAAAAAAGTGTCTTCGCGCTGAAGGACGGCATATCTATAGGGTCGTGCATTGCGCAATGCTCCAGTATTCTGCGATATATACGTGGCAAGGCGGGACCGCAAGTTGCTACTCGTTTTGAAGGAGATCGGCGTCACGCGCGGCTTCTGGTACGTGGATGACTTCCTCGTATCCTTCCCGTGAGGAGAACTCGGAGAAGACATAGTAACGAAGACTTTGGAAGCCTTCATTAATGCCCATGCAGGCCTCGAATTCACGCATAAGCTGTCAGAAGACAGGCGCGTACAGTTTTTGGACGTCAGCCTCGCACTGCAAGTTGACCACGCGTGTTGGAAGCACCTGACCAGAAGCCAGAAGAACATGCTCCCACATAAATCTGGGCACTCTAAGCTGGACGAACGTGGAATAGCTACAGCGTGCATAACGCAGGCTCCGTCAAAATCTTGTCACCACGCCGTAAAAGAAAGCGTGAATGTGCAGATCGGGTGGCTCAAACAAAGCGGCTTTCTAGAACAACTCCTCCTAGGCGTGGCAGAGAAATGCCTGGAAAAAGTAAACCGCGGTGTTAGGCATCAGCAAGAGAAGGAAGACCGAGGACCCCTGGCAGTCATCCAGTACATCCATAATGTCTCATACTGGGTGCAAAAGGTTTCCGACAGATACATTGTGAAAGTTCTTTTTTCCGCCCCACACAAGCTGAACGGACTGTGCAAACGGGTGAACAAGGATGACGCTGAACGCCCACGCTGTGAGGTAAAGCACAGAAACCCGTCCGTTAGGTGCGAGTCACTAGTCGTTTACAAACTTTCGTTTAACTGTGGGAGGTTCTATATAGGTCAAACAGGAAGGTGCCTCAACGAGCGGCGGCGAGAGCATACGAACGCATGCGAGGAGCGAAAAGCACTTGGGCATTTGGCCGATAACTTAAAAAAATGTAAATGCGAACCGCAGTACGAAGAAACAACCGTATGGGCCCGCTCCCAAAGCAGAATGACCAGGGAGGTTATGGGATCCTTCAGTTTGGAATCGGGGTGCCATGGCGCATGCGTGAGCCAGCTATCAGTGCTTGTAAAGAACGAGGAACTTCACTCCTTGCAGAAAGACGTTCCCCTTGTGACAACGATCGACAGAGACGGAAGGCTGGTGCGTGCAGCCAGCTCTGAGTGAGACCGCCAGAACAAGAGATGACGACAACAACTATCAAGAATTGGACACATATAAGATTTTCTATGGTGGTTTGGAATGCTTGTCTTTTTATGTTCGTGCTTCCAATGTTTTTCGATAGGGTCGGAAAATAAAGTACAGTTGATATTAGCGCTTTCGTCAGCGTGCATCTTGTGTTCCGTCATCCTTCGTCTTCGTTAATTTCAGTTTAGCGCAGTGTTTTACAAGACTTCACCCAGACAGCCGTCGCGAAGCTCACAGAAAGTGCCCTGAAGCCAATCAGTGTTGCAATGCATTCAAGGTAACGGTGACTGTATTTGACTTGCGCAGGACTGCGGTCTATAATCGAGGTCATTGAAACGTTAAATTCGTACTTTTATTTTTAAGTTACATTCAGAAAATGCAGCAAATAAAACTTTTCCCAGACTTTCTTCATGCATTCCACTAGAAAACGAAACAGGCTTGGCTATAACGTTTTTCTCCACAATAGGAATGTTTGGTCCTCAGTCGCTTAGGCATAATGTTTTTTATCACGTGGTCCTCATGCTTTGTAAAACAAGCAAAGATGTCCCAGCCAATCTATTGTGTCAAATTAGATGACCAGCGGAGTGGTATGGTAAAGAAAATAAACCCTCAGTAGTTTCAGTAACTACGGAGAGTATCTTAATGGCCTTGGGGGCGTCACCAAGCATTCTTTTGCATCATTTAACTTGGAGTGTACCAGTGGTGGTTCACAGGCGTGGTACCACTCACAGCAGCAACGAGTCTTCACATGTTCCACACATTTGCACCGTCGTGACACCCTCGTGATCGCGCAACGCCCACCTCAATGTATCGACGGCACGCTGACATTCCCTCGCGAAGTTTCTTCATAAGTATGAACTACATGCGGCGTTCCCATGCTACTACACACACCCTACCGCCTGCCTTGTGCACGTGTTCTCCCTACTGCTATGGAACATCGCCAGGACGAATTTTTTTTCAAATCAAAGTTTCCGAGAAAGCTGAACAGCTTTTCTTTGAAGCTGTACGGCTGACTTGAGGTGGATGTCAAATTTTTCTTCGCAGAAAAGACGTTTGTAATGCTGCTCGCATTGTAGGTATTCGCCCTAATATTTCCAGTACTTTATAAGCCTATAGTGGCCGAAGAAAGCTTGATGACCCGCAGCACTAATCAAACTAGGACCCGCCCCTGTGGTTCAGTAGGTAAGGCGCTGTGCTGCTGAGCACGAGGACATCGGTTCGGGTTTCGGCCGCTGCACCCGCGTTTGTAATGGAGGCGAAAAGGGAAAACGCCCGTGTGTACGAGATTTCGGTGAACGTCAAAGTTCTCCAGGTGGTCAAAATTAATGCGGAGTCCTTCACTACGGCGCACCTCCCCGTCTGCGTTGCTTCGGCGTGTTAAACCCTACAATCAATCAATCAACTAACCGAGCAAAATCTCAGGTGCTATATGCACCACAACCTGTATTTTTATAGTTGCAAGGCTGCGACGATGTCACCTACACTC
The DNA here is from genome assembly GCA_013339765.2 of Haemaphysalis longicornis. Lineage (NCBI taxonomy): Eukaryota > Metazoa > Arthropoda > Arachnida > Ixodida > Ixodidae > Haemaphysalis > Haemaphysalis longicornis. The sequence continues at coordinate 176,111,304 of CM023452.1, read as the reverse complement.
TCGCGGATTATTTAAACTACACATCTACGTAGACGGTTCTCTGAAAGTCCATTCGCTTTTTAGAACATCCATGCGTGCTAAATTGCTGTATGAAATTGCGAGTCCCTTTACGTGCTTTTTTTTTCAAACAAATGCCCCTACGCAATGCAGGATCGCCTTAAAAAACGTCTGTTCAGGTCTGTCATTCAATTGTGTTCCCCCCGATAGAACCAGTGCTTCACGCCTGCAATATTTAAAATTTCCCACCATGGCTACTTGAGGACAACTTCGCAGGCCCACGCATATCCACTATTGGGATGCGTTCACACTGTCTATACGGTCGTTTTCAAAGGATTTTTCCAAGTTTACTGAAAGTTCAGAGCACGGACGAATTGATGGATTGATTGTAGGGTTTTAACGCGCCCACGCAGCTCAGGCGGTGAGGCGCGCGGTAGTGGAGGGCTCCGGATTAATTTCGACCACCTGGGGATCTTTGACGTGCGCCGAAATCTCGTACACACGGGCCTTTGTGCTTTTCGCCTCCATCAGAAAAGCGGCCGCCGCGGCCGAGAATAGAACCCGCGACCTCGTGCTCAGCAGCGCAGACCGATTAATGACACGTGGCGTTAAATGGAACTTTTTAGCATCGTTGCCCCCCCCCCCCCCCTCACTGCAAGAGAATAATACCTGCAGGGGGTCACCACGATATCCGCCACATATAAAACGCTGGCTCTTGGCTCATGCTGCGTTCTGCATCCCCTGTTTCGTTTTCGCCTCTCGCCCTTGCTTGGTATCGACATCGCGCATCAAGTTTCCCATTATTTTTGGCTTCAATCGTAGGCGATATAAATCGTTTCCGTTACGTGAAGGGAGGTTCCGTCACAACTGGACGGGATAGCGTCAACAACAATCCCGCCACCTTCGGTAGTTACGAGGGTGCTCATAGTGCTCAGTTGTCTTGTGAATTTGTGTAAGGTTCGTGACGTGACGAGTGTAATTATATATTTGCGTACGCCTTTTTGCCCATTCCTAAAAGCTTTCGCACCGCTGAAAGTGGGATAGTCTCCCTGTTTCTTCTACGGGCTGTCCAAATCTGAGGTGCGAAAAGCCAGTTCACAGGTGTCATAAATCTAAGGTGCATTCAAAAATGGCAAAACGACAGCCGTTAAAAGCTCGCGTAATGAATGAAGATATGAATCTGAAAAGGGAGCTAAACATTTAATGGCAGAAGCTGCAAAAAATGAGGAGGAGACTGGAAAGACTATTAAATTTGTGCTTCTGGGCAAAGACTGCAGTTCACTGCAGTCTGGAAACGTGGCGCAAAATGTCTTCTCTATGCTTCAAAGTTTGGCACCCTCCAACGGCTACAAAACTGGAGGATTTGGCCAGGTTATAAAAAAATGGTTTTATCTCAGTTACTTCGTGAAAAGCAAATCGCTCTCTTTTGGCGTTCTTGTTTGAGCCATCCAATTAAAAGTACTGCAAAAAAGAGCGCAGGCATCCCATTAAGAGTACCTGCTACGTGGAGTCAATGGCGGCATCCTCCTTTGTGCTGCCAGCGACGTGCAGCTTCTACGGTGCTTTCAGGGGTAAGGGAAGGGGGAAGGGAGCCTTCAAGATCTCGCTAATCAGCCAATGCTCAAGTTCCCTTTAAACGAAGGAGGTTCAATCGGAACAGCGCAATTGCTCACTGCCGTCATCATAGCTTCAAAGGGCCACCACTCTCCTAAAAAAGAACAAAATAATTGAGACGCTCTCTTTTATGGGCGGTCGAACGTAGACTCATTGTCTCCATTGGCCGTCTTCTCCCGTCACTTTTACACGGCCCCTGGGAGGCAGCCCTACCGATACGGCTTACGCGGTGAACAGTACCCCGTGTGCGGTAGTGAGCGCGGAAGATTTATTAATCGGACGTTCCAAGTGACTCCAGTAAGTCGCTTCTCTACATGCCAGAGAAGACCTCTCAAGGGCAGAGAAAAGCGGAGGGGAGGGAGGGGGGGTGAGAACAAAGGGAAGGCCTAAGTTTCCAGGATGTGGAAGCTTTGATTTAAGGGCGTAGAAAGGGTTCGAAGTGTCCGGCGAAGCAGGGAGTCGACTACCTCGGCTTCCCTTGAGTTGTTTTGGAGGAGTTTTGTCGGAGTGTGGCTCTGCAGTGACTGCGAAGGATGAACACTGACTGTTGAAGTGGTTGAGAGATAAGTGGAAACGGACAACTAAAACGAAAAGGCACAGAATTATGGATGGCCTACATATGACCCCAACCACTGACGGTTAGTTGATGCAACCTAGGAGAGCCTCGGAAGTTTACAACCACATTACGTTGGGGGCGACGATTGACCGGCGTTTTATGCAGTTAAGGCCTAAAATGAAGTACATACATAAAACGCCGATGGACCTATTGTGCTCTGAAGTGTAACTGTTTGCATGCTCGTCGCAATGGGGATAATAAAAATTGGGTATGCAAGAGACGAACACAATAAAAGAGTGAGGCAGACGGGCTCAGCGGTGATGAGAGCTTATAGGTCGTAAAACAAACGTACTAACGCCGGAAGGCGTCATAACGCAAGCGGCAAAGCAAAAATGCTGGAGTCGATGCTACAGTCCTGCGGCGCCATTGCCTTAAAACTTAGCCCATAAAACCTTATAGCTCTCGCATGGCGCTGGGCATCAAAATAACACCTTTAGGAGTACCTCTGATCGACCATAATAGAACTTGAACGCCACCCTCGCAAGGTGCTGGACATCCCAATAAAACCCTTAGAATTACGTCTGAAAGACCATAATAGAACCCAAACGCCAACCTGTTAGGTGAGCTGTGATATCTATATAGCTTCCCTGCGGAAGTTTTGTCTTAGATTGAAAAGGAGGACATGAATATTCCGGCATACAACCCCCCCCCCTTCTTAATCAACTTCCCAGGCATTAACGTATATTTTTATATACAAACGAAATCTGGTTGTAATAAATAGTTTTACGCACAAAACTTTCGAAAAATGATAGGCAATTCGATATCTAAACTCGTCCAGTGGTCAAAACTATGTTGGTTTTCGAAAGCTCTTGTGTGTATGTTATGATCACAGATGATGTCGTGGTGCCTAACAAAAGCTGTGGAAAAGGGAGGAGGGTCCCGAAAGCGTTGCCACAAGCCCACGTCCGAAAAAATTGCCAGAAAATGTTGCCAAGGGTACTCTGGTTCAGCGCAAGTTGTGAGTGATAATCTAGCAAATGTTTAGAAAAAATTGGCGCACCGTAAGTGAGGGTTCGGTGAAACTTCGAAGCTACCTCATCCCTGTTTTGAGTTCGACCAGCCAGTTCCTTTTTTTCGTCAGCAAGGCGCTCATCAGGTAATGAGCTATGCCATTCAGCACAATATTATTTATTTATTTATTTATTTATTTATTTATTTATTTATTTATTTATTTATTTATTTATTTATTTATTTATTTATTTATTTATTTATTTATTTGCATTTATTTAATACCGCGTACCCGAAGTGGCCCAAGCAGGAAGGGCACGTGACGTATACCACAAAATAATGACGTATATCATACGAAAATGACACACTTCGTTCTACCCACTACAATACACATCGTTCTATACATTACAGTTTGTTATGCATTGCAACAATACACCTGCTTTAGAACATTACATTACAGTTTGTTCTACAAGACAATTCGCAACTTACTTCAAAAACAAATACACTTCGTTCTACATACTTTGCACTAAATGAGCTTCGCACAACTTGTTCCAGTCATACACTGTACGTGGAAAAAAAGAATACATAAAGGCATTGGTTCTCGCAAAAAATGGGGTTACCAAATGGGGATGGTGATGTCGTGCGTTCCTTGTTGATAGAAAAGATAAGTACGGCGATGGATCGATGGCGAGTTTACGAGTCGATGGCGAGTTCAAGCAATAATTGAAGAAAATCCAGCCGTTATTCGCGTCTGCAGGACTCGAAGGTCTGAATGTCATTTGCAGACTTCAGCGCGGGAGGTGAATCCGACGGTAAGTGTTTGGGATATATAATCTGAACAGCTCTCCTTTGAACCCGCTCAAGTTTGTTTCTGTTAAGCTTAGTGTAGAGGTCCCATAGAGTGCTGACCTATTCCAATTCAGGTCGCATAAAATAATAGGAACTAACAAGATTTACATCGATTGGCAGGACATTTACGTCGTTCATGTCTAAGAAAACCAATTTTCCGAAAGGCCGCTGAACATATATTGTCTGCATGCAAGTTACAAGACAAATTACTACTTATAGTAAGGCGCAAATATTCATAGCAAGAAACCTCTCTCAGACGTGAAGAGCCAAGCTTCTACGTATTATTTAGAGGACAGTTGTACGTGTAAAACGCATGCAGACAATCTTTTCTGCATTACGGATCATTCCCCACTTTGCGCCACGGATGACTATTATAAAGGTCTGAGCAAAGTTCATTTTGATCATCAAAAGAGTTAATATCACGGAACAAAACACAATCCTTTGCAAATAATATAATTTGTACAGAAGGGGTTATAACATTTACAATGTCATTAATGCATAAAAGAAAAACAATGGCCCCAGGACGCTTCCATGGAGTACACCTGATGTGACCTGAAGAGATTGCGAATGGTGTTCACTAGTGGCAACAAACTGTTCACGGTTAGTTAGGTAGTCTGCGATCCAGTTTACAAAGATTTCGGGAAGGCCAATACATTTAAATTTCAAGATCAGTTTGTCGTGTGGAATCCTGCCAAATGCTTCCCTGAAATCCAAAAACGTAATGTCAGTTGCCTATTCGTATCCAGACATGAGTGAAATGAGTGAATAATTGTAACCAGTTCTGTCACTGTCGAGGATCCTTTTCTAAAGCCGTGCTGAAAATTGGCCAGGATTTAATGCTGAGTGAGAAAATTTACAATTTGTGTAAGAATTATGCGTTCGATTAGTTTGCAGCAAGGTGAGGTCAGGAATTTGGGTCGATAATTTTGAGGCGACAACCGGTCACCTTTCTCTAATACAGGACTTACGCGTGCGGTGTTCCAGTAACTTGGTAGCATTCATGACAACAATGGAACGTGGAAGATTTCATGCAGGAATTTAACGACATGTTTGGCGTATCTTCTCAGGACCATTAATGGGAAATTACCAGGTCTGCACGACGTTTTGGAATTAGGAACCAGAAGCATTACAAATACACCACAATAAGACACGAAAGACACTTCGCTTGGGTGGAACACTTTAGCTGCTGGGTTCCGTTTTTGAGTATTTCTAGCGCCCCGTGAATTGACCACTGAGGCCATTCTGTTGCAATGAATTCTCTGTTTTATTCCTCCTCACCTTGCGCAGAGGAACCAGCGCTCGGTCGTCAACCCTTGTTTCGACGTCAAGTGTGACAACGTGCCCAGAAAGGTAAGCCTCGTTCACTGTGCGCCAAGTACCCGCTGTGGTGGCTAAGTGGTTAAGACGCTGTGCTGCTGTGCCTAAAAAAGTGGGCTCGATCCCCATCGTGGTGGCTGTTTTTATGACGGAGGCTAAAAGCGAAAACGACCGTGTGTTAAGATTTCATTGCCCGTTAAAGGTCCCCAGGTGATCAAAATTATTCCGCAGCCCTCATATACGGCGCACCTCATGCCTCGTGCAGCTTCGGCCCGTTAAGCCACACAATCAATCAATCGTTAGTCAAGCGGCGGTTACCAAATAAATATGTCAGGCCTTAATGCGTGACGTTAAGCCGAAAAGTTGGGCCTCCGCATGTGGAACGAGGACGTCAGGCCCGCGCACTCCTGTATTCACAGTCAAATCATATCCTTCCCATGTCCCCGGCCTCACGACGCGTCGCAGCCGATGGAGACGTTAGGCTTGAAACGATGGTTGGTGTATAGCTGCTGACGTTTTTTGTCGTACCATTGGGAAGGCTGGCGATCCAAAAGGCGTTCGCGCGGGATGCGGGAAGGGGGGCGGGGGGGGGGGGGGGGGGGTTAACGCGTAGGCGGTCAAACTTCGCTACCGCCATCTATTTGCATCCACTGCCGGGATGACATTTCTGGGAGCACGGTTCCTGTCTGGGATACCTTCAAAGCGCGCATCCACGCAAAGAAACAAAATTTCCGCGTCGAACAACAAAGCGTCCTTGTTCACTCGTTATCCTGGCTTAGACTGGAAGGCGCCCACGCATGCCTGAATAGCACCTATCGATTGGAGTTCAAAACGGGCTACGATACTTGGCGCCATAATGGGGCGTGAACGCTTATCGGGCAATAAAAAGTATGTTTCGCCGGCGTGTATTTTTTCTCCTTTGACGACCACACGGGCATTTTTGGTTTTCGCCTCCATCAGAAAAGCGGCCACTGCGGCCGGGAATCGAGCCCACGTTCTCGTTCTCAGCAGCGCAACGCGTTAGCCACTGAGCCCCCGCAACGAGCCTCAATCGGTTACCAGAAGACGGAAATACGATATTGTTAAACCGAAAAAGTGCACCATAAACTAGAAGGTTGAATACACAGCGGTATTTACGTCATAGCGAGTTTCGCAAGGTTTTTTCTGCTCCGAGGGGGCTCTCGGCAAGAGAGAGAGATTATGTTTAATGGTAGAAGGGAGGTTAGCCGAGACATTTTGCTTAGCTTGCTACGCCATATGACGAAGCAAAAAATATGACGGTGTGTGAATTAATATGAATAAATAAATAACTAAAAAACGTGAGGTGACAGCACCGGCCTTTCGATTTCGTGCGCGGGTAAACCCGTGAATTATCGTCATCAAAGCGCAGAGCAGCACATCGCGAAAGAGGTATACTGGCCAACGTTTACCCTGGGTATTTTTCTTCTCTGTTGAGAAGCAGGGGGAGAGGGGCCCGCTGGTTTGTAACGGCCTATAGTTAGGTATAGCTTGCAGCGTTGACGTGTAGCAATCTCAACCAGTACTTGCAGATTTTGCTGGTCGATATTTTGGGAGGGGGGGCATAATAAACCGCCATAATGTCGGCTTTTGTATGTCATTTGAGGTCGTGCCAAACGTATGACAGCTACGATTGCCTAAAATTGTTGCTGTAGCTTTGGAACGTGGATGGGCGGTTCCGTCACTCTACTGGGAATAATTCCCAATGCAGCATCAGAAAGGGAGATCCTGTGCACAATGATCCTGTGTTTCAGTTTCAGTTTCAGTTTTGTTATTCATTCCAAAAAAGTAGTACTATAATAGTATTATAAAGACGAGGGTCCCAAAGTTAAAAACTGTAACGGGACCCTCGATGAATTACAACGGACAATAAATTAGATCAAGTAAACAAGCAACATGTATTACGAGTGAATGGCAATCAATTATACAACATATTGGGGTGAGTAATAATTATAAGTTAAGTGACACATCAGGCAACGAAAAGCAACGCAACAGAAGAACAAAGAAAAAAAAGAATAAAAAACAAAAAAACAAAAAATCAAATCTAGTTCAATGGCGGACATTGTCCATCAAAAGACAATTATGTAAATTGCATAACCAAAAACCGAAAGCCCCCCCAAAAAGCCTATAAATAGGCAGCAAATAATTTAACAAAAAACGTTTATGCGACTTTCTGAATAATGACAAAGTAGACATCGATTTAACAGATAGAGGCATGTCATTCCATAAAGAAATGGCCGAAAAATACAAAGGTCACTTTTCCATGATTTATGTGCGAGGCGGGTAGCAAAAAGTTAAGGTTGGTTGCAAATCTGGTCACATTGTTGTTTCGTAAGAAAACTGGATCTATAAACTCAAACGGTAGCTGTGCATTTCGTGACTGAAACAAAAGGACGGCTATGCTACAAATAAATAACATACGAACAGGTAGGATTTTATTGTCTTCGAGTAGATCGCCTGCACTGGGGTAAGGTTAGCTATACGCCTCGAGCTTCGCGATCGCTGCGCCGCCTGCCGCCGCTTCTCCGCGGCGTTGACGGGATTTGCGCTGCGTGGCTGATAGGGGCTCGTGCAGTGTTTTGGTTCTGTTTCGGTTCTTTTAGCCTTTCCGCGCCCCCCAAAAAACTTGTTACGGTGGCGTCTATAGGCGAAGAGTACGTTTAGGTCACTTCAAAGCAGCTGCGTCTTCGTAGAGTATGAGATCGCCTGCAAGAGCTACCCGGGGACGCGGTTCTGCGCGCTTCGTCGCCGCTCTTCCGGGGTCGGCGACGGCAGCAACATACCTCCCTTGTCACCTCCAAAACATCAGGCACAAATGAATTCTACTGTCGCCTCGTTTAGACCTGATACTGGCACAATGAGAGGTTGGCTTCATTTTTCAGCGTGGACAACGAATGCGGCTTCGTTTCGAATATACACGTTGCAGAAAAATATGTTTCGGGGATGTGATTACCCAATCCCGGACAATAACTTATACCTTTTATAAGAATATAAACCATGCGAAAATGTTAAGTATATTCCAAGCGTCGTTAATATGTGGGCACACACGCCTTAATAGCAAGAACCAAGGCAAGTTAATGAAACCCCGGAAAAATAAATTCTGTGCAAGTGCGGAATTAAGAAACATAATAGCTCTAACGGAAATAATAAAAAAAAAACAGTGCAGCGCCTGACATTCAAAAGACGTTCGTCGAAACTTAAGCCAGGTAGGGTTTACTAGACCAACTATACTCGAAATGCACTGCTATTTCGCGAGACATTGGGGAGGGGGGGGGGGAGAGGCGGGGGACGCTGTGTACAAATGTGGAGCGGAATCAAACAATGAACGTTTTAGTATTCCCACACACAAATCTCGCGTTCACTTTCCTTTTGTTTTTAGATGCAGAGCATCTGATTCACTCGCCTTGTCCCTCCGGCGTCGTCGTCATCGGCGTTGTCCGCCCCTCCCCCATTCTCCTCGCCGCGCCAGCTGCGCTCTCCGCCGCTCACCCCCTCTCCTCTCCGATAGCGAACACTCTCTCGCGAGGGGCATTGGATTGGATTCGATTGGATTGGATTGGATTGGCTTGGCTTGGCTTGGATGGGATTGGATCGGATTAAAGTGGATTGTGTTGGATTATGTTGCGTCATAGCCGCGGCACGTTGCGTCATAGCCGCGGCAGACGCGCTGGGGCCGGCGCATGTGCAGTACTCTCTCTTCCGCGGTTTCCTCTCCTTCGGGCGCGCTGCGCATATAACCGGTGTGCCGTTCTCCGGCGAAGCAACATCCACGCTTGGCTCAAACACCTACAGTCCACACCGCTTTACAAGTACGCCAACGTCGTCATCGACTGGGACCGGCTTACGCAGTCCCCTCAACGTTATGCGCGCTATAAAACGCGGTCCCTTCGCCGCTCCGCCTATGCGTCGCATCTACACAGGGGTTCCCGCGAAGGGAGGTGGGAGTTTTTTTTCTACTTCAACGAAGAGCTGATCGCACGGCGGACGCATTTTTGGAAGTATACAGGGTAGGCTGTTCAACAAGCGATGAAAGGTGTCGTTGGAAGAGTGTGGTATGTGATAAGGCCCTCTGATTTCAGTTTCTGCTTTATTTTTCAGGCTCCCTGAGCTATATGACGATATTTCGAAGAAGCATCTAGTCGCGAACGTGTATTATATTCTAAGCCCGTCTCCGTGCCACTCGCAGAGGATACATGTAGCAGATTAATGTTTGCGGGCGCTCACCTCACGACAAGACGACTCTGTCGTGTGCTGATCCCCAAGTATAATTATGCATTGTCCATCGTACTTTTGTTGAATATTCCCGAAATTAACACAGACTGGCTTGTAAATGGTGGTGATCAATATCTGAGGTATAATATTGGCAAACGTAACTGGCGTGCTGTCAGGTATGAGTGCTCCGCTAATTATGTAAGCGCACAAAACCGATTTAAATCGTAGTGTATAGCCGTAGCATGAACATCTGAGGAATCGGTGGTTACGGAGACACGGCTGGTAAATTTAGGTCAGTGTAACTACAATCGGCTTCATCATAGGCCGGTTCCGCGACGCTGGCCTGTGACACACACCTGGCGCTTATACAGACCGAATATACCACACTAAGATCGCGTCAGAAACATTTACACCCTCGTAAACACACCCCATTTGCGAACAGAGTGACTGCTCCACATAAACATGGATTTCAAACGCCCGCAAATGGTAAATCTCAGTCGTAAACGGGCCGCAAAAGCAGCGGCGGCCCTGGGGTGGGGGGCGCGGACTCCCGCGACTGCTTTCGAAACGGGCCGCTAGGGGGATTTCAGTGGCGCCCCTACAGGCCGCGCTCGAGGCGTATAACAGGACAACTATTTTGGATTTACATACCTTCAGGTTTAATGTATCAAGATCCGTCACATAAAACTCCAGCGAGATTTAAAACATTCAAGTAAAATAAACCTTCAAATATACCTCTTCTGATAACTAGGGCGGCTGGAGATGAGCCGGCATCACCGCCATCATCATAATCATTACAATCACTGTGACCATTATATAGATAATTACAACAGCATAATATTTACAATTATTATCGCCATCAGTACATTGAAGCTTACTGCAGGACGAATGCCTGCCATTATGTTGAAAACTGTAATATATCGCTATGTACATATTGGGTCAGATCAAATTCTCTATGATTTTACACTTTGTTAACTGAACCAACCTAGTAATGACTGAATCAGAACGTCAGCTATGGGCCTTCTCCGACCATACACACCCCTCTACCGACATACACACCCCTCTATCTCTACACTGTGGTTACATTCTGATGATCGCCGCAGCGGTGACCCAGTGGCTTACACACTGCGCTACAGGGTTTCGAGTTTGATTAGATGCACGCAACACCACTTTTTCCATGGAGGACGTAACAAATGCGCTCCTGTGTCAAGGCAAAAATCAGGCATTCGCTACATGGTCTACTTTACAATTCGTAGCTCTCCCTAGCGGCGTACCCCAAAGCTCACGGGTTGCTTCGGAGCTTAAACTCCACTTTAATTTTATTTACCTCTCACCCGTCTAAAGGCTAGCATATCGGGTCACCACATTTTAGCCAATGTCACTCAGAGCAGCTCCAGCTGTAAAACTGACGTACTCCATGTTCCCTGTAGGTTTGCGAGCGTGATACTTGGGCTAGGCCTGTGCGTAGGCCTAGCGAAAATAAACGTTGGCGCGCATAGGCCTAATGCTCTGTCATAACTTTCTGACTAAAATTTCTGATTGACATGACCGAACTTTCTGTGTGACGTACTTTGTTCCGCAAAGTTAAAATTTGTTTACTAAAGCCTGCGAGAAATTTTTATCACGGGAAGACCCACTTGGTGGATGGTCTTCGTGCCGTGGATGTAGTCGAAGACTATTGTTAGACGAAATTCCTTCGGTCACCCGACTGCTGGGGGTTGATAAGGCTAACGGCCAGGACTCCGTAAATCTAATTCTTCCTGCCATTTCTATTTCACTCCCCACATTTTCTCGAGCTTTTAAAAGCAGCCAGGGCCATTTATTATCCGACGTGCCGTTGTTTCCGATCCTCCAGACTCAGCACGCTCGGCGCCTCTCCGCGTTTGCTACAAGTCCTCGGGTGAAGGCACGGTGAGTGGATACTTTTCTATGTTTGCCAACTTACGTTGGGAAAACTCCGGAAATGGTGTTCTGGCATAGGTGAGATAGCGGAAGCGTCACGCGGCGGAAACACTAATGCCAATTTACGATGGTCGAGCTGCACTTGCCGCTCCTTTGACTCAACGCGCTCGGGCTACAGAGGCAGGCTGGTATATGCTCGTGCTGTTTACGGAGCTGCACTTACTGTCCCCTTCTGCAGGGAGTGTTTCATTGTATTTCTTCAAAAATATACGTGCATAAATATTCTTTATGGCCCATAATCCCTTTTTTTTCTTTGTATCTCGAGATAAACGTAGGCATGTCCACTGCCTCAGCGTCCGACATTTTTTTATCAGTGGTTTATGGCGCGTTCGATAACGGCACGTGCAGAAATACATAACTGCTATGACGGAAGCTGTAGATCAGGGGTGCTATTCGAGAACGACCGAGTATACCTCAGTTTGAGCGAAACTCAGTACAACGAACCTCTGGCGATGCCCGTCAGCAGATTTACGGGCGGGAGTAAGGTGTTTTTAACTGTGATTTGTGGCTAGCCGAGGGTAGAAAGCCCTAAGAAGGCTTGGCGGAATCTTTCGGGGTGTTTTCGCCTTCCACTGCAGCGCGGTTGTATGCAAGTATCCAACTCCTCGACTTTAGTCCGCTTTTATGCTACCTATCTTTTTTATTACATGTCTATTTTTCTTCTGTGTTGTGTATGTTTTTTAAAATTTTTGCATCCTCAGGTCCTCAGGTTTCTGACATACGCTGCTGACTGACGTAGCCAGGGCAGAACGACGGGCCTAAAACTGCTTATGGGTACGTGCAACATTTGAAATATTTGCTACCAGCTCTTTGTTATCAAAAGTAAACGCTTTCCTTGCGTGAAAAAAAAAGCATTTCTTTTAAAAACAAGCACAGTTCGATGACAGCTTCAGCGCCTGCATTCTGCCGAAACAGCGTGCACCGCCGGTTCATACGGCCTACGAATACAGCGCGCTTCTGTATGTGAAGTACGTGCAGCTGATATTTAAGTAAATTTGAACTAGAATAAAGATAAAGCAAAGTGCTCAGTCAATAGCGGGGAACCTTGAAAACGATCACGTTGAGTGTAGGTGCTGCTTCATTGGTATTAAGTTTTGTTTGCTGCTTTGTTGGTATGAAGATTTCCTGGAACTTTTTGTTACTTTTCTTTTTTGCTTTATCCTTTCACCACTTCCTTTTCACGAAACTCTCCACTGTCAATGGGGCCGCTTTTATTAATTCAATTCAAACGTAATCAATTACTCACTCCCCCTTTCTGTTGTCTTCCCCATCCGGCCCCATATTTCCTGCTAAAAAGGCCGTGAAGGCTGGAGACTTCTGGCGGCGTTTCGAACGCACCATTGTTTTCTTGCGCGGCTGCAGCCTGTCTGTGCCATTTCGAACGCGTAATTTTTTCTTGCACGGCTATCTCCTTGGTTGTGTTATTTCGAACGCGTAATTTTTTTCTGGCACGGCTGGAGCCTCTCTGTGCCATTTTGAACGCGTAATTTTTTCTTGCAAGGCTAGCGCCTTTCTGCGTCATTTCGAATGTTAAATTTTTCTCTTGCATGGCTGGCACTTTGTTGCATTATTTCAAACGCGTAATTTTTTTCTTGCGCGGCTGAAGTCTTTCTGCGTCATTTCGAACGAAATGTTTTTTTTTTGTTGCGTGGCTGGAGCTTTTCTGTAGCATTTCGAGCACGGCATTTCTTTCTTGCGCGGCTTGAACCTTTGTGCGTCATTTCGAACGCGCCCTTTTTTTCTTGCGTGGCTGGAGCCTTTCTGAGTCATTTTGAACGCGCCATTTTGCCTTGTGCGGCTGAAGACCCTCTGCGCGATTTCAAACACGCCATTTTTTTTCTGCGCGGCTGGAGCCTTTCGTCAGCATTTCGAACTCGCTATACTTTTCTCGCTTGCCTAAAGCCTGTCTGCGCCATTTCGAATGTGTAATATTTTTTTTGCTCGCCTGGAGCCCTTCTCCATCATTTAGAAGGCGACATTTTTGTTGCTCAGCTGGAGCCTGCTTCGTAATTTTGAACATGGCATTTTCTTGCTCAGATGGAACGTGTCTGCGTCATTTAAACCACGCCATTTTTTACCGCAGATGTAGCCTTTCTGCGTCACTTCGAATGCATAAGAAAGGTGACATGAAGGCCTTGAAAAATTACAGGCTCATCAGCTTACTGTCAGTCATCCACAAGGTACTTACCAAGGTAATCGCTAACAGAATTTCTGCAACCTGAGATTTCAGTCAACCTAAAGAACAAGCAGGTTTCCGTAAAGGTTATTCAATAATGACCATAATCACACGATCAATCAGGTGATAGAGAAGTGCGCTGAGTATTCTAAACCCCTATATATAGCCTTCATAGATCATGAGAAAGCATTTGCCTCGGTCGAAACCCTAGCAGTTATTCAGGAATTACGGAACCAGGGGGTAGATGAGCATTATGTAAGAATACTAGAGGATATCTACAGTGGGTCTACAGCTACCATCATCCTCCATAGGGAGAGCAGTAAAATACCTATAAGGAAGGGTGTCAGACAAGGAGACACAATCTCTCCAATGTTATTCACAGCATGCTTACAAGAAGTATTCAGAACGTTGGATTGGGAACAGGTGGGAGTAAGGGTTAATGGAGAATACCTCAGTAACCTCAGATTTGCTGATGACGTTGCCTTGCTAAGTAACTCGGGGGACGAATTGCAAAGCATGCTTTCCGCACTGGGCGAACAGAGTAGAACCGTGGGCCTGAAAATTAATATGCAGAAAGCCAAAGTAATGATCAATAACCTTGGGACAGCACAGAAGTTTGGGAAAGGGGGTGAGTTAGTGGAAGTGGTAAGCGAATATATCTACTTAGGTCAAGTTGTGGCCCCGGATCCCAACCGTGAGGCAGAGCTAATTGGAAGGATCAGAATGGGGTGGAGTGCATACGGCAGACATTCTCATATAATAAATAGCAGCATACCATTGTCCTTCAAGAAGAAAGTGTATGACAGCTGCATCTTACTGGTATTCACCTATGGGGCAGAAACTTGGAGGCTCACTAAGAGGGTTCAACTTAAATTGAGAACGACTCAGTGGGCAATGGAGCGGAAAATGATAGGTGTAACATTAAGGGACAAGAAGAGAGCGGAGTGGGTCAGGAAACAAACGCGTATTAAGGACATATTAGTAGAAATTAAGAGGAAGAAATTGACGTTGGCGGAGCATATAATGCGAAGGCAAGATAACTGCTGGTCAATAAGGGTAACAGAGTGGATCCCTAGAGAAGGCAAGCGTTGCAGGGGGCGGCAGAAAGTTAGATGGGCAGATGAGATCAAGAAGTTTGCAGGGATAAATTGGTCACAGTTGGCACAGTACCGGGGTAATTGGAGAATAATGGGAGAGGCCTTTGCCCTACAGTGGGCGTAGATAGGCTGGTGGGGAGGATGATGATGATGATTTTTCTTGCTCGAATGGAGCCTGTCTGCGTCATTTTGAACGCCCCATTTTTTACCCGCGGATGTAGCCTTTCTGCGTCTCTTCGAATGCGTGATTTTGTTCTTGCACGGCTCGAGGCTTTCGCTGTCATATCCAACGTGCCATTTTTTATTGCGCGGCTGGAGGCTTTCTGCAGCATTTTGAACGTACCTTTTTTTTCTTGCGCGGCTGGGGCCTGTCTGCATCATTGAGCACGTGCCATGTTTTTCTTGTGCGGCTGGAGCCTTTATGCATTATTTAAAACGCGCCATTTTGTTCTTTGCGCGGCTGGAGCCTTTCTGCAGGCACTTCGAACGCGCCAGGTCTTTCGTGCGCGGCTGGAGCATTTCTGCGTCATTTAGACAAGGCCATTCCTTTTTTGCGAGGCTGCTTTTTTCGCTCACTATCGTAAAAACCAACCCAAGGAGCGTTACTAACTAAATGAACGCGGGGGCTGCTGGATATATATACGCATATTTTGCCTAAAGTATACCTGAAGTTTTCTTTGCGCTAAACTACGAGGAGATGTATGACAAGTGCGAGCGGTTCACTGGGTTCGGACGATTATGAGTATTTACACCACGGGGTTCTTCGAAGCCTCACCGTGACTGCCTGAAGCCGGTGCAGGAAGCTCTGCGTTCCACCAACAGGCTGCGCCACCTGATTCCGGCAGTCGCAGCCACCGTTAGCGAGCTCAGACAACAAGGCGAGCACATAGAGCGCTCGGCACTTAGAGGAACGGGCGATTACGATACTGCCTAATGCGATATTTGGGCGAAGCAGCAGTGCGCTGAGGCAGTACCCACTCGTGGGCTCTCTCTACGGAAGCTATGGTGAGCGTCTGTGGCGGCGACGCGAAGTGCGTCTCAGGAAGAGACCGCGAACTGCGCTCAAGCGAATGCACATCATAGTCACGCGCACACCTCCCTCACGTTTTCACCCCAGCATCGCGCCGTGGAGCGCCTCGTGCAGGCACAGAATTCTGCCCCCTGCACTTCCCCACTGCATACTTTCGGAGAGTGCTGGCTCGCACCGCCATGGGAGAAGCACCCTCCCCTCCCAATTTCGCGACGCTCTCCTACTTCGCTTACTTTCATGGTTCGCTTTTTATTTCACTCGTTCGCTCAGGCCATCGTTCTCTCGGCTACGCGGACAACCGGCTCACCCCAGAGGCGGCCGCCAAAGGGCTGCACCCTAAAAAGTAAACCTAGTTCCACCGAGTGTGAGAGCTCTCCTAACAGCGGAGCGACGGGTCGTCGTTACGAAGATTCCGCTTAGCTTGAACTTCTTTCGTGTGCGTAATGTTGGAATCGTTTTACCGGCAAAGTGTCATGTTAATTTTTTTCTGAATAGTTCCAATAAAACAACAGTTACAGCCGTTTCCTGTAACCATACTGACCCTTTAGACGGCCATGTAGTGACACCAGACTAATTCTGCTAGGTTATGATTTCTTTGTCATTAACTACCTTTAAAACGTAAATAAAACTCGGTGTAAGAGTAAAGTAGTCTTGGCGGCTAATTGTCATAAAATTTGTTTCGGGATACTTTTCATAACACAAGAGCTACAGCCGCTTTCTGTAATCATAGTCCCTCCGCAGAAAACCATGCTTCAGTGAGGAATAGGCAATGCGGGAAGTAAGCTTATAAAGGCAAAGCTTAAACCTGTCGTCACGTCTAAACGCAAATGCATAACTGGGAATACATCTTTAAGAACAATCTAAGCTGTCGCATCGAGATGTGAAAGCCACAACTTTCTTATTTTTACACTTTTATAAATTTTTCTGTAATGGGAACCGGTTTTTCCAGGTTGGAGAAACCTGTTTCGAAGGATGCGTGACACGACATCAACAGAGACGAATGTCAACGCCTGCAGTAGAAGAGCTTCGCTGTTAAAATTGCTTGGTCATAGGACCTTCGCTCTATTGCCAACAATTTCTAAGCTGCGTTCAACGCCATGCCGGAGGTCAGGGCAAACTTACAAACATGTGCAATGCATAAAATACGATGTTGGGCCAGTTGTAAATGAAAGGGACATTTGAAGTATGATGTATTAAAACAGTGGTCAGCAACCTTTTGAGTCGAAGGGCCGAATTACATGAAGCCGACCCGGCGGAGGCCGGATGGCAGATTGGGGGGAAGGGGGGGGAGTGAATAGCGGAGGGGCTGGGCGCAAACAGAATTTTCCAAAACTTGAAAGCAATCTACAAAACAGGAATAGAAATCATACCCATGTCTATTTTCAGCACGACTGTCTCGTTTTGAACCCATTTGAGGTCAAAAGTAACAAGTCGACCTTCAGATAGGTAGGGAGGGAGAGGGGTCTAATGTGGGCCGCAAAATGGTGCCCCGCAGGCCGCAGGCCGCAGGTCGCCGACCCCTCTTTACAGCGTGTAAGAGGGTGCGCTTTTGTTCGCAGCGAGAACAAAAAATGTTTTCCATTTGCTTTCTTTTGATTCCTTCCTTCGAGTACCGGATTACCCAGCTCTTGGAAGGTCAGCGGCCCGGCAGTGCGCTGTAGCAGACGACGGAGCAGCTTCTCCCGTCTCGTGTGGTCAGTGTGGATATGTCTGATGTCAGCAATTCTCGCCACGTCTCGGCGTCGGCGCTTCGCTGAGCGCTGCGGCCACGTATTCACCGGTTCCATTTAACAGTTGACCGCTCTGTACACCAATGCACCAACCCTACTTTGTGGGTATGTATTTTTTTTTCTTAGAGCAGCAGTAACTCCGGCGTTTCGCTTTCCGTTTCGCTTTGAGGTGTTACGACGTCAGTCGGTGCCCTCAGCTTGACGTACAGTAAGTGCCCTAAGTACTTTCTCCAATGGGTACTTGTTTACGACATTAGACTTCAAAGAGCGACGCTAGGCTAATCATTCTATGTTAGTTTTAACGTTGGGCAACATTAAATTAGACACTTACGAAGCGCCAGACGGCGTAGGATACATAGGATATCTACCGGCGATCACAGGAGGACTAATTTAACCCTCAAAGCCTCACGTTAGGCCTAACGTCCAATCATAGAATACTCGCGTCGGCCCCTTCCTCTTTAGTGCATGCGCGTCAACACTTCAGCAAGTTAATTATACAGAATCGAAAATGAAAAAGCCTCCCAAAGAGCGGATTTTCTGCCTACCAGAAATCGGCCTAGGCAGGCTAGAATTTTTCCGCGCTAAAACACCATAACTAAGGAACGGAGAACGACAGGCATATGTCGAACGCAGGCAAGGAGCACGCGGGTATATTGAGACGTCGGGGCAACTTAAATGTTAACAGTGCCCCAGACTGGCACTCAAAGAAGGCAAGACAATATAGTCGTTGCTATGCTCTCGAAGCCTTCGTTAAGGGATTGTTTGCTTTCATTTGTGTGGATACCGATAGCTCTGTCTGTCCACCATCGGTTCCCCCAGAGATGCGCGGTTCGTAGCTGTATACACTGTATCGTATAGGACAGAACGAAGGCTCGGAGGAGAATTGCCGCAGTTGCCTTTAATCGCCTGTCTGCCTCTCGCATTCGTGAGATGTGTGTTACGTTTGTGCCTTCCCGTTTGTTTTCAAGATCTCTTATCTCGGCCTTTCTACTTTCTATGTTTTACCATTAACTACCCTCCATCGTCCCTACACGCTGGAAACGCAAACTGCAGTGGCACAACGGCCGAGGAAGGTCGGAAAACGCAATTCTGAGAGTTGCTAACGCCCAAGCATAAAAGCGAGATAAATCGCTGTTTCCGAAGAAACAGAGTCGGTATATAGGGAAGAGACTCCGATGGCGCCGGGGTTGAGACCGTAAAGAAGCCGTGGTGGCCGAAACAGCCCGCTAGTGTGTTCCAGTGCTTCAGAAAAATAATTACTCGGTGCAAGAGCGGCGTTATGGGCTGTAGGGAAAAGGCAGCATGAAAAATACGATAAAGCGCCACAAAGCACACGTTCGTTGCAGTTTACCAAGTGGTGTGTGTTTCTGTTGGGTGGACCCCAAAGGTGAACTAATGTCCCCTTTGCATGAAACGTGGGGAGGCTGCGATTTCAAATGTACTGATCTGTCTGTTGTGACTGCGTTATTATTTTGGACAGGAAAGGGCATCAGACAAGGCTTACACGAAAAGGCTTGAGAATGTTTAATGTAAAATTGGTTATTGAAATGCGCGCGTCGGTGAAAGTTGAAAGAACGACGTCAGCGGTGTGCTGGACACGCAAGAGAAAAGCTCACTGTTGCGGTAACCTCTAAGAACCCACCGGAAAATGCAGTGAAGATGCTCCAAAGTAGTACAGCAGATGGCGGGAATTTCAAAAAAGCACAGGGAAGAGGCATAAAGCTTTGGGGTGTCATGCGAGCTTTTTGTATCCTGTAAAAAAGCCATATTCAGCTCAGATGTCTTTAACTACGTAAATCGTGATTGCGAACATTTACGGAGGGTGTTCTAACCGCGTTTCTGGTACGTTTACCGACAGTTTCCTACATTCGTTGCCTGAGTAGGCTTTTTGTTTTACCGTATAATATCTGGTACAACTCTTATTGCTACACCGTATAACTGATTTTTTTGGACTTAAAAGCTGATTGCCAGATGCATGCGGCATTGGAGTGTACACTAACGTTGTAGGAACCACGTCTTGTGCTGCCTTAGGCTTCATGCGAAGAGTAAAATTTTCAGCATTTCGGAATATTAAAGATGCGAATTCTATGGCTGTCAACACTGTATAATAAAAATTTTCTTATTTAAAAAATATTTATCCCACTGTATTCGAATTCATTGTCATTTTGTAGTATAAACAAGTTACACGCAAAAGCGGCCAGAGGTGTCGCTCACACCTCACTACCTATACTCGAATGCACCAATCCCTACTCAGAAAGCGTGGACAACAGGTAAGATAGCTTCCACCAGAAAAGCCGAGTTAGCGAGGACTTACATTATTAGGGGCCGTTTGACAAGCATTTCTGAGTCATTTCCCCTGCGTACAGCATCTGCCAACGCTTTCACAAGGGCAATTAAATCAAGCACGGCGTGCAAAAAGCGTCCGTTTAGTGTAGTGGACATGCCTGTTCTTTTGCATAGCTGGATGCAAACGTTGTTGGTCCGTCCAGTTGTCGATGAGTTTCTCTGATCTTTTTCATTTCTGCAATATTCAGGAATTCCTTAATTCACCAAAGCTGTTTATCAGTATTACGTAGAGATACGTTGTTGCACTGGGGTATACACACCTCCGCTGAACCAGGCCCAAGGCCGCAAAGTCACGTTCGTTCATTAGTTGTGTAATGATCATCTGCATATTATGGTTTAACTTATGCGCGGAAGTTCTTTGTTGTCCGTCATGACAGTGACACTTAGGCCACTGCCAAAGCTTTCATTAAAAAAGAGCTCCACAAGATACACTTTCTGTATGCCATTCCATTTTACCACGTGACCTTTACACACATCGCAATGACGTCAAACTTCGAGCCAAGTTTTCCTCTTGCAAGAAAGGGCGCGCTTCTCTTTTGTGCTCGATTCATGGGTGCGAGAGGTCGCTTCCTGTAACAAGCACACTTTTCGACTTGACTAAGCTAACCCCCTTGTGTTTTTCTGTTTTTCCTAACCTTACCAAACCTCGCGCGACCTGAGATAACATTTTTTAATCCAAAAAGGTATCTTACTTGGACCACTTCAGTAAATAAAATTAAATGAAAAAGTTGCGGAGACATGTACGTTTGCATCCGAAGATGCAACGCGTGGTAGCGATACTTCCACGGACCTTTTCCATACGCGGCTGCGGCATTTCCGGTCTGTGCTTCACGACCGCAAAGGGTTACCGAAAAGAGCAAGGATAGCAAAAAGGTTTTTTGATCGCCGTGTCCTAGGAGAAACAAAGACTCTCCGCGCTTCTGCGGCTTAAAATGTGAGCGTGAAAGGTTGTAAATGTGAGGAGTTGGACAGTTTGAGCGAGGAGAAGTCAGTGAATAAAAATGTTTATTTTGTGATGTCTAAGCCGGGCTGCACAATTTTGCTTTTTCAAATAGAGGGAGAGAAGTAGAGAGAGAGAGAGGGAGAGAGAGGATCGTTGTTCAGGAAGAAATAGTTGTCTACAAAATTGGGGTAAAGAGATGGCAAGGAGCTGAAACGTGGAACCTGAGACGACAGCACCAGATGCAGCCGCTCCTTCCCTTGCCGTCTCATTCAGCTCGCGCTGATCTTGAGGTAACAAGCTGGTCAAATCTGCCTCCCATGCTTCGAATTGATTGATTGATTGATTGATTGATTGATTGATTGATTGATTGATTGATTGATTGATTGATTGATTGATTGATTGATGATTGATTGATGATTGATTTGATTGATTGATTGATTGATTGATTGATTGATTGATTGATTGAAGGGTTTAACGCACCGACGCAACCCAGGCGATGAGGCGCGCCGTAGTGGAGGGCAACGGATTAATTTTGACCACCTGGGGATCTTTAACGTGCGCCGAAATCTCGTACACTCGAGCATTTTTGCTTTTCGCCTCCATCAGAATCGAACCCGCGACCTTGTGCTCAGCAGCGCAACGCCTTAGCCACTGAGCCACCGCGGCGGGTCCATGCTTCGAGGAAGTGCAATATGTTCTGTTTGAGTTGTTCTCCCCTGCCATACTCTAGGACATGGCTAGGTAGTGCGCAAGAGGGTGGCTTTTTCCCCTATTTAAGCAAATTTCTAATTCAATGTCCCGCGTTCTCCCGAACACCTTAACGAACATGGATTTTGAGATAATTGTGTTGGTTTTTTCGTCCACAGAGTTTGTGATTCTTCGGCATTAAGACCTCGTTGTAGCAAGGGGAAAGATTTTGTTTTTAGGCATAGGATGATGATTTGTTCTTAACGTTTTTCGAAAAGGCTAGTGTGGTAGTCGTGGTCACAAGGAGCATGGTATGTGAGTTCGTGTGCCTCTTGCCTAGCGCGTCGTTCACTTTCCGGCCATTGGATCCGGCTCTCCAGGTGACGTCGTTAACTTTCTGCATTATGGATGGGGATATCTTACCGAAGCGCTTAGTATTTTGACTCCAAAAAACTGTGTAATGTCCTTTGTGAGTCTGTAATGATGTTAGACTTTTATTTTATACTTCCGCTATTCGGATTGCCAAGAGCATGGCTCCAACTTCCACTTCTTTGTTCATGTATGTTGGAGAGTCATGTAGTCGCAAAGATAGCCAGAGTAGTCAACTAAGACAATTGGGGCCTCGTGCTTTCGTGCATGCCGGAGTCGGTGTATACTGTGGTCTCATGACATTGAAACTTTCCCCGAATTCACTTGAGCATGCCATACCGCCCCTCCTTGTGTAGGATTGTATCCGTATTTTTGGTAGAGGAGAGTTTATATGCGGGGTCGCAGGATCGGTTCATGTCTATCCCGGCGTGCAGTCATTTCCTTTGAAAGGGGCGGTGTCTTTTCTTTTATGTTTGGGCGTGCCTGTTTGTTTTCAAACGGGATACGATGGCCCCTCCCGATTTTGTTTTTACATCCGCTTTCTTGGTGCTAGGAGAGAACATTGTTTCTCCGATTTCTTGAAAGGCGTTAGGAAGACACAAGATGAGGACCTGTTCATCGTCATTATCACCAACATCGTAATTACGACGACTGCAGCATGATGGCCTGTCCCACTGACCTTCACCCGCTTTTATCCTGCGCTTCCCGAGCCCATTCTTCGCTCCGAATACTGTTATTTCACCCCTCCATCGAGTAAACGTCCGTCCTCTTCTTCGAGACCCGCCTATGCATGTTCGTTCTGTTGCCCTGCTGGCTCACCCTTTTAAATGCAGAGCATTCCTTTAACTCACGATGTCACCCGTTCTAGTTGTCCGTCGTAGTCCGCACCCCTCTCCCTACACTATATAAAAAAGGGCCCATCTCCCCGCGAGGGGGACTCGAGTAAATGCGTCGCATAGGGGGTGGGTGTATTGCGTTAACGTTTAGTGTTTGGGGAGTTGGTGGTAGTGAATGCGTTGTATCAGCAGCTTCTTGACGTAGTTTGAATGAGTCAAGGATATAAGGCGCGGTCGTAGCCATCCATTCTGTGTCGGCTTTGTGGCGCAGTGGGTAGAGCGCCATGTACCTTGCGTTCCGCCCGCAGAGTCGTGGGATCGAAACCTGGCGCCGGTAAGTATTATTTTTTAAATGCAGAGCATTTCTTTAACTCACATGCAGCGTCCGATGTCCGTCAGCAACAGCTCAGCGCGCAGGCGCTGCATTTAAAAAATAATACTTACCGGCGCCTGGTTTCGATCCCACGACCCTGCGGGCGGAACGCAAGGTACATGGTGCTCTACCCACTGCGCCACAAAGCCGACACAGAATGGAGGGCTACGAACTTGACTCATTCAAACTACGTCAAGAAGCTACTGATACAACGCATTCACTACCTGTGGGCGGAACGCGAGGTACATGGTCCTCTTCCCACTGCGCCACAATAGTCATACCCACCTGCTAATAAATGATGTCACGTGACCACGTAATTGCGTCTCCTCATTTAATTACAATACAACAACCAACAGCAACAAGTGCAACAACATTAACGTAACGTAAACTACTTAACGTCGTGCGCCCCCGGAAATGCTCTGCATTTGATCGTGCCCCTCGCGAGGGGGATGTTTTTTTTAGCTCATCACATTCGTCAAAATTGTGAAAGTGAGATCGTGTTTTTTTTTTCACTTTCTTTGGTGCGAGGAAATTTGTGGTACGGCAGGCTCTGCAGTATTCTGGTCATGGTCAGTGGTTGCATGAGTCCTGTCGTTTCTTTTGTCTTTTTCTTGCTCATTCTTGGTTGTACATTTCGTTTGTGGGCAATAATTGGTTAAAGATTTTCTGTTTTTGCGCGATTGTGAGTTCGAACTACCCGCTTGTGTAGACCCGCGCCGAGCATTGTTCCGTGGCGGTTTTCGGTGAGGATATTCGTACCCATTTTAGGGGATTTTTAACCTATCCGCGTGGCGCCATCTGTCATTTACAAAATCGAGCTTTCAGCGGAGACATAACCGTGGGGAAATTGAAAATTATTTTGAAAACTTGTATGATTACAGGCTATATAGTGGGCTTTATTTTGGCTTTTTTCGGCGTATAATCTACGCCTTCCTTGATTTTTGAGAGACCGGGGTTAATCCTTTGTCCCGTGTTTTAGTTAGGTCACCCATGGCTGGTGCCGGTGGAAGACCCGGCGGAAAACACAGTGCGGTGGCTCAGTGGGTAAGGGGTTGGACTGCTGAACCCGAGGCCGCTGGTTCAATTTCCGGCCATGGCGGTCCTTTATCTCATGGAAGCAGGAAACAAAAACGCCAGTGTGTTGGGATTTTGGCGCACGTTTAAGATCCTACAGCAGTCAAAATTGTTCCTGTAGCTTCCACTACGACATGCCTCGTAGCCCACGCGTAGCTCCGGGCATGAATTACCGGAAATTTATATTTTGGTCTTCTGGTGAAAACCCGCTTTGGTGTGATGACGGAAGTTGCGGGCACGGCTGGACACTGTGTCTGCCGAGCAAGCTACCACCGACTGGACATAGTACAAACGTCACCGCGCAGGCGCGGCACCTTGTGAAAACGCGTCTTTTTTCTTTCTTATCTGATGTCGCATCATTGTCGTCCTTTCCAAACTTCTGTTGCCGTAGCGCCACATTACAGGTTCGGCGGAGCCCTCAAATCTTGCTGCCGCAGTCGTACCTTCCGGGTGGCATCGGTGACGTGTTTCCGTGTACGCCCGATGAGCACGGCTGATAGCGCACTGCTGGGAGCCACAGGGGAATCAAAAAATGAGCCTAATGACGCTATCGCGTTAAAAGTCGCACAAAACGTGTCCGACGCGTCACTTCCTTGCGGCGTTACGCGACCTAGCACACAGATGGAAGAGTATCGGACGAGGTATGGGGCACACGTAATTATCTCGGCCAAAAATAAGATAGGGAAATCGCGTGGCCTATTGAAAATACGGAATATAAAAACCGTTGCGGACGTAAACCCCCGTGCAGTGTGAAATTCGAGAAAAATTACGTGTCTTAAAATTTAACAAAACTCGCTGGACAGCGCAAAAAACAAAGACTATACACAAGAGAGGATACAAAACAAGTTGAAAACTAGCGCTTGTCCAGTCTCTTTTCTTGTGTATAGTCTTTGGTATTTGCACCAAACATATTTAAGAATACGTGTCTTGCTGCGTTGGTGTGGTATACGGTATATCGTTCTCATGTTATCCTGCGACCGTGTGTATACAGTCCAGACGGGCAGATACATGGACTATAATTTACGGGAGCGCGATAGACCGATGAAAGAGAACACGTGCACGAAATTAGCCAGCCATTGCAAAACGTGTGGGTGTATGCAACAGTTTGAGTGCATGATCGAGTGGGACGTATAGTCATAGACCAATGAAATACGAATACAAAAACATGAACCAAAAGGCGCAAAGCAGAGAAATGCGGTTTGTGGGGGACAAATAATGGCGCGCTATAGGTATAATTGGAAAGCCACGTTTCCGAAGTTTTGTTTTGAAATTAACCAAGCGTTGATTTTGCTTGCATGGAAACAAATTGCGCTATTTGTTTGTTTTGGTTCATATTTTTGTCATCGCGTTTCGTGTGCTCTATGGGTGTACAAACGTAAGAACCAGCGCGTGCGTGAGATCGCCTGGGTGTTTTTTACCAAGCGATACCCCACCCCTTCTTTTAGCCAAGCGTTGCTTGCCCTCTCAGATGGCGAACTTGCGTATCTCGATAACAAATTTCTTCTGACGTGAGGTAGTGTGATTTTGAACAATATGTATTCTGTACATGGGCGGCGTGGTTGTTATTCTACGGATAAGTTACTCGTTCTTGTTCCGTTCAATACATTTACTTGTTAATCAACGCCTCCTCCGTTGTCTTATTTATCACCGTGTTTCGTCTGTTTAGCGCTGTATAGTAAGATGAATCCGTACCAAACTGCTCACTGTTTTCGCTATTCTGCGATGTAACACTACACCGCAACGTGATGCTGGGGAACGAGTTGCAAAAAAGACTCACACCACAGGAAAGTTGGCGTTACGCTGCAGCACGGGCCTAAAACAAATTTATCGACCAGAAAAATCTTTTGCAGCATTGCTTACTAATTACAGTTACAATTCGGGCCCGAGGAGGGTAGAGCTGCACGGTAAGGCAACGCTAAATAATCACATTAGTTTGCGTAATCCCCTGCAATCTATTCTATAAAACATACACAATCATTATGCTCAAACACTGATTCAGTTCAGTGCCTAGCAAAAGAACCCAGCAGGTTCTTCCAATGCAGCGCAATCGTGCACTTCGTGGTTCTGCATAAGACAAGGTGAGAGCAGTGTAAGGGTCATGAATGAAGCAGCCCCCTCATTCCAAAGTGCCCCATTCAGGCTTCATTCCGCCTTTTTCCTCAACCCCCCAAATAGCACTCTCAGCAGTTGGTCTCCCCACTCGCTCCTCTTAAGCCACACAACCCCACGTCGCAATTTTCCGCAATTTTCTGCGATCGATCGCAGGGCCTTTTCTTTTGTACTCCGTACCGAACAGCTATCTCAGCTCACCGTGGTATAAAAGCCGCCTCGACCACGGCCGAAACCGCAGAAGGGGGGCGCATGCTGGGGTTGGGGGTGGGGGAGGAAAAGGCCTGTAATAAATGAACCGCGGCCACCAAACCTCGCGCTACCGTCCTTCCAAATTCACTTTCGTGATAAATAGCTCTGCGAGAACCTTTCGATAAGCCGCGCGGTAGCTCGCGTCTTCTCGGCCGTAGCCAAGCGATGCGGTAATTACACGCGGAAGGTTTTCGCCAAGAAAAAGGGGGAAAGAGCGCGTGAAAAGTCCTCAGGGTTTAGCAGCAGTCATAAAAGGCACCCACCAATGCGGAGGAAATAGAGCCCGTGTGGTTACAATGAAAGTGTTCAGTATCTCAACAGAGTTATACTCGAGAACGAAGCTGAAGGGTTGGAGGAAATTGGAGCGGTGGAAGAGGCTGTGGTAATACCAGTCCCTTTCACTTACACCCTGCCTGCTATATTTGTTGTTCCCTGAATTCACTAAAAAAACTCCTGTTCGGGTTTCCAATCGTGGTGCGATCTTTTAATTGAAATGAACGAGTAGCTGCCAAATTTTCTCCTCATCAGAAGCTTCGCGAGCTAAAACGTTTGATTCCGTTCTTCAAGCTCGTCGCCTCGTTTCTAATCTAAATGAGGTGCAAGAAACTGACAGGACGAGGGGAAAGTGAGATGAGAAGTCCAGCGAGAAATCCAAATACAGAGACTAAGGAAATGGAAGTGATGGTGAGGCCAAATCTATATATATATATGTATATATAAATGCTTGCCTTTCGAAGGCTATCTGAGCCACACTCCTGCCTTAGATTTCCTTTGTGAACCTCCTTTAAAAACCGTGAGGTTTCGATTCGGGGAGCACGAAGTCGTCCATCAAGAAAAATGAGTTTTCCCTGCAGTACTCGATTACTTCTTCGGTGCCATTTTCTTTTCCAATGTGGTGCAGTGGTATCGCAACGTGCTGAAGAAATCTCCCCGTGTGGCAACAACGCAGCAAAAATAGGCAGCAAACAGAAAAAAGAACACGGTATGGGCGCAGTTTGTCGGGGACGTTCACGCTAGGCGTATTGCCGTGAAGAGGGGAATAAGGATGGTGGTATTCCCCATCCTTGGGGTCCGCATTGTGATTTTCAGCCTTTCTGCTTCACCGAGTTCATCATTTTTATTTCGCGCGTTTGTCTTAGGTGAGGAATAAGGCCGAAAAGTACGCGCAGGTTCGAATATGCTGAGAGAAATAAGAAACACAGCTCCACTTGAAATCAGGAAAGCTCGATCCTCATATGCTTCGGGGAATGGTGGTGGAATCTGCTTCCGCGAGTATTTTCCCATATGCTTTCGTTCTCCTCGCGCCCTTCTGAAATGCCCCACTCTAAACGCTGCTGCATTGACTTTGACGTTTCACCAAGTCTTTTTGTCGTTGTTTGATAAAATCAGTTCAAGGCTGCAAAATCTGAAGTGAATGCAAATGGCAACAGACCAAAGTGAAATACTTACCCGAATACTACTCCACGTTAGACAGTGGCCGGTGAACAATGTTTCTTTCTTTCGGTGCCTCCTATTCCTAACCAGTGTTGTCGCGAAGCTTCGGTGCCGGCAGCGTTGACAAATGGAATGTCAGGGGGCGTATACTAAAAGGCCCGCTGGCTTGGCCCATTTTCAGACTTGACACACGACGATTACTTCACCGCGAGGTCAAACCCTTGAGCCTGGGGTTGGGGGGGGGGGGCGGTTAAAGAACCGGAAAACAACCCTGGTAGGTGTACAGAAATAGTATATGGTTTAGCAATGTAAATATTGCCCCCTATTTCCCTTCTCGGACAGTTTTCTGTTCAGATTTCTTCGCAAGAAGTTTTGTACAGCATGTTCCATACCAATGCTTTTTGCGTTTTCTGGCTGGAGCACAGAAATATAAATCAACGTCATTGTGAGCGTGCAATGCGCCGCTGAGGACGAAGCTCTTTCCTGATCAATGCTCCTTAATCCAAACTTCCGCAAGCAGAATATTTTGTTCACACAAATTCAATAATCATATAGGGCGCGGTGGCAGGAGAGAGCTAGGCTTTAGAGGACACAGAGGATAGCGGGTGCTTTAGAAGCCTTACCATACCTTCCTAAATAAGGAAGAGAAAACCGCGAAAGCTTTCTCCCATCAAAAATGCGTCGAAATGGTGTCAAAACCTTCGCTAAAAGTGCGTCCAATAGACCACCAATCCATCAAAGACCTAACTTGCAAACGAAGAAGGAACCAGTGCGACGATTTTTGTGCACTAAGTAAACGCATCTACTAACGATCTAAATGTATGTCGATACGGGGTTTCTGGGTTGAACATATGTGATTGAACTCCTCCTTCAGGATCTATGCATGTATGACCTTAATTAGAACGGTTTTTTTCGCCATTTTCAAGTACCTGTTTCGACACAATGGAACCGGGTGTCACGCACACACTGTATGTCCAGAGATCTTATCAGAGCTCTTCGGTTGAGGAACTGGTCTATGGGGAAATGCACTAGCTTTTTGGCAGGATTCCATCGGTCCACTTGACAAAGCTTCTGGTTTAAAAACAGTCAAGGTGGATGCCAGTGAACAGGACAGGTTAGTTAACATAGGTGAGTTGAAGCAGTCTCAAGGGAGGTGGGTTCTGGTGTTCTTGGCGTGTGCCGCTTTAACCATTTAAAAGCCGTGGTGTGTTGATGACCGCGTATTGCTGGTATGAAAGTTGACAAGCTGCCAGGGACGACAAAATAAGAGCCGAGGCAACAATGTTGCGATGGTCCTTGGACGCGACCGTAGCTGAACGCTACCGTAACTTCAGTGGCTGTAGGGCGGGGGGGGGGGGGGGGGGATGTAGGCGAGCCCCCAAGTTACTTGCAAAAGGCGCAGGCTGGTGTCGAAGGTGGGAGAGCACAAGGCGCAGCAAATCTCTGTAGTCGCTGACAGGTAGGAGGATGTGGAAGTACCAAAAAAGGTGTTTCCGGTGCACTGGGAAAGAGAAGCGTGGAATAAACGCCTGATTGAACACGCTGCGAATATAGAAGCTTGGACGCGACAGTATGAGGCGAGGCTCGACAACGTTTAGCTGTGAAGAAAGCTCCGATGGGCCGATCAGTTTACTCAACTTGGTCGTTGTACGGCGTTTGGCCTGAAGCTGTTCTCTGACGGGTAGTGGTTAGATGATGTAGTAGTGCGGCGACGAGCGGAGGCTCCAACTGCTGGCTCCGGTCAGTGATGGTGATTATCGGAAACTCAGAATGTAACACCCACGGTGAAACAAGAGCTGAAACGACCATGGGCGGAATAACACCCGGGAAGAGGTCGGGCCTATAAGAGGACCGTGAAAATCAGTCATAGCAAACCAGTACGTAACCGAAGTTTTGGCAGAGTTACAAGGGGCCGACGAGACGAACGTGAACAATGGCAAAGCCTTCATCCTGTTGGAGAAGGGAAATGTTCCAGGTGCACTTCCGCACGCATACACTGACACGAGCGCGGGAACGTGCGTAGTCTCAGATGTTCTCAGCTGCACTGGCTCAACTGAGAGCCATGGATGAACATTTGGTGGGAACTGCACCCTCCGGAAGAAATTCATTGGTGTGACGGAATTTGTGATAAAACGAGATGAAAATTTTCAGACGTAAGAAACGTAAGAACTAACCGACTAAATCACAAACGCTCCTGATGAAAGGTAGTGAAACTTAGCAATCCTAGGAACTGACCGGCTTCATCATAGCCCCTACTCATAAAAAGAAACGATGCCCGGAACTTTGGGATGTGTAGAAATGTCAGAAGTGGTCAAAGTCCGGCGCAAGAAATTTGCGGCAGGAGCAGAAAACTCGCTTTTAGGGGCGTTGGTGACGAAGCTGTGAGAAGCGATTTGAGCAAGTACAAGGTTATTAGAAACAGATGGGTTAAGGAGACGGAGTGGCCAGCAGAGAGGTTGCGTCTAAAGCAGCTCGTACAACCAAAAGCTGTTAGGTGACCAGGTCGGAGCTGCCCAGCGCCTCCTCCCACTGCTCGCTTCTGGTGGAGGATCTTGAGGGAATTCCGACATACACTGGGTGAGCGATGCCTACGCCCCACAAAGGGGACACTCAGGAGAGGAGAATTCTGACGCGGGAATATGACGGATAAGTGATCTAATTGGGAAGACCCCCGTTTGAATCAGTCTCCACGTTCGTACTTGATGTTGTGGAAGAGATGCATAGGCTGCTGGGTAGAGATGATGGGTGAGACGGTAAAGCTCTGTGATGTCGTTAAAAGTACTTAGCTTTTCTCTGGTGGATCTGTTGCCTTGTGCGGAGGGGGGGGGGGGGGGGAAGGGGTTCATGCTAGCTTAGTGTGTAATCTCTCGAGCCGCCATGTGGGCGCCCCATTTCCCTCTAGCCTTGAATGCACAGGGGCCCAAACGAGTTCCACCGAGACAGCGCGATTTGGGGGATTTTCGCTGTAGAATTTCGGGCACATTCGTGGAGATATTGCCTCATCCGAAAGTTTAAATGGCCAGTTTCGAATCTGTGATTATGAATCTGGGTTGTGGCCAATAAGTAAGAGCCAGGGCTATTTCCACCTCTTCCGCCTTAGTTGGGGAATCAGCGCGGATGGTGATTGCATTAACTGGGGTGGAGTGCAGGGGGCTGATAAGCAAGCCACAGTGCCGAGTGCCACATTCTCCAGCTTACTTCTATTTCCTCTCCAACCTGGTTTTTCTTCCTGCGTGCTCATGGGGTTGTGCCGGTGGAACTCTTCGAAGAAGGGACCACCGAATATTCCTTTCTTCTGGAAATTGAAGGTGTTGTTTTCAAAAAGCAATCAAGACAATTTCTTCCCAATCCGTCGTCGGCTGCTCGATTGCTTCACAGGATTCATGTTAGCGTCCTTATAGTTGACAGCAGTATTATCCATGAGAACATCGAGGTCCTTTTCAAGACCGCCATATTTACTTCAAGAGTATTTGTTATTTTTGCCCTCTCCGCTCGCGTAGACACCCTAGTCATATTCCCTACCATATTTGTCACGTGGCGTCGAGCACGGAGCCTAATATTCCCTATGTTGACTATCAATCAATATTTATTCATTAATTGTAGGATTTAACGCCCCGACGCAACGCAGGCGTTGAGGTGCGCTGTGGTGGAGAGCTCCAGATTAAGTTTCACCACCTGGGGATCTTTAACGTGCGCCGAAATGAAGTACACGCGGGTGTTTTTGCTTTTCGCCTCCACCAGAAAATCGGCCGCCGCGACCTGGAATCGAAACCGCGACCTCATTCTTACAGAAATATGCGGCGTTTGTACTCATATTGCCTTGTGTCTCTGGCCGTATAACAGCGTTATCTTTGTATGGAATAAAACAGGCGGCCGCATTATCATCATCAGCATCATCAGCAGCATCAGCCTACTCGGGTTCACTGCAGGTCGAAAACCTTTCCTATTGACCTCCAACCGCTCCTGTCCTGCGCTGCTTAGAAAGGTCTACAGTAAGGTCTACTGAACTGTAAAGGTGCAGTGGAACATAGCTTCGCAGTACGGTTGCCATGAACCTGCAGAACGGGCCTCTCTATGTCGTAGCCAGGAATTCAGTGCGCGTGTGTGCGTGCCAATTGGGGACTCAGTGACTAAACATAGGGAGGAAAGCCAACGTCTGTAAGGGCACAGGAGAGTATTTCGGCTCTGTTTTTGCGAAAATATCAATTTCGAAATCGTAGGACAGAAAGAAAATGGGCAATCATGAGTCATTCTACGCTGGGAAGGCGTACGACCAGCCAAGATCTTTTGTGTAACTCATAGATATGGCATAGAATTTAGGTGAAAGGTAAGAGCAAATTTTATTTCTCTCGAGCGTTGGCGGTGGTATTTATGAGGAAGGAACAACAGTTACAACCGCTTTCTGCCGAGCATTCGGGGTAAACTTGGCTTTGCAGTAAGGCGTTTTTGCACAAGCATAACAAACAAAATGATCCCAGCTTCACTGACTTAACGTCGCAGACGCTGATGTTAACAGCAAAGCTGCCTGGCGCTCCCTAATCGCAAAGATAAGCTTCATAGAACTTCTCAAAGCCAGCAAATCGACTCCCGTTCGCGCGCCAACTCTCGCTGACGCTGCCGAAGGGCGGCTTCTTGTTTTGGAGGGCACTGGACTTCACGCATTTTCCGGAGTTTCGAGTAGGGACCGCCAAGCGGACTCGTGTATATATGCGCGCTTCTGTGAACCATCGGTTGTAGCGCGCTCTCAAGAGCCGGCCCTCCTCCTCATTTCCTTGATTTCGCCCACCTGCGCTTGGCACCCGCTCCCACTCTACCCACTACGCTGCACATGTGCTTGGCGCTTGATCTCCCACCTCGCTAGGCTATTCCCTCTCCACATCACTTCGCCGGCGTTACCACGCCTCGTCCCACGAAATCCTCGAACCAGAACAGCTTGGCTGTTAATATGCACGTAACCCTAACCTATGTACGTTCTGCCCTCAGACCACTTTATCCTGTAAGTTTAACATCATGATTAAAAATAATGCTTTGTCCATACGTTGGAGGCGTGCGCCGCTCTCAAGCTGAATAACGGAGCTACTTTCGTAAGGAACCCAAACATCCCGGTGGGTTTGTTCAGTGCGGTACCCATCGAAATCATGGGTCTTTTGAAACATGAGGGACGCACAAGTGGACGTTCGTTTTCTTACGTATCGCACTATAGAATGTCTCGCGCTTCAAAGAAACGTGCTGTCTCGGAAGTTTTTGTGTGGGTTCGACGACGCCAGAAATACCCGGAACCCTGTATTCGCTTACAAATCGGCCACGTTTCTGCCCGCTTCGCTGCAAATCGCGCCGAAGAACGATAGGCCTCTGCCGCCCCTACCACTACACTGCCTCTCCTCTCACCCCTGCCCCCGTCTCACGCTGCTCCGCTCCTCTAACGCTCCTCCAGCGATAAACGATAAACATGCGAAGTTTCTTGAATTCAGTACAATTTTCCCGTGTTGGCGCTGGTGGCAGGCTATTTTTTGTTCTCCAGTGCTCGCGCTGCTGACGCGCCATCTGTTGGGACTTTTTGTTACTGTTGGGCTTGGCACCCTGGAAACGACAAGGCTTGAGCACAAGCCCGGGTTGTGTTTTCCGGATAAAATATTGTTTTTAACGCGTTAATCCTCTTTCTTGAAATTAACCCATCCCGCACTGTAGGACCAATTTTACATCGGAGACCATATCATGCTTCAGACAACAAGGCTACTTTTTCGTATAATAGGGCACTAAATGGTTGCGGCTAAAAAAATTTGGAACTATATAAAGCAGAAAAACAATGAATCAGTCAATGAGCACCACAGAAAAAAAGAACCCGCGATATCACAGGAAAGAACAAAGCAAGCAAGCAATCAAGAAAGCAAGCAAGGAAGCAAGCAACCAGTCAAACAAGGAAGGAAGAAAAGAAAGGAGAATGAAAAAATTAAGGAGCCAATAAAAGAAAGCTCGAAATGAAGTCAGCAAAAAACAGACAAAAAATAAGGGGCGGAAAAAATAATAGCGGAACAAAACAAGAAAAAATTGAAAAAAAAATGCGTTGGCGTAGCTCGGCTATGCCAGGATATAAGTTGCGTGAGGTAAGGCTGGTTATTCTTAGGTTTCCTGATTGTCTAGAATAGGCTGATTATCATGCTTACTGTGGCTAAAACGATTTCCACTCCACTGCAATCCAATCCAATGCAGTCTAGTTCAGTCCAATTCCATCCAGTCCAGTCCGGTCCAGTTCAGTCCTGTCACTGCTCCTCGCGCATGCGCAGCACAGCTCTCCAGGAGCCACGCGAAACGGCTATCAAGCGGCTCCGGCGCAGCGTCAGACTTGGCTACTACACAACGGAGGCGCAATAGGGCCCTAGGGCCCTATTCTCGACTGCACAAATTGCCGGCAATTCGCCCATGTGTTTTTGCGTAGACACGACGTAAACAATCAGTGACGTGCTGCACCTATAGCTATACGACATGCAGTGTAATTTGAGGAGCCACTCATAAAGATCGCTACCAAGGTATCAAATATTGTGCAAGAAAGATATAAAAACACTTGGCATGTACTATAAAAATTAAGACGGTAGCTGAGGCTGACAAGAAAAACACATTTCTGGAGATCGAATTTGGCGTCAACACCACAAGGCGATCGAGTAACGCTGATCCAAAAGCGAGCGAAAGGCGGATGTCGGGCTAAAGAACATCACACAATTTTTTTACCGTATCTATTTATTTCTTTCAATCGCTTTTAGTAACATAGCTGGGCTATCTGCTTCAGTGGAAGAATTGTTGCGTTATCACCTTCCCTGTCGCCACCGCCGCCACGCAATCGTTTGCTGCTATGTTACAAGTTTATGGCGTCACAGAAAAAGACGTCCGCGACCATCCCTTCTAAGACACATAAGAGCAGCGAAGCGCTACGCCTGATAACCGCGGAGCGCACCAATGTCGCTGATTCAGTCATTCGTCAATCTCGATTTCAATCAGCGCTGTAATTAACGAAAGAGTCACTTTCCTTTGTTATTTTTCTCTTGAGTGCGATCATGTGACCCAACAGCTTACTAGGACTAGTATGGACAAATGCCATGCGTTGGGTTCTCTTTGTCATGGAGAGGCTTGTACTGCCCTCTTATGTTGCGGTTACGTCAAAACAAATCATTTTTATTTTATTGCCAAACATAAAAGCAAAATACTGCACGTTATTTGTATGCTCCATGATCGCTGACTTGGAAGCAGTTGAAACTATAATTTGTTTCGGTAGGAAACATGCTTTAAACAGCGCGAATGCGAAACTGGGCATGCTGCAAATTGTCGCACATTTCGCGGCGCCGTAAGCCGGGCAATTTTTTGCCCTATTTTGCTTGTATTTTGCGACAAAAACAGCCGCCATTTTCAAGCTGTTACGTAACATTACATCACTTTTCCGCAGGCTGAAGTTGCCAATGCATGACGTAATCATTCCCGCCAACTGTTTAAATTACGTCACGCCTTCTCAGCCAATCACAGAGGGGGTGTGTATTACAAACAGTATTGTTGTTGAATAGCAAAGACAGGCTTACCTTGTCATATCCGCTGCATTTAGTCTGGTTTTTCATTGCCGGCCAAGAATTATGCGCCTTTAGTAACGAGAAATAAGGCAAACTTTAGAACTGGTGTCCGTAAACGACATGAAACGTCAAAATGGCGACAGCACACACAACCGCTTTGTCAACCGGAAGCACGTGACCAAATTGAAAGCCAATCAGAAAAGACTTCCGGCAAATTGCCAGAATTGCCGGCAATTTGTGCAGTCGAGAATAGGGCCCCTAATCTAATCAAATCCGATCCAAATCCAATCCAATCCAATCCTATGCCCCTCGCGCTTGCGCAGCACACCCCTTCAAGGTCCACGCGAAAGTGCTCAAACTCGGCCAGCGAAGCTTACGCTACAAAACGTTGCAAGAAAAAAGGACGAATTTTCGCACGAAGGTATTCGAGTTACATTCTCCTTGCCAGAGTATTTGCAGGCCCGGCGTCCCACCAACGTAATAGCAGGTTTCCTCAAAGAAGTCTACTTAGATAGTAACACAGGCGAAGAAGCGAGCCTAATGAAAGCTAAAGACACAAAGTGATAAGAAAAGTGTAATGGAGACAGGACTGGAGGGTAAACTGATTAAAAAAGAGGAACAGAAGAAAAGTAGGAGAAACTCCGGGCATTTGTTTTCCCGTCCTTAACATCCCTCCATCACTATCCCTGCCATCACTATCCCTGAATGCAAGAAATTTTTGATATTTTTGACCAGGAGAGGACGATCACGCCGTGATAGAGAATGAGACCAGCTCAGGAGAAATCTAGGAAGCGGCGAATAAAGCAGGCCTCTTAACACACCCGAAAAGATGAATACATTAACAATAGGGCCAGTGAATGTATGAAGCCAAACAACAAAAAAAAAAACAGTATGAGACTGGCGTTTTGCGTTAGCAACGAGCAGAGCCTTGGGAAGGTGGTCGGGTCGACGATGGGTTCAATCGGCGGCCGCTAATGAAGATTAATGAACGGAGCTTCACCACCGTTGTCCGTCTCGTCGGCCGCTTCGAACCGGGTTTTTTCGGCAGTGCTGAAACTGTTGCTCTGGAATATCGCCCGCGAACAGTGGTGTTTGTTTTTGATGCCTCCTCCTCTGCTCCTTCTTGCTACCCTTTCGCCCTGTTTTTTGCCTGCGTTGTGTTTTGCAGTATTGCCTCGAATACTTCACCAATTTCAGTCTGATCTTACATTGTTACGTTTAGACCTAGCGGGTTCCGAGGCATTCTTTCCCTTCGCCACACTCCCGAGTCCCGACTCGCTTCCCCTGTGACCGCGTATCGGCTCATGGGCTTCACGTGGAGAGCCGTGGATAAAACCGCGCCCGTCAACTGCGGGAGGGCGTGTACGGAATCAATGATGGGGTAGCCAAGCCATGGTTAGGCCGTTGAACAGCAAAAAAATTCACGTGAACTATGAATTTATTAGTTGTAGTAGTAGAAGAAGAAGGAATGTCTTTAATAATACAGAGAAGTCAGCCTGGCAGCGAGCTTGGCAGAGGAAGTGAAGACACAAAACCACATAGAAACACTATCAAACGACCATAGGCACACAGAAACTGACAGGCGCAGGGAACACGCGCATAGAACACGCACAGTAGTAAACGTAAGACAAACGTTCGCAGAGTTTTGTTCAGGCCGGAGTCATAGAGAAATGACACTAAAGCCATTGTATTCCGTGTTGCCACGGCAGTTGAGTGCCATATAAACTGATGACGTCGCAAAGTTTCAGTGGTGCATCAGCACGCAGTGGCAAAGTTGTCGTTAGCCATGGGGTGTCAAAACGGGTACACACACACAGTACATGTTCTATGTCATCACGAACACTGAAAGCGTGATAGTGAGGGGAGGCAAATTGGCGCGACTTGTGCAAGTAGTGGTTGGTGAAAGCGACGTTTAGGCGAATGCGGGGAACAATTGCTTCGCCCCGCTTTCCAAGGCCACACGGCATTCGGAAAGTGCAGGCGCAATCAATTCTATGAATTTTTTATCCGTCCAGATTGATAGTTGTAAGTGCCGCGCGACAGAGTACGTAAGTGGCGTCACGGCATCACGGCGAGACAAGGGAGTCGGGATGACAACGCTAGATTTGTTGTGAGCGGCGCAAGCTGTTTCATCACCCCCCACATTCCCGATCACCCCACAATGACCAGGCAGCCACTGTAGCAAGCAAGCTCACAGCCTGTGTATGCAAAGAGCGTATTTCGTGGGCCGGTTGTTCCCGCGTAAATGAGGCTAGTTGTTGAAGCGGTGCCCATGAATCTGTGAAAACAACCCACAGAGGAGCTTCTTGCTCAAAAAATGCAGTGTACACCACAGCGAAAATCAGCAAGTACTTAGCTCATCGACGTTGTTTTGCGGCTTAACATGGCCGACATTGAGGTCCGCGTCGATGGAACCCACATTGCCACCGTAGATGAAGTGGCCGTCACACATGCATCGGTGTAAATATGCTTGTGGTTAGGGTATCAGTTACGAATGTGCGCTTGTGTAAAGTACTTTAGGGCTGAAATCGGCAACGTGGATTTAGTGCTGGTGCCCGGTGTTGTGATGGCATTTCGCCAGGGGGAGTACGTCCAGGGCGGCAGATGAAGCGGCCGCAGAGGGCTTCTGAAACAAGGGTGGTAGAATGTCTTGTACCTCTAAGGCGGCGCTGTTGCTCAACGGGCGACCAGAACCCCTATTCTCGACTGCACAAATTCCCGTGAAATCTGGGAATTAGCCGGAAGTCTTTTCTGATTGGTTTTCAATTTTGGTCACGTGCTTCCGGTTGACAAAGCGGTTCTGCGTGCCTTTGTCATTTTGACGTTTTATGGCGTTTACGGGCACCAGTTCTCAAGTTTGTCTTATTTCTGTTTACTGAAAGCGCGTAATTCTTGGCCGGCAAGGAAAACCTAGACTAAATGCACCGACTAAATGCACCGGACATGACAACGCAGGCCTGTCTTTGCTATTCAACAACAATACTGCTTTTAATACACGCCCCCTCTGTGATTGGCTTAGAAGGAATGAAGTAATATAAACAGTTGGCGGGAACGATCACGCCACGCACTGGCTATTCAACCTGCGTAAAAGTGACGTAATGTTACCTAACAGCTTGAAAATGGCGGCTGCTTTTGCCGTGAAATAGGGCAAAAAAAAATAGCCGCGTATCTGCTCCTTTCGTTGCAAATGTCGTCAAAAGACGATAGTCTTTGTAGACATTTGCCAAGGAAATACCCCCTTCGCTTTCCCGCTCACCTCTCATGCTGTTCCTGTTCCGTCGCGCTCATCCTAAGGTAAACGCACTAAAGGTTTGCTCAAGGCGATTTGAATTTACCGCGTTCCACTGTTACAGGCGGGGTTCCTCGATGCCAGCGCTGCAGTACGGCGGAGACGCGCGTGAATCGAGGCGGCCGACTTTAAGGTTTATAGAACCGCGTGGCCGTGCTCTACGTGCGTTCCAAGCAGAACGTGAAACCTAGCTAGTGGAACATTTCTTTGCTGTTGTCGCGTGATTATGCCGCCAGAAGGTAGCGCGGGCAACAGCAGGCGGTACGCGTTGTTCTGTAGTAGATGTAGAATATCATTTGCTATCGAAAAACCAAGCATCCAGGAATTTTTTAATAAAGGAACACTGTAAATATCCCCTGTGTACTAATTTCCTGTCTTATATTTGCGTAATGTCTTGCTGTTGTTCAACAAACTTGACAAGTATGAACATATAAACCGGGCTTAGACGTTTACATTTGGCTGTGAGTATATAAGACTATTGCGCAGTAAGCATTTTACTTTGGCCGGGTGGCTGAATTGAGAGACAGATAGACAGATCTACAGACAGACATACAGGCAGACCAAAATTTCTGGGTTTAAGTAGCCCAAGAAAGACTATCGTCTTTGAAAATTTCCCCAACCTTCGGCGCCGCGTACTGTCCGCGAACTTGCAGAAAGCGCAGTTTCGCATGACGCGCGGTTTAAAGCATGTTTTCTACCGAAACAAATAATAGTTTAGACTGTTTCCAAGTGAGCGATCCTGGAGCATACAAATAACGTGCAGTATTTTGCTTTTATGTTTGGCAATAAAATAAAAACAATAATTGTTTGGCGTAACCGCAACATAAGAGAGCAGTTCAAGCCTCTCAAAGGACAAATGGAACCCAACGCATGGCATTTGTCCATACTCGTCCTAGTAAGCTGTTGGGTCACATGATCGCACTCAAGAGAAAAATAACAAAGAAAAGTGACTCTTTCGTT
Organism: Haemaphysalis longicornis; assembly: GCA_013339765.2. Taxonomy (NCBI): domain Eukaryota; kingdom Metazoa; phylum Arthropoda; class Arachnida; order Ixodida; family Ixodidae; genus Haemaphysalis; species Haemaphysalis longicornis. The sequence goes on along the minus strand of CM023452.1, from coordinate 176,071,513 downwards.
CATTACCGCACTGATTGAAGTCGAGTGTGACGAATGAGTGAATCGGCGACCTCAGTGCGCTCCGCGGTTATCAGGCCTAGTGCTTCGCTACTTTTATGTGTCATACAAGCTATGGTCGCATCCGTCTTTTTCTGTGATCATGCCATAAACTTGTAACTAGCAGCAAACGATAGCATGGGGGCGGTGGCGGCCGGGAAGGCGATAACGCAACAAAGCTTGCATTGAAGGAGAGAGCACATTTATGTTACTAAAAGCGATTGAAATGAATAAACAGATACGGTAAAAAAGATTGTGGGATATTCTTTAGTTCAACATCCCCCTTTCGCTCACTTTTGGATCAGCGTTACTCGATCACCTTGGGGTGTTGACGCCAATTTTGACCTGTAGAAATGTGTTTCTCTTGCCAGCATCAGCTACCGTCCAAATTTTTATAATACATTCCAAGGGTGTTTATTTCTTTTATGGGCATTATATGGTACCTTAGTTGAGATCTTTATGAGTTAAGCGTCAAATTACACTGCATGTCGTTAGAGCTATACATGCATCACGTCACTGATTGCTTAGACTGTGACGACACGGCGAATTTCCCGGGAATTGGTGAAATAGAGAATAGGGCCCCAAAAGCCCTAGTCGCCAGCCGCAGATGTGTGCAAACCTGCTCCTCTTTGACCAGTACACTGGGTGAGAAGCGCCTAGACTCTCGTATGGTCCCCAGAGTAGAAGTTGTCTTCAGAAGGCCGCGACAAAACCGCAGGGCTCGGTCCTGTATACTTTCTAGCAGCTTTGTGCTGGTCTTGAAAGGAGGCCGAATGCAGGGACGGCTGTATCGGAGCAGTCCTTCGTGGAGTGCTGAGTAGCGATGTAGTAGCAGCCCAACAAATAGCCTCCTGAGCAGATGGTCAGCATGCGTAGCACCTGAGATAATGAGGCCAGCTTCTCCTTTCACAAAGGGAATGGGGACCTCTGCCGCTGAAAGACGATAGCGGGAGACATCACGTCGGGTGAAGGATTTAGCCCCACGTTTTCTAGCCGAGATCTCAAGTCCGCGTCTTGAAAAAAGTCCGCTATAGTTATGTGCGTAGCCATCTGAGCCTCTGAAAGTGTACAGTTCTACAGTTTGATTTATTCGGGTGATCCACCCGAGGCAAGATCATTGGGTTCTGTTGTATTTGTACAGCTTCTTATATATGCTCTCCGAGTTAGCTCCCTTCGCTCCAGGCCAAACATCGGTGTTAGAAATTTTCAAGTAACCACATTACTTCCAGGCCATTACCACCTTAAGAGTTACAGCTGTAAGCAGTCTCTTACCTTTCCACCTTTCTTGGAAATAAATAAACGAATAATACCGCTATTAGACGTGTGCCTCCGTTACAAACAACAGCAGTGGAGCTGTCACTTAGCGCCGAAACTACAGACCGAAACTATAGAAAGACATGTGAGCCACGGACGCATGGAGTAGAGGACGTCTATCTGAACAAGACAAATAAGGGGATCAAATCAAACATCAAAAGAAAGAAAGAGATGCCTCATCAATCAGCGGCTGCCGTATAAGGTCCTGTCTAGTTCAGCCTAACGATTAAAAAAACTGCCGGTTTTTATGAAAATGCATGTGCTTCAATGTCGTGTGGGCCGTTGTCTGATCTCATAACAGTTTTCGGGATACTTAGCATTCCAGTTTTGCAATATAGAGACGACGCGGAAAACTCGGTCGCGTCTACAAGGCAATAGCAGAGAACTTCAAAGCGCAGATAGAAATGAACGGCCCCATAAAATTTCCTCAAGAGGCGCGGATGTATTGGCCGGCAGGGGCAAAGGAATATAAATGTCGCAAGGACGACACTTTGACACAGAGACTTGCTACAACATGGATAGGGAAGGAACCGGCTCGAGTAAGGCCTCGGTTCCAGCAAAATTGCGAGCACTCTATGGAGGATACATATATCACCATCGTGACGCCCTGCCTTTTCTGTGAACCGGGGGTAATCTTTTTTCCCGCGTGCAGGCTTGTTCACTTTCAAGCCACAAAACTGTCATCGCCAAGGGCAGCGCGGGACGAAGAGAGATATGCTCCTAAATGCTCGAGTGCCTGCCACCAGGGATCGATGTCCTCCTTTTTAGGTGTCTCCAAACGCTGAGCAATTTAAAAAAAACAGGAACTCGGGGTTGCTTTTAGGTAAAACGGGCCCAGTCTATACGTCCGGTCGTTTCCACTGAAGAACCATACATCTCACTTAAAGGTGCCATTTTTGGAGTCATTGTGAGAGGCACCAAAAAGCTCTGTTTATAGAAAAATAGAAAATATTAAGGCCCGAAACTTGTTTCGTTTTCGTTTCTTTGCATTGTTACTCGCATCTACTGTGCGATATCTCAAACTGTAAGCGATGCGCAGTCCAATTGTGGCCCAAATGATAAAACTGCTGAACCTAAATTTGAGGAATGTTTCTTTTGCATATTCGCAAGCGCGTGCACTAATCTTTCTTAAAGTGCACGTTTTTCAACAAGCTTTGAAAATGTGTTTAAACGGCGTTGGGAGTATCATCCTTCATTGAGGAAACTCGCATAGGTCGAATATCTATATATTTTCATGTTTTTGTCGTCTGTTTTACGAGCTGGATATAGATGCGGACTGGCACATACTGATTGATCCCACAATCCAACTAATTTATAGTTTCGCTTTAGCGCTTACCGGCGAATGTCCGGTTTTCGGCGGCGCCGATTTTGCAGAGCGCCGAACGGTACATACGTTATCTCGGAACTGTAAAGTAACAGACATATGAGTGTGCTTTGCATTCCACTTCTGCGACAGCTTCCTTATTGGTTCGTGTTAATTCTCCCCCTGAAGAGATACCGTTGCTCGCGGATAATGTTTTACAACAGTATTTAATATCACAAGTTGATTTTATTCGAGATCATTCATTACTTTACGCTTTGTGTCTTATACCATGAGAGGGCTGGGTTTTATCACATAAGGAGAAAAGGATGACATTATAGCAAGAATATTCGCTTGCAGGCACACGTGCGTAACGAAATCACTACACCACTATCAATGCCGATCTCATAATCACCTTTGTATTGCATGTGTCAGTGTGTAGGAGGTCAAAAACGCATCAATGTTGTCCATGAAAATTTGGTGTTCAATGTGCCGCGTTACAGAGACTGCCGATTGTAATGAACTTCGGCCACAGTGAAGGGTCCTAAGCCACTTTAGTTAGTGGGTGGCCCTCCATTAAGCTACCTGGGGTCCCTGTGTACATTGTATCTGTATCTGTTTTGGTTTAAATAAATAACCCTCATACTCATACTCAAACTCAAACTCTCGCTGTCCAGCAGTCTCGCAGTCCAGCCATATTATATCCTAAACTTGCATCCCAAAGCTAGCCTCCTGCCAAGATTACATGCCGAGTCACGCCTACGGGAAATATTTTAAAAAAAATCAAGCCCATCTTTAAGAGACAAATTGGTAAAACGCGAAGCTTTCTTCCATGCAACCTGAGTCAAAGTCAAAGCCCAAAACCCAAACAGCTTCGACCGTGTCTGAATGGCGGGATAGGATAGACGTCGGCTTCATAACGCGGAGGGCCCAGACTCGCTCCCGACCACGAGAAGCGTTTTTGTTTCTTTTTATGCGCTTCATGTGCCTTTGCGAAAACGCACCATCATCCTGCGCCCTCCCATTTTGTAAAGTTGGCTTTCCTCAAGTGCGTTTTTGCGTACGGTTACCATCAGTGAAGTAAAAGAAAGCGTCTCTTTAACATCAAACGAGTGGGAACGGGGTGAATTTCGCATGGTAGACCTCATTGTATGTATGTCCGTATGTATGTACGCTGTAGTATTGTGATAAATTGGAATACGAACAGCGAAGCGCGCGGCTTTCAGTACATGCCGCGCATCCTAGCGATGGGCCGTGAATGCGCTGTGGGAATGCGTTATGAGAGTTCGTTACGAACCTTGATATGGTAAGACCGTAGATTTCCATCGTCCGTTGGGGGCTCAGCACGAAATAAAAAATAAAGAAATAAGCTGCGTACGCCGTTTTCACTCATCGCAGCTACAAAGTAGGATAACGCTTGCGTGAGCTGGCGCCTAACGCGGTGGGCAGACAAACCAAAACGCTCACACGGCGAACGATGGTGTTTCCATACCAACGTTGGACACAAACTCTCGTAACGTGTTCGCACTGCGCATACACGGCCCGTCGCCAGGATGCGTAGCATGTACTAAAAGCCACGCGCTCCGTTGTTCGTATTCCAGTTTACCACGACAGTACGTGTGTGTGTATGCGTGTGTGTATGTTAATGCGAATCGTATGCTTGGCCGACGGGCTTTCCTGAATCACCATGCCTGTCATAGCCTTGACATCCGTGCGTTCAGCCTCGGAGAAAGTATACAGGAGTTGAACTGCCGAGTAAGGAGTACTAGCCGAATGGCCGGTGGTAGTGAGGTAGGCAGAGCGGTGTCGGGGGAGGACAGGGTGGCGAATATGGCAATGTAGTAGGAGAAATGAGGGTCAAAGAGGGAGAGGAAGAATTGAAGAGGATAAGGGTTAGGAATGTCCATTCGAGGGTAGAAAGATCACCTGCCAGCAGCGACACCTGGCTGGCCCGCCTGAGGCGTCCGAATAATCAATTAGCGTCAAGACGTTTCTCCGCGCTGTGCTCAGGTCCTAAGCCTAACGAAATACTGAGCAAGCAGCCTAAGACTATTACGGGTAAATAAAGCTGCGCCTAATAAAGAGGATTGAGTAAAAAATAAAAAGATTGAAATGTCACAGCCATCAGGTCAATAATGGCGCCACCAACGTGGCCAAAGCAATTGCACCTTCAAGAATTAGTTACCTGAAAGATAGCGCCACTATCAGTGACTAGAGTGGGAGGTTTCGGCCGAGGTGAACTTATGGAGCCTGCCGAGTACGCGGCTCATTCTGCCAAAGAGAAAGTCAGAATGAGAACTTGTGAACTGCTGGCAATCGCATGAGCAGCAGTTGAATGTCATGGTGAGGGCCATGCAAGGTACGCGAATAGCTGCGTCCCCGAGCTAATCAGTTTAGGGTGCAAAGCTCCGATTTCGTATGACCTGTTGGCTATTTTCTCAAATTTTGTGGCCGTGTGGTTACAGCTGCCAAATTGTGAAGCATGACCTAACCACAACTCTATAATCACGGACAATGTAGAATGAGCGCACCCATGGGTAAAAAAGCACAAGTAGCCTGTAATGAGACTGAACTAATAGCTTCAAACAACAGTCCTCAAAGGGTCGCAGTGTGCACACCTCTAGCAGATGGCGAAATAGGCTGCTTTTGTAACTAATTTGTTTTGCAGAGCCGGATGCCTAGCTATTGTTGCTTAAGGATCCACGCTTATTAAGGTTACAGTCGTATATATACGGTTCTTCAAGTCCTGTAGGAGTGCCTTACCCACAATAGCGGAAGAAACGGCAACCTTCGAAATTACCTTGGTCTTTCGAGAGCTTGGTGTGCCCAAGTAGCCATCCCCCGCATTCGCTCGAACCACTTAACCACAGTAGCCTAGTTGAGGTCGCTAATACTTCAGAACTTGGACAGGGCGAATGTAGAGCTTGTTTACGTTCTTACGGGTGGCTCCGTAGACAGAGGAGATATTGCTTGTCTCGACGATATGACGTCATCTATGAGGCATAGACAAGTAAATGCTATCTACAAGGCAATATGAGGTATACAACAGACGAACGACACGGTTCCTCGGCAGAGACCAGCGGAGTTTGAGTTAATGTACACTCCAGTGCGGCCGCATGAGCCGCCTGGTTACCAGTCGAGTTCGGCTCGTAGCCAGGTACCCAGTCAAAGCGGACAGTGACGTGGTTCCGTTGAAGAATTTGCACTTGGTAGAGAATTTTATGCACAATGGGGTTAGTAGTGGTATGGGAGCGAAGCGCCTGTATGTCCTCGTAAGAGTCCGTGATGAGTCAAAGCGAAGGTGGAAGAGCCGTGGTAGTGTCATACAGTAGGGATGATACAGTGGCGTTGAAAGCGTGAAGTTCTGCTTCAAAACGTTTTTAAGGTGGGGTCCATCATGGTGCAATATCTTATCAGAGCAGGATGTTAGGGGTACGTCCTTGCAAGGCCAACACAGAGGGGTCACGCTGGCATCAGTGTATATGTCGACTGCGCCGTCCTGCTGCGCCGATTGCATCTACAGAATGCGTTGTCTACGCAACTGAGGGTTCCTGAGTCGATGGGGTGCGAGTGCGGCGCTGTGACGCAGTCCGGTCGTGTCCAAGATGCGATAGGCACTGTGAATGTGCATGTTGTGGGGTTTTGCGTTCGTCCCATACAATCAGTGAGAGCCCTTGCTGGGTCAACGGCCGCTTGAAGGAGACCTGTGCTTTGGCCTTTTCGATGATTGCTGAGACAGGTGGAAAGGGGACCGATTGCTCCAAACTGTGGATGGAAGTGTGCTGGGGCAGTCCGCTGATTAAGCGAAGAGTGGCCCTATGTAGTACCTGTATGGTCTTCGTATGACTTTTATTGAGGTCGTAAGCCAGTGCCCCGTATGTAAGAGTGCTCACTGTGATGGTCCTGGCTAACGCCTGTGTGGCGGCTTGAGTTGCTCCTCCAATATTGTTAGAGAGACGCCGAATGTTGTGAAGGATGCGTTTCCACTTGTTCTTCTGGCGCTGTAGCAACATGTTAGCGCTGTTTTTCGTTCCAATGGGAGTCCTAGCAACATTATGGGGTCTGTTGAGGCGATTATTGTGTGCTTTGAAATTGTCACTAGAATGGTGGGGATCGACGGAGGTGGTTTGCAGCCGTACACTGCCAAGAGCTCTAACTCGGACAATAATGACTCTAGACTGTGGGCAGCCGCTGGAAGTTCGATTATTTGATCTTCCAGAGAAGGAAAGTCAGCTGCCTCTGTCCATATAGTAACATCGTCCGCATAAATGTTGAAGCAGGTTGCAGTTTCAGTGTCGAGCCGGCGTGCTACCCGGGACATTGCCAAGTTGAACAATAGGGATCCCAAGATTGAGCCTTGGAGGACTCCTCTATCCAGGTAGTAAGTACGAGGATCCCATCCGGGATGAGACCCCTGCAGTCGTATGGCGCGGCTTTGCAAGAAATTGCGAATCCAGGTTTGGGCTCGGCTGCTAGGATAGGCTTGGGCTAGTTCCTCAAGTATCACCGCCTGTCTAAAATTGTCAAATGCCTTTCGAAGATCGATGGCCATGACGAGGTCTGGATCTCCTCTGTTGTAATGAGGCCGGTTCATGACCCGCCGTAACAGCCAGAGGCTGTAGTGCGTCCCCAGGTTGGGTCGAAAACCAGTCTGGGCAGAATGAAAGTAGCGTCTTACGTATTCAAGGTAGTGGATGATGCGGATATTGATGAGCTTTTCGATTAATTTGCACAATACAGGTGTTAATGAGATGGGGCGTAGATTTTGGAGGTTATCGGCCGTCTTCTTTGGCTATGCTATAGGGAAAATGAGTGTAAGCTTTAAATGGTCCGGAACGAGACCTTGCTCTCACAAAGAATTAATTTGAGTGAATAGGGGGGGGTGGGCAGCGCCTCGGTAGGCAGATTACAGAGATACTTCCAGGTAACGTTGTAGTGACCGGGGGCAGATTGTTGTCGGCCCAACCTTATAGCTGTGCGGAGTTCTGCCATAGTAAACGGAGAATCTAATACGGAATCAGGATTGTCGATCGGGATAATGGGCAACGATGGTGGAGGTAGCGCAGAGGCCGTAGGAGAAAATGTGGTAATAAGCCGTTTCTCCACCCACTTGCCGTCAGCGTGAGGGTCTCGAACAGTGGCTTTCGGCCCTTTTTTTTTTGCCACTCAACTTGCGATGCAGTTTCCATAGGCCCGAGAGCCGTCGCTCGGGATTGAGATCACTACACATTGTCCCCAGGAATCCTGATTTAGTTGTCGCTGATAGTCTGAAATCAGGCGATATTGCCGGCGGATCCGTTGTAAATCTGTGTCTTTTCCCTCTATCTCGGTAAGTGCGAGTAAGCTCGTGCACTCTCCGCCAGAGGTTTGCCAGATGATTGTCCATGTACCGAGTGTCGTCACGGCATTGGATAGTCTCTTGCACTTGCGCAGATGAAGCATCAATCAAGTTACAAAATTCGTCCAGCGATGTCGGTGGGTTGGCGATTAATATAATGCGTCGAAATGTGTTCCAGTCGGCCCTGGTCACCTCTTCGGCTGGTCTCAAGGTCTTGCTCCTTAACCTCATGAGGATGGGTAGGTGGTCGCTGCACCACGCAGTCGCATATGGAGCCCACGCTTGAACAAGTCTGGCAGTCGCCCAAGTGAGGTCGGGCGAAGTGTCGCGTTGAGCTGCGTGAAGGCCGATGCGAGTGATTGCGTCTAGGTCGTTAATAAGATGAATACCTGCTGTTTCTGTAGCATACTCCGAGGCTTTACCCATAGGGTGAGTTCTATTGTATCCCCATAAGGTGTTGGGGGCATTGAAGTCTCCACCAAGTAAAATAGGGGTGCCAGGAAATCGGCACGTTAAAACATGTACCCCGGTGAAGGAAGCAGTGGTGGAGGATGAGGTATTTGGCTTGTAATAGACGGTGGCCACAATAGTGGGCTTTCCCCCAGGTAGGCGCGTATGTACTGCCAATACTTCGTGATCCGCCGAGGAGAATTCAGGGTCTTGTATTTGCTGGTTTCCCAGAGATGAACTGACAAGGACGGCGACATATCCAGGTGGTGGCATTATCCGCTGATTCCGAGTGGTTGGTGCGATAGATGGGTTCACATGAGTAATGTATCCTGGAATTTGAGGAGTGCTGCGGGTTTCTTGCAGTAATATGTAAAGTGGTTTGATCTGGATAATCCTCTGCTTTAGAATAACTTGCTGGCGGGAGTAGCTGCGGCATTTCTATTCCAATACTGTCAATGACCGGTTCATTGTGACTGGTTGTTGGGCAGGATGGACACTTTGCGCGGCGGTTTCTTAGAGTTTTCTCTCGAAGGGAGCTTTTTCAGAATGGACTGAATGAGAATACGGATCTCATTCGCCTGGCTTTCGAAGTTTTCTTTGTCCTTTTTGCGCTCCGCTTCACGCGCAAGTCGTTCGCGGTGAATGTTTGTGCGGACGGTTTGGAGAGGGGATTCGCTAGTCGGTCTCAGATGTAGGGGTACGTTTTATGCTCTGGGGTCGGCTTGGTCGAGTTTGGGAGTTAGAAAGTTGTTTGGACGTTGCTGTTGGCATTGTTTTGCTGTCTAGCTGCTCTGGGTTTTCACTTCGGAGTGGTTGGTTCTCCTTCCGAAGCTGCTGTATATCCGCCCGGAGGGCAGCAAGTTTGAACAGAATGGCTGGGCGAGTCGGTAAGCATCCAGGATTGAAACAGCGCAAGGGACAGGACGAGAAAAGCTGACAAGAACAGGGGCTGGTCCTTGTCACCTTTTCTCGTCCTTCGCCTGCGCTGTTTCAATCAAAAATGGAAACAAAGAAGAAAAAGTAAAGTAAGCTTCAAATGCACTCTACAACAGGAACATGTCCAACAAGTTGACAGCTATGTGTATATAGTCATCGCTCGAAACTTGTGTCACACAAAACTAACCTTCCATTGCACGCGTTTGGTGGAACATATTTTGTAAATGTCCACTATTTCTCCTGTTCATATGCTGAATATTGTAACGACAGTATACCTAAACCATCGTTGCTGAACCCCATATTTGTCGTGTGGATCTTCTTATTGTATCCATTGCATTTAAACAGGCGTCGTGCATTGAGTTTTGATATAAGAATTAAAATGCGCATGCCTTGGCAAATCATCTGCAGCGCTTAGTGCAACGACACGTTCCACGGAGTCACCTTTAAACATCGCTCCTAGGATCACTAAAACAAAAAAGTCCGGTGTGCCACCGGGAATGATAAAGACGACTCGTTGGTACACGGCCGAAATGCCTCACGGGTTGGGAAATGCAATGAAGATAGCGGCTGCTGCGCCCAAACGCGGAAAGGGCAGAACGCAGCAAATGGCGTCGCGACTGCTGTGGACAAGATAGAATGCCAGGAGGGGGAAATCTACGCCACTCGTAAAAGAAGTGGACGGTGGTGAACGCGTGATTTGTCGTCTCGAATAGCGTGTCCTTGCCCCCGAAAGGAGACAAATCTTGGCGGTGAAAGGCGGTGCCCATGAGGCAGCGGGCGCTGTTCGCGAGAGCGAAGATGATGGGGCGCAAAGTGGGCAGCCGAATGGGAATTAACAGAGCGAAGGGTTGGGAGCCACCGGGGAGATGCAGCAAGCGCCGAGGAGGAGCATAAGAGAAGAGAGCGGAGGAAGGGAGACATGCTACTGACGCTCGCGCACTCAAAATGACCGTCTTATGGCAACCGGAAATGTTTTCTGGAACCGGAAATGTAGCATCGTTCGCTGTACGTGAAAGGCCCCAAGGACCGGTTGGATCAGAACCTCCCGCTGCCGAAAACCGCAGCACCGAGCCTATTCCCCGTCGACTCTGTTCACCAATTCTGTTTCGTTAGCTGGTTTTGTGCGCGGCGCGTGTTGGAGTTTGACTTTTCGCTCTTTCTGTGTGGTCGCGTTAGGCCGTGCGTAAGACGGCGGCTCATGTTGGTCAGGCTGCTCGCATCATCGTGCGGCGTGGTCTCGAGACAGGCGTGTATTTTCACGTCTACCGGGAGACGCAATCTCGGAATATCCTCCGATGTGTGACTGCGGTTGTTGCGTTTTTGTACTTCGTCTACGCCGGGCATCGCTTTTGCGAGCTTGTTGCGTCGTGGCGCTTTTGTGCTTCGATGCCCTGAACGACACAACGGCGTCCCGACTGCCAGTTCCCTTTCCTCACTGCTGTAGCATTTATTTTCTTGCCTTGCCTCGTTTCTGGTGGTCAGCTTGTGGTCGTTCAGATCGTCTGGTAGTGCCGTGGATCGATTTTATTACTTATCTGCCGAGTGCGACATTTTATGCTTCTTCTACTTTCTTCTACTTTCCTCCGCATAAAGTGGTCTCCGCAGGGCAGCTTTGGAGCCCGATGATTGCTGTTGAGAAGTTTCTTCATGAAACTTCGTAGGGGGCCGAAAATGCGCTGAGGTTAAGATTCACAGCGCCTGTTTTACGACAAAAGTTTATGTCCGGGTTTCCTTCCAGCTGTTTTATCTTATTGCATATCCCGGTGTTTGTAGCCCTGCCCTGGTAATCTGCCCTGGTAACCTCGTTTCGCCATTGTAGAAGACCGCCGTCTGGGAAGTTGGGCTCCAAACGCAATTACCGCAGGCCAGTTCGATACTTGTTACTTGCTTCTTTGCGATGAGCATACGCACGGAACCTTTCAACTGTTCCCGCTTGCAATATACAGAGAAGTTGAGAAGTTGGAGATGGTGGTGGCATCCCTCACATAAACAGTACCCTTCATGCTCATGTAGACATAACGTTTTAAAAGAAAGTATGAAAGAAAGAAGGACTCCTTCTTCCTGATATACAATACGGTTAGGCAGGGCTTCCATAATAGAACAGTGCACATGGTCATTAACTTCCCCCCAAAACAATCATGTTTTCCGTGTTCAAAGAGTTGGAGGTGTCGATTGTGCACCATGCGTTGCTGTTCACGCTGCGGTTGCCAAAACTTCTGGAACATTGGTTCTGAAGAGAGCCTAATTGAAAATATCTGACATATAATGGTCGCAAGGCTACTGCCGAATACTTAGTTACAAAGCGATGCGTGTGCGTCGGGCGTTGCTGTGGATGCCACAGCTTTTTCACGTGCTGCGTTGTGGGAAATTGCCGCATAATTTTTCTGCATAGAACTGGATTGAAGTTGATCGTCAAACAAGTGTAATTCACTGTGCCGTAGAAGAAGCAAATCTCTCTCCTTTGCCCCAATGGTATGATCAATCCTGGCTCTTTCTGCATGTATTCAATGCAAAACAAAGAAGGAAGAACGCAAATGATGATTGTAACTAACCCATCTGAGTCCGTCTCCATCGATTAAACTACTTATACTGGACCAAATGTTCTAAGGACGCAGTTCATAGTAAGCACTTAATTTGCCCGTATGGAAATCCATTGAATATGAGCAGCAAACGTAATGACGTGAGACGGAGTATGGGAGTTCAAGTTACTCACGGTCGAAGCAGCATGTACTATCGTGATTCCCCAGTTAAAACGTTTCATTTAGGGTGCAGAATGGCCAAAAGTTAATTTCCCCAGACATTTCCTTCTGCTCTTCGCCCAAATAATGGCATCGCTGTTTTGACAGATGTTGATTGAAAAGCTTCATGACGGAATACAGTGACGTATTAAAGTGACAGAACTCGACCCAACGCGAGTCATCAAAACCCCATCTTTTTCAAAGAGGGGGGGGGTAATAAATGAACACCGAAGTTTGTTTATTATTGGTAGGTGTATTTATGCCTAAGAAACACTCCAGAGTAGTCGGGTTTTCGCTGGGTTGATAGGAGCTTAGAGTCAAGAAGAGTATAGCAGGCGACGTGGGGACAGAGAAAGGCAGGTGTTGAAAGCGAACGCGTCCTCTGGAGAGAAACTACGCAGGAACCCTCCAGAGCGTGGCTGAGACGGAGGACTACATTGGCGGAACGCCGCTTGGTACGGGGCGTCATCTCTATGTGGGCCCGTTAGTTGCAAATGCCGTACTTCAACAAGACAACTTCATTTGCTCAAGTTTTAAATTAGACCTAGTAAAAATCGGGATTACCTAAACATGAATGTAGGCCACAACGTTTGTAATTCAGAGGGTAGGGCTCTGTTTTATTTTGAACGGCTACATTGGGCTGTGCCGTTCCTCGACTGGGTACGCTTTTTTTTTGTCCCCGGAGTACTAATATTTGGTGTTCTGCAGCAAATCCCGGTTTAACAGTTCTATACTCAGACGCTTACTCGCTACCTGGTTTAAGGCAAATAACAAAGACAGGCCAAGAGGCTGAACATTTTTGCGCGGTTAACATAAGGCTTGGGAAAAACAATTTTGCTTCGCTCTTTAGGGGCTCACCTTATGCATAACGAACAAGAAAGAGTAATTAGCGACAGGATTTGGCAAATGACTTTCAAGCACTGCGTTCTGCCCTCATTTGAAATTTTATTCAGTCTTATCACTGCGTTACGGAGATTAATAGTGATCCAGCAATTTATTCAAAAATGGAGATTCCAAACGTTGCTCTTCTTGTAATCAGCCCCATAAAACGCTTACGGGTTACTTGTTCTTATGATATGGGAGTTGGTGATGATGGTCGTGCACTGGGCCCCACGTTCAGTGGTTCAGCCAACTCCGTCATGTGCTTCATCCTCGTCTGCAGCAGGGGTAGGGGGAAAATTTGGGGTGGACTCAGCCAACCTTCATGCCTTGCTGTGGACTCAGAAGCCGCAGCTAATATAGTTTTTCTAAATATTTATTTAAGCTTATCATCGATTTGGCCATAGGATAAAATCTTAGCAAACATGCACAGATTTTTGCTTGATGTTTGTGGGGCTTTTATCTGCAAAGAAGGAGTGGATATCTTTTTGAGTTTATGAAATTCATTTGTAGTAGAGCGGGCACATAAAGGAAGCCAAAAGGCCCCCTTTCTTGAAACTCGGTAATCTTGCTTGGACAGCGCCCTGGTAACTTGTAAATAGAGCTGTCTTGCTTCCAGCCATTGGCATATAATCCCAAAGATTTCTTGTTCATTCTTGGTGAGAAAGGAAACAAAAGGAGATAACATCATTGGAGTAATACTTTTTCTATGACATTTATGGGTGCTAATTTGTAAAAAGAAAATTTAGGACCTTATAAAATATCACCACAGTATACCTGACTTCACATAAGTGGTGTAACATTATTACAGACAACGTAGTAATTCAGTTCAAAAAACCTCAGAAACTGTTCTTGAAAAATATCATGTTTGTTGCTGAACTGCTTTAAGCCTCTTTGCTGAAAATGAACATTGTATCCCTCCTGTTTTCCTGGTACCTAAACAGCTCCCTGTAATGCATCCTTACGCTAAATGTTTTCTCATGACACTTATAAAAGAGCTAGGAAGAGTTTTGAACGACACTAAGAGTCAGGAATTTTTTCACGTATCCGTTGCGGCAGTGTGTCTTTGCCTGTTTCGGAAGCTTTGTGTTTGCCTCCGGTCTGTGGTTTATGTTTGTCCTACACAATTACTGATACTTGCCCCGGAAGGCAGGAGCAAGCAGGAACTGACTTTTTTCTCTTTTGAACAGGAAGAGGGACACTCCTTGTCAAGCTCCGGTGTTCTCACTAATCTCACGCGCACAGAACCCTGGTCACCCGTAAATAGAGCTGTCTTGTTTCCAGCCTTGGCATGTTCTCGGAGTTTCTTGTTCATTCGTGGAGGTCTTCGAACAGGAAAGTGTGCAGGTGAACCCACAGCGCGAAAGGAGTCTGAGGTAAAGGAACCACGTTGTCACAAGTTTTTCGCGGGACTTGTTTCCCCCAGGAGGCGTCAGTGCGTGAAAGGGCAATCTTCTCCGGGTCGACTTGATGGCTTCGGGTAAATGAACTCTTCGATTACAGGAAGTATCGTATAATGTAGACTGGAAAAAATAAACATAGTGTATTGTGGTTTATTCCCTGGGGATATTTGTCTATGTTGGGAAGAAAACAGTTTGTCCCACCAAAACCCCGACGTGGATTACTAAAGAGGAATAATCGCTTCGGTAGCGAAGCTTCGTTACCTGCATGATTTTCCACTTCTGTCAATAAAGAAGACACATAGGTCGGTTTAATATTCCGAGCGATCAAACCCTCGATATACTCTTTTACACGAATAATCAGAAAATATACACAATTCTGTAAAAAAGCACGCTTTTATGGCATGAATTATGCAAGTATTGGTCTAACTAGGTCATAATTGCTTGATATTTGAGACCCTGCAATCTTCGTGGTTTTTAAAGCGATTACAATTATGTCGTTTTGGCAGCCGTTGACTGATGAATAATTTTGTTAATTATTAGCCAATCTATAAGAGCTGAAATAAGTTATGAAGTTAAATATTGACGCGTTTACCCTCAGTGACGTACTTATATTTAGCATGAAATATTCCTGAGGCTTGATTGATTGATTGTAGGGTTTAACGCGCCGACGCAACGCAGGCGATGAGGCGCGCCGTAGTGGAGGGCTCCGGATTAATTTTGACCACCTGGGGATCTTTAACGTGCGCCGAAATCTCGTACACACGGGCGTTTTTGCTTTTCGCCTCCATCAGAAAAGCGGCCGCCGCGGCCGGGAATCGAACCCGCGACCTCGTGCTCAGCAGCGCAACGCCTTAGCCACTGAGCCACCGCGGCGGGTATTCCTGAGGCTTGTTTGTTCTAAATTATGCGGATATGCATAAGCCGCGGCGCAAGTCTAGCAGTTTGGAATGGTCTTGCATGTAAATACTTCGCATCAAAGCTTCAAACAACTTTGCCGGAGCAGCTGAATAGACTCTCGACAGAATAGAGTGGCAGGCCTACAGACACACAGGCAGACATAACTAATTTTGCGTTTTAAATGCAGAGCATTTCAGTAACTCACGATGTCACCCGCGTTGGCGTCCGTAGTCCGCACCGTCGTTGCCCCTACTATATAAAAAAAATTACAATCCGTCGCCAGGTTTCGATCCCTCGACCCTGCGGGCGGGACGCAATGTACGCAACGCTCTATCCACTGCGCCACAAAGCCGACACAGTATGGAAGGCTACGGACACGCCTTATATCCTTGACTCATTCAAATTACTGCTGACGAGCGCTCTCTCGTCAGCAGCTGCAACAAGTGCAACAACATTAACGTAACGCAAACTACTTAATGTCGTGCGCCCCCGGTAATGCTCTGCATTTGATCGTGCCCCTCGCGAGGGGGATGTTGACGCTACCTCTTGCAATGACCGAGTACAACCGCCGAGAACAAGGTCCCACGAACGGCGCGCGCGCCATGGACTGGTGGCGCCATCTGTCAGATGCGATGCGAACTACTTTTAGGTAGCCCAAGAAAGACAATGGTATTAAAATTTTCGCGCGGCTCGCCACCATGGAAACACTTATGTGCGCAAAAGAATTAGCGCTTTTGGCGACAGTTTTTGCTCTACACGTTGCATGTTTGGCACTCTCTTTTTTGTTTGCCCTGCCAATATGGTGCATATCCGGCTCCGAGTACATTGCCGCGATTTTTTTTATATTTTTGGTAATTTTGTGTTTTGCGACTGTTCAAACGTATCCTGAAGGAGTCGTCGGGCAACTTTGTGAAGGCGACATGGCTTACCTGTATATCACATATTATCCAGTACATAAAGAGGTTGCAAACATTCTCTGAGAGTTATTCTTTAAGGTGTCCACTATGGCATCGTAGCACGGTGAAGCTCATCAGGGTTACTATCCGCTGTGATATCATGTTTAAAGCGCGGACAGACGATCCACAAGAATAGGACAACATGAGCGCTTTCTATCAACTGTCTATCAAGCGCTCGTGTTGTCCTCTTCTTGTGTATCGTCTGTCCTCGCTTTAAACATGAATCAGATCCAACTAGCTCAACTTTCCGTTCTACCGCTGTGATATACCTACCATAACACAATTTAAAACACGTAAGTCCGCTAAAACTGCTCCCTTGCCATGACAATCTTGACGTCATTGATACGAATATCTAATTTGCAGTTCAGTTGTCATTGGTTGATTGATCGAATAAACTTCAATGAAATAGCAAGCGTGATCTTCGGGTGCTCTCCGGGTGAGAAGTTCCCTCAGGTCAAGATACTTTGGCGCCTGCTGGCAAGAATGGCCCTCTTCAATATCATACGCTGTATGGGTGAGGCTGATCTCGTAAGTGGTTAAGCCGTAAAAAACATCTACGGGGATCGCATGCTTTATTATTCTACTTTCCAATTTGCAGGTATTCGCGTGTACCGACTGCTTACATGCCCTAATCAAGCCGCTATACAGCCGCTAGAATAGCGCGTGGAGCTGAGAAACAACCTCCCACGAATTTGTGACGCTTCAGCGCCCCTGCCTTGACGTCGCGTAAAGAGGCCCGTTCTCGCAGCCGGCTCAGGCTAACTTAATGGAATCATGTTTTCTCTGTTTTATTACGCGGACAGTTCAAAACTTGGTGTTTTCGCCCTGGTTTGTAGTTTTTCAGGCATCTGGACACAAAGTAGTTATTAGGCCGACCCTTGCGTGAGCCGTATCCAAGAAGGGCCGCAATCGTGCCAAAAAGGCGTCAAATTGCCGTCCACTAAACCGCAAGCGCTGCACATTCAAAGATGATACCTGGACTGACAGTTAAGCGGAAAATGTGTTTGGATTGCCTATATACGCATGCCACCAACTCAGGCAACCTTTTTTGCCACATCAAGGCACTGCACGTTGTTTCCGGAGTCAAATGCAATACCTCTGTCGTCTTCCTATTCTACCCAACCCGCGTGCTCCAGCTCAAAGCTTGGAAACGCACTGCTAATAATTGCTTATCGGCCTTTTCTGCGTGACTTGTTCCAGGTTAAAAAAAGGAGAACTGAGAAGGCCTAAAGTAATTCAGATGATGTTGAGCTGAAAGGCAAATTGTATCGAAAAAAGAAAGAGAGAAAGAGAGAGAGAGAGCGAGAGAGAGAAAAGAGATGAGAGCTATAATATCGGCCTTTCTAGAGCCGTACGTTTTTGTCGGTTGACATAAGATCTCTAAGATAATTCGAGCACAGACCCCTACTCCGAATGCAGAGAGTGTGCTTCGCCACTAGAACACAATGTGGGCGGCGGTGCACCCTTTACAGGCAATTAGCTTAATGTTGAAAATGAGTAAACACTTTTATTCGTTCAGTGGGGTATGAGGCCCGCCCGAGTCATTCGTGTATGCATCGAAAGTGTAAATAAATTGGCTCAGCTTGCACTAGTGGTGCAAGGCTGGAGAAACAGCAGAGCTAGGGGTCGACCTAGCTGCTCTCCACACTGACAGCGGATGACAGGATGACAATGACAGCGAGGGGGAGCAGAAAGAACAAGTTTATGCACATTCCTCTCCCGGCAAGCGGCCACCCAAGACTATCACCATCGATATTAGCGGCCGCAAAGACGTTATCGCCGCCGACCGAGTCAAACCCGCTTACGCCGCCTTCCTCCGACCAACCCACGGCTTCCACCCCATAATTCCCGTCGACCTCGCCACGGAATTCCCAAGCTCAACCGGCCAAAAACGTCACATGGATAATACAACACCCTCCTGCTTTAAGGGGGAGCCCTGTAGCGACCGGAGCGCCACGGGTTCGCCGGCCCGAAGACGACGACGATGAAGGCGGGAAGTTCTCACGGGGCGTAAGCCCATACACAAGCCACTACGACGCCAGAAGCGAACGGTCACATGCGCTCTGTATTTTTTTGCTAAAGAAAGTGCCCATGGTCGTTCCGGGTGCCTCGCACCGGGGAGTTTTTTCTCCCGTTAATTTTCTCTCGGTAACGGATCGCGCTCAAGCTGTTTCTCTGCTGTTAAAACAGAAGCCTATGCTAAAGCGCGCAGGATGTCCGAAAGCGCGAGCAGCCACCGTTCCTGCGTTGCCAAGCCCATGCAATGAACGTGGAGACAAGATGTAGTGCATTCTTAGGGAATAACGTGAGGCCACCGCAAAAGAGAATCGCTGAATATGTCTACACGAATGACTTCCTCGGTAGGAGAGAAGGAAGCCCCCATGTCCCCTGCCGTTCCATAGGGCGCTTCGGGCGGCACCCTAACACCGACTCGGCGAAGGATGGGGACAATGAAAAAATGGCTCGCTATTTCCTGACAGTGCTATTTTCAGCCAATTGAAACGTTCGCCCAAGCGCGAAATTCACTAAAAACCAGAGAGCTTCACTTCAAAAGGCTTCCATTTCCTTGTGTGGCTTAAACCCGGCAAGAAACAGAGAGATAGAGTTCCGTAGCACCTTCCTGAAGCAAATTATGCGACGCTGAAACACTGAGTCTTTTCTGTAGTCGGTTTTGTTTATCTCAACAACTGTAACCGACTGATTGAGTTTAGTGAATAATTCGAACCTTTGGAACAAGATCCTTGGCAGGCGTGAGATATGAAATTTAGATATAGTGACATCACATAGATGGGTACTGTTCCAAAGGTTCAAATTATTCTCTAAACTCAGTCAGTCGGTTACAGTTGTTGAGATAAACCAAAACCAAAACCGACTTTAAATATATATAAGCAGCTCTCCTGGGTACTCATTGCGAACGATACAGCACTTCATACAAGAACCACGACGACGAACAGCGAAGTTATACAAGAGGGCTGCACACCACAAGCGACAGAGAAGAATAAACGTGACGTTGGCTTCAACTACAAGATAACCCACCAAGTAACACATCGATTTCTTTTGAGACAGCAATTTTTACGGCAGGCGTAGAGCGATCCGTAGACAAAGTGACGCCGTGCCGGCCTGAGGTGAAAGTGCAGGAAGAAGACAAACAAATCGCTTCTATGTTGAAAAGTTATTGTTAACGCTTATAAAAACATTGAAGGGACCAAGATTACACGATATCTGCTGGCAGCCTATTCCACTAGCGTATTTTCCTCAAAATTGTTTTTAAACGTATTCGTTGTGCAAGAGAAATCCACGTTTTTTGGGGTGTTGTTAGAGTTTACAACGTACAAGTACTTGTTGCATGTACTTACTTTTATTTATGCCCAATTTGCCATGGAAATTTGCGTCCAGAAGTTTTTTCTTGTCACACTACCGTGTGTACTGCAAGGTATTAACTTCACGTTTTCCTAAAGAACACTGGGTGATACGTGTTAAATACAAGCTGTTCTGGACAAATCTGATGGCCTTTTTTGGTATGTTTTCTAATGTCGCGATATTGACCTGTGCATTACGATCCCAAACCACTTAGGCATATTCTAATATTGGTCGGACGTAGGTTGACTTCTTTCGTACATGTCAATGTTCTTTTCAGAAAACCTGAGGTGTGTAAGGCTTCAATTCGTATGTACGTGACATGCTTGTTCCATCGCAAATCTGGCAAAATTATGACTCATGAATATTTGTAGTAGTTTGCGGCTAATAAAGCATCACCAGCAATACAATGAGATTATTGCTAATTGCAGTCTCAATAATATCGGCTTGGCATCCTAACTAACCCGTGCTTGAGCGTCCGCCTAGTGGTAAGGAGACGTCATTTTAGAATAATCTTGGATTTTTGCGACCATCGTATATTGCATGTGGTCCACAAAAATGCATTGCTTCGATGGTCATTACAAAACAAGAAGCTGGAAAATCATCGTGCCGACTAATCAACTCCAGAAGAAGGGGGCGGGAGGTCAGTGAGGTGATCCGCGGAAGGAGTGCAAATGTACCGTGTGTTGTTGAGCTCTGCTCCTTTTACTAAACGCTACTCCTCGCCCTCTCTCTACTTCACAATGACAGGTCGAGCAAAAAGACAGGCCGTGTGTGCAAAGCATGCTTGCCTTTCATGCTAGGGCAGAGAATCACATCGGGAAAGCTCCCTTCATAAAAACAAAAGGTCGAAAAACGGATCTAAGCAGTGTTACGTTTGCGCAGACATGAATAGTCGCATTTACGCTGGAAAATGACCTAGGTGAAATTCAGCCGCAGCGTTCATGCTCTATGAGGCTAATAGATGAAGAATTTCCACCGCGCCATTCCCCATACGTGTGCGGATGACGCTGCGGACAAGACAAGTTTCGAAACAATTCCGGCAGATCCGCTGCGGATGAGGCTTTGAGAGATAACCCAAGGGAGAACTGAGTCGTGCCCCCTTTTTTAAGTGCGAATGCACTTCATAAGCGACCCTGAATTCCGGCGACCGCCGTCCGTCCACATAGCAGCAGCTGCGGGTGCGCGCGCTCCTCGTCTTCCTTGGCAACGGGGGGAGATGGGCGCGCGCTGCCTGGCCGCTGACATGGCACATACCCACGTGGGGGATTGGCCAAGAATCGGGCGTGAGAAGGGCTAATGCACCCGCTTAAAGGAGTACTGACACGAAATTTCAAAGCTGAGATCCGCTCTAGCAATCAAGTACGACGACAACACAAATAGGTGTCTGTGAATAAATGCATCTTTCTTTCTTTGTAGTTGTGTGTGTGTGTGTGATCTCTATTTCGCGAACATTACCCAACCGCGCAAATTCAACTCGTGCATTCGCACTTTCACATTCTTCCCCTCGGTTAAATGCGGGGAAATTTTTATCTAGGTTTACCGTACCGAGGTAGCATAGTGATGGGCTGACGGACGAACACCATCGCCAATGCTGATTTGATGCGCCTCCCTGTGGGCACGTGAACGACCATGGTAAATGCGAACTGGTCAGCGTGCGGTGCGGGGGATTGGAACTGCACCCATGATGGGCTTAAGAAAAACATACAATCTGGGGTAGGGTGGCAGTATAAAAAGATGCCAGTGCCTCTCGTTTTCGGCTGGCATCTTATAGCCATTTTAATAAAGGTCTGTTTCATCACGGGCACCTTCACTGTTCCCGCTTGAGTCCACTCCGCCAAGGCAACCCCACGACCAATTCCGGCTAATGCTACCATAACAAACAAGTGCCGACAGTGGGGTGAACCTCACGAATTTTATGACTCGGTGATTTGGTGAATGCGTTGCTTTTAGCTGGCCAATAGATAGCACGTTTCGCTGAGAGTGTCTAACGGAAATAAGGTACCGCTGAGGAAATCCCGCAGTCAGGCAATGGCATGGTCGTAAACTGGTGTGAAAAACAAAACTGACATTTTTCGGTAACACACGAACGAATACAAACTGCCAGCGTGCAAAAAAGTCAAGACCACATTTCAAGATTTCAAGGGCATTTGAGGAGTTGCGAAGTTCTGAGAGTTAAAGTGCCCCGAGCACGTCAATGGGCAATAAAGGGGCCCTCTCACAACGTTTCCAGAATTGTGACTTCAGCACCATTCTACCTATGGAGAAAGGAGACATAACACTGTACTGATATGGTCATAAGTAAGGGGCTGGTAAATAAACGGGCACGTCCCATGACAAGTCGCCGGTGATTCCAGTTACGAGCTACGACTCCACACCCACGCCCCCAATAAGTACGCTATCTCGCCGGCCCGCCCGGAAGACATCACGGTAGAGGTTTCTCTCACGCCTTAGGCAGACTTCGTGCGCACGACTTGCAAGAAGTCACTTACTTTGGATGAGCCGTCGTCCCTTTGCCATTGAGAGTTTGGCCAATGCGATAAAATTTCTCGGGGCGCGAAAGGTCCCACCAAGCCATCCGTTTTAAGCACACGGCCATATCTTTTGTTCATTGCCGGCCCGTCCTCCCGCCTGAGTTGCGGGAGAAATCCTCTGCTATCTCAGACCTATACGACCACTCTACCGGTCGCAATCTAACGTTTGCGGTCTGTCCTCCGCGCCACAAACTCTATCGGACTCCATATACGCAGTAGGGGCCGGCTACCCGCCGACGTGAGGGGTCCTTTACAGGGAGAAATGGCTACAACGCAATAACGGGAAAGGCCCCATCCTTTTCCCGGCCATCCTTTGCTCTGCTTAGTGTACCCTCGTTTATCCTCGGTTCAAACGAACGGCGTGATTTTGAGTCTCTCCGCCCCCATTCTATATCGTGCTCCTTCATTCGCTCGTGTTTGCTGACCTCCTGCTCTGGGCCACTCATTGTCCGACTTCGTGCGTGTATACGACCGTGCCATTTCGGGTTACCACAGAATGAACGGCCGGCCGCGACCGGCCACTCCTGTTCTCTTGTTGCCCTCTAATAGAGGTATGTCGTCAAAATAAACTATACTGCGCCGGCTTTGTTCCGTAGTTTTTTTTTCTGTGTTCTATCTCGCTCAAGAGTGGTACTTTGGGGAGCGTGGTAAGTACATTGCTTCTGGGAAAGGAGAAGCTGATTATCTGTGAGTAGGAACCATCGCCCAATCTTGTTATTATGGATTCCCAATTACCTCGCACGCTCCTGCTTGTACGCTCTAAATGGAGCTTGATAGCTGCGTTAACGACGAGTGCAAGTTGCACTAACGTCTCTCCTACATTATGTCGGTCTGTTGACGTGTTCCACGGGCCTTCGAGAGTAATAAAAATTGGTACAAAACGTTGTGCCTGAAGCAGATGTTTCGTAAGGCGGGGAACGTCTACACCTTGGTGTTCTTGAAGACCCGTTAAACGAAGAGATGTTGGTGTAGCTTTTCGGCAAAAAATCTGTAGAAATTCAGGGAATTGTCTGCTAATGCGTAGCATTCTTATGCGCTTTTCTTGAGTGTAAGTTCTTTACAGGCAATTTTTTTCGTTTTTTTCAAAATCCTGTCTGACCAGTTATCTCTACGCTATTACAAGGAAGACAGGTGGAACTTTCACTGAAATTTGCATTTTTGGGAAAATACAGGGCATTACACTGGTTGGACATTTTCGGTAATCTTTTTTTATATTTTTGTATTTCCTTTTTCAAAATTTCGTACGGCTAATTCACGCTAATATCTCCATTTATTCTATTATAACGAATACATTTGGAACTTTCGCGAAATCTGCATGATTGTGGAAATGCTGGGCGTTACAGGGTTCGCCCTTTGCCATAATTTCTTTATATATATTTTTTTTAATTTCTTAGAGTTTCAAAATTTCGTTCGACAAATTTTCTCTACGCTAATGTAACGACTACAGGTGAAATTTCCGCAAGATCTTCAATATTCTGGCAATGGAGGGCGTTGTAGGATTTGAAGTTACAGCGTTTTTAATTTCTTAACTCTTAAGAATTTTATCTCTAATTATCTCTATTTACGCTGTTATAACAATTACATTTGGAACTTTCGCTAAATATTAATAATTTCAGAAGTGCAAAGCGTTACACTATTCCCAGTTTGACGTGATTTTTGCGTATTTCTGCTTTCCTGTAGTTTTTTTCTAATTCCGTTTAAACGTTTATCTCCATTAACGGTATTAAAACGACTACATTTGGAGCTTTCGGAAATCTCAATTATTGTGTACATAATATAACTGCGCCGTAACACGAGGACACAGGTACGTGGACGACTATCTGGTTCTGGTTATCGGAATGCAATTTCAGCAAGACCCTGGAAAGAGTGCAGCAGTTTAGGGGTAGGTAAAAACACTGAATGAAGCCGAGAATCCTGTGTCAATTGCGCGGGCGCAGATAAAAGAAAGGGTTGCTCACGTGTCGAAGCGCGACAGCTGTGTTAAGCATAACTTTTAGGGCGCAGCCCTTTCGCGCCCGTCGACATGGGCTCGGCCGCGTCGGCGTCATCGCGACTGAGCGAGCGATGGAAATAAAACGAGTGAAAAACAATGGGAATACCGACGAGTGGAAGAAAGCAAGAGGAGAGTGCCGCAAAATTGGAAGGTGAGGACGGTTCGCCGTGGCGGCGCGAGCCTGTGCTTTCCGAAAGTGTGCGGTGGGGGAAAGGAGAGGGCAGTATGCTGCGCCCACACGAGGCGTCTCGATGGCATGACGCTTCGCGAAAACGAGAGGGGGGCGTGTGCGTGACTACCATGTGCGTTCACTTAAGACGAAGTTCACGGTCCCTTCCTGAGCCGCACGTCGCGCCGCCGCCGCAGAGGCACCGTCGAGAGAACCCACGAGTGAAGCCCGTTCTACATGGGGCGAATTTCGCTTGCGAATTCGCAGCTGCGGCGCCGCTCGTGAACCCAAACGATCTATTCTCGTTGCTGTGGCGACTTTCCAAATGTTTGGAAGAGTCGAACTTCTTTTGTTAACGCCCCTTAGCATTTGGCAATATGTCGCAGCAATGAAAATAGGAAAATAAATTGTTTTGCCGCACGGGCGGCGCCGCAACTGCAAATTCGCAGGCGAAATTCGCCCCATGTAGAACGGGCTTGAGTGCGGCGTCAGCGCAGTGCAGCCATCAGGAGTAAGTGCTGATGATGCGTGGATTGTATTGGCGCAAGCCCGACTGAGGGCAAAGAGCATCAAAGGGAAGGTATTTCATGAGAGTGAAATGAAATAAATGTGAAGCATTTGAGTAAAAACAAACATGAACTGAAACACAAGCAATGAACACGACTGGTGTAAACGGCCAGGTGGTCAATGTACATGATAAGAAATGAGATGTAAAAATGTGACGTCGGTGAGCAACTCAAAAACGCCTTTCCCAGAAAACATTTGTTCGCCTCCTAAAAGTACGATGAATGCTGTGGAATATGTTGTGTGTATTGTTGTGGGATTCGTGTTGTGTTAAGTGCCTTGCAATGAATGAGCAAGTGGATTATGGATAGACCCACTCCACGCCCGCTGCACATAGGTCTTGGTGATCCAGTGAGCAGGTGCGAGGGTGCTACATGTGTATGGCCCATCCGTAACCTTGCTAAGGTCACTTCAGTGCATCCGTTTTGTGACTCGGTTGTGTATCGTCCCAAGTGTGGCTTTATTACATGTAGATTGTTTTCTGTATGTCACTCCAGTGTGGTTGCCATGTTTTTACACAAGTGTTGTCTCATGTGTGGCTTGAGGTCTGTATAAGTACCGCTATTTTGTCTACAGCGTTCCTGAGCGCAGAATCAGCGGCCTTCTCGTTTGCCAACTCATTGCCAGCGATCCCAGCGTCTCCTGCGACCCAGCACAGGACCAGTTATTGCTTTTGTGCATAGACAGACATAATGGTGCTGAAAACGAGATTAACTATGTGGTTCTTCGGGGCTTGTGGGTCGGTAGTGCACGAACAACACTCAAGGAATCTGCATAGATGATGGAATTTGCAAGTTGATTATCAAGAATGGGCTGTACAATGAGCGAAATTCCATATGCTTCTGCTGAGAAAATGCTGGTGTGTACACTCATGGTTCTGCAGACAGTAAGACTCTAAAAGTGGGTGCTGAACTGCGAGTGACGAAACCGGTCGTCGGAATCTGCAGCTGCTGTTGTGGAACACGCACATGCGCTCTCAGCCAGTTCATAGTGAGCAATGTGGAATTTTCTTCTTGATTTGAGTATACGACGTGGTGAGCGTGCGCAGGCGCAAACATTTGGCTGTTCCTATAAATTACTTAATTCCTGAATAAAAATGAATTGTAAGCCTGCGCCGTGTCTTGCATTACTTCTGGCCCTTTCTGTGTCCTCACGTTACCGCGCCGTTATGTTATGAATCAATACCAACTCGCCGAATTACTGTACTCCTAAATTATTGTGCAAATTAAGGGCGTTACAGGAATCGCCATTTTCCGTTATTTGTTTATATTTGTCCTAATTTTTTAGTGCTTTAAATGTTCGTTCGAATAATTATCTTCATTTATTTTATTATAATGGTTACAGGCAGAACTTCCGAAAAATCCGCATTATTGTGGAATTTCAGGTCGTTGTACGGTTTGCAATTTTCCGTATTTTTTATATTTTTCTTAGGTTTTAATTTTTCGAAAACAGTTTCGACCAATTTTCTCCATTTACGCTATTATGCTGATGCATTTGGAACTTTAGCGAAATTTGATAAATTGTGTAATTGTACTCTGTTACACAGTTCGTCATTTTCAATAATTTTTTAAATATTTCTTATTTGTTTAGTGTTTCAAAGATCTGTTCGGCCATATATCCCTATCTACGCTAACAAAGCGATTACAAGCGGACCTTCCGCGAAATGTACAGTATTGTAGAAATGCAGGGCGCTGTGTGGTTTGCAGTTTTCCGTATTTTCTATATTTCTCCTTTTTTTAGTTCTTCAGTATTTCGCTCGACCAATTGTCGCCATTTGCGCTGTTAGAACGGTTACATTTGGAACTTTCGCGACATCTTTAATATTTTGGAAATAAGGGGCCTTACACTGTTCGCCATTTTCCGTAATTTGCTTATATTTTTCTTATTTTTTTATTTTTTCGAAATTTCATTCGATCACTTTTGTAATTTACATCACTGTCGGCAAACGTGCATGCGTGTTCTCCTCCTTTCGTTTACTGCCCATGCAGCTACGCGGCGTTCCTATGCGGTTCAGCCGCAGATCCCCTGTTCCAATTACTTCTTACGGGACCTGTACAGCTGTGTGGCCGCAAATAGAGACCTTCCGTGCGCTGTGACGTTCCTCTTGTTTAACGGTGTTTTTGTTGGTCCGCATAGTCAAAGTTTTCTGTGCACGCCAGCAACCAAGGCACGAGTGCATCGTCAATCTCTCGCACACAGCTATCACCCACAACATAAATTCTCTGCCTGCTGATACGCGCTATGTGTTGGACGAGCTCTGTTCGGAACGTTGCACACAGCAGCGACATCCTGAGAATCAGAAAATGTGTGAACACACCCTCAAAAAAAAGAAAGAAAACGTTGTCATCTAGTTCCTTGGGAAGGAAAAAGTGCCAGTGAGAAGTAACCAAGTGAGACAAAAAAAAAAAAACGCGCTTATCACGTGAGCACAGAGAACGGGTGTATGCGTGATCAATTTTAGCGCCATTTGTTTTTACAAAGGCCTGGTGAAAAAAAATGAGATGGTCGGCTCTAGGAACACCACAGAGATCGTAGGGTCCCATGATCTCTTTCTGCCTTCTGCAAGATAGACGAAAAAACCGTCCAGATTGTAGATATGACAGGTACATCGTGGTTTGTGGTCAACAATCTGCTTACATGGCCTTGCTGGAAACATTGCAACTGAATTCAGACAAATAATTGCGACGTCCGGAAGAAACGCATTCGGCTGGCACGAATAGTTTCTGGAGAAAAACACTTGATGTTCTTGATGTAATGATTATATAAAAAGAATGTGAGAACACAACTCGTCCTTTGGTGAGAAAAGTAAGAGCCATAGTTTGTTTTCACGGCCGATTGATGCGAAGGCGAAGGCTACTACCAAGGAATGCATCTCATATGTCGGCAACCTTTCGGATTTGGAAACCAGAGAGCGGACGTTGACAGGTCAACCCTTTGTGCACACCAAGATCGGCGTGCGTCACGGCAGACGGCCATTAGCAGGGAGCTGGAAACAAACTGCCGATCGTTCGCCCACCTTTCCTTCCCACTCACCCGTCGACTGTGTTTGCGTGCCAGAGTCTCGTTTTTCTTCCATCTTTGTTATTGCATTCAGGGAGCCGAAATTCCGCTTATCTTTCTGTACCTCTCTTTTTATCAAAACCTCAGCTCTCGGCTTATATATTGCGCTGTTCGGTGAGAGAGCCTTTTGGTGTTGCATAGCGTGTGCCCTGTAACGACATGTCTTTCAAAGAGTGTTTGCGGATGGCGTTATGAAGGGGTGAAAGGCCTCAGGCAGATGTGCTGGTCACTGCCCTCAGGTGAACTGAAGGCAAATGTCGCTCACGTTCGCACATCCAGCCCGTGTCTGCACGCTGACGTATGCCGTCGGGTCATATCTATTCTCATCAATTTTTTTTTCAACAAAAATCGTGTCACCGATAGCGACTGCCTGTCGGCGGAACTTTAAATACGATTCAGTGAAGTTCAGAAAAAAACATCTGTAGGCTTGGTATTGATGTTTATTTAGTGAAGTCGCGTGGTCCATCGGATCAAAGACCTTGGAAATATCAATGACAACAGGTAGTATTATCATTTTATCTTCGATTCAGCGGAGCAGCTATTTCTTCTGCAGTGAAACCGCACAGTACGTAGAGAGAGCGCACTCCTTAGGTATTTATTTATTTATTTATTTAGATGATACCTACATCGACACGAGGGTTCTTTCGTAGGGGGGACGTGTGACGTGTACAAAACAGAAGAAGCAAATACGTTCATACCATCATACACTTTTTTTAAACGCACTGATTAAAATTGCCTAAAAAATCCCACATCGGTCATAAACTGGAAAAAATGAGATGGTTGTTTCGTACGCTAACCAATTCATCTGACGACCAATTCCAGTCACGAATTTTGCTTTAAACAAAGAATAAGCAAAAATGTTTGTTCTGTGGGAATACTCTGACACTTCTTCGGAATTATCACGACGCCGTGATATGTAGTTTGGCTCGAGGAGATACTGTTTTTTGTCGATACCGGCGTCATTGCAGTAAATGCAGTGAAAGAATTTTAATCTCATTTTTTTATGTCTGGACTGTAGTTTTTTCCAGCTCAGGGTAGCTATAATCGCCGCGATCCTAGCTAAGCGGTCATAATTGTTAGTAACCAAACGCACAGCCTGAGTTTTGTGTAAACCGGAAGGGATTACATTTCTCGATATTTAGGCTCATGCCCCATCTGCCACACCACCGAGCTATCGTTGCGAGGTCTCTTTGTAGTGCGTATGTGTCACTTAGTAAATTTATCTGCCTATAAATAACACAGGCGTAAGCGAGTAATTTGAGCGCGGACGTAATGTTTTTATTAATTATTGTTTAATTATTTAATTATTAAGTTAAGAATAATAATGGTCCTGGTAGTCTACCTTGGGGTATGCCAGAACTAACCACAACGGAGCTAGATTTATGACTACTCAAAACCCCACATTGCTCGCGGCCGTTGAGGTAGTTACGTATCCAAGTGTGAATCTTATGGCTAGTGTTCAGGGATGCAAGCTTAGTGCTCAGAAGGTTATGAGGTACACTATCAAAAGCTTTCCTGAAATGAAAAAAGATTACTTCTGCTTGTGTATTATTTTCGAGTGCCTGTGATATGTAATGCGGAAATTCTACCAATTGAGTATTACATAAACATCTACTACCAAAGCCATGCTGAGATGGTGTAAGATAGTTAGTAGAGTTGAGGTATTGAAATATTTCCCTATATAAGATATGTTCTAGGATTTTATAAGAAATTGAAGTAAAAGCAATCGGCCTATAATTGTTTACACTTTTTGTATTACTGGATTTTAAAAACGCAGTGTCTAGAGTGCCGTCCGACGGCTCTCTAGCGGTGCCTTGTAGGGCCGTCCGACGGCGCTGCAAGCGTGTGTTCCCGTGCCGTCCGGCCGGCCTGGCCCGGCCAGCCAGTCCAGCGCTTGAGTGGCGGAGCTTTCAGTGCTTTCAGCACGCGGCCAGCACCGCCCCTTCGAGCTTCAGTCGTCTTTTGATATCGTTATGAAAGAAAAGAAGTTTCTTACGACGCACTAGCCAGCTCAAGATCGGACGCTGGCGGGTGGTTATGTAAGACGTTGTGTTAATGTATCCCTATATATGAGCAAGCGAGCCGAAACCAAGGTGCAATGTACGCTCACCCAGTGACTCGGGCACGTCGGGCGCGCGACGCGTATCGCGAGATGAGGCGGTTTCATGTAGCTACAATGTAAGACCTGTGTAACTTCCTTGGTGCTTAAACCATTTGCAGTCAAAGAAAATTATGTTACATGGACGCGACAAAAACGGGTAGAAATCACTCTAAAACACATGCTACTAACCTGGAATTGTACCGGAAGCATTGCGGGTTGCGGGAAGAGTCGAAAATAACGAACTCAAGCAGACACTTTTCAACATATCTTGTTGCAAGAATTAAGTTGGATGGATGGATGGAATAAACTTAAGACGAGCTTTAGATGCTGATGTTAGGGGCAGCTGCCCTGGGGGGGGGGTCTTCTTCAGTCCGGAAAACCAAGTTCCTCGCTGGCTGCTCTTGCTCTTCGTACCAGGTCTCGCTGGTCAGAGAGGTCTGAGCTGGTTAGCCTGACCGCCCTCTGCTCGTAGGTGGGGTTGGGGTTTAATAAATTTAATACACACGTTTGCTTCCAACACCTGTATCCCAGACCACTAAGTTCGCTTCTTTTAACAGACGCAGAACTTCTGGCACCTTGGAACTCCACGATTAAACTCAATGGGTGTTTACTACTCGCCGATAGACGTACGACAAGGCTGCAAGTCAGCCTACCGTCCCGCTATGCATCCAGCTACCTACGAAGGTGTCTTACTTTGACAAGTCAAAGTAGTTTCTCCGCACTGTTTGTCGATTGGAAAGCCACTGACCAAAGAGCCGGTGAGCACGGACGCTGCTTGCCGGCCCAGCGGGCCCGCCTCGGCGGGCCGGGCCAACCTTGACCGGGTGGCGGCTCGCCGCCGTTTGGCATTGCGCATGTAAACAAACGTTTTGTTACCGGCTACGTCAGGTGACTCTATTCGGTTTTCGTGATTTGCTATTCGTGATGAACTATTCGGTTTTGCGATGGCGTCGCGCGACGAGGGACGAGCGATCGGCTCCGCCGTCGCAAAGCGACGTAAGGCGAAGGCCGCTTCATCGCTTTCCTCACAGGGATACATTAACACAACGGCTTATATAACCACTTGCGAGCGTCCGATGTTGAGCTGGCTAGTGCGTCATGAGGAACTTCTGTTCTTTCGTGCTGGCCGTGTGCTGAGAGTTGTGCTTCAAGCGCCGGACCGGGCAGACGGCACGGGAGCATACGCTTGCAGCGCCGTCGGACGGCACTGCAAGGCCCAGCTAAAGAGCCGTCGGACGGCACTCTAGACACTGCGTTTTAAAAAAGACGTTACATTTGCAAACTTTCAGTGTTTGGGATCAATGCCTGACTGAAGTGACATTTTTGTAAATAATAGCAAAATACCGTGCAATAAGTTCATGGCACTCCTCCAGAACAAATGGCGATAGCCGATCTGGACCAGAAGCCGCTGAAGTTTCCATCACGTAAGGGGCGATCATCTAGAATGATGTCGTCGATAAAGTGGGTTACATCCGTAATACCTGACGGTAAAGGAGCAGTTGACGTTTAGTGTGAAAAAAGAAAAGTGACTGGACAACTACATTGAATGTTTCCGCGACTTCACCATTAGTTTGCACAGTGATATCATCCACTGGTTAAGAATGTATATAAATGCCATCTTACCCGGTTTTCTTTACGTATTTCCAAAATTGTTCGGGGATTCGTTTAAGGTCAATGTTTAATGAAGGGGCCAAACATTTTTTTCACATTTTTATGGCAATTTTTGCCTTGTTAGTGTATTTCAAGGTATGTTCATTAAATCCCCTGCTAATTCTACAGAAACGTCTGTAGACTAATGTGTCTTTATTATTTTGCAAATTTCCGCATTAAACCGAGGTTTTTTTTTTTTGCCGTTAGGTACTTTGATGGCACAAATGTTTCCATTGGATGTTTTTCTTTCTCGCAAAAGGGACACCCACGATCTTCCAACCCGTGGGACACAGACAGCCGAATGAATTTTTCCATGTAGTATTCGAAGTCTGCATACACAGTTCCATAGTTTCCTTTGTGAAGCATGAAAACTTGGCGAGGTTGTTGCATTTCATTCAAAGAACTAATAGGCGACAATTCTGATACAAGCAGAATTATTACAGGAATAACATATACTTTAAGTATATTATTCGTTTCGTTATATAGCATCAAGTACAAGATTGCGTTCTGCCTGTCTAGCTTCATTGCCGGCTAGACGTAGCACATAAACGCAAAGGTGTATTCACCAATGTTTCCCAGGAGTTTTCGAAAATTATTCCTAATGCAAACCTTAGAAGTGTACCGAGGTTATCCGTAGCTTGAGGCATAATCAGTTCGACGTTGCTTGGGCCTGTCTCTAGGCACAACGTGAGTGCTGTGTAACGTTATAGGATATCAAGAGCGACATTACGATTTCAGGTCTAAACACGTTCATTCGTACACCACACCTCGATTTGTAATGAGTTTAACTCGACACTTCGTAATGACTGAGTTTTCCAGCTTTCTACTTTGGTTCAAGAATGTTAGTTCCGTGCGCACCCGACTGAATCAGCTACAGTCGGCACGAGCAGAAAAAAAATCCGATGAAGTTGGAAAACTGACGCGCCATCGACCGCAGTATGTCCCCGATGTCTCGCGCTTTGACGGGCAGGGCGAAATGAGGCGTTACTTAAATTTCGTTTCGTCCATTTAATTCCTGCACCACTACAGCTGCGTCGTTGCTGCATCTTTCGTTTCATACTTCTTTTGCCTCCTACTTGCGTTAGTCGAAGCTCTCCTTTTATGTTCCCTTATCATTACTTTGTTTTTCTCCCACCTCGGCCGCCTCTATTTCGGTCCCCCAGTGCCATTCCCATTTCATAGGGAATCGTAAAACACCACCCGAGGGTCGTAAAAGAAAACAACTCCTACACGATTGAGCCGCGTACCGTCCATTCCAGGTTTCACCCTTGGTCCATGCTTCTTTCTTCCCAGGCGTGTCTGCGCTCCTACCACTCTTCTTCTTCTTGTCCGGACGTTGTTGCGGGCTTTCTCTGTCTCCCCTTCGGTCTTTCTCTCGTCGTGCTTTGCGGGAGCTTTCACGCGTGCGCCGTTCTCTGTGTAAGCGAGTGTGAGAAGAGAATGGGTTCGGAGGATAACCTCGTCGAGGAAGATCGCGCGATCGGGAGAAACATTGTTTTTGTTTCTGCGCTTTCCTTCATCGGCGGCACTGTGTGTTTTGTTGGGATATTGGGGATTCCCGGGAGAACATATTGGGCCAGATGGAAAGATACGGGCGCTGGGAAGATGCTGAGGCCTGAACAGACCTGGCTAGAAGAGGTTGGGCGTCGAATGGGAGGGGGGGAAGGGGGGACGGAAGGAGAAGAGGTTCGTACGTCTGAAACGACGCAGAACTTCCACGGTGACTCTCGATCCCTCTATGTCAGTGCGGTGACCTTTTGTCATCAAGGTCTGCGCTCGTGCTTTGTTTCTTTTTCTTAGAGGTTGGAAAAACGGAGAAGCAACCAAGATGCATCTGCAAAAAGAAATATTTGGGGTAGCATTCGTTTTGGACAGACTATACGGCGGGTGCGTGTCAAGACGCAGTTCCTCGCTGTCGATGTTATTGCTGGGTTGGCTGGGTTGCAAGCGCCGCCTTCCTTCTCCAATGCTTAGTATACATTCGTTCAGTGGGATTTTTTCGTACATTTTTTCTGCTTGAATAAGAATTGCTAGCCGAGGCTCTTGCCGAAAGGGTGATAGAGTTTTCGTACTGCAGGTAGGAATTGTGGCCAGTACTGTAATGTTGTTTGGAACAGGTCTTTGTTACGTTTCAGGGGTTCTAGCATGTCGTGATAACTAAGCCATACCGTACGCCTATCAAAGTAAGCGTGCCCGAAGAGTAGGCAGCTCGCGTGAGTAGGTTCCTTGCTAGAGTGTAGTGGAAGAAAATACAGGGAGGGCCCTGCTTGGCATCGGAGGATACATCTTGTTGTTGATGGGGCCACGAGCACACCCCGGCTAAACTGGATGCAACATACTCGCACTCACTCAAAAAACGTTTTTCGCGAGCGGCATTCGCACAAGAAGTTGCGCTCGCACTCACTCGCAGTCGCACTCGCCAGCCCGCAGCAATGACGATGATCACTCACCACTCACTCCGGAGTTGTGAGTGTGAATGTGTGAGTAAACTCGTCAGTGAGCCTGCCGACCTATGGGCGCGAGATAAGAGGGGGTGATATATTTGTTTGTCAGTGTGTACCCCAAGCGCCATCTGGGGCTGTCTTCTTTTTTGTATTACATGCTGGGCATTCGAAGGTATGTCTCTCCAAGGCGATTGTAGGCCCGAATTCACAGAAGACAGTTCGTGGCTTGGATTGCAGCAGCGCGTGGCCGTAAGCTCTATTTGAGAGTTCAAGCATTTTTGACAAACTTTTGTATGTTTGTTTATATTTCGTTCCGGCAGGGGCGTATGGCGTCGTAACTGCCAGCCAACAATAAGAGTTTCCCTTGTCCAGGTGCGCTAGCTGTGGCGCACGCTTCACCGTGCCGCTCGCAGCGTTTTGGCCAATCAGGGTTTGCTACTTTCGGTTGGTTCCCCGATAGCCCGTACAGTCTTTGTCAAACTTTTTTCTAGGCCAAGCCCCAAACGTGCAAGCCACAAAAAAAAAAATCAATGTACAGGTTACGTCCCGAGTGAGGCTGAAGAGCTTTATGCCGGAGAGCTAGGGAAAACTTTTTCGTTCTTACTGTCATAAAATATTTCGGTCACATTTGAAGCAAAAGCTTTTTCTTTTGATTTTGTGTGGTCGAGAAAGCTTACGATTGGCCCAGAAAATCTTGACAGAGGGTGTACATACTTCTTTAACTCGGCGGAGCTCCTTGAAATTGTGGAGGACTGTCGTTGTCGGCGTCGTACGCGCCCCGGGTTGCCGATTGTGCAATCGTACATATTGAAAATGCCGAGTCTTGCGTTACAACTAGGTGGGCTGTGCTTTGGCGCACTTTTATCGCATGAAAAGTCGAATGCAGTACCGATAGTGTGACTAGTAGTGGAGAAGCGTAATACTGAACGTGGAGTAGACATCACTTCGGAGGACTGTCCTACTTTATTGAGTTTTCCCGTGAAAGGTCATCGACATCGACGAGTAACTTTGCAAGGGGGGTAAGAGGGAGGGGGTACTTAGGCGAATCATTTTAATTCCGAAAGTAGGGCAGCGAATACAAACGCCACAATTTCAATGAAGTATAAAAATGATAGGAAAAGGAAGTAGGGAATAGGAGTGCCTTGTGTGGGAAACTCTCGGTAATCATGAAAAGTAGACTGCGAAACAGTCAAAGACTAGTAGGTAAAAGCATCTAAGATAGTTCGCTATTAAGGACGGGAAATGGATAAAAAATATTTACACGTTGTATTTTCAATTCATCAAAGCCAGAAATATTCCCGTAGGAATTAAAAGCTCATGAAGGTGGCAAGTTGACTCACACCAATGTTTAGCTTTCCCAATGTATCGTTGAAGAAGCGAGTAATGTGTGCACAACATTTCCTGCGGTCTTTTTGCTTCTTTCGGGGTGAAGGTTGAGCGTGTCCGGTTAGAATGCCGGAAAAAACGAAAAACTGCCGGTTATTGTAAGCTAACTGGCCCGGAATTTCAAGATCATTCGTGGGTAATTACGAAAACAGGCCAACATGATGTGCCAGTTTCTTGCCGATTGCCATATTTGGCAAATACAGTCAAACCCGTTTATAGCAAACTGCAGTATGCACTTCGATTAGTTCGATGTATCCAATAGTTCGATATAGCCGAACCCGCCTATAACGAGCTGATTGTTACGAGTTCGCAATCCGCGGGAGACCTCCCCCCTTCACAACTCCACCCCCGCATGCAGAAACGAACGCAGTAAAGTAGCCATTACCACACCCAAAGTAATCGATCTATTGCAAGTAATAAAGCTACTTTCTGCCCCAATTTCCTACTTTGTAAAAAAAGCGGTGATTTTTGTTTTAGATGCGACTGCATCTCATTCACTCGCCTTGTCCCTCCATACGGCGTTGTTGTCCGTCCACACCCCTCCCCCTAAACTATAAAAAAAAATTCCCGCGCCTTCCCGCGAGGGGAACACGAGTAAATGCAGAGCATTGGGGGTCGTTAACGCCGCGTAAAGTCGCGTTAGGTCGGGTAGTTGGGTCATAGTTGCGTTGGTGTTGGTTTGGGGTAGAGAGGGGAGAGTAAAGTCGCGTTAGGGTGGAGCGAGCGTCAACCAAGAAAGGAAGGAGCAACGCAGTGACTGAAGCACGAGCGACAGCTAGCCGCTTTATATTTGCAGCGCGCGCAGTAGGAGAGCAGTACGGGGGGGAGAGCGCGCATGCGCAAGCAGCGCGCGCCCTCCCACGCCCCACCGCGCTGCTATCACGCACATGTTACGCCGAGACAGTGACGGAGCGAACGGGCTGACTACGACGCATGCGCGCGCCATCTGCTGTTGAGAGAGAGGAGGTAAGAGGAGAAGCGCAGCTGCTGCGGACGCGGAGCTGTGGACGCCGTCCGACGCAGGAAGAGGCGAGGCTAAGAAATGCTCTGCATTTAAAAACAATAGTTAGCGGCGCCCGGTTTCGGTCCCACGACCCTGTGGGCGGAACGCGAGGTACATGGTTCTTTTCCCACTGCGCCACCAAACCGAGACAGAATCAAATGCTACGAACGCGCCTTATATTTTTGACTCATTCAAACTACGTCAAGAAGGTACTGATACAATGCATGATGGGGCAATGATTAACACTTGCAATAAAGAAAAGAAGCTCCCACTTACAGCAACGATGATGGAGTAAAGGTCGTTGCGACAGCGAATCCCCAAGCATACCACTTAGAGAGATTGACCAAGATTGGCCAATAAAACATAATATTAATCATAAAACATAATAATCATACGCGTTCCCGACACGATTCACACGATTTCAGAATCGATCCAACGGAAACACCAAGTGAACCCCACGATGCGTCGCATCTACACAGGGTTCCCCTCGCGGGGAGGGGCGGCGCAATTTCAACTCTTTCGTTTTGGCGGCTTCAACTAGCATAGCATTCTCTACACGAAGCATTATTTGCACCAGTTCAAGTCCGCGTACTCCAAAATCTAAGAAGCCATGGCGGAGCACATCGACTGCCGAAAGCGCTTCATTATAAGCGTCGGACGGCTTTCACTCGCGACATCATCGGGAACATTGGCGAGCTCTTCCCACAGTTTACTAATGCTGCTGTCTTGGTCCGGACTCGCTGACTGGGCGGGTTCCGGTCGTGAGTCCCGCGCGTCGGAAACAGTTACGGAAAGTGTCGGGCGTCATGTCGCTCCCGTCGCTCCGTGCGGCGCGCAATGTCTCAGTCGCGGCTCTTGCTCCGTGGTCGCGGCCAATCCACATCTCAATCGCCGCTTCGAGACCATGCATTTCGGCGGCTATTCTAGGCGCACAGAGTTTGATATATCCGATGTGAGCTTCGTTATAAGGAATAGGTTTCCCATGTATTTCCGTAACTGAAATATTTTTGTTCGATATATAGCATAATTCGCTCGATCCGGGTTCGTTATAGCCGGGTTAGACTGTAAAATGACGTATCTTCTTCGCATTTATATGTGAGGAACTGCGGCCCTGCCTGTATTAATTATAACTCCGGTTTCCATCGCTCGAAGAGACTATGGAGAAAAAATACAACTTTGTTTAATTTGGAACAACTAGTCTGTGGTAACTCCCTGAGCATCTTTCAAGCAACTAAAATGTTTTTTTCCCAGGAAAAACTCAAGAAATAAAAAAAAAACATTTAATTCTGACCTTAAGTGACGCAGTATGGACATAAGTGACGTATTGTTGGCAATCACTAAAACAAAATTATCAGTGCGTTAACAGCACGTTAGAATCCAAGTGATACTGTCAATCGTAACTAGAGGCCGCACTACCACCGCGAAATCACGTGTCTTGCTGCCGTTTCCTTAGGTCGACGGCTGCCAATCGCACACGAAAGATTGTATGACGTCATTAAGAAATCGCCAGATAGTGGCTGGGGAGTCGCCCCTACTTCATATGTTTCTTTAATATGTCCATTATTTGTTCTCCGTTTGCGATAAAAGCGGTATCATTGTTATCGGGACAAACAGTGTTTTTAACGAACCAGTTTGCACTTAGTCTTCAGGGCCCTTCCAATGCCGTAGTGATTTGTCATCACGAATGGGCAGTGAAAACGTTAGTTTTTTATCTCGGTAACTGGAAAAGGCAGGTGTGTAGACAACAGGGATACAACGGAGCTAAGCAGTGCTTGGACGTTGTAGTAGAAGTTATGAAGGGGACTACGGGGCGGAGCTACTGAAACACACAAAGTTGCGCCCACAGGAGACGAAAGGTGCGGCCAACGTGTGTTTGGTACGCATGTGTGTATCTCAAACCTCTCGGGAGGGAAAAGATGCATCAAGGCTGGCGGTAGAGGGAAAAGCGGAAAAACCTGACGGGTTGGGGGGAAAGGGAGAGCGGGATCGAAGGGGAAAGGGACGGGGGGCGCGAGGTGACATCTTGTGAAATGGTATTAAGTGATGGAAAGAGGCTACGCTCGTAGCGCGATGGTAAGAAAAAAAATAGAAGCTAGGAGTCGTTTCTTCCGGCCTTCCGGAAGCGTCGGCCGTTCGTTGGGGGCAATGGCGTGACAAATGCGGCAATTCTCGCAGACCTATTTACCCGTGAAACCCCGGCGTAAATCTATGGCAACGAGGCTGCAGCTACAGTTGCCGAAACATTTCTCTCTACGTAATTGCCTTTTTCTGTGAAGGAAAGTTTGACATCCACCTTGGGGATTTCCCCTAAATCTGGTAGATTAATTGCCTTTTTCATTAGAGGGATAGATAACTTATTTTGTTGCCGTATTGCAAGGTGATAACGCGCCATTTCCGACTTACGATCAACCGTTTTCCTCTTATGATTTTTCCTTCTGTTTGCGGCTGTATCGCATGCCCACCCTCTAGATGATCCTCCTGAAGCTCACCCTCAGTGGCTTCCCAACGGCTCCTTATGGATCGCGTCCTTTGTGGCTCCAGGATGACTCACCATAATCTCAGAGTGTCTTCGCCACATCTACCAGCGTGCGTATGGAACGCCTATTGGCGTAACTAGACCTGACGGGCTCGAGTGAAGGCTCTAAGTGTCGTGAACAAGCTTCATTTGAACAATCTTCCTCTATTCTTGCTCCTATGTCCGACTAGAGTCAAGTCAGCAATTCCATTTCATTTCAGGCATTAGGCCCCCTCGAAGTAAGATGACTTTCGAGGCATTTGCTGCTCCTTGATTTCAAAGAAGCGCTCCAAATTAAAAAAAAAACGTTTTGTTGTCACACCCCTTGCTGTTTTTTAATGCGAAGCTTTCAGCCTCTCACTGATGTCTTCTGTAGTCCATCCAAGACGCTCTGTAGGAAAGCCAGCTTTTTCTGAAAATGATTCTGACCGTGAGTGAAGTGGAAAGAAATCAAAACGCTTCCCGGGGTCGTAATCGACCCTGGGTCGCTCGCGTTTTGAGGCCGAAGCCTATCCGATTCCGCCATTCCGGCACTTTTCTGTGCAGTGCGTGATTGCGGCCCGCTCGAAGCAACTTGGCTTGGAGAGGGGATAACCCACGGGCAAAATTAGACAAAAAGTGCACCCCTCGGTCTAATCACGACGATGGCTGAACGATAGGGAAAACCACTTAATGCCCGCATGAGTAAAGTGCTAGAGAGCACAGTCGCAGTGCAGTAAACAGTCCCGATAAAAAACAGGTGTTCGCATAAAAAGCTCACAGATTTACGTTATGCTCTACTAATAGCTTCTGGGTTGGGTTCGTTCGGTCTTGAGTGCTACTCCAGAAGACCCAAGATTGCGCGGAACTCGGCAGGCACGAGCTCTAGCGTCGCCCACGTAAAATGATGATGATATTTCAAAGCGGAGTTCAAGCGCTTTAAAAATGAGATCCGCGCTATTGGCCGGTTATTGAGGTGACGTGCCGGTCAGGGGAGCGCGCGCCAAGAAGGCGCGACTAGGGCGTGGCGCATTTGTCAGTGCGTCCTCTCGCTTCACTGTTGCACTACTGGCTACTGGGGGCAAGGAAATGCAACTACAGTGGACTCCCGTTAGTACGAACACGGTTAATACGAACAGTACGGTTAAGACGAACAACAGCTTTCCCCCCTTGTAACGTCCACAATGTGAAAAACACCCGCTTAAGGGGAATGTATGATAACACAAAGAAAATTGCACGGTCCCTTCGAGTTCGTCTTAACAGGACTCTACTGTACGTACTTTATCGCGCTTGTATTGTATTATTCTGTATTTTACTACAAGAACCATCTATCTTTTATTTCAGGCGTTCATATGAGCTGTTTTTTTTTAAGTGTCATCCTAGGAAGCAGTTTGTGCCCACTTCTACCCTCGGTGGGAGACAATCCAATAACGCGACTTAGTCGAGTCACGTGACTAGACTTCACAGGCCGCCACCAGTCTCAGTGAGAAAGATTTCGCTTTAAAAAGAATGAGTCGCAAACACGATGTAGCACTATAGTTCCACATCGAAAGCTCACTATAGTGAAGGCGAAAGCCCATTATAGTGGGCTTTCGTCTTCAAAACACGTGGGCAGACGGAAGTGCCCAGGGAATTTTTTCCTCTTTCCAGACGCGGCCAGTTTGCTAGCATTCGTGTTAACTCCGACTACAACGACAATCACATTTCCGCTTTCTTAACACATCTATGGCCTTCGTATAATAAATATTCCAATTCAGACTATCCCAGTTGTTTTTCTGAGCACCTTGTCAATAAAACGTACACTTTGGCAACCTTTTTTCGGCACGTACACAAGGTAGGAAGAACCAATCACGATCTTGCAGTTGAAACTTTGACACTTTTCGTCATTTTAATGGCCTTTATCCTTTTTTAACAGGGGAGCTGTTGTACCAGCCGTAATTTCCCCGTTGTGGGAAAAAAATACCAAGAAAATACCGAGCGCTCATGAGCCCGTGCCTCGCTGCGACTGCCAAGCATTCTCGGCACTCGCGGTGGCTTTAGCAAAAAAAGCAAAAAAAAAAATTACACCATCTTCCCGTAGGGGAACCCTGAGTAGTATGCGAAGCAGCCATGGGGTCGACTGAAGTTCCCATTAGTTTTCAGTTCGTCGTTTCCGTTGACGTTCAGCTTCGCGTGCCTTCGTTGTATCAGTAGCTTCTTGAAGAAGAGAAGAAGAAGAAGAAGAAAGAAAGTTTATTTCATTCCTTGCACACAATACAATTTTACCATCTGGGCCCTTAGCCAATCTGGCTAGTACCCGGGCCCATGCAGTAAAGGCTTCATGAAATTGTACGCGGGTCAGACATTTCCGTGGGAAATCACATTACACACATCAAGAGAAGACAACACTGTAAAGAAATGCCGCTTGGCTACAATGGTGATACATACTTTCCATCACGAAAGAACTCTTTTACACATCTTGTAAAATTGGGGTTAGTTTTAATATCTAAAGGCAGAAGATTACAGATTACAGCTTCGGAAAACGCTATACTACTTTTACCATAATTATTGTGGATAACAGGAAGGTTGAAACGCAGGTTGGTTTGATTGCGTGTTTCTCGATGTGGCCATTGAAAAATAGAATGAGAGAACAGAATATTGTTTTCTGATATATTCTTAACCATACAAGCTAAATTGTGGTCTCTAGCATTTGTAAGTGGCATAATGTTTAATCTAGAAAAAAGTGGAGCGGAACTGTCGTTTACCCTACTAAACGTTTTAGACGTAGACGTAGTTTGAATTAGACGTAGTTTGAATGAGTGAAGGACATAGGGCGCGTTCGTAGCACATGCTCCCGTCTCGGTTTGTAGCGCAGTGGTACGAGCGCCACGTACCTCCCGTTCGGCCAGAGAGTCGTGGGATCGAAACCGGGCGTCGCCTAACTATTTCTTTTTATAGTGGACTGCGCTGACGTCATCCCAAACGCTGACGGGACTGAAGAGACACGCATGCGCAGTAGAGTGCGGACGGCGGACGAGAAGGCAGGAAGGGACACAGCCCCGAGCATGAGATGCTCCGCATGTAAAACCCCCAACAGCGAGAAAATGGCGAGCGTTCGTGAGCGCCTGCCTCGCGGTGACCGGCGAGCACCCTCGGCACGCCCAGGTACTTTAGCAATGAAAAAAAGAAAGCTCCAGCGCTGTCATTGTTACCCCGCATGTAAAAAAAACGAAACTGCAACTGTAATGCTAAAGGTGAAAGACACCATGATCGGAAGATGTCACAGCGGCCGTCGCATCCTCTATAAGCCATTATGGATAATTGGTGACATGGCTGCGAGTACGCCAATCGTTCCCGAGACGACATACAAATCCCGTCACCGCTCCATCGAGTCGATGACGAAGAGCTGGTGAAAGTTTAAACTGCTGAGGATGACTTTGCATCCACTCTTTTCCGCGAAGAAGACGATGACGATGCATATGACGATGGTTACTAGCACCGCAACTATTTAGTCTTTCCGTCTGCTCCGATTTGTTTCAAACAGATGATTTGCAATAAATATTGGAGCATTTTTCCCCCGGGTATTATAGATGAGTATTCATGTCTCTCTACAGCTGATTTTACATATCGTCCTCTGCCGAGGCATTAAGATGACCACAGCTGCCAGCTTTTTTTTTGAAAAGTTTTGATATTAACATTAGGTTCCAGAGTTGTAATTTCTGAGCTTTTAGGTCGAAGCAGAGGCCTCTTGTCCATGGTCTAGGGGAGAACCCAGTTTTTACCTTGAAAATGAAGGTATACTCTATTTGGTTTGATTATATTGCACTTCTGTTGTATTGTATTATACGGCAGTGTAAGCAGAATAGAGAAAACAATTGAGGTTGTTGGCACCCTCATTTTCATCTTTCTATGTTCTTCCCCTCACCTCTCTCTCACTCTCACTTATTGCTATTCATGGCAAAATGATTTTGTTTACTTTAGCACTTCTAGTTTAGTCCACCGATTACAAATGCCTTATTTAAAATATTCCGGACCTATTGCCCTCGCCCACTGCCGTCGCACGTTCTGAACCACGCGTGACGCCGAATCCATTTCCGGTCGCTACCTGGCGCAATCAAGAGCGCCCCGAGTTTTCCTACAGCCGAGTTACCTACGAGTTCCAACCGACCACCAGTGGTTTTGCATGAAAAGAAATCTCATCAACAGCGGCAACCCTAAAAGCAGAAAAGGTGCAGCTTCAATCCCACATTATGACGCAAATTACATCGAGATTAGTACTGCTGTTACGACGCTCTTTCCTGTCTTCACTTTGCGCAAGGAAGCACCGGTCGTGCAGCGTAACAGTGAGTGACCCACGCTGGCGAGGGTCAAGCTTCGCGTTGAATTGGAGACCGCGAAGCGTTCTACGAAAAATACCGGCCGTGATCTCATGCACGCGCCGGC
The DNA here is from genome assembly GCA_013339765.2 of Haemaphysalis longicornis. Taxonomy (NCBI): domain Eukaryota; kingdom Metazoa; phylum Arthropoda; class Arachnida; order Ixodida; family Ixodidae; genus Haemaphysalis; species Haemaphysalis longicornis. The sequence goes on along the minus strand of CM023452.1, from coordinate 176,028,089 downwards.
CGAACCTGCGTGCTTGGCGGGCCTCGGGAGGAGCAGGACGACGCAATCTATGCGGTGCTCGCTGCGCCGTGACACTTTAATTATTCCGCGCTTGGCACAGTAATTATAGCAGCGTGTGGGTGCGCTGCTCAACCTAATCTCATCCAAGGCAGCGCGCAATCTGTTCGCTCGACCCTAGACACTTTCGTCCCTTGCCGAGCACGTACTTAAATATGGCGCCAACACCTCCCAGTGTAAGAAGGCTCGCACACTGTACAGCAATTAATAAAAAAATTGCGTTGTCCCTATTCAGTACCCCCTTGGCTGTTGTGAAAAAGGGGTCAGCTACAAATGTTCAGCTAACCAGTTTCCCTAAGAACAACTAAACTGGTGTAGAACAAAGTTAAAAGTGTTTTATGCTAGGTGTTGTCGGTGGTAGTGTGCGGCCGCTGTCAGGCGACGTGAGGTGACGCAGACTCGGTGGAAATCCTCTTTGCGGCAATCACACCGGTCCCTGACGAGTGGCGGTCGCCGAGAATGGAATTGTTGCGCGATGGTGTAAACAAAGTAACTCCGGGTCTCACATAACGCGCACTCGTGGCCGAGCGGTCGGCCTCCAAACAGGTCGTTGTCGCTGGGCAGTGACCTTTGGAGCACTCGAGTAACAGGCGACGCAGCAAGCGTTGACTGTCGCTCAAGCCAAAACGGTGAACTAGCTTACTCATGCGGCCGCTCATTGCACTTTTGTCCCCGCGACAAGTGAAGTATGCTTCAACTTGTTAGTATAACTAACATGATAAACATATTTGTAGACTCTACCTTTTGTTTGAGTCAAATTATATTTCTCAATCATAACTTCCCAACCAGTCCAATGTTTGTCTTCGAATCTGTCCGCGAACATCAGGACATATGCCGGGCTACTTTTGACGACGATGACGTTTGACACATATGGGATAGTTTTATGGACATGTACCATTACTTTGACGAATTCACACAAAGCAAGCACAAACAGGACACAACTCACACCCTGGATAACTCGTTTTAAATCATTCATCTAAAGCGCAAACTCAAAACAATCAACAGAAGCATGCACTGCCTGACGTCATGAAAGAGCTAAAAAAACTTTGCAAAAAACAGTGCACTGCTCAAAGGATTACTACTTTCAACGCATCTGCGAAACTTCAGGAAAAATGATCCTGAGAATATTCGGAATTTTATTACCGATAAACAGGCAACTTGTAAAGGAAATGATAGTCGATGGCGAACTAAATACCGAGCCTCCAATTATTGCGCACTATTTCAATTAATATTTTCCCAATTTTTCCTGCAGGGACATATCTACTGATCACAGTGGATTCTTGTATGTACACTGCTGATTTTGTTTTACAATCTGGCGTAATGTCCATGCCGCTAAATTTGAAACCCTAATTAGTATGCGGTGTTCACAATATTCCTAACGTCTTTCTACGCAGATACGTTCAGCTAGTTCTTAAATTTTTAATTCTATTGTCTCACACTTGTCAGCTTCGAAGCATCCGTGGGACTGGAGAATGACTCATTATTCCAGTGTTTAAAAAGACTCACCGCTCTAACTTTCAAAATTACCGTCAGATACATTAAATGCCTCAGGGCTATAAGATCATCGAACATAACATTTCTAAACAGATAATTCAATTTCACAAGTAGAAGGCGATATTCCGATATTGTCAACATGGTTTTAGAAAACGTTTTTCAACAGCGACCCAATAGGAGACCAAAATTAAATTGTTTGCTGCGTGTCTCGATTACAATGCCCAAATTGTTGCTATATTTCTACATTTCAGAAAGGTATTCCACAAAGTACCGCAAAATACACTTTTACGAAAACTTAATAATATTCACCTTCGTAATATTTTTGTTTCCTGGACAGTAGCCTACGCACCAAAGAGCCAACAGCTCTTCGAAATTAACGGCGAACAATCTCGGTGTCTCCATGCCAAGTTGTGGGTTCCCAAGGGAAGCATTTTGTTTTTCGTACGTTAACGATATAGTAACTGTAATTAGCAATAATGTTCTAATGGGATTGCTTTCAGACGACCGTGTATTATTTTGTGAAGACACAGGTATTAATGACCAAAATGAAGTCAGCAAAAATTTAGATTACGTGCATGAGTGCTGTTTAAAATGGGGAATGGAATTAAACCTCGAAAGATGTGGATATTTTTGCGTGGGACGAAAAAAAACCCCAATGAACACGCGTATAAACTAGGCGCTCATCCGCTTGAAGGGGCTCACAGCTAGAAATATTTCGCTCTCACTCTCTTAAATAACTTATGGAATTTTCACGTAGATAATATTTGCTCATCTGCGTTCCGTAAATGGTTTTTTACAGGATACAAACTACGAAATCTCTCTGCAAACGTTGAGCTTCTTAGTTACTTTTGCTTGAATGGCGCAAGTTTGCACATGCAGGTACCGTGTGGGAACCTCATAACAGACAAAACAATGATAACGTGAGAGGATTCAAGGCAAGATCACTTGATTTATCTTTTGTAAGCTTTTATGAGCAGACGCCATTTAAAGAGTAACGCTAACTACTAATATGTCTTTCCTTGAGGAAAGAAGAAGGAAGTTCCGCCTTATTTTCCGGTCTCTTTTGTGTACGCGCAAACTTTGAATAAACCCCATTTCTTGCCCGGTGGATGACAATACCTACAACTCATCACCAACCAAACGCAGTAGCTCTATTTTTTGCGAGAATGGACACATCTCAATTTTTGTTTTTCGGGGAGTCTAGAAGACTTGAACCAATTGAACTTGAACCTCTAGAAGGAGTCAAGTCTAGAAGACTTGAACCAATTGACCAAATCACGAACCATCGATACTAAGTAACTGTGCTGTACTTGGTTTGTATGTCGTATGGTATTCTTTGCTTTGTACCCTGGCCCCCTGCTTCGACCGAATTGTTGTCCACGGGTGTGTAACAAACAAACAAGCAAACAAACAAACAAACAAACAAACAAACAAACAAACAAACAAACAAACAAACAAACAAACAAACAAACAAACAGACAAACAAACATGCAAATAAACAAACAAACAAACAAACAAATGCCAACAAACAAATAAAAGGCAAATAAATAAATAAACACCATACCTTACGATTATCGCCGCAATATTGGTTAGATTGCTTGGCTCAAAAGTCCCGAAGCGCAACAAACACTGAAGGACTTCCGCAAAAGAGAACGTATACGCTTCATTTCATCCTTATTCTCAGGAAGTTATCTCTGGCATTCCCCCTCTCTTTTCGTTCTTACTTTGTCATTCGTTAATATCGTCTAGTGCGTACAAAAGGCACGCTGGCAGTTGCGATTGTGCCTACACTGTGGACACATTGTAATGTTTTTCAGTGTGTGAGGAATTGGTTACGTGTCTGCTCTAGTTGTTAACCGCGTCCCATGATACATGCGGCTCAATTTGAGCGCGTCTATCAGCAGTTGGGAAGCGAAAAACTACAGGAGTTGCATGCAAGTCAATAGAGCACAGGCTACAGACTTGTTGGGAGGATCGTGGCAGATGGAAACATGATAAAAGGAGATTTATGGTCCGCGGAAAACATGGCAAGATGTCAACCGATGTGAAAGGACGATGAAAATAAAATACAACTTTGTTCAGTTCGAAAGTACTGGCCTCTTGTAACTCACTAAGGTTAATTTCAGATCAAAATATGGTTCTTTTTAACCGAAAAAAAGCAAGACGTATTAATACCCTCAAATTTCGTGCTACTAGCGGAGTATGGGAAATACTAACGCACTAGAGGCCAGCATTAAAATGTAGTTATCAGTGGGGTAAATGAACAACAGAATTCAAGTGATGCGACGAAGTTGAATTAGAGGCCACTACAATCTCCGAATAAACTTTCTTGGCGGGGCTTTGATCGGGAGCCGACCATCGCTGAAACACAATTCTATAACCTCATAAAGACTTCACTGGAAACCATAGGGGAGCCCCCACTGCTTCATAGATTTTCCTTCATACATTAATATCTCTAGGATTTCGTTGAAGTTTTTGATAAATTGGTGCAGTTTTTTTCGGGACAAACTAGTCTTTTTGCTGAATCAATGTTACGTTTCATTTGCACAACACCTTTTTAAGTCGGATGATAGTGCCGCGAAGTAATCCCGTACTTGGCCTTGGTGTGCTTCATCTTGTTTCCGTCACCATTGTTCTGTTGTCTATCCTGATTTCTATCTTATTGATTGCTTAATTATTTTTGGAGCACTCGACTGAGGAAAACTCCGCTTAATTACCCACGGCAGCAGACGATGCGCTTCGAACGCTTCCGCGTGGAGCGCCACACATCCGTAGTCTTATATGTTGCCAGCGACGCGTTGTGTGGCTACCTAGGCATTCTCTATCTTTTGGTGTCCGCAGAAAGGCTTCACAAGCCGACAGAACCACGTTGGATTGCAACACCTCCTGCCATTGCATATCAATATATTGGTGTTCTAAGCGTGCATTCATACATCCTCGACATACTTCACCCGCCACGCAAATCTTCAAAGCGAGGGGGTCGCGTACTTGCACGATTGTAATGTGCACCTTTGTTTGCAAAATGTAGGTCTGAAATTTGTCTTCGCTTTGCAATCGGACTCAAGCTAAATCGGCTTCAGAGTGAAATCGAGCTTATTCCAATAAAAATAAAACCGCCAACATCACGTAAGTTTGTCGTGCCTAAAAGGTCTTCTAAAATAAAACGCCTTTTAGCAGGTGCGCGGCTGAGCATGGTGTCACATTTTTACATCACCGTGATAGAATATGCGCCAAAATATTTTTATGATTTACTCCGCGTAAATAACCGGCGCGTGAAAGAGGCGGGGCGTTAGAATTGTGCGAATGCGGTATGCTGTCACCAGTAAAAATTTATTTTGCGTATCAGTCAGGAGAAATGTGAACCGAACGCCGACGGCAGCTTTAATGGCAACAACATGACAGGCCAAACTATATGCGACGTGTGGAGAAAAGAAAGAAGCGCCTTGCTGAAGATCTTCTTTTATATCAGGCCTAGAATGTTTGAACACGTGAGCATGTGCTACTCCACTAATCAGGGGTGTTTTGCTATATTTTTATAATAAACTTAACTGCAGAACTCGTACTGCTCATCAGCTTTTCAACGAAACAAAAACAATCAAAGCCGGCTTGCAGAACGGTGGTAGCCGGATGTCAGAGCAGAACTGTGCTCGTCGCAATAAGCTAAACTCGGCGAGCGCCATAAAAGTCACTCATGACCATTTACCATGTGTATATACATGGCGCCTGTCAGCGGAAGTCTATATCAAACGCCATGTAAAGTATATAAGTGCTTTATTTGTGCTTCGCCCTCTTCAGTGTTCGTATGCTTGATCATCCGCCGCCACAAAGTCTTCTTCGAGCGCTCGCTCGCCGTTGAAGACCACCACTTTAGCTTTTCTTGCTTTTCTTCTATTTTTCTTTCTCTTCTGGGTGATTGCATTCTCGCCTGGCAGCGCGTCGCGCTTCCTGATAAGCCGCCTCTAATTCGAGCGTCAGGTTCTTCGTTGGAGGCCCCATCCCCCATGTGTGCGGTACAGACTCGGAAAGAGTTCTGCCACCGCCGCCGCGGCGAATCGGAGTTTGATGAGCGCAGGTGGTTTGCCCTAGCAACGCGGGGCGCGTGACGTCAGGAGCAGACGGCGGTCGTTTCTTCGATGACCCTGTTTTCACAAGCGATGACTGGCACATGCGCCCGGTTTTTTTTCCCGAGCCCCTAATGTGGCGCAAGATCACACTCAAGCCTGGGCGACGCCGGGTGCTCCTCACGAGACTAACGTTTATGTAGGCTCCGTATTTTATTTTGTATTTTTTCGTTTTATGGACTGCGCAACCGTGAGCGCAAACAAACGTGCCGTTAAAAAGTTCGAATAGAAATACAACATGCTTCGCTCCGAATGCCGGTTAGGGCATTGCCCCGAGACTTGGCCTTTTCTACGCCACACCGAACGTAGTCGAGATAAACAGGCTGAGCTCCTATCCGGTCAACAGCCACTACAAGCAAAAAACGGATCCGACGTCTGAAGATATTGCAAGTTCTCTTTGAATCGCCATCTCCAGGCCTCCCGACATAAGCCATCGACATTTAAGTGTTGCAGGCATGAACTTTTCTCCCTTTAATCTGTTGTCTAACTTCACCTTCATCCCCAACCACCCTCAATTTCCCTACTTTTTCCATCCAGACTTGCGAATAGATACTCTACGTTGGCTGCCTGATTTGCATAGGGCAATGGGGGATGCTATTTTCCGCGCGCTCGACTCGGCCGGATCGGGAAGCTTTCAAACTGCAATTTGGCCAATCAAAAACCCCTTTTCTCTCAGTGGTTGGGACAGTACTATGCGGACTGGGCCGCGACTTTTTGAACTGTAGCGCCGCTGATTCGAGCACGGCTTAAGAAAAAAAACGTTCGGGGACGTTTTGTGGAGACAGGGGTAGCACTGCAGCGTGACGCCAAAGCAAATTTTAAGTCTGCCTCGTATGAAAAAGTATCGATTTAGAACTTCAGAAAGTACTGTTATAATTCGTTCTTGATTCTGCCTTTCCGCGGGTCGCTTCCTCATTTGCAAAAACCGGCCATGCCGATTTCGGCCGGAAGCGTTTCCGGAAAGTGCGATTTAATTGGAGGACCGTTTCATTCCGACCTGGGCTCTGCGTGCGCCGTTTTTTTTTTTTTTTGCCTTATGTCGATGCGCGAAGGCTTACATTAGAAACAGGAATCTCCCCATCCCCCCGTGAAACAAAAACGATAAAAAGGAAAAATAAAGAATCAGTCATGTTTTTTGAGCAAACGAATACAAAAATAAATACACGACATCACGGTAACTTAAAATGCATCGACCCAGTATTGGAACGTTGGAAGCGGAAATTACTTTCCGTTTAGCAGCAAAAAACGAAACGAATTTGGAAAACGTATCATTAGGCCCTTAGTTTGAAAAGAAATTGATCATTCACAATGTTCTTTTCTTTCGTCGCCGTTGAAAAGTACCACTTTGCTGCAAATTTTGCTTGCCGACAATAAAAGATCATAACAAGGGAGCCACCAGTGTTTTTGCATTTTTTGTTGAAGTGCAACATAAAATAACGTCAGCGGAAAGAAGAAATATTAGGGAAGGTTTACTTGTTACATATGCTTTGGTGCTACGTGAGTTATTACAAAAGACAAGCGATGCTTTTGAGGGTGGCTTAGGCGATTTCCACTCATCACGCTCAGTCTTGGCTGTGAAGAGGGTTAAGATGATTTTTTCTTTCTTGTACCGCACGCCAGTGGGGAACGGGAATAGTTTTCTCCCTTTTTTTATGCATACCTTGGTTGGGGTAATGAAAATAATTCACCTTTGGTTTTCGGCGGCGACTTGATTAGAGACCTGTTGAGCTTAACATCACAATGAGCTGAGTTTTTCACTGTACTAGAAGCAAATGACTTCCAAAATGTTATCAAAGATTCTACTCGCGTAGAACTCAATGTTTCAGCTTTCCTTGATTTATTTATCACTAATGAAAACAATGTACCACTTTGCTCAGGTGTACTCGGTGCTCCCATAAGTGGTCACCTACCTATCTGTTTTGTCACGAGTAGTTCTACGATACAAATCAAAAGATAAAGAATCAAGCCTTCAAATATCGCAACATAATGATGCCACAACGCAGAAGTTCTCGAATGCATTGTCTAGTGCGAATTGTGATGAAGTTTTTCAGTTAAGATCCTGAAAATGCCTACGAGCTGTTCATTAAGATTTTAAAGAGCTCATATGACAACTGCTTTCCTCATTAAAGGATACGTAAACCTCGTAAGGCACGTAAACCATGGGTTACTAGTCATTGTTTAAAATTGATAAAAAAATCCCCTTTACCACCTATTTATCAGAAACAGAAAATTTGAAGATTTACAGAAATTTAAGAAACACAGAAATAAAGCGAACAACCTGTGGTGTAAAAGCAGAAAGTACCATTTCGAAAATTTGTTTAACAGTGATGGAGTACAATGTCTTTGCTCAACCAGCAACCTAGCCCTAATTTAGGACCATCAGAAATAGTACAAAACGGCAAAACTTACAAAAAAAGCTGTGATGACCCTCTTGCACAGGCTTTCTTAATTTTGGGCCTAGCCAAACAGAAACTGCATTTTTATACCCATCCACAGGCGTAGATATTATAATAACAATGCTCTCGTTAAATAATACCAACGGTTGCGACATAGAAGGCTTCCCAAATAAGCCAATCAAAAATACTATTGATAATACAGCTGATGTTCTTGAGTACGTAATTACTCAAACGTTCTCACAATAAAACTTCCCAAAAAGACTTCAGTTGCAAAACAACCCGTAAATTTTAAGGGCGGCGACCGTAACCTAATCTCATACTATAGGCCCATATCTGTATTGCCGATTTCTGAATTTCATTTAAAAATGTATACACAAACAAATGGCAGCTTTCATGACCACACAGAAGGTTATGACACCCAGCCAGTTTAGGTTAAGAAAAAGCCGTGCCACTGAAAGTGCATGATTGCTTGAAAAGGAAATCCTTTTAGGATCCTTAGAGCAGGAATCTTTTGTACTTCGAATCTTTGTAGACTATTTGAATGCTTTCTATAGAATAAATCATAAAACCCTTGCCATAAAGTAGCACAATATGGTTTTTGTGAACAGTTTCTCCGGTTCTTACACAGCTGTATCAGTGACCGTAAGGAGCTAGTAATAATAGATAATTCCAAATCGAAGCTTCCCTCAATATGTGGTGGTATATTAACGTGGTGGCATTGTGGTGGTACTTTTGTTTAATATCTATGTAAATGATGTTGCATATATTTATGAGAGTTGTCGATTTATGTACGCCGATGATATCAGTTTATATCTTTCTGATAACACAGTACCGTGACTTGAAACAAAGGCAAATAATGCAGTAAATTTTTGAATTCATAGAATTTAGCCAATTCTGTGCGCATAAATTTATCGAAAATCAACGCAGTCCTGTTTCGTCCCAGAAATAAAAAGTTGACTTACCCTTATCCCTAACCCTCGGCAAAACTAATATCGAACTAGTTTCAATAGCTATAAATCTAGTTGTAATATTTAATAAATTAATGTCACGGAACTTGCATGTTGAAAGTGTGTGCCACAGGCTTGCACGTACTGTTGGTGTGGCGTGCCGCTTCCGTATTGTCCTACTGCAAAATACAAAAACTGATTTATGACTCGCTTTTTGTGTCCACTTATTCTACTGTTTTCTTGTATGGGGCACCACGATAACGAGAAATATCAAAAAAAGTCATATTCTTCAAAAAAGGCCGTTAGAGGTCTTGTAAATGATCCCTTGTGACTCACACACTGAACCACTTTTCTAGAACCTTAAACTATTCCCGGTACAAAAACAATGATTCAAATTTACTTTTGCCGTACAATATTAGCACTAAAAGAATTGTTGATATCTGAGAGAAGTTCCAGGTTTGATTTATGGGGTAAGCGTTTAGGATACAGGCTGTAAGGACACTTGGAAAACACCCAATACACGAACCGACTACGGAAACAAATGCTTAGATTCAATTTAACTGTTGTGTTAAAATCAATCCTACCTTAAACCGGCGTCGTTCTTTCTGTTTCCATGCATATTTTGTTACCTTGGCTTCCCTTGGATTTTGTGTGTGACATTATGATCTCGATGTTGTATTTTGTTTCTATATGTTGATTTACTTGAAGTTGGGACACGCCAGCATTCCCCAACCATATTGTACACATTTTATGACACACCGCGGCTGTGGCTGCATACTGGGCACAGGCCTTTTAACAAGCGCTAAAACGGCTTTTTGCCTGTGCTCTCTACATAGCCTCTGGAATACGGGTAAAAGAAAACTCCCTCCTCTCCTCGTAAAAATACCGTGAGAAATAGTTCGTTTTGAATTTATAGTGAGTGAATATGATGTTACCAAATGAGCTTGTTTTTACGGGTCTTAACTTGCGTCCAGGTATATTGGAGCCAAACGAATGAGGGCCCACGGAGCACAAGAGAACGGTCAGTCAGACAGAGTCGAGGGGAATTGGGCGACAGTGTTGGTCATTTGGCCTCAGACGCCCTTGCGCCAATAGAACACACATAGTAGTAGGACAGTATGAGGCAACAGTATGGGGCAGTTACAGAGTATTCGAACAGCATTATTTGGATGTTCAGCCGCAGTCGCTTGTGCCAGCTACAGATACAGCCTCCTATTTAAAAGACCATAGCCTTTGTTGGGCGGGCTAAGAGTTTATACTCTGACTGCATTTCTGGGCAAATAACGCGATAATAGCTTTTAGATCTTGTGTATTTATCTGGTGCTCTACGTTGAGCAGTTTTCTGTGTAATCATTTCGCGTAATTACATTTTTGAAGACGATAGTCTTTCCTGGGCTAGTTAAGCCCAGAAATTTTGGTCTGTCTGTATGTCTGTATGTCGGTCTGTCTGTCTGTCTCTGTCTGTCCGTCTGTCTGTCTGTGACTCGATTCAGCCACCCGGTCAAAGCAAAACAATGCCTGCGCAATAGTCTTATTTAGTCACAGCTAAATCTACCCGTCTTTGTCCCGTGTAAGGTTCATACTTGTCAACATTGTTGAAGAAGAACAAGACATTACGCAAATATGAGACAACAAATCATTACAGTAGTGATATTTGCAGTGTTCCTTTATAAAAAAATCAAACATGCTTGACTTTCGCGAAATTAAATACTTCATCAACTGCAGAAAAAGAATTCACTCTGCCGTCGCCTGCTGTCGCCCGCGCCACTATAGCTTCTGGCGCCATTTTAATAAATCAACCGGCAACAGTTACGCAAGGTTCCACTAGATAGGTTCCACGTTCTGCTTGCAACGCAACGCGGTTCTATAAACGTCGAAGTAGGGCGCCTCGATTAACGCGCGTCTTCGCCGCACGGCAGCGTTCTCATCGAGACACCCGGTTTGGAGCAGTGGAACGCGGGAAATTTAAAATGATTTAAGCAAACCTTTGGCGTCTTTACCTTGGGAGGAGCGCGACACAAGAGGAGCTACATGAGAGGTGAGTGGGAAAGCGAAGGGAGGCATTTACTTCGCAAAAGCCAATAAAGACTATCGTCTTTTGACGACATTTTCAACGCAGGGAGCAGATACGCGGCCAATTTTTTACATTTGTTTTCGATTTGAATTCCGAACATATGATTTCAACGTATTTTTACCCGTTATGCATTGGTGGTACGGCAAGGGTCTCTATATATTATCCCGTTTAATAATGTCCGTCCGTCCGTCCGTCCACCTGTCCGTCTGTCTGTCAGTCTGTCTGTCTGTCTGTCGGCCTGTTTGTCGTTCTGTCTGTCTGTCTGTCTAATTTAGCCGCCCTACCAAGAATAACTGAAAGAACACGCGAACACGAGAGAAGTGCTTTCTAAACAACTACATCTGCTTCTTTTCAATGTTCCCCCCTGCAGCCTCTCCTGTTCTCAGATGAGGTGGCTGCACTTTGCGTCCCACATGCGTACCCATTATTTCGACACCTTACTCCTACACTCCTCCAGGGATGCCTGCCCCTGGAGGTGTTTAGCAAACATTACTGGCCAACAACATTGACAATATTTACGTATCTGATTACAAAGACGTCCAGGCATGACACCTTTTGTTCAAGGGTTCTTATGGTGCAATGTCGTTACCAGCTCTCTGTCGCCGTCTCAGTCTGTCTCCGGCTCCAGGATTTAATCAGTACGGACCAGTCGAGGTTTCTCTGGACTGCGTGGCGCTCGGGTAAGTGGCAATACCGTTCCGAAGAAAGCTGTATAAACAATAGAGCCGAGGCTTCCATCTACAGTGTAGTATGGATTTGAAAACCTATGCACGTCTGCTAATTTCAGATAGAGGTCAGCTGCTTCTTTGTTTGCCGGATATGAATGAACAATCGCCTGACATTGATCGGGTTCGAACAGGCATTATTTGTCTTGGTATAGGCTGTGACATAGAAGAGGGCAGGCTCCAACAGGACATCATCCTCATCCATCATAACGGACGCTTTTCCGGCATATGGCCTTGCAGTATTGAAGGAGCATCGCAAAGCGACTTCATGAAGCCAGGCTGATGGGGCTTACACATACCCATTGCCTTTATTACGTTGTCGGCTATGCTGTGGTGCTAGTACCGAACACTTTGGCACACAAGTTTTAAAATTGCATTATGAAAAGCAAAGTTAACGTTTAATATAATTACGGCATCCTTTGTAACAGCGCTGGAGGCATCAGTCGGAGAACTTGAAGAGAGAAATGGTTACAGCGAACGAGCCAGCTCCGCTATGTAAGTGTTTTGTCGCGTAACGGTAACAACGGCCACAGCGGGATTTTTAAGCGCAGGAATAAAAGCAAGTGGGTCATTAGCGGCCACCACAAAACTTGGCGCGTGCGCTTCATTTCAGTGAAGGCTTTAGAAGCGCTGCCGCATCATTTTGCGATTGCTGCTAGCGGCGGCACCAGGTGGCGCTTCTCAAAACGCAACGCACTCTGCGCCTTCTGCTGCTTCTCAGTGAGCGGTCCCATTTCCGCCTCTGCGTGTGCTGTTCCTTGCTACTGTCCGTTTATTCGTGGCAATCACTGAGCGAGCAAAAAAGTACCAAACCGGATGCAGGACACGCTTCGCTCTCCTTCTCTCCGACTTGTACTTGCAATAATTAGGGAATGGCTTCAGCCCGTGCGTCGTTAAAAACGGGGGGAATACAGGCTTTCACAGTGTAAGCATCTTTTTTGCCAGAGGCGGGCATATGTTTGCTCCCAACGTAATAATTTAAATTGGAAGGACCGTCACAAAAGCGCCGTTATCATCAAATTAGCGCGGGACACAATAAGCAGCTTTCAAAAGTCATACCCCACCATAGCCGCAACTGTTTAGAAGGAGTTTTGGGATGGTGAAGATGCAATCAAGCGAAACATTGTACCCTTTTTCAGCCAGCACGTATTGAGCACACCACGTCTCGGAAATCAATAACGAAACGCCGCAGCTTCGTGCCCATTGCGTCGCAATTAGCACAGCCGTAAGGACTGGGCAGTAATCAACGGAATAATTTCTACAGAGGGAAGGTCACCTATGCCCCTTCTTTAGGGAATAAAGGAAGCGTGTGGTGTAGTAAACAAACGCCGTAATGTTTACTTGCTGCAAGCATTTCATCTCTTTTGGATCAGGCATATTTATTTGTGCCTACACGCGCATAGTAAGTCGCGCTCTTCTTATTTTCGTCATTTTGACCTTTCGAAGATCGCGAACTGTAGTAGCACTTTGGGAGGCGAAAACAACAGAAATAATGGACTCATAAAAGCTTAAAAGAGTGAAGACCTGCACTTGTCATGGCGCACGGCAAATACGTGCAGCATCGGCAAGCGATACTTCAAAGCACTGTCGCAACACGGTTTTTTTTCTTGGATGCGTGGTGATTGGTCAAAGGGGCTCATAAACCCGTTAGGGGGTGCGATTCTGCACGTATTCCGATTCGTTTGTGTGACACATTTGTATAGTGTCCTGTAACGCGCAGCTATATAACAGCTGTAGAGTTTTGTGCGATATGAGCGTTTAGCGATTATAGGTCGCTATGTTATTTCTTGTCAGAATGCATAGCTCTGTTTATTGGGCCGTGTTTTTTTTTAGACGCATTCGAATTGAGCAATCATCTATTGGAGGCAATATCATTGGCCGAGTTCTTTTGGCAAGTTTCCCGTGATACCTTTATGATTAAATAAGGCGATGAAAGTCTGAATAAACTTATTTGCTTTAGGCCGGCTTCGTGCAGTGAAGCCATCAGCCTAGGCATGATCTAGCCCCCGTTTGCTGCAAGTACGAAGGGCAATAAAGTTCGATTGGCAAAACCTTCACGGGGGGGAACTTACCTCAAACAAGAGCAAAGTGGGACAAAAGCATAGTTGAAAGACAACTAGATTGCTTCCTGGTGCTGAAGCGCAAAGTGCCCACGAAACAAGTAGGGGATATAGTAGGGTCTTCTCTCTGATGAACACCGACATAAAAAAGAAGCAACAGTAGAAGATAAAACACGGTTGCAACGTTTTCAGAGCTAATGGCGGGAAATTTCCTCTCTGAACCCTGTCCAATGTGCCTATTTTGCGTCATCCACAATGCGGCGATCAATCAGCGACCGTCGCGTCGCGAGGGAAGCTGATTGTCAATACAGGCGCCATGGTGGTGTCTTTGCAAGCATGAAAGACTGGTTTGAGGCTGTTCAAAGGAGAAAGCGATGCCTGCTAAATGGACGCAGCCAGCGCTTATCGCTTTCTCCAGGAAGGAAAAAGGAGGTTAAGGTGAGGATGTTAGCAACCATTAGTTGTCTCGCATTAGGCTGCGGTGGCTGAAGTAATCGGGGACGCTTGTTAAAAAACAACAACTTTCGAATCAGGCCATGATGGGTGGCCGGGGTGTTCTGTCTTTCTGTTTTACACTCATTTTGGTATTGCTCCGGTCGATCGAAAATGCAAGAAGGGCAGCGACGCACACGAACGAAACTCCAACCGAAATAGCATTCGCCATTAGCTGCTGTATACAGTCGAAAGGGTTGACGCTTAGAAAGAAATCAAACGGCGGAGTACCTGACCGAAAATGATAATGTAATGTTCTCTCGGACGCACGTCGCAACGCGTTTGTCCAGTTAAAGACTGTTCGACCGGACACTCAATGCTCTGGTGGTCGTAGCACATTGCAGATGCGCAGGCGTAAACAGAAGCATGGATCGCCGGGGCATTTTGCTAGGTGCCCGTTCCTACTTCTATTTATTCAAGGGCCATTTCAGAACTGTACGGTCGTTGATCTTACAGAGTGCGAACGGGTTGGTAATGATGTTAACATGCGAGTACCGTAAAGAAGACGTTCTACGGTTGCACCGCCAGTTAGCCCTCCAGATGAAACGTTTGCCGTTGTAAATTTCTTATTGTGAGTTAATGTTGTGCGCTTTGACAAGAAGCCTGCTCTGGTGGTGCATCGATGCCTATGCCATTAGGGGCACGATCTTTGCAATCATATACAAATACTTGTGGCCGCGAACGCACGTTGATGTGGGGCTTCTGTTTTCCTCAAACAAGATATCGCGTGTATGTCATGTAAGAGAAAAAGGCTAAATCCTGCGCTTTCGCCCTGTACGACGACAATGGCAGTGATAAACTACAGCTTCCAACTATGGTAACATCGAACCAACGTCCGGCCGTAATGAAGTGCGCAACCATTTTTACGACAAATGGAAACAAGTCCGTTGCATCCATGATACATACCACTACGGCAGCAGAACCAATCGAAGGTCACCGCACTGTCCAAGTTAATCGCCCAGCGCGCTGCTCCGCGGGCAGACTCCTCTTGCAGAGACTCGGGATCGGCCTAGCTCGAAGCCCTGAGTCAGCGTGCTCCGTCAAATCATCAGTCAGAAACCTAATCATCGTCCGACCAATTCCCAAAGCATGCACCGAACATTTCATACTGAAAGGCGGATTCATCGGGCCACAATACTATATAAAATCTTCCCCCTTTCCCGAGCCACCCTCTGTGTCGATGCCGCAGAATATCGTCATAAAGAGGCATTCGACAGTGCTGTAACTCACTCCACATCATCTCCTCCCCCTGCCACCCTCACCCTTCACACCCGTCACCGGCACGTGGCGGAAGAGGCCGCCATCACTCTGCAATTTACCCAAAGGCCCACCCCTGAAATTATATTCTTGGATTCGAAATCGGCCGCACAAAACTTTGCCAAGGGCTCATTTCCGTACCGGCACACAAAATTCTCTAAATTCGCCCTCCAACACGGTCGAACTCCAATGGTTCCCGGCTCAGACGGGCATTGCAGGGTTAGAGACGGCCCACACGGCAGCCCGAGCACTTGTCACTCCGGCGAACGATCTGGACTCTTCCCTCCACGGAGCCAAATCGACGAGAGACAGTCTCCTAACATTCAGAGAAGTCACACAGCATTACCGCCTCTCCCGCCGCAAGCTTCCCCCGCTCACATATCCCTCACTCTTTAGAAGGAACGCCTCAGGCGTCAACTCCAAGCGGAATCCACTACCCTTCAGAGCCGTTCTTCATCATGTACACCCCTCCCTCAACCCATCCTCACTTTGCCCCCGCTGCGGTGAAAGGGCCACGGTCCAACGTCAAATGTACGCTTGTACAGTGGGCCCATTCCCCTACCATTAATTGCCCGACCAGTGGATGGAGGCGTTGGGCCGCTCAGAGCCCCATCTCCAGAAGGAGCTCGCGACTCGAGCGGCTGAAGTCGTCGCGTCCCCCCGGGTCGCGCCCACCGCGCCCTAATCCGTTATGTAAATAAAAGTTATTAGACGATAGTCGGTCGTCGGCGTTGTCCGCCCCTCCCCCATTCTCCTCGATGCGCCCGCTGCGCTCTCCGCCCGCTCACCCCTCTCCTCTCCGATAGCGAACACTCTCTCGCGAGGGGCATTGGATTGGATTCAAATGGATTGGCTTGGATTGGATTGGCTTGGCTTGGCTTGGTTTGGCTTGGCTTGCCTTGCTTTGCCTTGGCTTGGATTGGATTTGGATTGGATTGGATTAAAGTGGATTGTGTTGCGTCATAGCCGCGGCACGTTGCGTCATAGCCGCGGCAGACGCGCTGGGGCCGGCGCATGTGCAGAGTACTCCCTCTTCCGCGGTTTTCCTCTCCTTCGGGCGCGCTGCGCATATAACCGGTGTGCCGTTCTCCGGCGAAGCAACATCCACGCTTGGCTCAAACAACCTATAGACACGCCGCTTTACAAGTACGCCAACGTCGTCATCGACTGTGACCGGCTTACGCAGTCCCCTCAACGTTATGCGCGCTATAAAACGCGGTCCCTTCGCCGCTCCGCAAAGACGATAGTCTTTCTTGGGCTACTTAAACCCAGAAATTTTGGTCTGTCTGTATGTCTGTCTGTCTGTCCGTCTGTCTGTGTGACTCGATTCAGCCACCCGGCCAAAGCAAAACAATGCCCTGCGCAATAGTCTTATATAGTCACAGCTAAATCTACCCGTCTATGTTCGGTGTAATGTTCATACTTGTCAACATTGTTGAAGAAGAACAAGACATTACGCAAATATGAGACAACAAATCAATACAGAAGTGATATTTGCAGTATTCCTTTATAAAAATTCAAACATGCTTGACTTTTGCGAAATTAAATACTTCATCAACTGCAGAAAAAGAATTCACTCCGCCGTCGCCTGCTGTCGCCCGCGCCACTATAGCTTCTGGTGCCATTTTAAGAAATCAAGCGGTAACAGTTACGCAAGGTTCCACTAGATAGGTTCCACGTTCTGCTTGCAACCCACGTGAAGTAGGGAAACGCGGTTCTATAAACGTTGAACTATAGGGCGCCTCGATTAACGCGCGTCTTCGCCGTACGGCAGCTTTCGCATCGAGACACACGGTTTGGAGCAGTGGAACGCGGGAAATTTAAAATGATTTAAGCAAACATTTGGCGTCTTTACCTTGGAAGGAGCGCGACGCAAGAGGAACAACATGAGAGATGAGCGGGAAAGCGAAGGGAGGCATTTACTTTGCAAAAGCCGATAAAGACTATCGTCTTTTGACGGTATTTGCAACGAAAGGAGCAGATACGCGTCCAATGTTTTTTTCTTTCTACATGATATCAAAGAGAACTACAAAACAAGCGCAATGAGTAAAAAGTGGGCCGGTAGGATTCCAGCCCGCGAGGCGTTGCTATTGAGGTATTTGCGGTACGCCAGCATTTTCTGCGCTATGAATCTTCATTATGGACATCGGTAACGTAAAGCTAAATTCGTTTGATTGTAGAGCTCTTGGGAAAGGAATTCAGAATTTTTTTATGAACTCTTGCGCAGGAGCCCATCTTGGGGCCTTCCAGTGCGAGCGTATCCACAACGACTCAACTATTTAGGGTAAGCTGTGAATCATATGCCTTAAAAGACTTCGACAGCTTCTAATTGTAACCCCGAAGCTCTGATTGAGCAATCCAGGATTTTTAGTACGAAAGCATTTTTACCTTTCCTAGGCTGATTACGCTTGAATTCGTTCACATGGTGAAGCCTCATTTCTGAACCCTAATTCTGGAAGCCTCATTATGGAAGCCTCTTGCATTTTCCGGGTTATACGTCGCTTGTGTGAAGGGCGATGCACAACCGAGGGAAGGTTGACGACCTGAAGTGGGCTTGGTGTTACGGTTCGTAGACTAACGTCAATAACTGGGGCTCGCAGCACAACGTGCTAATAAGTTGCTTGGAGCCTAGTTTGCTCAACATAAACTTTACTCAATGTTAAGTCTAAACTTAGGATGTTAACTGAAAATCAAAACAGCGCAAAAAGACAGGACAAGAAACGACAACACACGTCATTTCTTGTCCCATCTTTTTGCGCTGTTTTGATTGTCAGTTTGTATGCACCAACTAGCCCAAACCTCCGTTCTGACGCAGTTTAGGATGTTAGGCATAATGTTAGGCATGATGTGAGGCATTACGTTAATGTCTAGCGTTGAGTCATCAAACCTGTACTCCCAGCTCGATGTAAAATGAGTATAACGTTGCTTGGCACGTCGTGGGACTCAACTAGTCTAACATTTGGTCAAGTTATCAAGGTTACGTAACGTTTATTTCTAAACATAACCTGTTATACCTAACGTCAAGCTGTGAGGGTAAAGGGTGATCAGACGGTACTCATTACCCGCATTCGGGTATTATCATGGAGGAATCCCTAAATCCGTTTCAATCACGCGCGCTGTGAAGTTGAAGGTCCAAAATAGGTGGTCCAAAAAAAGTTGGTTTGGCGCGACCATGCGAGCGTGAGCATGGGATCGCGCAACAGGAAAGGGAAAGAGAAGTGTGGGATAATGGACAAAGGAGGGCTCTCAAAAATTGCGCAGAAATCCGCACAATGGGAGCCAGCGATGGCTAGTGAGCAGAACAAGCTTCGGAGGTTGCTGTCCATGGTGTGGGGGGCTGGTCAAGTGGGGGTGGGTTCAACCGCTAAGTTCAACAGAAATTCCAACAGCAGATCAAGAGAGGCTCTCAGCCAGGGAAAGCCAGTACAAACAGCCCATTAACAGGAGGCTTCTGGTGACGGCAAGCGAGCGTAACGAGCTTCGGAGGGTGATTTCAAGGGGTCTGGTGAAGTGGTGACAATCGCAGCCGCAAAGATTATAGAAACTTGAGGGCACAGCAACAGAGGTCCAAATAAGCTTTCCACTGCACATTCTTATGGAGTTCTGAGCATCGACAGCGGACCTTTCGGCTGGTTGGTCACTAAGGAGTTCATCGTGTTTGTGAACAGCCAAGAGGACAAGTAAAGAACAGACAAAACACGCAATCTTCTTTACTTAGTTCTTCTTGGTGTCTGCTAGCACGATCACTTCCATAGTTTAGAGCATCTCCAGAAATTTCAGGCAACGCTTCATAAACTGGAATGTACGGTGGCTCAGCTGAACCACCCTGCGCAGTTTTTTACGGCATTCAGGCCTGACTATCTTGTCTCATACTAATGACAGCTGGCTTCGGTTTTCAATTGCACCTCTGCAATCATCGGGTTAAAATGGAGAGCCGTGCTAGGGAAATTAAATACGACAGAAGCAAAAGTACGTTGCACGGTTTAGTATTTGTGCTCTCTGTGATTAGTAACCTTTCTTCATGATCCTACATTTTTAGGATAACACAACACTTGAATCGTCAAAATCTTCTAAATGTGATTGTACATACGCGAAAGTTTTGGTGTCGTTTTCCTCCCTCATCCAGTCTATGAACGCTCCTTGCCCAGCAGTATACTTTTTGTTGGTTCCATAGCATTTTATAGGAATATTCATTCTGATTTGCGCGAAATTTCTTATTAATAGCCGTCTGATTTGTTTTCACGAGTCCTTTGTGCTTTATAGATATTAATTCCCGCATAATAGCAGCTTCTTTTTTAAGCAAAGCATGCATCGGATAGTTCCTTCCCTACGGAGGTAAGAAAGGTGCTCGGCTGGTTCGTCCTGGGTTCGACGAATGACGTCTTAGCACACAGATTACTCCACAAACAACGCATAATGTTTACTTGCGTATTCTGGAACAGCAAACCCCTCGACAAGAGTCAGGGCAATGAATGGCTCCGCCACCGTTGATTTTTAGTGCTAGGTGGTGACTACAAAAAATAACGTGCTCTTCGCCAGGACACCGTGGTGTGCTTTTTCCACAGACCTTTTTCCATGGAGGTCGTTAGACGCGCACTAATAAGCTGGAAGTGAGTTGAATAAAGCATGGATGGAGCAGCAGCAGCAGCTAAGGAAATAAGACGGAAAAATCCCAGAAGAATCTGTCGTTGGAAAAAATGAAGCGCGGGATCTGAAAGTTTCAGTTCCACCAAAGCTTTTCTTCTGTAATCCAGCTTCCCCTGTCCCCACTCTGTACATTTACTCCAATAAACTCCTATCTATTTTTTTCATGTTTTTTACAACGCAATTTCTCCCTTGCGTTCCCGCCAAAGCTAAATTCAGCGAACGTTTTCATTTTTCCTCGTTAAAATATTTACATTCTTCCTAGCCTCACTCGGCCTCTCCTAGTTGGGATTAGGCCACCGGGGTAATTGTGCACTGGGGGCATTCGCTCTTTGTTAGTAGCGACGGTCCGGATTTTGCAGAACTGGCCGTTTCCATTTCTCCGTGATCCTTTCCCTCTTTATTGCGAGACGTCGTCCGATCCCTCCTTTACGTCTCTGCTTGCCAGGATTCTTAGAGAAGTTCACACGGCAGGCTTATACCAATGGCCGTCCCGGCGTAATCTGTTTTCAGTTCTTAACGAAAGCTGTTCGTATCTTGCTCGAACGGGAAGGCTGTTAGAGCCCTCGCTGCTCTCCGTATTTTTGTTTTATTCCAGACTTGATAGAACAGCGGCGGATCCTGTTCGTTGTCGGAATGTATCACAAATCTGTTCCCCAGCTCTTCTTTATTGCTTTTAGATGATCGTTATAGGGCTTGGGTCAGTAATGCCCGAATTCCTTGGGGGGGGAATCAGGAACTCCGAGTTTAAACACGTGGACGAGGAGATATGCTGAAGACAGCCACCTGCGCTAAAGATGCGCTATGTTTAATACGTGTGCAGGTGTCCCGTATAGGTATTAGTCCTTATCCCTTTTTTTTCTGGACTGATTACGTTTCTTGAGTAGGGCGTCATGTGGGTGGCCAATCAGTTATGATGTCGCTAGAGCGGCACCTTAATGCTTGAGCACGCCTGTTTCTTGATGCAGCCCGGAGGAATTATGGGCACCAATCTCACTTCGGGCCATTATTGGACGCATGCTATAAGGTTGTTTATACTCTGCTTAGCCTCCGTTCCACACCGCCTTTTCGCTTGCATTTTTCGTAGTTTTACCATTCCTTCTGTTTCACCTTATTAAGCGATGTGGCATTACGTTGTCAATAAGTAGACGTGTTTGCATTTCTTTCATTCTGCGTTTTTCGTTTAGGGAAGGTTTTGCGCTTTTACCGTTTTGTTTCGCTTAGTTTCCGATTTTAAGCTTCAAGAAAACCAAAAGTCTTCTGCGTGGTCCATCGGGAAAGTGACTCTTTAACCTTAAGAAAATTTTTCTCCAAATTTCCTCGTGATTTCCCATCACCTAAACCGAACAATCCACATGCAGACGCTCAGAACGTCTGTTCCTACAAATAACAGTGTTGCTACAATCGCTGGAGCCAGTGATTGCTACACCTTGCAAAACAAGAGATACTAAGCCTTTTAGCTTTGCTTTATAACATGCAACGGCCTACGTATTATTCTCAATTTTTTACCTAAACAAATATGCAGAATGATTCAGCACACTTTTTTTTTCAACTTATCGCAAATTGGTTTTCGCATTGTATTAATAAATAAGGAGGCCCAGTTTTTCTTAGCAACTTTCACCCGCAGACACATCGTCTTGGTCACTAGAACGTGTTATTTTAAAACGTTTCCTTCCATTACTTCAGAAGAATAATATAGCCACTCACAACCAGCAAAGATTTTGCACTCACCAGCCAATTACCCTCCGATCAAACGCAGTAACCAATCTACCTTTAATAACAACGACGGGGACAACACTGAGATGATTCCGCCATGCCCCACAAAAATATTTGTTATACGTGCTTAGCAAACACCTTTGCAAAATAGAAAATGTTATTTCTGCCGGAGGACTCAACCTGTGGGTTAAAGACAACCCAGCCATAACCCACCAAACTTGGTTTGTTTCATTAGATTGCGCCTCTTTCAAAACAATACCGACAATGACAAGGAGGAGGGTGGTCATGTCGCTCACCAGAACATCCCACAAGGTTACGCTCACGCCGACCAGAACCTTTGAGAACAATTTGCGTGCTTTCGATCTGCGGAATTTGCGGAGACAATGGTTTAGCGTTGTTATGAATCGTAAATTGAACAATGCTGTTATGATTTCCAGTACTGCCCTTCGAATGGAGTGTGCCCGCTCCGCAGCGTTTTGAGATTGTTCCTTTCTTTGGGAGCACGACCTGAACTGCCGTAATGCGCACCGCTTTATAACAGCAATACACTGCACTATTATTCAGCTCTGCGCTGCCATCATTCTTCACACACTGCGGGGGGATGGAGACAGAACACCAGAGGAGGTAACTGAAAGAAAGTTTATCTCATAAACGTAATAACAGGAAATTATCAGATGCCCATTCGTACCATTAATGCAAAAGTTAGCGGAATCCGAAGATGCTAATCTTGTGATTTGACGATGCTACGACATCGATACTTCTATTCTTTGAGAAGCCACTGCGCCATATTGCAGCTACGACACTGCATTACGCCTTCTTATGCATAAGTGTACGCCAATCTGACGTAATATTGCGCATGCAATTGCAGTGGCTGGTATAAAAGTTTGCACCGAGACTCTGTAGTGTACTATTAATTGATTTATACACGATGGATGAACTTACGCATTGTTAGTAAGACCGGCAGGATAACAAGTTAATTTTGTTTTGAAATACCTTTGAACTCAACTGCAGCAGCTTGTGGCCCGATCATTCATAAATTATTCTTGTGGGGAGGGCATGTCCACTGTACTATACGTCTGCCGTTCGAGGTAACTCTCATGTGCAGTGTGTCGAAGAATCTCCGTCCCACATTATATTTGCGACAAACTCATTTGGTGTATCAACACCCACAGCTGCCACGGATCCGAGTCCGTGTTGAAAAATTACAAAACAAAAACAAAATTTCTTGCATAACTGTGACCGCTTAATAACTTTCAAAATGGACATCAGACGATTTGGGAAGGCCATGCAACTATGGTTCAATTCGCAAACTGCCTTCTGAACCATGACTTCCACATTGCTATCAAAAATTCAATCGCGTCAGCGGTTCTATTTTAGCGTAATATTTTACGGTGGCCGGTTTAAGAAAAGTTATAATAGGTCAGTAATTCTTCTATAACTTAACAAACACGGACGATGGAAATGAATACGGATACAACGCGTGCGCTAGGATTGAGTCTGCTTTCCCTGTTCTTGTTACGTTCAAGCTGAACTTTCCACTCAATATGAACCAACTTGGGCAATTCCAAGCTATTCCAGAGTATGCGTTGGGGCCTTTCGGTATCCCCTGCCAAGGGGGGTACCGAAAAGCCGTTTCAAGGTCCCAAGGACTCTTGTCGCTTTTTTTTAACCGGCCCCGTACCGTGGTCGGTCCCGGTGAGTTAGACATGCTGTCGCGGGGGGATTGTTGATAGCAACCTACCACCGACTGTGCTGCAGTTTGTGAAATGAACTATACAACGACCCCTCGCTGAAGCAGATGAGAATACACGGATAATACACAGACCAGCTTATAGTGCGCGAGCCCGCAAGAGGGGGGATGGACGCGTTCGACATAAAAAGAAATCAAGACAAGTGTATCACCCGTGCTTCTGTGATGCTACATGAGATGGATCTTTTATCTTAAAGTGATATGTTAGATTTTTGGGCTTTTCGGTGTTTTAGTACCTTTATCCGGTGTATTGCAAACCGTAATGTAGAGATGACAACCTGAAACTTGTTTGTAGTGATAATACATAATTGTGTTTATGCTTATTAAAAAAAACTGCCACTGTGCGCCGTATTGTGCCCCTCTTCTATTTTCTTTTTTCGCAAGTGCTGTTTAACCATGTACAAAAACCAACCACCGCCATTTGTCGATTCTGGCGAGAAAACAGGGCTAGCCAGACTGCATCTTCATCCCCGAGCATACGAAGAAAGCGGAAGAGGCCATCATCGAGTAACGTGGATGGAATCATCGATTTTTCTGCAGCACCTCGCGCTCTCTTTCGTTTCCGGCACCTCGTGTCTTTGAGTGGGACAAACGAACCGCAAGGTTAAGGGCAGTAAAGCAACAAACACATACTTTCCTCGCCAGAGCCGTTCGGCTTTTAATTACGACTCCGGGCCGCGACGTGTGCTCGTCCGTCGGGGCCTGTCGGAGAAAGCTCCCTCGGTTGGCTCCCTCCGACCGAGCGAGCGCTGTAGTTGTCGTCACTGCGTTAACGGCGATTGATGGAAGTCCGAGGCGTGACTGCCGTTAATCTCTTCTCTTCTTACTTCCTTCGGTGCTGACAGTTTCTTCTTCTGCTTCGACCATGCGCCACGATGTGCGACGTTCTATTAGAAAATTTCCCGTTCTCTGTGGTTGGCGCTTAAATTCCCAATGCTGCAGCACTCGTTGGATACATCCACACTCAGCCGTCAAAATACTAAACTCTGCGCGGTTGGGCCTACAAAAAAAAAAAAAAACAAGTGTATCTCTTGCGCTGTTGCAGACTGACGGCATGTATATATCTTGAAGGGCCTGATTCGTATACCTCCCACGCCGCACAAGCATCCCAGAGCTAGTTTCGTACATTTTGATGATTGAAAGAGACTGTGAGCGTAAAAAGGCTTTAACGTCACCCAAAGAAAAGGAAGCTTACAATATTTTGGCACATGCGCTTTGTTCGCGTATTGCAGGCGAGAACAAACTTTGTAGGCCTTTTTACTTTTCGGAGGGACGGGCGCGAATATACGCTTCCGGCGAGAATTCCTTCCTTTGGTATTCTTAAAGCACCTTCCTCGGGGTACTTTTAAGCGTGAGGAGAGATACGGGGAGTAATATCGCGATATTTTGTTATAGAAATATCTCAGAGAAGAGCCAGCCAAGCATTTCTGTGGGGATGCAAATCATGTAAATGAGACGGGTGAGGCCATGCCATGACGAATTGTTTTCGGTGTCTGCTGTCGTCGTCTTCTTATGTACTCACGGTACTAAAACACCGGGACACTCGTTTTGCAATACCTCGCTCTTGAACATTTCAGCACCGTGGGCAAAAACGTACACTCTGACACTCGTTTTCCAACTCCTCACGCTAGAACGCTTCGTGCTTCAAGGACACGAGACCTTGGCAGCAAACCTGTATACCTCTAACTCCCCCCCCCCCCCCCCCCCCCTCCCCCCCCCTGCGCGGTTTATCTTCGTGGGCAGAAACGCCAAGGCGCTGAGAATACACTTACACACTGTATGCTTCGCCACTCCCCAGGTTTCACGTTAGTGAAGATGGCCCCGGATTTTCTTCTCGTTTAATTGTTATTCCATCCCCTTTTGGATGCACACGCCAGGGCCAACGTTTTCGCAAGTAGCACTCCCTGCTTCGACATACGTAGCACTTCGTGCTTCTACACAATCTAAATTTGTACAACCTAGATGCTGCTGGTGGCAAGGGGCAACACACTCGCGCGCAGTACAGAGACCCTTCTCTACAAAATCCTGCAACTTCAAAACGCCCGAAGAATACTGCGGATGGAAAGGACGCTAGCCCGTAGAGAGCCGGGATGCATAATTGACAAGCCTGGCTGCCTAGACGCACTACGCGTTCAGCTTTTTTTCCCGTCTTACTGGTAGAATCGAACAAGCAATGAACGTGTTGGGAGTCTACACCGACCGAAACCATACCAAAGTGTCCTTATTTTCGACAAGAATGCGTAGAATTGTCCTGAGGGAACATGTGGCAGGAATAAAAATGACCTGTGGTGCTAAATCAGTCAGTACCACTGGGGCTCGGACCGAGGCCGTTGGCGTGAAAAACCAAGACCCCACCCCTACGCCACTGCAGCCGAACAGCGAAGCCTCTTTAGCATTTGCTTAAGAGGGGACAAAAAGTGCTCGAAGAGAACCAGTAGATGGTGTGGGGGGGGGGGGGGGGGAGGAGTACATCTAGGCGGCCAGGTTCGTCAATCCCGCATCCGGGTTCCGGCCAACGTTGCCTGATCTTTTGGTGTTGCCGCAGCGTCGTTTCTATCGCAGTGATCGCCTCGCACACGTTTTACACGGTGGGTGTGCCAAGTATTTCCATTTACAAAGGTGTTCAGTGTCGCCCTCTTCGGACAAACCACAGCGTAAACGAAGCCAAGATTAACGTGCGTCAGTCGACACCGATGTGGCGGATGAATCGGGGGTGCAAGATAAACACGACCAGGAGCAATAAAAAGGGAAGAAAAATAAACGAATTATAACAAAATGAACACAAGAATGAACCCTTATAAACTATACAACATGAAATGACAAAATATATAATCAAAATACATTTAAAAACCAACCCCGCTAGAACCGTACCACTGGCAATCAAATTAGTGAAACGACATTAAAATATTTAAAATTATTGAGTCTCTAGGAAACTGTATATTATGTTCCGTAGTTTATGTTCCGAAGTTTTTCGTTAAGGTGGGAAGTACTTCGATATTCCAAAACCTTTTCTTTTGTCCACAAAATTGAAGATTAATCAAGCTCAGATTTCTCAGAAAAGTTGCCTCAAAAATATCCTGCATGTTGCCTCGAACTACATCCTCTTGCAAGAGGACGCGGGTTCTATGCCCGGCCATGGCGGCTGCTTTTCTGATCTGGAGGAAAAGCAAAACGCCGGTGTGTACGAGATTTCCCCGCACGTTAAAGTGCCCCAGGTGGTCAAAATTAATCCGCAGCCCTCCACTACGGCCCGCCTCATTGACTTCGCTGCGTCTGCGCGTTAAACCCTACAATAAAATACAATATCCTTTTGTTTGCTTATTGATACGTTTTTTTGCCAGTGTCTGGCCGCGCTCAGTTGTGTTATCGTTGTTTCAAGTGAAGCACGCGTTCCTGTCTGTTTCTTTTGCATGCCTCGAAGGCTATCTAATTTGATAGCAAGAGGGTATCGGGTGTCGTCACCGAAACCGAATGTTCGTCTTTCATCCCGTATGTTCTAGACGTGATTCGATTGTTGTCGAAGGATTAACGCGGAAGGATAAATGGTGGCAAGGCAAGCACCGCCGCATTTCATTCGCCGACGCCAGTCTGCGCACGTCGCTTCGTTGACGGCTTCCACACCACTTGCATTTTCTTTGAGTTTTGGCGGATCACAAGTTCGCTCCAATAACGTCTCTTTCTTGAAGCAAATCTGCGTCGTCCTTGGGTACGTGACAATATTATGCCTTGCATATGTCAGTCAGCGGTCAGGTGAATATAAGGTTTGCGGAGTATCTTTTTAGAGCGAAATTACTATTCAGCTAGCTCAGCTTATTTCTCCGATGCAGAAACCCTCGTCGAATAACCCCGCATTTTACAGTTTATAAGTCGCATCATCAGCACAAGAAGGGGCTACGAGGGTACGAGGCAGCCTAAAGTTAGGCCTAACATCACGGTTCCAGTTGTAATTCACTCAACCGGTGCGCGCACCTCGAGGTAGAATGAGTACGTCCGTTGGATCGCATATAATTAGGCTCACTGCAATTAACGCGGAACAGTATTCTATATTCTACTTCTTGCTTTTGCGACCGTCGCCTACTTCCTTCAATTGACCTCCAGCACAACTTATTGTTGGCTTGTTCCTTGCTCGAAAACAAGCCGATATTATTCCGCAGAAGAATTCCGGGCCAACGAGTAATTACTCTCATTATCTCGATCACTGGCAATCCCCCAGAAACGCAAGCCACGCTTCGTTCACACGTATTTACTCAGCGAAACACGGAACCTGATCCCGGACCACGTGTTTACTCGGAGGCCGTAAATTAGACCGCCGACTCTGACACGCGCAATCAGTTACCTCGTAGCCCCCGTCTCTCCCTGCGATATAGGCGACGTGTACCAAACAGGGCCACCACGGAGGGGAAAAAACACCGAGCGAAAAGGGCTGGTAACTCATATGCAGATAAAGCCTGGTTTCCAGGAGAGAGCAAGCAAAAACTTAGAGGATGGAGCGTGTAATTTGATTAGTTCCGGCCGCCAGATGACAAGCATTGATGGATGAGTTCGGCGGGAATATAGTGTAGCCACCGCATGTTCACGCAGCCAGCCTAGAGAGAAACGCGGGAAGATTAACGCCTGCTCCTACTCTGCTCCGACTGCAGAAGACCACTCCGTGATCATTGGCCAAAGTCCGGTCTCGTGCGATCGGCTGTGCACGCTGGCTGCTGAAGCCGAGGAGGCCAAAAAGAAAAACGACAACTTGGCTCATGGGAACCTTGTAGCAACTCCGGAAACAGCCATCTATTCTCATCTAGCGGGACCGGCAGGCACGGCTCACATAGCGACGCTGTGTCGGAACCGTGGGCCGTGTTCCGCGATGAAGCCAGACAAGATTGCGACCTCGGCGAATCGGGAAGGCGCTGCTGCGTCCTTCGGCTGAGCGGCAGTCGGGCCGGCGACCTATCAAGAAAAATGGAGGTTGACATATGCGTATTCTTTGGCGAAAGTTCTGTTGAAGGGAAAGCCGAACTTCGAACAACCGAAGGGTTTAGAGCCTTCGTTGCGCGCAGTGATTTGTGGGAGACAGTGTAGCGATAAGTTTGGCGATAAACCTGTTTGGTGGGGTTGCTGGTGCTTGCACTGCTTTATATCAGAAAGATATCTGGCAGACTTCAGCAGGCCTCTGCACCTCAGTTTTCGTTGACGTAACTTTTCTGGTCTCTGTTTTACAAACCCCGCATGTCTTACCTATCCCCAGTAGGCTTCTTATCGTCATTTCCGGACATCAGTTTCTGGAGTTGTTTTTTCGAAGCCTATTTCCTGTGTTGATGACGCCACCTTTGCAAAAAAGTCTTTCTGCCGCAAGTAAACACAAAAATGACAAACATATGTAACAAAAAACCTCCCCCGATTATTACCACCAGTTACAGTGTTCATATAGGTCAGCTTTATTTAGCAGAATTTAACCTTGTCAGCGAGTGGCAGGTTTTACAGTAACTTAGGTGTGGTTGATTGGGGTTAAACTGCCAGGTTGAGATTGAAAGAGCGTCTAAAGCACAAAACTGAGCCTGTCACGCGGCGTTTGGAGGAGAACACGGCTGAGAGAACTCACCAATAGGTTCCTCTGTTCCGGCCACCTAGCTTCGATCCAGTTCACTTAGCGTTGTTCTGCGAAGGAAGAAAATGATTAAACATCTCCCTGCAGAAAGCTTCCTGCTAATTAATACTTTGACCGGTCACGTCGTGCTCTTACAAAAGCAGCACCAGCTATGGTCTAGTGCATCCGTTTGACTCTCATCCATACTTGCGTATGCGGCCGCATTTTTTTTTGGTTGAAGGATACCTTGACACAACCGATTGAGGCTCCTGAAATTAAACCCGTGCTAGTCACATCATACACACCCGCTTTATTTTGAATGATATCAGCGATCCCTCGCGATTCCCTGTCTATCACGATTTTAAGTAAACGCGCTCGCATTATCTCGGCAACCCACTCATAGATTCTTTCTTATTTTAGGAGCCAATTTCAGGTCTCATTGGCCGTAAAGTTGCAAAATGCACTTCTACAACAGTGGTGTGTGTGGACGCGATGTATATGCCGTGTACGAGGTTCACCTATGCTCGAATCGACGGAAAGTTTCTACGTGTCAATATCTTTCAGAGGAGGCGCAACGAAGCGCAAAATGGACACAGGCCGAGATGAAAAGTGGGACGGGGACGAGCCCTAACTTCAAAGAAGTTAGCGCTCATCCTCGTCCCATCTGTTGTCTCGTCCTCTGTCTGCTTTTCTGCTTCGTCTTCAATAATGCCTAACAAACAAGCGAACTTCACACTCTCATGCTACCCGCAGTACAAGCGAACGTGTGTTATAGCTGTCAAAGATATCGCAATCAGAAATACTTTTTGCATTGTGTTGCATTGCATCACAACACCTCCCTCAGATGGTGTTCAGAATTTGTTTACCACGACTTTTCAATTAAAAGCTCCCAGAGAAATTGGTTGTGATTCCATTACTCTGATCGGCCAATCTCCCTGGATTGTGGGAGCTCTAGGGACCATCTGTTATGGATCAGCCCACTTCCGAACGTGCACTTGAAATCGTGCCTCGAAAAGTGCTCTGAAGTACTAAATACTCCCCAATTTTTAACTTGGCTACCTAAGTGTCATGTAATCGTGAATGCGTTGTTTATGTGTGTAACCGTACGGACACAATTACAATGGTCAACTACATGCCTCGTCAAACACGGTGGTGACCCTGTGTTAGGAGCTGACGATGGAAAATACGTTTAGGAAGTTACGAACCCTATAGCTGCACCTGCACCAAACTGACGACAAGCATCTTCCCATCTCTAATAATATTGCAGTACATTTCCTCTAATTAGGGATGTTTCATTAAAGCGTATGCGGGGTTTGCGGGCTTTTACTAAGATAACAAAATGTTTTATATACTTTTCTTGCTTTTCTTAATACAGTACCTCCGGTCGATGCCCGTATGAAACGTTGATCGTGATTCCCAACGGTTCAGCAGACCTGTCGCTCAAACTGTTTAATAGACCGGTGGTGTTTATAGAAAATATTGACACTGTAAAACCACAAATAAGTGGAGCCAACTGCCGTGGATCACTTCCCTGGAGTTTTGTTTCTGGCAACTGTTTACAAACGCTGAGGGCTTAACGCCGAAACGAATAATGTACATATGTGAAGGCTAGATGCCAATATATGTTTGCATTTTACCTAACTATCCCATGATTTCGCCGTCAGTAACTATAAAACTTTCGAATATGCGGGTTGAAAATATGGAATATCAAGCTTTACCCAAATCTCTGATCCTGAAAATGAAAAGGATATTATGAAATGAAAAGGAAAAGGATATTATCTATAATGTGTATTATTTCTAGACCTCTAACGTATGCTTTTACAGGAATTTGAAGCTGTGTTCTTTTAGAAGGACATAATGTGCTTGGGTTTTAATGAATTGTCTAACACACTGGCAGAGATTCCTCGAGTTCGTTAAGTAACTACAAGACCAATAAACACACCCGAACAATTTGAAAGCATCGAAAAGAAGTCTTGGCAGTTCATACATAACTGATTACTGTTAAAGCGAGGGTTGACGAAACGACTCGCAAGAGTAAACACATACAAGAGCACGGTAAACGGCAGAACGGACGGCATTTTTGTTACTGTACTTTACTGCATTTCTTGCATATACAAACTAGATTCGAAGAAACGCCTGCTAAGTAAGGAGCTATTTCAAAATTTAAAACGAATGAATCAAAGTTTTAAATAAAAACTCATGGTTCTTTTCCCTGCCTTTGCATGTTAGTTTCGAATTTCAAAAATACGTTTGACACACTAAATGTGAACTTTTCGGTGCACACAAGCCCGAAACTCAGGGGTCTTTCATGCTTTGTTTACCTTGCGGTTGATTGATTATTCCAAAGTCCGCGCTTCAATCTTCTTTAAATGCGTCTGAGTTGGCCATCCCACGGCTAATTTCATTAAACTGGCGGAGACTCTTCCTTCCTTTGTTTTTCAGGGCTTCTAAGCCGTGCAGTTTAAAGCGAATCCATCAACGTACTAAGCTTGAAGAAAAGAGCAGGATTTTATTATTAGTTAAGCTCGCCCAATTTTTGTATCTTTTTGCGGCTGCATAAATGCGACAGTATTATAGCGGTGACGTCATTCTGCGTGGTTCGGGTCGCTTCATCAGCGTTGTGTATGGTTCAAGACAGCACGGTTATATGCATACCCCGCTTCGGCGCCACAGAAGAGTTCGTTCTGCTTTTTATTCACATCCACAAACTTGTGACTATTATTACACTTTTTTTCTGGCAACCTTTCTGCTATTCCATCCACGGGTAGTACTTCGAAAGAGGTAAGTTTTTCAATGCAATAATTTTGTACTTGCAAAGTGTTTCGTGCGCGAGGAATTCATAATTTTATTCGCACCCTAAATCTTTCTTGAAAACCGCCGATGGCCATTTTAAATTGAAAGCATACGACTCAAAAGCAGAGTGAGCAAGTAAGCAAAGCTAGCAAATGACAAATCTTAGCTTAAGATGTGGCTCGAAAGACCCGGTATGTCATGTGATATAACGTAATGTATTAGTGACACCACACACGAATCAATGTTTTCTCCAGATAATATATCTGGCATCGTTATTCGTCACATTTACTAGTTTTAATGAACAGTTGCCCAATAAGTGTCCATTCGGACAACACAAACTCAGTTTGTTGTGGTGTAACTTCGCTACGCTAGCTTTCTAGAACTTGGCCGAGTTGCAGCGGACGTAACGTTGGGCAAAGTTACTCTAGGAGGATTGCAACTCAGAGAAGGGACACGCAGTACTCAATGTATTTGTTGTGATTAGATGCGGTACGCGTATTGTTAACGACATAGCCGTTTCATAATGCAAAGTTAGCACGATCCAACCCACGTTTTGCCTCTCATTGACGCGGCCCAAAGGCAGAAATATCTCGATCTCGTTTCTGCGTAGCTCGGGATTGAACCCAGTGTTTCCTATTGTTGAAGTAAAATTTTCTGTAATCTCCGCAGATGTGTGGCAGTCGCCAACTTGGCGTGCCTGTTATGCGTAACATCCTAAGAAGTCGTCACACCGATTGTCGCTATGGCTTACAAGATGTGTTTACTGTGTTGCAAAAAGGCCGTATTTTGTGAGCGCAGGAATCCGTTTTTGCCAGTTTTATTCGGCACCACCGTATGGTTATTTTTATCACGTGGTGTACCTTTAGGCACGCAGGCAAATATACAGCCGCATTGTTATTGCTCACTTCACTGTAGTGGTGTGTGTTTGAATTGCTCCTGCACACCAACGCGGTAACCGGAACGCGCATGCGCTTGATGATGTTACGAGGCAGGGCCTCCTTAGGATGATATTGTTCTGAACGTCGCCTTGAGCGTATCTTAGTTCAGAAACGTTAATATGCCAGTTGTCTATTTATTTGCTTAAAAACAATAGGTTGTAAAGTTGGCTCTACCTAACGCTTTTGGGTAAATGGCGGTGCACCCTTTACAGGGAATACGTTCGCTCCAGAAGCCTAGTGTCAACCATGCGACGCAAGTTGAAAAATGCGTCTTATTTGTTTTTAAAAATGCATCTGCCCACTTAACCATGGCATCACAGCAGACGCCGCAAATCTACTTCGAAATTGGCAGTCGGGGAGAAATTACTACGGGTTCAAACGACTGAGGTAAGAACTCCAGCTTCTCAACTTTAAAGAGGCATGTAACGCTTTCGCTTTGAAACTTTCCTCAATCCGTTCACCTGTTTGCGCTCAAATCTTTAAAGCGAAGCTTCCTATGCTTCACTGATGCCGATGTAGTTACGCCAAAACGCCCTGGCGGAAAACTACCTTTACACAATGGGATTCTACAAAGGCACCCCAAACTTGTAATGGTGTTCCGAATAAAAACCAAGCAAGAAAGAAAGATATCGCTTCCCGTGCTCGGAATCGAACCTGGTCCATCCCGTTATGAAGTCAACATCTAGCAGATCATGCCATTGAGACACGGTTTTAAAGCGAAGCTTTATACCCCATACCCCCCCGATGGCGATGTAGTTACGCCAAAAAACACCACAGAAAAGCCACCTTTACGCAATGTGTTTTCACAAAGGCATATCAATCATGCCACACACGTAGACAATGGGAGGTCCTAGCGCACAAAACCACGATACGGTAAATCACTGGAAGACACATTTGAATTGTAAAGTAATCGCTGATGAAGATAAATGTGCAGCATGGCATTCTGATTGCTCAGCATCTCCTTTGGGTTTGTTCTGCGGGAGTTGACTTCTGCTCAGTTGAAGTGGACTTTGGGTATGAACTTGGCCGTTTTTGTATCGGAGGTTTTTACTCTGATTTCACTAGATTTTCATACAGAAACCTTTCGTTTTAACCATCTTTCCTTAAGAAAGGGGCTTTTATTTCACAAAGACCGCCCGTCATCTTGTAATTCCTAAGAATAAAGCATCAGCATCATGATCATCATCATTAACTCGGTGGAGAGACGAAATAAGAAAATCTGAGGCAAAGAATGGACTCCGGAAGGGCAGGACAGGAGCGGGTGGAGGTGAGTTGTTGGAGAAGATCGTATTGCAGTGGACCTAAATAGGCTGTTGTCGTTGTTGTTGTTGATGATGATGATTGATGATGATGAAACTCAAGCACGCAGGTTTTGTAGAACAGTAAATGAAAGTGGCACTTATAGCAATAGTTTCGATGGCTAAATGTACAGGAAAACAAAGGTGTCGACAGGCCAGTGCATTTGAACTCAATAGAAATATAAATAATGATGAGGAATACAATACATGAAAAGGTTTTGCGAGAGCTACCTAATACTCCTTTCCACAAATCTACAAGTTTTAAAGGACATACCGAAAAACCCGTGCGAAACTTAAACTAAGCAGGCCTTCCTTCCCTAAGCGACATTCAAAAGCGGTCGACTAATTGAACTACTTGGAACGATTTCTTCCCCCCTATTTCAAGTGCTTTTCCAAGAACGTTCTCTGTCTCCCCAAATGTGGTTGCTCGGTAAGTCCCCGGAAAGAGGGCCGAACTAACAAAAAGGTCTCCGTCTGGCTGAGCGCTGGCTAAGTGTACGCATGCTGAACGGTTAAGCTACATAGCAAGCAAACTATGTTCGCTGGGAACGGCCGAGTTGATCGTTCTAGATAGGATAATAGAGAAAGTTTCGAGTACACAGCATACTTGCCTACCAATTTGCCCTGTATATTTTTATGGTGGTCTCTAGTAGGCGTGCATCTTCCGTCTAGAGCAGAAAACGCTGCGTAAGCAATTTTT
The DNA here is from genome assembly GCA_013339765.2 of Haemaphysalis longicornis. Taxonomy (NCBI): domain Eukaryota; kingdom Metazoa; phylum Arthropoda; class Arachnida; order Ixodida; family Ixodidae; genus Haemaphysalis; species Haemaphysalis longicornis. The sequence goes on along the minus strand of CM023452.1, from coordinate 175,993,052 downwards.
TCGTTTCGCACAGTGAATTCCTTCCAAAACTGTAGCTAAAGATACGTCAATATCACCGAACTCTTCAGTGTGTGACCTACGCGTGTGCTCAGCCTGCTTAACCCGCTCACCGCTGAGTCCTCTTCCGAGTTGTGCGCTGCGGTTAATTCATTCGAATTCTTTCTGCGGGGTATCTGCGGTGGTCTGGCGTGGTAGGCCAACCTTCGCCACAGCCGAGGTTTAGGCCTCTGAAAATGTAGATGCACTAGACTCCATGGCGGTAGGGTACGCTCTATCGCTCAGAGTGACGTGGCTGGCAGGTGACTCTTGCGCCGCTCGGTAAGGCACGTACGGTGGGTGTGCAAAATTGTTTCAGTATTGAGACTCATATAGAGCGACTAATACTCGCGTTACGGTTGGATAAATACAACCTCGGCCGGTGTGTTTTAACGATATTCTTTGGCATGACATTAGGTAACACTAACGTTGAGTACTATGACGATGCCAAGCAACGTAAAACGTATAAGCCAAACGTCGGGTGTGTCTACGTCATTGGACCTCAAGGAAATCATTGGTCTTGATTGGAGGAACCTACTGACAAAGCATTGGGCAATGTACGTAGCCGTGTAGTTGCTTTCAGTCTCAGCCAATCGGAGCTTTCGGGGCGGTTTCACTCCTACAGATGACGAACGCCGGATGCGAACCTTTTTGCTTCAAGGGAATTCTAGGGATTTTGTTTTTAAACTCCATCAAAAGCACTCGCTCGTGTACCAATAAAACTTTTTTTTTGTCCCTATATTACTGGGAGCTGATCTGAGCATTTTCGACTGAAGCCTCAGCGACATCAAGCCCATGCGATGAAGTGGTCACGAACGACTGCAATATTTTTGGAGCCGCGTGAATTTAACTGCCACGCAGACTGAAAGCCTGCTAATGATGATGATGAGAGGCCCCGCTTTTGTATTGCGACATCGGTTGCCACCAACCGACTTGCCTGTGTTATTCTGCTGGTTTGCTCCTACCCTTCACTAACCCAATCGGTTATCCCTCTCCCCCCCTTCGGTTTTAACCTCCCATCGCTTCCCTCCACCTTCCTGCTCTTGCACCCATGTTTACCTCCCCCCCCCCTTCTGTTCTAAATTCTAATTCGGTATATTATACATCCTAGGTCCCACTCTCTTCTCTACTTTTCTTCCACCACCACTGCAGCCGCTGCCTAGCCACAACCTATAACCCGGCGGTTGGAAAAATTCCGCATTAGGTGACTGTTCAGAAACTACAAGCTGAAAAACAAATGCATGTTTTCATTCCTTCAGGCAAACATCCAAACTGGGTTCTTACTACGACCGTTCTTCTCAATGGCTTTTGTAGATTGATTCAAGCCTGAATAATATACGAGCTAAACTTGTTCAACGTTTATTTGCAGCTATGTCATAACACAAAGGAGCACTCGCTGCATCTCTTGTTTAGGATTGGCCTGGAAAAAAAAGATAAGCTCGATTAAAAACAACACATTTCGGACCAACCAATACGGAACAAACTGCTAGAAAGAAGATAATTTCGGAGATGCTATAAAGTTGAACGCGAGCTTAGAACCCTTGGAGCCCCCGTAAGGATGCACCCGCGTTCCCGGAATCAAATAAATTCACGAAGTAGAAGAGGCAAGGGTTAGCCTGGAGCACGTAGGCAAACAAGCCCCGCTCTTCAATGGAACCGGCTAAGCAGAGAGGCAGGAAGGAAAAGGAGGAGGGCAAAAGGGAAAACAGAGGAGGAACACAGAACGTTCACCAGGTCTGCAACGCGAATGCTTGACCTGCCAGACGGTGAATGCCTTGCTCGCCGGAGGGGTTTCAGTGCTCCGTTGGGACCTCATCCGGTACATCGCGACGACTCGTTGTCTTAGGTTTGCCTTAATAGTACAGGCTTTTGCTTCGCTTTGATTCGAGTTTTATTCATGTGTTGGTGTGCGCTTTCGACGTAGTCTCCGCCATCTAAGGGTTCGCAAAAATGACTGAAAGGTCGTCCCACTGAATGCTAAGATCGAGCCTCAGTTTTCATCTTGGGGAAGCCGTAGAAAAGCCTGGAAGAACACGGAGGAAAAGTCTTTCTATATTTTTGCTGCTATGGCCAAAAAACGAATCGTTCAGGGTCCGAGTTACGCCGGCTGTTCACCATTTCTTTTCGAGGACGGGAAAAGAAGTAGCAAAAAAGAAAATAGAAACACTAAGGACTAGGCAAAATAAACAGCTTCTCTCTCGGCAAACTCGATTACTCTTTACCAAATACAGACCCTGAAGATGTAGGCGGCGAGCTGTCGTTTTCGACCAAGGACACGTTCGGTAAACATGGGGAGATTAAAAGGGCATCCGCTCGTTATCTGCTTGTGGGACGAACCGCGTTTCTTCGGAAAAGCCGCTTCGCTTACCTATTCCCCGCAGGTGGCCTTGTACCGTTTAACGCGCTCTAGGATAAGAAAAATAAAACTAAATTTCCCTAGTTTTCCGCCAGGTGGAATTTAAATGGTGTCCGATAATACACCGTATCGCAAGGTATTCGAGCATAAGACGTGAATCTAAATGTGCGTTTTGCCAAAGTAGTTTCGACTTGGAGTCAAACACATAACGTTGACAGGTAGCACCTGTCCAAAATATTCAAAGTGCACTGAACGTTTGAACGCGAATTTGGAGTAATGTAAAATAAATTGGTTACCATAGACATGTATTGTCTCAGCAGCGTAAAATTTGTTGTTTCAATATTAATTTTTAGGTCGTAAACGCTTTTTTTTAATTTCTGGAAGACCAAACGTAATACGTGACGCGTTAGGGATTTCCAAACAAACGGATGGTTTTCTTGCCAATTTAAACTTAATGCAATTCATATCGAATGCGCCTTCGAGACACGCCGTTGAGTTGACTTTTTAACATAAAGTTTAGGGCCAACCACAACATGGTGCGAGGGAAGTGCAACAACCTCAAAGAAAAAAAAATACCCCAAATATGTTTGCTTCTCTGCAAATTTCATAAAAATATCATAGTTTTCTACCACGACTGCCACGTAACACTCTCTACTTCCCTTCCTTTTGACGTCTGACACTCTTCATTTAATGGCGTAGTCCTCCCAAGGTAAATGCAACACACTATGCTCAACTGAATACAATTTTCTGCGTTCGCATTGCTACCGCGCAATCTTCGGCTGCTCTTATAGCAGTTCCAGAAACACTTTTCATTTTAAGGTTGCTGTTATCTCTGCTCTCTTTCACAGCGTTCTATTTTCTATCAACGAGATAATACAACGTGTATTCCTAATGAACAGAAAGCAGGTATTTCGGAGTTTTACTTATATATAAAAATTTCCCCGAATATGTCTGAGGTTTCTGTGGCGCTTAGTCCTACGACCAGATATGAGCCATGGCAGCCGATGTAGGAGTTTAGAATGTACCAACTAGGCCGCCTCCGTCCTTTGGTTACTTGCGCCGATGTTTGCGTCTCTGGCAGACGTATCCCGTCACTGGCGGCACTCAAAGCAACGCTGCGAAGGTCAGTTTCCACATTTGGGCATCTCTATATATAGCGCAAGCAAAAAATCATTTCTATAGAAGGTATAGGAACTGCAAATTGGCGGCTTAAACATTTTTGTGCAGTGGCTTGAGAGCTCGCTTACTGTTCTCACAGGATACCGAATGTCGAATGCAAAATGTAGTCACAGCGCTGCAGAGCTCAACTACTACAAGCCGAAGACGGCTATACGGTGCGTGCAACAAAACATTGGCGCCGCCATCGCGGGCACTGCCCACACTACGTGGTGGGCAGCCGAGCAGACAGTTCTGAGGTTGTAACGGAGAGTCCGTGACTTTGTTATGTCGAATATGAACTGTTGCGTCGTACGCTGTGCACGTTCTTACGCTACTTGCCTGCCGAACACGAAGATTTTACCGGTTTACAACACGGGCATGACTAGTGGTTGTTGACGCTTTCGCCTGAGTATGTCCGTGTGCGGGAGGCGATAGCAATGTTTTTACACAGTGCCGATGAAACTGAATGGCAGCCATCGAAGTAAGGAAGAATGTAGAGTGCCCACTTCGTTGGTGTTGAACCATCGATTGACCCAAGACTCTCCGGCCGGCCTCCCGCAAAATGATGATGATGATGGTTGGGTTTTTATGGCGCAAGGCCGACTAAGGGCAAAGAGCGCCAGAGAAAAGTACCTCCCGCAAAAGGTCGACGATCGCTGGGGACAAAGGATCCCGTTACGAACGTTCAGTCTCTTTCCTCTGTTGCTTTTTATCAGCTCACTATTTTTGTCTCTGGGAATCTCGTAAGCCATTTCCAGCTGATATAATAAGCGTGAATTTGGTTAGCGACTGCAAACGTCAATGTTACCGCCTTTTGTGTCTCTACTGCGGGGTCTTTGTTTCCTTGGAGTCGTCGCCGTTTTCAATCACTCGCTGAACCCACTGTAGTTATTGATTAGCTGTGCGAACCCTCTTTTATGAGTCCCAGCGACAGCGTATGCCAGCCACGTCCACGGTGCCAATAATTCGGCTAAAAAGAAAAATGAGCGTCCAAGTGTAGAACTCCTCAGCTGTTTCGCGTTTGGTGAGAGCGATTTGTTTCGTTCCTAAGCAGTGCGCTGAGGGAAGATTAAGCACAGCCCTACTGCACACCATTAACACAGCAACACTGTTCGTATTTTTGTTCTTCTATTTTGTTATAGATATGAGGTGTGTGCATAGCATTGGAGAAAAAAATTAGTGCCCTTCCACTCTGTGAAGAAGGATGACATGCAAAGCTGGACGCCGTACACTGAGTGCACGAAGGAAAACACGTTTATCACAATTTTCGGTGGAGAATATTTGGTAGCCAATGAGCTGAATGAACCTCTGGCGGATCGAAGCGTTGTTCTTGCAGATAAACATGAAACTGCCTGGGTCCCTCCCGCGTCGTAAGCATCTTACTGTTTGTGTAACGCCGGGCTCAGACTGTTGCCGCAACTGTCGTAATAACTTGAAAGATTGACGTCGTTTCACGTCTCAGCCAACCTAACTGCGTGACATGGCATTTTTTACGTCCATAGATCACGATACGGATTTTTGGGTCGGTAATCTGAACATAGCCTAACACACAAACCCAATCCGCTCTACCACTAAGGACTCCAAACAGGGCCCATTGGGCCGTTTAACGTCCGCGTTTAAATCTCGCACCAGCACAACGGACATGTCATCCTACAGTACGGGCATGAAGCCTATGGCTGCGCGTGCCCGCCTCCCCTCCTCCATCCCACTATTATCCACTACAAACCTGCGCACGCATAAAACGGCAGCTTTCCGTTGATTTTGCACCCATTCATGCTTGTGTTGGGGCCAACGTTTTGATGCCTGCTCTTCTTCCTCCAAACGAACCGCATGCATCCGTCCCGTAACGATGTAAAACCTGGAAGCCCTTGAGCTCTATTCTCAGGTGCAAACATCTGCCTGCCCATTTTTCTTCCTCCTCGTATGCATCTGTGTGTGTAGGAGTCCGTGCAACACGTCTACCCGCACCCCAACCAGTCGATCGAGGACAGCCGAACAACCGTATTCAGCCATATAATTTCGACATCTAAATCTCCCACCAACACAACCGGCATTTCAACGGTAGCGGCATGAAACCTAGCTGTGTGTGCACGCCCTATTTTTCTAACCGCAAACGGTGCACGCATAAACCACCAACCGGTGATAGCGGATACATAAGCGTGAAGAAAACCGGCGAAAATGTCGTTCGGAAGGCTTTCCAAGCTGAAAAGGATTTTGATTGATTGTTTTATTGTAGGGTTTAACGCACCGACGCAACGCAGGCGATGAGGCGCGCCGTAGTGGAGGGCTCCGGATTAATTTTGACCACGTGGGGATCTTTAACGTGCGCTGAAATCTCGTACACATGGGCGTTTTTGCTTTTCGCCTCCATCAAAAAAGCGGCCACCGTGGCCGGGAATCGAACCTGCGACCTCGTGCTCAGCAGCAAAACGCCTTAGCCACTGAGCCACGGCGGCGGGTCAAACTGAAAAGAAAATATGGGCGCAAGCCGGCGTTCCAACTGGGGAAGTTTCTCTTCTACCGGGAGGGATTCGCAGTGACTTGACGAAGTAGAATTTGAGCGGAAACGGCGACGGTGAGTTTGGGTCGTTTTAGGCGGCAGCCGTTTGGCAGCGGTTACCTGGGCTTCGAGGGAGCAGCGTCTGTTTATGACCGTGTAACCGAGTGAGCGAAGCAGCAGCGACGAAAGAAAGAAAACGGAGAGGAGCGTCTAGCGAAAACTGAAATCGAGTACGACACGTGCGGTTAAGGTGTCATCCTCTCACTGTATTTCCTTCACATAAGTTTCATGTGTCGCCACAAAGGAGAGCATTCCCCGACACTTTCCCCAGACGCTGTTCCATTCTCCGCTAATCCAAACCACTTGACGTTTGCGCGGGAGGTTCAAACATGATATGCAACAACATGCTCGCTTCTGCCTTGTGCGGGGCTAATTCGAACCACGTGACAATTGCGTGGGGGGTTCAAACACGATTTGCAACTTGCTGGCCGGCGGCGGCGCCGCACTGCCAGGTGGCAGCAGAATAGCGCACGCCGCCGTACGTTCGCTGATCACGCGAACACTTCGTGAGACGCAGCAGAAATGCGCTGTGACCGAGAATACTGCAGATGGCGCTTCGCATAAATTTGATATTAGGGAGTGTAGTAATCGTCAGTGCATTTCATTTTACGCCCATCCATTCTTCGGTTTACATTTCGAAGTCATCTGGCAACCGCACTACCGCGGTTAGCTGCCGACTGCGCAACTTTCCAAACCGGCATTGGTGGATGTGAGGGGGGAAATAGTTCTGAAAGAGGTGTCAGCAGTGGTGAGGAGGAGCCCCGGAGCGGAGTCGAGTAAATCTGTGACACCGCAATGAAAACTGGGGAGGGGGGGGGGGGGTTAGACATATCGTGCTTTGCAGTAAAAAGGTCGAAAGGAGAGGGAGGGGCGATAGATCGCGGAGAAAATTTCGCAGGGTGGTCTCACACCAAAACGTCAGCTCTGGCTAAGCTTCTGGTTAGAATATACTGGTTGCAGGCAATGCTGACACGTATTAGGTGTTTTTGCAGAGTTTCGACATGGTGTAACCTTGCCAACCCAGAAGGCCCTGCGCTGCAGCGAACCTTCAGTTGGCATGTACGTGCTTCAGAGCTATTTTCATTCCGGAAACTTCAAATACTTCAAATCGTAAATCTGCGCGGCGAATCGAATAGCAAACACTGTTCGGAAAATACTCGAAGCAAAGGATATTCACAAACCTTCACTGTTTCGCCTGCGTGTGGTTGCCGGCAGGTGCTCTGCATACAGGTTTCTACCTACTGTCTATCCTAAAGTGGAAGACTAAGCTCGTTGTTAAAACATAACGAAAAAATAGGCTGCGCCTAACGCAAGAACGAGACCTGTTAAAAGAGGCTGATTCAGCATTTCAGTATTAAGAGCGCGACATCAACGCTTACACCTGTAAACCGTGACGAGAAACCTAAACTCGGCGGTGTAAGGTAAACTGGAACGTCCAAAAAATGTGGCGGTAGGGCCTTTCAAGTGGATGCACGTGTATAATAAACATCTTTCTCGTTTAGCATATCGTTCAGATGAACGCTCCATTGTTTATTCCGGCTTTAAAAGAACAAAACAACGCTCCTTCTTTGTTAAGAACGCGCGCGCTTGTTCCCACGCACAAAAACGCTGATAGGAACCGTTCGTGTTCGCTAGAAGAAACCAGGATACGCTACTGGCATCTATCGGTCGCATTAACGTTTGCTAACTTGCAAGGAGACAGCGCTAAAGTGAAATAGTAATGGTTGCACACATGATATGCGACGGCTTAAGCCTCCTTGTTAACGCTTGCTTGTTGTATGCAGCCACCCTTGACAACGTTGCACTGTGCGCACCGCGTTCTTCGGACACGTTTAAAACGTTTTTGCTATCGTAATGTTTGACGTCATTTTGTTTGTTAGACCCAATAAAAATCCGGAGCAGTCAGTACGGTGAAATACAGCTTGTTGGATTCCACTTCTCTGCAAGCCTGACGCCGGTCTAGAAGAAGGCTGCGGCGGAGCTATCCCACCGCGGGACGCCGGCGCGGTTGGTGGGGGCGCTTCCAAAACGGAAGCAGCGTGCCCTCTATAGTGTCGCACGCTCCACTATTATGAACACTTTCAACAACTTTCACCTGTAGGCCGCTTGCTGGTGTTTGCCTAAATTGTATGCCACAACAGCACATCATTGCCTAACTTATACAAGATACGACTGGGGACGTCCTTCGGCAGGTTATTTTTATTTCAATTACATTGCATTTCACCTATCATAAGGTCCTATTCTTCCCCAATTGCTGATATAAAAATCGCAGTTTCACTGGCCTTGTTCGCATCAGCAAAGATTTGGTGTGATAAATTGGTAATAAACTTACAAGTGCCGCACAAACAGTGAAAACTTATTTTTTCTTTTCAACCAAACTATACTTTGACAAAGTGTCATGATCTTTGTCGTTGTATTGCGATCCCGTAAAAGCCAAGCATTAATTCTTGCGTTTTTATTTGCTAACGTTCAACTTCATCCCTTTGTCATTTTCATTTTCGTTTCTGCTTCATTTCCGGTCTTCCTCTCTCAACTGCTCACAGAGCAGCTAACATGCTGAAAAAAAAAAACGGTTAAGGTGTTTTTCTTCTGTTTTCTTCGCTTGCAGTTTGCTGTGAGTTCCAGCCTAGAACAAAGCCATATAGAACTGCGCGGCACCCTTATCTACAGAAAAAAGAAAACATTCATTATTCTTAAGAACAAACAATAACCTTCAAAGTCGAATCTGCAATCTGCTTGATCACTTCCTTAATGGGAAAATAAATTTTGAGAGCCCTCCGACAGTTCCTTGATTAAAGTTGCTCGAATCACGCAAGTAATATTTCATACCAGTGTTTTTTACACTTGGTAATCTTCATAACTGATGCGAACAAAGGCAACAGCTTGTGTTTGAGGACTTAAAGAAAATTTACTTTTTGTGTGTGTGCAATAGGGAGGAATGCTTACAAGCTCCCTCCCCCTCCCTTCCACCCTCCTTTTTCATATGCGCGTCCGACAGGAGTAACGGCAATAATGGTGCTTAGAGCAAGTAAGGTGGGGAATTCGAAGCCCAGATGAACTCCCAAAGTGCGAAACCGGACTTCCGACGTTTGAACGACGTTGAGTGACATTTTTTTATTCACGATGATAAGATGTTAAAACAACCAAGTTTCCCATTCGCTGACTGTTTAGACTGATTTCCGGCGCCGTTCATAACACATCGATTTGAGTGCACCCCCTTCTGCATAGTGAGGATCGCCTATTCTTTTAGACTGTGCTCTCCTCTGTGTTCTCTTCTTCTAAACAAAGCTATTTCTCGCCCGCCACGTGGAAACCCGATAGAAGTTTGACGCGGAAATTAACTTCTAATTTGCGCTCTTCATTTTCAGGAGAAATGTGGACATGAAGGGGAAGCTACGCTAACAATTGAAACAGATGTCTGTCAAATTTTTACCACTTCAGAAAACGAGTTGATTAACCTGGAACACAAAAATATTGACCTGGATTCGGCGTTCAACAGTTCAATAATATCTTGAATTACGGGAACCCGGAAAAAGCTCTGACTTTCAGCGTTACTGGGTGTTATTATTGATTGTTATTTTTGGTTGATTTAGGCTGCGTGGTTAAAATTTACTGCAGTTGCCTGCCGCATCAGCTAATTGGTACCGAACCCAAAACAATGACGCCAAGCAACACAAAACGGGAACGCGTTTGGCCGCGAATACCATCTTCTATATCCAAAGACATCGCGGACAGCGGAGGGTCGCTTCAGCCAACGCGCAGCAGCATTGCACGTGGTGTGCCTTCATTCGCACGCATGTGGGCTGACCTATCGAGGCGCGAACGTGAGGAAACGCCCTACGGCATTGCTTCATAACCATGAGTGTGCTAGCGCCCCCTTTAAGCTTCCAAATAGGAATAGGACCCATGTCATAAGGTCAAGCAATTTGCCCCACATGCATCTGGAGTCGCCAACACATATTCGATGTCCGCTTTTGAGGCTGACTTTTATGCTAATGCGTGTGGTATTGTCAAACCATTTCTTTTTCCAACTAAGCACGCCAAACGCTCTCACTTTGGAGCTTTGGTGCCTAGTTTATTGCATAGCTGGTGTGTACTACACGTGCTGCGTGAATAAAAAAAAAGATTGGCTGGTGATTGCAAGACTTCTTATTGCGAAATTTGAGCGCAGCGTCAACCGCAGAGTCTTCCCAGAGACGGTGTATAGCTGCTGCTTCGGCGGAACGCAACTCTGGATTCTGGTGTCGGCGGCGCAACTTCTGTGCTCGGGCAGCACTTCCTACGCCTCTGGAAGTGTTCGCATCGTCGGCGAACGCACGAATGCGCCCACACACTGGTGTTATCTCGTAGCGCGTCACCGTTCAGGAGCACGTTTCGTGCGACAGCATTGGCATACCGCTCTCCCTCTTACAGGTTCGTAAAACTCTCCACCTCCATTTCCTCCTTGCTCTATCTTGGGTGTCCTCCTCTTTCCCGCGGTGACAAAGAGGTCGACGGCGAGGGAAAACGCGAAACCACCGGAGGGAGCGCTTAATAGTTGAGCTTTAAAATTGGTGCATTCGAGGTAGTGAAACAGAATTTCAATATTGGGACCAATTGGGGTTTTCAAAAGAGAGAAATCAATGAGGCAAAAAGCTTTGGGGAAACCTTCGCAGACAATCTCATATATTCTTTCTGGGGTCCATGGGCCCCCCTTTGACAACCGCTGTAGTGGGGTTTAAGAAATGTTGCCAATACTTCATCTCAAGTTGGTTGGAGCACGCTGAAAGCTTGGAAGCGTGCTGCGGCAGTGTACCGGCACAGCACCTAGAATTGCTCAAATTCAAAGTCTTGTTTCTTGGTTCGACTCCTAAATCAGGCATTGTTGTGCACATTGATATTATTTAGAACAAAGCGGGGGGTATTAACGTAGGTTGACTTAAGCGCTTTGCCTAAAGTTAGCAAATCAAGCTTTTTCTTTTTACTTTCCTCCTCGAAAAAAAGAGAACCGCTAGGCGCTCTTTGTACGCTTCCATGGATACATCAGAGTCACTGTCCACCAAGAAAAACTTTAAATTCGTATTCTTCCGTGCTTACTTTCTCCGCTATCTTCCGCATTATTGGCGTGCGTAACAATTTGCAAGCTCCACCCTTGCTACCTCGGTTCACACTGGAAAGACGTATTGCAGGCACTTTCCGGCGAAGAGATGGGCTCGTAGGTCACATATTATAAATAACAGCATCGGACTCTCAGCAAAACTAAGGCAGTAAGAGATGCCGCCTGAAAATTGGCACACCTTTTTGCGTTGTCTGGGAGGCACGGAGTTGCTTGCGTGCATTTTGGGAACGCCAAATCCGTTTTTGCAGGCATGGCTTCATTATTCTGTTGTCTCAGTGCCTCATTTTCGTTTTTGAACGTTTTTCAAGCATTCCACCATTTCTGGAAGACGAAAAGTGAAGAGCAATCATAAACGCTGTAGGGTCTCCGGTATAGGTTTCATTGCGGTTATATCGTAAAGTCGAAGTTTTGGTCCGATGTGTGGTGATGGTGGTCCTTCTGCAAAGAATTTGTAGCACAGAATGCGATGAACGCGCGATCCGGAGCGATGCGAATTCTGAGACCAAACGCGACGCGAAAGTGATGCTATGCAAATCTTTATCCGTTCCAACTTGCATCGTAGCATACCCATCTTTACCTGTAAATTGTGAAAAAGCTCTTCTGCTAACTAGGAGACGGTCCTCCCATGAAGCACCAGACTGGCGAGTCCGATCGCTTCTCTCGTCACCCTCCAACGGCAGAAGTGCAACGCGAAGGTAAATCGCCTTGCCACATCTCATAAGAGGTGCGGCAGTGAAAGCATAGTTGTTCGACACACCTCGGCCGTATTGAAAAAAAAAACCTAATCCTTTTCCTGATCAGGCCTAGTGCTGGGTAACCACAAAGGGACAACGCTCTTTCAGCGACCCTCGTCTTGGAGACTGAGTCGGGAGAACGCCTGTGGGCTTTTGCACCTGAAGGAATGCAGCCCCCCATCCCATTCGGTTTTCTGTTCTTTCAGTATATGAGAAAGTTAGCTTCATCGCAAAATGTTTGGTCCCCGCCACGATGAAGGATTGTAACCTTACCATGGTGGGTATGTTATGCAAGCAAGCCACTGTGAATTGCGCAAAAGGGGAATTTGCCATCGAGTTATGCAATAACACCACCGAATGCGTTTTTTACCTATATAGCGCACATCCTTATTATTGCCTGCCCCTAAGGTTCACTTAATCGAATTGCAGCGGGAGTTGGGGGCGTATACGAAAGTCCTAGGAGAAATGAAGGTATACAACTTGTTTTGTATAACATCGTTTTTAAACGTGGGCACTGACTGGAATATTATCAGGTGCTATTTAAAGAGCTGAACAACCGAAACCATCCACACCGTCCAGCATCACCACTTTAAATACTACTGTCAGGGAAGATGTTTGCACAGCACCAGCCGAACGAGAATGGCTGTGGCATGGAGAACTCCGCGATCGTAAACGCAGAAATTATAAAATCTTCACGGCTCTCTTCGACTATTGATGAGTTGAAACGTTCTTCAGGGGTACATCGGTTTCACCTCCAGTGCGGACATTATAATGTCAAGTAGTCCACCAGCACACTAGCCATACTACGTCAGCCATCTATGGGTATGGAGTCATCAGCAGGGTGTAATATGGAAAGCTGCTGGGTCATGCAGGCGCTCTTACTAAAGGGTTCAGGATGAGGAAAGGCAGAAGTTTCAAAAGAGCAAACGGCGTTCGAGTTCTCGCGGTTGTGTTCGGCGTAACCAGCAACCCGACTAGAACTGGCAAAAAATTGCCGCAATACGTTGTACACTTAGCGGAAGACAAATATTCAAAGCGTTCCAAGAAGCGCACTCACCAGGTGAAAGAGTCAGACCAAGATTGGAGGACGCTGTCAGTTAGCGAAGGGTAGAAGTGGCCCCCGCTCGAGAGGGGAAGCTGGCTTTGTATTTTTCAACTGCACCCAACGGCAGAGCGTGGCGTTCGTTTTGTGGTCGTCTAGAGGGTTGTCGCACGGGCCCATCGGTGAGATCCAGCAGCGGAGGGGTGGAGAAAGGCATGCATAATAAAGAGGCTTGCAGCAGCCCTCGCTTTTGTTTTGCCGCCGCATTGAGCGAGTATGCCAGAGCCGACGGCGGCACGACCGCGTTACGGGGTTTTCCCTCCGTGCCTGCTGCGAGATGCTTTCCCTGCCACGCGGCGTTTGAGACGGATCGGGATAGCGCCGCTGGGCGGGCCTCGTCCGAAGAGGCTCTCGTGCTTTATTTCCTTCCTGCGTCGCTGCTTGGACGGAAATTCACCAGCCGCTGGCAATCAACTTTTCCCGTTTCGAGAGTGCGCTGCAAGCGACGGGAAAGAAGGAGCTGTACACAGAGCGCTCATTTTGCTGATGGTCAAAGAAGGAAAGACGGACAGTGTAACTTTGAAATAAAAAATCAAAGCAGTTCCGTTTAACGCGAATGGTGTCAAGTGCAGAGCAGTGGTTCGCCAGAGGGGCCGTGGCGTCTTCTCTTGACTAGTTTCACTATCAGAACGGCGTTGAAAGCGAGAGCAGTCAAGAGAGTGCGCCGCTGCTTGTCAAAAGGCCTGTAAAGAGACACCTTTCAGTTTTTACTAATTTAGGGTAGCAAATGCGCAATTCTTGATTTCTTTCTTATTTTATGTTAATGCGTACATATTCGCGGCCTAGCAACACTAGCTCCCATGAAGATCACCCCAACACCTTGTATATGAGTATCGTGTGCTCGTCTGGCCCAAAGGGATTGACATCAGTTTTGTAACTCGAGCGACCCAGGTTCGATCTCGACCAGAGGAACGGGTAATCTTTTCGAAGCCTCGGTTCGGGTATGTGACGCCGCGTGACTACGCTGGTTGGATACCGTGACCCTGGACGAGCTACGACGACAAGCTGTTCTTCGAAAGTGCTCCGAAAGTAAAATGGGCGTTTCTTCATTCAGGTTGTGGCAAAGTAAGGAGCAACACAGCACTCCGTGTAAAAGTGGGAGTGGTTGCCAGTAAAGTGAAATGAGTGATTCAGGTTCCATGTAAAAAAAAAAGCAATGCAGATGTGGTGATGGAAAAATTAGAGAATGAATGAATAAAATATTAGTGGAAGAGTGCTCGGACATTCAGCTATAGGGGTACGTTTGTGAGGTTTGTGGTAATAATGAGTTAGGTACGAGTGGTGTTCCCAGCCGGAATACGGTGCTAAGTATGGGCGTAGTAGATACAGGCGCTAACGAGGAAAATGCGTTGTTAGTGGTGTATTTTCCGATGTTTACACTTCCTTTGAACCTTATTAAAAATGATGCAGCTTTCCCCAGTGGTGCAAGGCTGGAGAAGCTGCTGCAGAGAGGGCAAAACAGCACTGCTGTTACCTCAGGCTTACACCTTACGCAACCAGTTTTTAATTTTTTTATCGCATGCTTGGCGAAGAGGTGGACGTAGACAAGGTGTGCCAAGTGTTGTGAAGGGATGCCAAGTCATGCCACGTCACACCACAGTAATGACATAGTCGTGAGTAAGCCACAAATAACTTTATTATACATCAACAAGAAGTATTAGCAGTCGTCTTCGTCTCTCTGGATGCTGTCGTGCTCGTTGTTGTACCCGCCTAGGGAGCCAGGAACGTCTTCTGCTAGCCCGTTTTCGCCGTTGTATATCTCGGCAGGTTCGTCTTCTACAGTAGTATCCGTGGCCTGACGAGGCGACACCTAAAAAGTGTCCAATTGACGGGATAGCCACTTATCCGCGATCACTTTGTGCGTCTTAGCCAACCCGGACGCCAATTTTTATGAAGGCGTTTACCTTAATTTGATGCTCACAGCTTTATGGTCGTTCTGATATGCAGCCAAACGCGTACAAATCTATGAGAAGGGATTGGTGTCAAAGTTCACAAACACCAAGAGGAGGGATTGGTGTCGAAGTTCACAAACACCACGTCTATGCATTTGTAGTGGCGGCAGCACCATCTGCATTTAGCGCCACTATCATCATCATCCGCATCCTTTCAAAATCATCATCAGCGGTTCCTGGCCAGCGTCAGCAGTTTCACGCTACATGAGATGGAACGTCGACTCAGCAGCTGAGCGGTAGCATGCCATCGTCGCTGTCAATGCCGGGCGGTCTTACGCACTCGAATAAATGTATGAGGCCATCGCTAACCGAGTCAACGGCTGCTTTCCTACACATTTCTTGTGAACAGTAGTTGGCATACATGCTCATTTTTCAGAGACAGATCACCCCAAACGAGTGTAAGATATACTCGTTTAACCACTCCTCGCGTTTCACATCAACGTTGAAGTTTCGAATCACCATACTCAGTCCTCGTTCGCATATGTTTCGTCGCTTAGTCATGACTAACCGTCTGACGTCATTGTTCGTTGCATTCGAGACATGCGGAGCACGACCAGGATCTGGCGCGCCGCCGGCGTCACGCGCCCACTTTATGGGCAACCGAGGAGCGCACGTGCAGTCGCTTTAACATCTCTCTCAAAGTGGACTGCTTTAGAACACGCTAGAAGTGGCGCCCAAGTGCAAAGCCAACTCTACGAATAACCCAAGGGAAATGCTTTGCGCCCTAAATGCGATGATAACGTAATCAGACGACGGTTTCATAACGCGAAGGGCCCAGATTCGATTTCCACCTCGGAAAGCGTTTTTCTTTCTTTTCAATTGGAGGTTTTCTGTTCGCGTTGGACAACTTATGGCCGGGTTAAACATCTTTGCTGCTAAAAACGCCGGGGATGGCTAACACAAGAAAGGCAACGACAACCTGTCAGTGACATCAACAAATACAGGTGTAACGTAGGCTGTTTTGTGATGAGGAGGTTATGGCGAATTAGCGGAGAGGAAGCGAAGTGAGTGACGTCAGACGCAGACTGTATTGCCGACACAAGTACATAACCAAGTGGACAAACTGCCCACGCACTAATCTAATCAATAGACTGAACGTCCAGCTAAATAAGTCCCAATGAAAATAGTTCGGGCTCACGGTTGGATGACGTCCATTGCGTTTTGAGCCGCGGAGTAGTGCGCTTGCTCGGTACGATGGCCGCTAGCGCTGTGTCACCTTGCCGTTAGTGCTGGCCGTTGCGAAGTATTGGTGCGGTTTCCCGTGCGCTAGCCGCATCATGGAGAGGGTTTCGTTGCGGAATTTGCGAGGACTTGCAAAGATTGAAGGTCTGCAGGACGATGCGGTTTGGCGTCGAGTCTCCTGGGCGTTCGCCTCCAGCTAAGAGCTCTGCGAAACACCCACCTCCTGACGCCGACTTGCCACCTCTTCTTCCTCTTCCTTTCCCCGCGCACTCTTTCGACGTGTTCCTGGCCGGATTTCCTGGGCACGCGTACGTTTTCTTTTGCGCTTTTTTGCGCCCAAAAACCGCCTCTTCACAAGAGGTTCTAACGGGAAAGGTTCTCCTGTAAAGTTGGAGTACAAATGAGGTTCCTCAATATCTGGAGGGAGGGTTGGGCCTTAAAGAAGGTTCCTTATCGGAAAATATACCCGAAACAGGTTTAGCGCTTTGCAGGCACCGCGAAAAATGATAACAGAAGATGTTCATAACCAAAAAGCGTGAGAGTTCCGGCTAGTTGGTAATCCATGAGCAACTCAGCGCAAAAAAAGACCAGGAACGAGACGAAGACTACAAACAGCGCATGTTTGTTGTGTTCGTCTCATCCCTCCTGCCATTCAAACCTCTCGCCTACAACACCTCCGGGTCACACGGCTCCATCCTGGGAGACCCCCTGATCTACAGCGGTGGATATGGGGTCCTCAGTACCGGTCGCTGCTGACTTTTCTGCGTGAAACAAATGTGGTGTTGTATATATAACTGTTATTCCGGAAGGCAAACTCTTGCAAAAAAAAGTCTCGTCCCTGGTCTTTTTTCGCGCTGTGTTGCTCATGTTCATAACACTCGCTTTTGCAACAAGTCAGAGCTCACGATTCCGACAGGAAGGTTTTTGGCTAGAGGGTGCTGAAAGCTCAAACGTACGGCTGCCCTACTATAAAGGGGTCCGAATGCGAAACAGTAAAAATACATCTATCCTCTTCATTCCATTGGTAACACAAGGTTGGTGTTGTGGTCACCAGAGAGATCGGTAATGTTTTTTAATGCTGGTTTTTAAAACGCGCCGTACGACTGGAGCCATTTTGGAAAAACTACTACGTGATGTCGCTCCACTAAACAGCTTGTCCGCGGCTTTGTTTCTAAGCACTACTACGTCGCCTTACCTCTGTGCGCAACGTGTTGTGGAACCGGTGACATCGGAAATTTTATGGACTGCTGAGAGCATGTGACGAAGTGGTTAGTTTTGTTTAAAAGACATCGAATGAAAGCCACTCTGCATGCCTTATTGAACAATGTAATAATTTCCTAAAAGCCATTAGATCACAACGGGAGAGATTTTGCGCCTGATCCCCTGGTTTTGGAGGGACACAATCCTCAGTGACTCGTGGTGACTTCCCGCGCATAGCGATAAAAATGTGCTGATCAAAGAAGCCATTGCCGGCATACCACACGAGGCTATAGCTAATAAGCAATACTACCACAACTACCACCACCACCACTATAAGAGAAAGCAATTTAAGAGACAAGAACACTTGCAATTTTCTTCCTCTCCCTTCCATGGTGGCGATTTCTCATACAAGACGGGTGAATTTACCAAGCGTTGTCTTCCCGTACAAGAGCCAGGCGCCAGTCCGGGGAGTCGCCTGTACATATTTTTTTCCAATAGATGACCCTTCCCACCAATGGACATGAATGCGCAACTGACTCCCACAACAACGACGGAGGTTCAACTCGCTAACCGCCGGTGGCAGGACAGCAGCAAGACGTTTTCACCGCTAAGGAAACATGGTGTTTCAGATGAAAGGGGCCCCGACAGATACACAAGTGTGAGGAACAGGCTTGACTCTACGCCTGTAATAGTGACTTAACTGCCGATTGCTCGGAGGCACGTGGATGCGAATTCGGTACCGCACGCATACAATGCAGTCCGGTACCTCTGAGCCATCGTTGCGGTTAATTAATGCGACCCAGGCCACGTGGGCCATTCCTTAAAAACTTGGATATCCTTTAAAGAACAAGATGAACTGTTCTGGGTGTGCGTGTACCAATTTTTACTTGTTGGTGCCCAGCTGCAGCTTCTGCTGTATTACTTGCTTCTCGCTGCCCTGGGTAGGGACAACGCAGCTGCTAGCGGCTGAAGACTGATAGAGTGGCTATAAATTCATTTGTGAAATTTGACAAACGCACTCAACCAGGGTTGCCAAATCCTTGTCTGATGAGGAAATGCTGTTTGTGTCACAGGGAGCCACTCCTAGTATGGTTGCACTTCTCTAGTTCAGCCTACCATGGTATCCGGTGATGCAAGGACCGGAACAGATAGCACTTGGTAATATTATAAAGGGCGGTGCCTGAGCTACGTTACAGCATTCTTAGAGTTGCAGCCGATATACCGTAAGCACAATAGGGATCAGCTAACACAGTTATAGCAATAGGGGCCGGCCAAAGAAGGCCTGATGGGGGGAAGAACTACGAAAATTTGCGGGAAAAGGGTGGACTCAGCCAGCACTCGATGGACATGGCTGGAGATCTTTGGTAGAGTCCTTCGTACTGCAGTGGACGTAACAAGGCAGCTGCTGCTGCTGCTACTAATGATGATGATAATTATGATGATGATTATGATGACCCAGTAGTACCGAAGTACCTGCTATATTCTGTACCCCTGGTACAGAGCCAAACTGGTGGACCAGTTTACTGGCACTAGATTCTCTGTACGGGGGTGTTTGTAAACACTTATATTCTGGTTGGTGTCCAGCGGCAGCAGACCTCGCCCAAAGGAGATCAAGGAACCTCTCACAATCCCCGCAGTGGTAGAGCCGTTATAAGCCCTTTATCCCCTGTCAACAGACTAGGCGGTTACATCCTTTGACATGGATGTCCACCACTGCCAGACCGCGCCTGAAGGGGTTTGCGGAGCCTCCAAAATGCCATCCATGGCTTATGGCGATTGAGCTCCAAGAGTTGATTCACACACGTGTATGATTTGAACAGCCAGTAATGTTTCTGAAGAACCGTTGCTTTTCTGGCACGTATGAGAACACTTCGGACCAGTGTTGCGGAGTTACCAGTCCGGAATCGGAATGAATCCGGAATCATTCCACATTTTCGCGACCCCGGAATGGAATGGGAATGGAATGGCGACAATACTTGAAGGAATGGAATGGGAATGGAATTAAGTGCATTTTTGCCCGGAATGGAATGGGAATGGAATTACATGTATTTTCCCAAAATAAAGCACATGTACTTTTTCCTTCTACGCGCGGTTTTTGTCAAAATATGCATAAACACGCAAAAGAACCCACCAGCCCAAGTTCAAACATCAGCAAGCCGGAGCCTTGAATTTAACAACAACACAGTACTGTTAAAGTCGATTGGCTGGTTTCAAGCACGGTATATGTATAAGCAGCGACCCTACTACAATTCTGCCCTTATATACAGCGCTGCTACGACATTCGTCGCGATTCTCCGCGTAATAACCGCGGCTCTAAGCCGTTGGTATGCGTGGTGGGGAACTACCGCGGAGGCATCCTCCCTCCCCCCTTCTCTCCCACTAACTGGGCCTTGTGATTTTTTACCTTGGCGGCGCATCCGCCCCGGCTGCGAGCTGTCTCCGCCCCCCCCCCCCTCAACTTTTGTTTTTTGCTTCTGGAACCTTCGGCGACTCGCATCCAACCTTCCCGTCAGCGGGACGCTGGCGCGGTGCTTGTGTTCACTGCAAACTTCCACATATCAGCTTACGCCCCATCTCACCTCGCGCTCCCCAGTTCTCCCCCAGGAACGTTTGCAATACTGTCCCTCCTGTCTAGACACTTGGACGCCTTTGCCCGAAGAAGCGTCGACGAAGGCCTAAAATATTGGTTCGGGGATCCACCCGAAACAGGAGAGCCCATGAAATAGGAACTGCGGCCACGGCTGCGCCTCCCAGCTCCGACGCGGCAATTAGCGGCCGAATAAAGGCCGCGTTCGCTCTGTTCTAGGGAGCGTCTGCAAAATCAGCGAACAGCTCGTGGCACAAACGAACCTCTCACCAGATAGAAGAAGCTCTTAATCGACCAGATTTAAGGGGAAATTCCTCAAGGTGGAGTAAGTTTCTATGAAGGAAAGTTTGACATCCACCTGAATGCAGCCATACGGCTACAAAGGAAAGCTATACAGCTTTCTCAGAAACTTCGCAGTTGAAGAAAAATTCGTCCCGGTCCAGGATTCGAACCCGGGACCACCGCTTAACCGGAGCAGTCGCTCTACCAACTGAGCTAACCAGGAGGCTAGCAGTTTGTAGCGCGAGAGCGAATTGATCAACAACTCGAAGTGAAGGACAGGTGTTAATCGACCAGATTTAGGGGAAATCCCAAGGTGGAGTAAGTTTCTATGAAGGAAAGTTTGACATCCACCTGAATGCAGCCATACGGCTACAGAGGAAAGCTACAAAGAAGAAGCTCTCCGTCACCTGAACAGTCGCTACTGCAACCGACAAAAATATAATAAATAATTCTCGAGACAGCAAGTAGAGCTTTGATGACGACTTCTGCTTCCCCATGCTGGATGTAAGACTTAAGTAACCGCACACCTGGCGCCTGAAAGGAGGGGAGGAGGGGAGGGGGGGGGGGGGGCTCTTGTTGGCACTGCCGCCGCGCTGGCGCCTGTGGGCGACAAAAGAAGCCCAATGATTGATTTAGGAGCACGCTCATACTGTAAAAGCTGGGCGATGCTTCCCCCTTCACTTTCTGTGCTACCCCCCCCCCTCTCTTCTCCTAGCTTTTATGGAAATAAACACCGATTTCATAGCGCACTGCCGCACACTTGCTCCTGCGCCCAGCGGCTCACGTACGCACAATACGTCCGCCAACATGGCACATTGGAAACAGTTTTTTTATATTACCCGTGAAGAAAAAAAAACAAGCTGCACGCTGCAAGCTTTGTTCCGAAACGGTTCCGACCTATTGGAAAGCGAACGCTAGCCGCTTTCCCTTGCTTTCCCGACTCTCAAGGGCAGTTTTCAGTGTAAATGCGACGTCAGCTGACGTGGAACGCGTGTTTTCCACGGCATCCCTGATAATGACAGCAAAGCGAAACCGGCTCTCAAACACGTCTTTCGAGCAGCTCATGTTTGTCAAGCGCCACGTATAGGCAGAAGGCAACTGTTTTATTTTGCTTTTTTGTTTTTAGAACTGATCGTTGAAGCAGCCGTCATTTACACTTCGTGTTTTGAGAACTGTACGGCGAAGCACCCATTTAGCTCATACCATTTTGTTACGTAATTTGATGAATGAAACCAAAATAAAGCTTTTTTTTCGACCTTTCACTGCAGCTTGAGACCTTTATTGCAGCATATAAAATTCACGAGGACATCTAATTGCGATGCTGAGCACGAGGTCACGGGTTCGATTCCCGGCCGCGGTGGCCGCTTTTATGATGGAGCAGAAAAGCAAAAACGCCTGTGTGTACGAGATTTCGGCGCACGTTGAAGATCCCCAGGTGGTCAAAATTAATCCGGAGCGCTCCACTACAGCTCGCCTCATCGCCTGCGTTGCGTCGGCGCGTTAAACCCTACAATCAATCAACGAGGGCACCTAAGCACTTTTTCTGGTGTAGGGATTTCCGCAACACTAGACTGGCCGACTGCCGAACGTGTCCTTCTATTATTATCGTTATCATTTTTCTTTACTTTTTTTTTCGGTTGATCGCCCAGACCAGAGGACAGTTGGGGAACCTACATTGCTACTCCACTGCATGCAACTCCTCAAATTAGTTATACAGGCCTCAGTTATACAATGAGTTATACAGGCCTTGGACTCAGTTTTTGCTGAGCCCAAGGTCGCAACGCATTCTCTAAGTCCTTCTTTATTTAGCTAGATTCAAAGGTTGCGTGGTGTAAAAGTGTGAACGATCTCCCAATTTGTAAAAGAAAAAAAACAAGACGCAAATTAGTATACGAACAAGTGCACTATCCCAGTATACACTAACGAGAGAAAAAAATTATCCCGGCGCATTGGTTCCCACCGAGACACCCATACAAAGGTCGCGCATACTCTAAGCACAGCCTGAACTTTCGATCGTGTGCAGTGGATGATACCTGACGCACGTAACTAAGCTTTTCGGCAAGGGCGACATTGCAAGCCTGCACACACGCAAACACAGAAAGTTCTCAACCTATCCATGCTTTCAACGCGCGCTTGACATCCGTGAGAGCTGACGACCTCTGCGGCCCGTGATCCGTATTTGGTGCAAAGGCAGGACAAGGTGCTGGAGCGGTAACTCTTCCAACTGATACCACCAGATCCAGAGGTTCTGTTCCCCGTTAACAAAATTATAGTTCTAACCATACTCACGACCGCTCCATACTCGTGTAAACTACTACGCGTGTAATACGCGTTTAAGGAATATGTCTTCTTCAACCATACTTTTGTCAGTACAAAAAGAACATGTCGTCACTTTAGCATTAACACATTCAGGCTTAAACAATATGAAACATCACAACTCGTAAAGACATGCTGACCATAGAAATACTATAATAACTAACGGGAGAACTGCCCCTGTGGGAATTAGTGGGGTGATCGCACTGCACGAGATCAGCCACAAAGCCCCTATCCCTTGACCTTGGGGACGTGTTTTGCGTGTTTTAGCAGTTCTTAACGAGTGTAATAACATCAGCTTAATGGTGTGTTCATTGGTAACTTGATAATCACCCGATAAAACGGGGAGGAATTAGAGGAATGGAATTGAACTGGCCGGCCATTCCCGGAATGGGAATGGGCGATCTTTTGGCATTCCGAGGAATTGAAAGGAATGGAATTTAGGCGAATTGTCATTTCCCCGGAATGGAATTGGAATGGAATGGGGACGCCCACTCCGCAACACTGCTTCGGACAGCCCTCATTAAATTCTAAAGCTCCCCTTATGTTTTTGTTCGTCGTTCGTTAGTGCATTTGCAACACGGAACCACAACGCATAAAACTCGGCCTGTAACTCATTCGCAGTCGCATCTCAAGCACAGCACAACCTCTCGTTGAACGCAATATGTTAAAAATAGGTGACTTCTTTTTAAACCATTCGCCGAATAAACATTGCTGCTCTTAATTTATGCAGGCTTTCTTCACGCCTTAATACACCTTTAAACACTGTTTGAATGAACGTTAACATATTTTTTTCTTAACCTACGTAGGTACAGTCGGCCAAGTCTGTAACTAGCGTTCCGGAGCGGCGAAGTTTCATGCGTCAGCGACGTATTACGGAAGCCAAGTTGCAAAGAGGTCGATATAAGGTAAATGATCAGAAACTGCGATCTGCTGGGCCGATCGTCTACAAGGCTGTTACTTCCTAAGAGCGTCACAAGAACGAAAAATCGCCGCTCCCGTACGCTAGTTTTAGATTTGGCCGACTGTACTTGAAGATTGTTGAAAGCTGTCTTTGCTGTACTCTATGAAAACTCTACGAATACTGTTCCCTTCATTTTTATAAACTATTCATTGCCGAATGTGATGATCTCCTGCGGTGTTCGTCTTACCGAAAGTACGTATGTATGTATGCTTTAGCACATCTGAGTATGTTCACTCCTTTCCAAATACAATGCAGCCCAGTCCCAAAAGCAGTCCAGTTCTGAGTGTTCCGTCGTACGTTGCCTTCCATACCTTGGGGCACGAAGTGATTTCGACTGCAAGCCCAGAGGCTCCTGAAAGGCCCCTCAAGGGAGGGGGGACCGTATAGGGCGCTGGTTCCACTACAGGGGCTGTACGCCGTTTTGTTCCTTTGGGGCCTTCTTAGGGCTGATTGCCGTTCTCTGGCCTGGGTCTTTCGATAAAGCGACATTTCACTTTAATTAGTAGACCCTTTCTGCTCAGAACACCCCGCACCCTTCATCACCGTCAAAATAAGGATGTCACCTAGCCGTGTCACTACAGTATTAACAGGCATGGTAAAATAATCTCTTTCCAATACAATGTTAATGGGAACGACGAAAAGATACTATTGAGGTTTTGTTTAACCCGACGGAATCAACTGAGGCTGGGAACATGTTATCCGGGCCTTCTCCCCTTCCGGCGTTCGCAGTCGTTCTAGCCTGAGCTTTTTCAGGTACACCGGCACGCGGTTCTCCTCGGCGTGGAGCACATTGGCCGCACGACCGGCTGCGACCACTCTTGCCGAAAAAGTAATTTCGACGGGTTGGGCTCGGGACCTATCTCCCCGCCAGGCCTCTCTCTCTCTCTCTCTCTGCTCTTTCCTATCTTCCACAGAGCGCTAACGATTTCCTGCTCCACGCAGGTCGCCTTGCCTGCTCGCGTCACACACGCCCACAGTCCCCTCCTCGTTCCGTCTTTCCCAAGAGGGGCGACGATGACAAAAGGCCCTCATTTGCATAAGTGCGTCGTAATGACGTTGTCTCCCGCCGTGCTTGGCTGGCAACATTCTAACAGCATTACTCTGAGTTCCGCCGCGTGCTCTCGCATCATCATTTCGCTGGCCCGCAGCCTCCAAGGAACGGAGAGCTCTTTCTTCCCCCTCCGCTAATCTTCCGTGTTCCACGAAAAACGCGCGGATGCCGCCGCCACATGCACGTTCACCATTCCCGAATTGGGGAGTGGCCAGCAGTCGCTGCGACTCCGGTACGCAGTAAAGGTTTAATGAATGACGCGCGCACCTCCCCGGAAACACAGCGTGGGAGCAGGTGCCATCAGCCCAGATATGAACGGAGGCATTGTTAGCCACAAGTATTTCGACGTACTTCTTGCCGTGCTATTGTCCGCGCAAGGCTCCAAAATTTGATATTTTCTGGTATCACCACCTTCAGAAAATGTAATAACATTGCCTTGTTTCCAGGAACCAGCCCCAAGAATTGTTATTAATACTGAGACATTAACAGCTGTCACGTCCAGGAAAACAGACATGCACTAAACCTGGGTGTGGTATTGTGTTCTGGGGGATTCCCGGAATCGCAAGTTGAACAGGGTTTTTCATCGTTACCTTCTCTCTAGATCTACGTCAGCCGAAGAGACGAACTTTGAGCTTCCCCTCATTGTTTAAGGTTATACGGTAACGGTTTCCTCGAAGCTTAACTAAGTCGTGTCAGAATGGACTGTCTAAGATCGATGGTATAAACCTAGCAGTGCAGCACTGTGCCTCGTAACTTATATATTTCTGCGTGTGCCTTAAGAACGCTCCGCTCCCAACACAGTGCTGGAATCCATTCCGGGCTTTCCAGTTAGAAAAAAGCCGCTCCCAAAATAGTGTTTGAGGATATTTCTATAAAAAAAAGCACGTGAGCTAGCTATTTATACTGATGACGAAAATTTTAAATGGTTTATGTCACAGGGGAACTACCGTTACTTGGTGATCACATTTTTCCCTTTCAGAAAAATCTCACGGCTTGCACGGGCACATCTGCGTTTCGCGAATTGCAAACAGTTGGAAGATCCGACACACATAAAGTTCAAGTCGTAATCGCACACACAGCAAAAAGCATTGTCTGTACTTTGCGCACTATAAAGCAAAAATATACAATATTTATTTGTTTCCAGTGCAATTATTTTGGTGCAACAAATAGCAAACATAGCATCTTGCGAAACTTTTCGGTCGATTGAAGCCCTGTTGCTGTGCATGTGAAAAACAAGTGGGTTCGTTTTTTTTCTTTTCGGTCTGTGTCTCTTAAGGATATTTGGGTGCGTAGGCGTATATTGAAACACGTCAAACTAACACATTTTTTTTATCCCCAAATCCACCAATCCTTCCAGTATGAACGGCAATCTTGAGCCGACCTTCCCTCACGCTCGTAATTTTAAATTGATAGCGCGGATCATCAAAATTCGGCTCCCCCACGTGTCAGTTTTTTGAAAACCTTGACAATGCGCTTCATTTTTAAAATGTGGTGGCGTACAAGCTAACAATGCATTTTTTCCTAATGGACTGTTTTAAGTTTTTTGTAACTTTTACAATAGCAGCATTGCTTCCTATAACCTTCAGCAGATATACTTCGGGATATATTTAATTTATTAGTTGCAGCACCCAAATTGTTTGCTTATAGTGCTCAGTGGCACCCTGGCATTGGCACAAGTGCTCCTCTCTACCCTCTCCTATCATTCTCCGTCCAGAGTTTCCCGACCCTCTTCTTTCCTCTCTCGTCCCTCACCTCCATCTCACAACATTCGCCCCATTTCCCATTCCCACTACCCTTTCCTCACCTGCTTCTCCTGCCCTTATCCCCTCTCTATTCCTTTTCGCTTCTTCCCACAAGAACTGCAACTTTGGCTGCTTGGTTCATAACTTTGAAAAAAGCGGAAGTATGTCACCTTCTCGTCCTATTCCGTCGGTTGCGCTGTCGTTTTCTTTCGAAGCTTCTTCCCTGCCCCTCTTCACTGCTCTCATTTTCATTCTACCTTTCTTATCATCCTTGTCTATCTGTGTCGCACTTATATTTCCTCTTATTCCCTCCTCCGTTGCACTGCTGGTCCCCTTCTTTTTCACAGCCTCTGTTCCGCTGTGCATCAACACAGTCGCCCTCCTACCCTCCCTTAATCCTCCCTCTATCCAGCTCGATCGGCTTCCTTTGAGTCACGTGATCGGCATGAGGTAGTGTGACCTACTGATCAACCATGAGTAATCCCTAAGCCATGAGTCACATGTTGGTGCTCACTGAACAGCCCTTGAGCCATGCATAGCTGTCCAGAGGAGAAGCAACTGACTTGATCGCCACTCCTGAACCCGAATGGGGTGTGGATCAACGAGCCACTGGCATACAGACTGACCACTAACATTTATAACTAATTCCGGAGACTGAAATAGAGCTAGTCCGACAAGGAGACCATGATTTTCTCGTTTATGTCTCACAAGAAAGACCACTGGTATAATAATTAGCCCAGTTTCACTGACCTAGCGTCGCGAACGCTGATGTTAACAGCGAAGCTGCCTGCCGTCCCTTAAACGAAAGCCTAAGTGTCATACAACTTCTCAAAGCCAGCAGATCGATTCCCGTTCGCGTCAATTCATTTTTGCCGTGTTCCACTCTTCGCGCCATCCACGAAAACCGGTTGTTACTTCTGAACTTGAAACACTCCCACCAGCGGAAGTAGTCAGTGCCTTTTGCTTTTGTTTTTTGGTGACGTATTTTTATTTGCTATCGCAGAAATCAAGCTGGTATGTATGTTTAATAAGAAAGAAATCCACATATAACCTATGGTTTGATGTCTCGCCACATGTATGCTTAATGTTTTTGTTTGGTCAACACTGTTGACAAGCATAAATATTACCATCAGATTTAGTAGTTTAAAAAGACTTTGCCAATCCAAACGCCCTGTTGAGACATTCGTTTAACTTGCGGCATGACTGCTTGGCGTTTGCTCTTCTCCTTGATGGGCAGTGCTCTCTTCATATCGCTGCGACCGCGTTACCCCCTTTCGCCCCATGAAAACCTCGACCAAGAACTGCATCGCTGTTTCAGAGAAAACTTCGCATTTTCTCTTCGTTTCCTTTTAGTTAGCCTGCCTGGAAACTGCTCCTGCTTCCTTACATCAATTAGTGGGATCTTCGTCTATCGTGTGACAACAGCAATGCTTGCAGTGTGCCATTATATTTTTGCATGTCTCCTTACTCCGCTCTCGATGTCCGTCACTAATCTTTTTCAACTTGACTGTAAAATAAATTGAGTGCTATAAATTCCGAGATACGTTTAAACTTACCCAAAACTTTATTCCGTAAAATACCACGTGCACGGTATTCTCCCAGCGTGATATCGGTAAAGCCACCGTAAACACATGCGTATCAAAGGCACCACAAAAAAGTAACCGGCACGAGAACACGTTTCGTCAGAGAAAACTGAGCTGACATTGAAGAAAACTCTTCAATTAGCGGCTTGCAAGCTGCAACGCGTTGGCTTTGTATGAAGATTGACACCCCTAGCATCTTTCCCCAGCCTTCCTTTGGCACTATAAAGCCCTTGTAAAAATCACATATCTTTAATTTTGTTTTTCGCACAACTGGGCATAGCTTTTGTACCTCTACTTCTTGAACAGCGCATTTTAAGCGGTGTTTTACGCCTCGGGCAATCATATCGGCGGTGAAAGGTAGCTCATGCAAATATAATGCGCTCACACGTCCTTTTCGCTTGCATAGCCTCACAGGGTACTCCAAGCGCGAAGACAACAAACGCTGGAGGCACTTGGCATTCACATTCATCCTGGAAACGGCCCGCGACCAATATGAAATTGGTGCGCATGCATGTCTGTTTATTTCCACTTCGCTTGAATGCAGTGCCAGTTAAAGCTGCCTCAAATGCCACGAGCCTAGGCAACCCCGGGGTGGGAGTCTTATGATTAAATTTGATTTCCATTCCACTGCGCAGAAAAAATTCGGTGGGTCCGGCGCGCGTCCCTATAACTCCAGTGGCTGGACATCTCAGGCCCGGAGGCCGAAACGGAGCACGTTTCAAAAATAGGACTGGGAGTGCCTGCATCCAAATAGGATGGTCAGCACCATTGCGTTCTTCTATTTTTTGTTACCAGGCGGCGCTGAAGCTAGACGTAGTTTTAAGGGGAAATATGTACAACGGGACAAAAATTAATGCAAAAACTACAGATACCCTTTTCCTACAAATGCGAGGGTCACAGTGACCATTCCAGCGGTTTCCATGATTTGCGCGTAGGGTTTGTTTGTTTTGCAATTCTTAGTGAACGCGTGCTGAATTCATAATTGATGTTGTGATAATGTTTACTGCATAGCTAAAGGCCTTGTGTTGTATGCTACTACGGACAAGTAAGAGAAGAAAAAACTTCACTTTCGTCTTAGCTTCACTTTACCAGACCGATGTATCATCTTCTGTATTGCTAAAATGGTTCCTTCATGAACGCCAGTAATTAACGGC
The DNA here is from genome assembly GCA_013339765.2 of Haemaphysalis longicornis. NCBI lineage: Eukaryota > Metazoa > Arthropoda > Arachnida > Ixodida > Ixodidae > Haemaphysalis > Haemaphysalis longicornis. The sequence goes on along the minus strand of CM023452.1, from coordinate 175,963,998 downwards.
CATAATATCTTCGTCAGCCATTCATGATGCTTACAAATCTTTCTTTGCGAGATCCAAATTATTCATTGTATTCACTAATTATGTCGTATTTTGTACCGCCTTTCTCTTACCTGATTACAATTTGTACTTCTGCAGTTTGGCAAGGCCTGTCACGACTTTTTACTTTTGAGGATAAAACAACTCAAACATCACTCTCATGATCAGTTGATGAAGTATCTTCTCTTTCTACCTCTCAAAGTTCATTACGTCTAACGACTGTTATCCTTCAATGAGTAATGCTTCTTAGGGCGTTTTTCAAGGATCTGTTCTTGGGCCTGTCTTGTTTCTTATCTAGTTTACCTGACTTTTTTCCCGTATCTACTAACATTCATGTCTACTAACCATCTCTGCGAGGAAGTTATACTCCTTTACTTCTTCTAGCGTTTCGTTTCCTAAGCTGAAGACAGCATTTCTGGCATGCTTATTTCCTCCTTACTTTAGATTTATTCATATTTCTTTTAGCCTCATGGCCGTGGTTTCTGATTGTATCTCATCGAGCATTGTTTGCGTATACTCTGCACTTTCACTCAGCAAGAACTATATTGCCTGCAAACCACAAACGGCTCAAGTATTCCCCGTTTATCGTTAATCGTATGTTTTTCCAGTCAATCGTTTTAAATACCCCCTTCTTACATGCTGTGAATAGTTTTGGCGAGATGGTATCTCCCTGTCTTACTCCGTTTACGATCGTAAATTTTATCGCTTTGCTAGTGGAGAGTTATCCTGCCCGTGCAAGCGTGATGAACTACATCGCCATAAATGTAAAAAGATGGGCATACTATACCGGAGTACCAGCGTACCGTCCGTGTACTATTTAAATAATGTGACTTCACAAGCTGTCAATTTTAACAAATACAACCTGCCACCATGGCTGAATGGGTAAATCGTGCTGCTGAGCCCAAGTACGCGGGTTCGATTCCCGGCCGCGGCGACGGCTTTTCTGATGGAGGCGCAGGTGCACAAGGGATTTCGGCGCACGTTAAAGATCCCCATCACGTAAAGATCACCAGGTGGTCAAAATTAATCCGGAGCCCTCCACCACGGCGCGCCTCATCGCCTGTGTAACGTCGACGCGTTAAGCCTCATAATCAATCAATTTCAACAAATAGCCGGACGCCCTTATTTCCGCTAATCTCAATTTAACGCTTTAAATCGCATGTGTAACAAGGCATGGTAAGATGCCTACGCTGTAACGTTTGTACACCCCAACCACATTGAAAAGTTTAGTTTACAAAACACAATAATCTGCACCGGCACGGGAACCCTATCCCGACCGCCTAATCACGGCTAATACTCTTAGGGACGGGTAATGCCACGAGCCATGCATCGGGTGTGTTTAGTTCGTTTTTACTGCCCGTGCGCGCCGCTCTGTTATCTGTGTTATCTATGCATTATCTCATTCAGATAAGGAGGGTGCTTTGCCCTAACGTCATCAGCATAGAATAATCTTCTTTGGTCTACAATGTTCTGGATGTAAATCGACGGTTTGAGAACCACTCGCGCCGAAAGATAAAGAGCCTGCAGAGCAGACACCGCGGTATTCGAGTGCCGACACTCTCCTGCGCACGTCACTTTGTTGACTGCTGCTTCACCGAATGTGTATTTGTTGAGTTGTTAGGGGAGGGCAAGTTCGCTCCAATAAACGTGTTTTCCTTGAAGACAACTGCGTCGTCTTTGGCTTTGGGACCATCTTCTTTTCCACAGTGTCTGAGCGGTCTGCTGTATACGACGCCCTCGACGCCCTCACAATGTCTTGTCCGGTGATTCGTCTATGGCTATTCGGTAATGTAAGGCATTGCTTACTGGACTGCCCATGGTGTATGCTTTCAACGGGGCTGAGCACACCACCTTCACATCTGTATTGCCGCTTTTTTCTTTATATTGGGAGGCAGGCCGTGTAAATACGGAACCACTAGTCCACCAGTGTCCCTATCGCTTCTTTGTTAACGCCTAGTCCTTTGTTTCAATGTTCAGCTGGTTTCCTCTAAGCCTAACATGCCTATTCAGGCTTCACGAGCTGCCTACGCGTATGCGTTGCCTTGTTTGTTCGCCGCCTTACTAGACACTATTGAGCGTCAGTTACGCGTAGGAACTAGTTCGTTAATTTAAACTCTACACACGGCGTTTATCAAGCCTGAGCCATCCACGCCAGTCGGGCCGTAGACAATGTGTTTGGCGATTTTGCACCGCCTGCTTGTTTATTTTGTGGCGTGTTGTTGTTATTTCCTTGGTCCTTTTGTTCTTTTGCACTGAACATTGAGCTGTAAGCCAAGCCGTCATTTTGTACTGTACAAAACAATGTAAAGCCCTTCGCGATGTTGCTGGCAAAGGAAACACGCAAGAAATTTTCTCGCTCTTTACTTGTAGCCGTCTTGCATACATTATTCGGCCTTCTCAAAATATGCTGGAGTATGTTTACGAAAGATTTGGTTGGAGAAAAAAAAAGCACTTTTAATATGCTCAAGTAAGAAGAAAATTCCCTCATGACACGAAAAGAGGGGTGCCTTCGCTTCCTAGTTGACGTTCACCAATATATATCGGCGCTCTCCACCGTCACGACTGCTTTTACACGGCAAAATTTAAAAATTTGCAGAGAAGTGGGGCGCAGCTTCTCGAAAGATAAAACCTCCGATAAAGAGAAATGATGGGAACCCTACGTGTATTTCAGGCGCCAAACTCGGGTGACTGGTATCAATTACGGCTGCAAGCTGAGAAGGAAATTGGGTCTTGGAGCTACGGCACTGCAGAATGTCAGCCAAAGATAATACACGGTCCAGACTGGGGCCTGAAAAATATATGCCGTGGACTGGGAAGGAAAGAGCTATGCGCATTGAGGGAGAAGCACAACCGCGATTATGTCTGCGTGAATGTCAGAGTCGAGGAAGTTCGTTAAAGAATCGATGAAATATACGAACATTTTTTTTCTTCGGAAAACATCAACGTAACTTGCCCTGATTATAACTGAACAAAAGGGTACCGAGTGGGGCAAGCGGCTTTTTTTGTTTTTCCTTTATTTTTATTTTTGTTGTTATAAATGCGGCAGTTGGAGTAAGATAGGCGAGGGTCCATATGTACATATTATGCATTGATGAAACGCGTGCTCTGAAAATTGGCGGTTTTACAGGACTTGACACTTTATCACGGCATTTAGACCTCCCACTGGTTACGAAGCGTGGCCCATAATCACAGAACTATAGTGACCAGCCCCTAGCGCCGTTCTGCGTTCCACTAATCGGCGGTTTGGCTAATCGTGGTTGAAAACACAGGCAACTCCGGGTAAACGCCACCATACAAGGTTACGAATACGAAGGTGAAAAGGGTAAAGTAGACTTTGGGCCATACCTGTACGAGTGATTTATTAATTCTTCGCCAGTTCCTTCGAAAAAGCATGTGCAAATTTGACAAACCAAATCTTAAGCTGATGCCACGACCATGTTTACAGTCATCCCCCGATCACGGGTGCACCACCGGCCGACAAGATGCAGCAAGTCTAGGACAAAGAACAAGCGAGAAACGGAGTTTAAAGGAATGAACATCTCGGCACTTTCCAATTACTCTAGTTGTGACAGCCTCCATTAGCCGTGCCGGGTAAACTCCAAGGGCATTTGGAAACCTAGCAATAAGGGTATTAGATGCCAACAATCTCGCGTGCTGTCTGATATTGATGATCGGTATATAGTATATAGTTACTCAATGGTGTTCTTCCCGCAGCTTCCCTCGTAATCTACTCCTGCAGAACAGGATAGGTCAGTAACTTTACGGAATTATTGCGCTTTCCTTTACTATCTGTGTGATTCATCAGTGTTGGGAAGTGGTGAGAAGGTCGTTCTGCTGTCAACGAATAAATACCTGCATTTGAGATCTTTGTTCGAGGCGCAGCTGGGTCTTCAAGCAGCAGTTAGCGATTGCGCCTCTTCCATCAGAAGCTGCCCTTGCTTCTTAAAGCACTCAGCTAAGGGCGGAGAACTACTACAAAAACATTCGCGAGTGGTGTAAACAGCTTTGAAGTCGACGAAAGCGTCGCAGCCCTAATTATTTACACCACGCTACACTAGAGCGTGACCTGGCACATTCGTGTGCTTATGTCACACTCTTACCAGAAAGCATGTCCGCAGATTAGGCGCCACTCTGACTAAGATTGCTGAGCTCATTCCGAAGGTCCAAGACAGATCGGCCATTATACCCGAAGGAACAATTGCTGATAGAGCCATTGCTGTCTGACATCCTGCCATTCTGTCTGACATAAAATTATTGGATTACCTGTCTTAAAAGAACTGCTGAAGGTTCTAAGCACCAAGCATTCTAATATTCGAGATGGAGATCAGGTCATAGAGCGTCCCGGAGGGCGAGCACGCTCCCCTAACTTCATCGGACGTTGATCGTTGTTTTCTCGCACACCATTATCGACTGAAAGGAGACACCTTCAAACCTCAAGTTACTGAGGTGGGTCTGGTCTGTCATGGCTTTTAATCCTTTCTTTTGTTGTCATATTACCCTGCATTTCGCGTAAATCTTCTTTTAAAATAGCAACGTTTGTGTGGCTTACTTTTAAGAACAAAAAAACATTTTCCTACAGCACAACACTTTTCCGCTGTTGTTACTGCAAGTCGAAATTCTGTCGTAAAATATGCTGCTGAAGCAAATACAAATTGAGCCTATATGTGCCTAAATTACAGTATTTGGTGACTGTTATTGCCTAAATGGCACTTTTCAGTACCTATTATAGGCGTCTGAAACCTTGATTTTCGTGCCTAAATTTCCGGTCTCTACCCTTCACCTTTATAAAAAACGAATCGTTTTAAGCGAAGCTTTTCTTCCTACGATTTCGTGTATCTTGCTTCTCCGTCAGCAAAAGCTCCCGAAGCCCCACTTGTGTTTTTTAAGCGCGATGTGTTTTACGGTGCGCGGCATTGAAAAATGAACGTCCCAGTGCGTGTGCTATTGGCACACTGACAGTACCAAGCTTACACGCTAATAAAAATACGATTTCTAACATAAGCGGATATGTTTCATCACTTGGGAGTGCAGTGCTAGTGGGTTAGTTAATAATAGGTTCCATTTGAAAGATTGATGCATGACTTCTTCCTCAAGATTATACGTCTCATTACTTTAGTATCCTTTTTGAGTAGCGTGAGGGTACTATAGTTGGTATTCCATACTGCTTCACTGCGCAAATACAGACAACAAACAAAGTAAACAGCCACACACAACCGACATTTAAAGCCAAGCTACTTACCTCTATTCCCAAGGGTTCTGTCGCGGCCATTGGTGCTAAGAGAAAACTCCCGGGAACAAATGAAAAAATTTACTGGCGCCGCCAGTTATCGACTCGGAATGAATAGAGAAACGGAACGAGAGCTCGTTGTTTTAGCGATTGAGCTACGAGCCCACGCGGAGAGGGGAGAGACAGACGGTGCACTCACCGAGCACATCTGGGTAATTACCGCTTGCGGTCTCCCTGGATGCCACGTTATAGCGTCACGCGACCTCTCGCGCCACTGTGCGCTCCACCCACGGCACGTGTAGCGGCCGTGTGCGCACCTTGCGCATGGCTAGGCGTTATAAAAATTAATGGAAACTCATATCAACGCATGGCATCGCCCTTCTCCTCCTTCCCTGCCGCCGATTTCCTCGCCTCCGTAGGCGGCGGCAGAGACGGAGAAGTAACGTTGTTTAACACCCGGTTTGAGGTTCTTTTAGTTAAATAAAAAAGAGTTTCCACTCATGAGTTTTATCAACACAACTCAACCAGCCACCGTTCATGAATCATGCATTTCTTTAACCTTAGCAAATATCTCTTTGAGGTAATAAAGAGTGTGGTTAAGTGCATTTCACTTGACCCTGGTGTCACCCTTTGTAGAGCCCCGTGTGTGAATTCGTGACGTCGCATCGTTAGTCGTCGTTGCTGTCGTTTGCAGCTTCGCTTTCTAACCACTTCACCGGGTGGATTGGCGCTCATTTTTCTGCGGCTCTTTACTTTGGCGATTGTCTATTTCTTGCGCTGCGAAGAGGTATAAATTTTCAGTATATTGGCTATCAATGGGCACTATTTTCAAAACAGGCACCGTCAAAACAAAAGTGTCTGCGTGTGTGCGGGTGCCTTAGTTACAGGCAGCCGCCGTCACAACGACATCGCATCTAAATTGTGTCACCTATATGACGTGTGCTTAAACGTTTGGCGCGCTATGCAGAGTGCAATGGCTCGCATGAATTTTTTATAGGCATTTAACTGCTTTGTCTGCAGGGGCCAGACTGCTAGCCACATTATAATGCAAAAGAGGATGGCGGCTGTCACAGCGCTTACACCCTCGTACGGGAAGCAATCTTGGTTGTCAGAATTTGCCCTTATTTCACCATACATTGCATTACGTACCCTCATCGTCTATTATCATCACTCGCTCGCTAGGAGCCACCGTTCCCCCCGCCGTCCTCCAATCTGCACGCCGTGCAAGCGTCGCCCTTGGGGTCAAGGAGTAACTTTCACTCTTTTACGGGAGACCTTCGGCCAGGGCTTGCGTCGGCTGCCGAAGCAAGCTGAGGGAGCCGCGATAAGCCGCTGCCGATTTACGACCGCCACTTGCGAGAAGCAAGACGATTTCTCCGCATTAGAGGCACCGGCAGGGAGTGCGCTGAGGACTTTCATGCAGCACGCCCTTTTAGGAACACGTCCGGGATTGAATCCGTGGCGTAAAGCAAAGGGCGCAGTACATTTTTTTCCATCGCAAGGCCTGTATGGCTCCTTCGGTAAACTTCCAAGAACGGCGATAATCTTTGACGTTCCTCCTATTTCACGGGTGTACGCAAGACTGTCACATAATTTCGTTATTGCGCCATATTGTCCGAATACAACACAGGGAAAAGCAACAAAATCCTTGCAACCCGTTTTTTCAATGTCATAAAATTAATTAATGGTAGGAAATTGTGGTAATATCACCTCATTTTTTGTGTTTCTTTATAAACGTAATGAATGTTGAAGATATAGTTTACTCTTTATCAGGTACTTGGGCGAATTTTGTATTAGAGCGAACTTGTACAGCATCACAAAAACACAGAATGTCCAATAACCACAGAAAAGTTCATTTTTAAATCAATGTACGCGTGCGTCGCCCACAGACATTAGGGAAAAAGACAAAGGAACCAAAACATCATATAATGCTGGTTGTATCGCTTTACTGTTTACGTGTGTTTGTCAACGTTATAAATGTTGGATACATAGTTTACTTTTTCATTGGGTAGTTTTAAAATTTTTTTTACTAGTGCAAAGTTGCAGAGCACCGCAAGAACAGGGAATGTCATAAAAAAACCGAAAATTTTGTTTTGAATTCGTTTTGCGTGCGCCGCATACCGAGATATGGGACAAGGCCAAGGGAACGAGCAAAGTATATACGCTGGTGCATAAGGTTGCAGTTAGTTTACCCAAAGTGTAGATTGTTGCATGTGGGGGGGCGACGTGTAAGTGGGCTCTTATGCCGTGTATCTATACAAAGGGCCGACTAAATTTGAACTAAAGCTGTACCAAACTGGCCCCGAAACAGGGTTTTATGAGGATATTTCATAAGTGCGGAGTATTTTGCGCTAGAATAAAGAGTGGGTGCTAAACATCTCACCTCCCCATGCTACCATCATCATTAACAGCGCACCACGTCCACTGCAGGATCACGGCCTCTCCCGTCGACCTCCAACCGCTCCTGTCCCGCACCGCCCGAGTGCATACCTTGCCTCAGAAATCCCTTATTTTGTCCCTTATCGAGTAATAGGCCTTCCCCTTCTTCTATACCCGCCTCTCGGTATCCCCTCTGCAACCCTAGTACTCCACCTGTCTTCATTTCGCCCTTAACTACGAGGTCAGCCCAAGACGATCATTTCTGTTTCTGTATTTGAACTATGACATCTTCTCTGGTTTGTTCTCTGATCTAGGAAGACCCGTTTCCTCTCACTCAACGCTACTCCTATCAGTTTTCATTGCATGGCCCACTTAACCGACCTAAGTTTGCTTTCAAGTTGTTGAGTAAGGTGCCTAGTGTCCGCTCCACATGTCATCCCCGGCCAGGACGCATTTGTGTATATTCTCCTTTCCAGTGATACAGGTAGCTTACTTTATGATATTTGGGAGTATTGGTCGAGTACACCCCAACCCATACCTATTCTGTGCCGGATTTCTTTGTCGTGTATAGGATCACCACAGACGGCCTGACCGAGGTAGTCATAATCTTCTACTTGTTTTAAAGTTGCGTTATGTATGCTGGCAGGGCCCTTTCGGTAGGTCTATTCGTCATTACTTTGGTTTATTTCCGTCTTATGTTTGTACGGACTCGCTTTCGTTACGGACTCGTTATGTACAGACTCGCTTTCTGACCTTACTTCCTCATGCACTTTGGGAGGTGTTCTATAGACTCGCTTAGCAAGACTTTGTCGTCTGAAAACCTCATATACCTCAAGTATTGTACAGTGTTTTCCCAGTCAAGCTTCCTGATCCCCATCACCAGACAAGCTGTGGACACTTTTGGCGAGATAATACCAACCTGTCGTACGTCCTTACGGATCGGGAATTTGTCGCTTTGCTTGTGAAGGAGTATCATGCAAGTACATTCTTTATATACGCCATCTAGGAGTCTTACGTAGGCCTCGTTCATCCCCTGTCTTTCAATACTTCCAACACTGCTGCGGTTTTTACCGAACCCAACGTTATTTCGTAGTCTGTAAACGCCATGTAAAGGGGTTTAAATAATCTACGCATTTTTCTATTCCTTCATTGACAACATGGATGTGAACCATGGTTGAGTACCCCTTCCGAAACCTAGTCTGCTCTCTGGGTTATTTGGAATCCGGGCTGTCACTTAAGCGGCTAACTATAATTTTGCTAAACAGCTTGTAAACAACTGAGAGTAGGCTGATTGGTCTCTTGTTCTTAAGGTCCCTGGTGACCTTCTTCTTGTGAACCAGAATTAGGTTGGCGTTCTTCCAGGCAATGGGCACTGTTAGAGTCCTTAGATATTTTTTTTTAAATAGTGCTACAAGCATTTCCAGCACAATAACTTCTCCCTCTTTTAAAATATTCATGGTTAAGCCATCGTCATTTGGAGCTTTACTTGTCTTCATGTACGTAAGAGCCTTTTCAACTTCGTCTTTCGTTACCAGTGGGACTTCATGAGCTACGCCTGTAGTCTTAGTTGTGTCCACTGGTGTATAATCCTTATAATACTTTGTTTATCGTTTCTATGTTGTGTATGTTACCCTGCTCGCCTTTGATTGCGTGCAATGTGTCTTTGCAGAAGCTAACTTCTCTCTAGTTGCTCTTAAGATTCCTCCCATTTCCAGCGTTTCTTCGATCACCGCCGTATTGTACGCACGAATGTCGTTCGTTTTACTTCTGTTAATCAATTTTAACCGCTCGGATAATTTAATCTGATCGCCCATACTCGACTGTTTCATGCTCTGGAGTAGAAGCATGGCGCCTTACTTTTGAGCGGAAACTTGGCACCTTACTACACAACTTCAAGGCAAAGCTAGTTTGACTCAGCGGGCTGTGGAACGAATAGGGATCGCAGTATCACTTAGAGACAAAAAAAGAGCTTACTGGATCAGAGAACGAACTTGATTAGAAGATATTATTGTTCAAATAAATTAAAATAAATTCACTCTGGCTGGTCGCGTGGTTAGGCGAAGTGAGAACCGATGGAATACAACGTGACAAAGTCGACACCGGGAGCAACTTCTACAAAAACGTCAAGGCCATTTACTCGATGGAGGGAGGAAGTCGCGATTTTTGGAAGCGAAGTACGGACTCGAGCGGCGCGGGACTGGAGCGGTTGGAGGTCCATGGGAGAGGCCTTCCCTCTGGGTAGGACAGAGTTTGCAGTTGTATTTATTTATTTATTTATTTATTTATTTATTTATTTATTTATTTATTTATTTATTTATTTATTTATTTATTTATTTATTTATTTATTTATGTGATAAGTGGTACAGGCTATGTGTTAGCATGTGGACAATCGCCCTCTTCTGGGTGTGCACCCTATCATCATCGCAACATCTTCATCTCAGCGGCGACTGTGTCATCGACATCGCCTTTCATGCTGGGTCTTCCTAGCGCTGTGACCGCACGAACAAAGTCTCCTGCTTGGCGACTCCCAGATCATCTCAATTTATTTCTTTATTTATTTCTAGCACCTGCACGGCCAATGCCATTGGACAGGTTATCGGTTACAATCACGATTATAACAAAATGGAGTTCTAGGGATAATACGAACGAATCCTATTCGTTTAGCCAGTAATAGAAAAAAGAAAGAAAAGAATCAAGGCAAATACAGTCACACAGAACACAGCCACTTTACTCAATGTTGGTACGGAGTATTTAAATGGTGCCCATTCTACAACGATTTCTATTTAGAAAAGTAGATGATTATGAGTGCAAGTATTCCGTGGCGAGACGAGGCGTATAGTTAGCTCTTGGAACATTCTTAAGCATTTTTGATGCACAAAAAATTTCAGAAATTTTGCCTGGCTCAGGAAATGTATTCGGGACACACACTCGTAAAGAAAAGATGACAGCGTGTCTCTGGCGAAGCTTTTATCTCTGCAGAAACGCTGGTTCTATCTAGGCCGGAATCGATAAACCTTGATTCTCGTTACACTTACGCTGCAATATAAAAAAGGCACGCCAAACACCAGGAAGGAACACAGGCAGTTCGGCTCCCTGGCATCCACAGCTTAGCCTGTTCAGTTCTAACGACTTTTTCGAGCTGAATCTGTTTTCGCTCAGGGAAGGGGTTCCCTTGCTTTTACTTCATGCTAACGCTAGCGCCTGTCTGCACGTCATAAAGTAGGGTTTCTGCCCAACTAGGCGTCCTTGGTGTGCGCCCACTGCAAAGCGATAAAGTCCGCCCGGATAGGGAAGCCTCCTGAATCGCAATCGCTGCCTGTTTGCTTGCTCGCGGAACTTCGTGCGTGTTAGCAGTAGCGCGCTGCGGAGCTCCCGATTGTACCAGTTCGGCGGCTTTCGGGCAAACATGTTCCTTACACGGAAACACTGTCCAGTCGTCCGTCCTGGCTTAGTTTCTGGGACGCCCCCCTCGGCCACGTGTACGTAAAAACTCAGCGGAAGCCGAGCCGGAGAGGTGTCCGGGGGATCGTCCCCAATACCTCTTTATGGCCGGACGGGGTGGCTTTTACGACACTCAGCGAATAAGGGCTTCTTAAGGCTGGCCGGCTCCACGACTAAAGATGACGACGGATCATTCGCCACTGTCTCTCTATACAGCCGCCCATAAAACCACTAACAACTTAGCCGGATAAATAGAGTTGCTCGAGCCTTACGACTTCATTTTGTCGCGCCTAGGTTCTTCTATCTTTTTTACCCCTAACAACGTTGCCGGATAAAGAGAGTTGCTAAGTGCCGGAAGTTCTTGACAAACTCTTCTTTCTCTTTTGGTTTGTACCCGTTCAAGGTTGGTGGTCGCGTTACCTCGTTGTTTTTTTTTTTTTGTTGTTGTTGTTGTTTTTTCTCGCGGTTAGGCTGCGCTCTCGAGCCGATACCCTTTCCTTTTTCTTTCAGCATTTACGACCATACCTGCTATCCTGGTCCCAGCATATCTATGACGAGTTGTTGACTCAACGGGCCGGGGGCTGAACTCATAGCGCGTTGTTTCTGCCGTTATTGGGCCGTATGCTTATCTCGGGATAAAATTGCTAAGCGCGATGTCATACTGGGCCATTGTCCCCTCACCTTTCTTTTTCACTGCTTACTTGCAGCTTGCAAGCAATATCGCTGAGGCAAACCTGACCGTCATTTAAAACACAGGGCTGTTAAGTGCCCTTTGGAACTACGACTGTGCGGTTATACTCCGATATAACCTTACCACTGAATATAGTTATACTCAATCGGGTTATATTTGCGGACCCTTCCTGGTATGGGTCCCGTTATCAATGCATTGGAGTAATCTCGTAAATATTGATGTCCCAAATGATTGAGAAGGTCATGGCTTCATTGGCCATTATTTTTATTTATTTACTTGTATCTCTATGTGTTTACTTTCTAATTTATTAATTAAAATACGTATGGTTTTAGAGGTAAAGAGAGGAACGTGGTAAGAGACGATATCATTTATTTATTTATTTATTTATTTATTTATTTATTTATTTATTTATTTATTTATTTTACTTATTCTTGTTAAGCGGCCACCGTGTGACGGCATTTTTGTTTTCCTGTGCAAGTGCAAAGCAAATGGATAAAATGAGCAAAGAAACAAGACATTTTCTGTGTGTTAAAGAAAAATTGCGGATAGACGCGGGTTCAATGAGGAATTAAACAAAACAACCAATAAAAGCTGTATAGAGTAAGTAAAAAGTATAGAAGTACGGTATTGCAGTTGATGGAAAAAATTCTGGGAACCTTGAGACAACCTCAGGAGGCGACAACTTCAAATTACAATAAAATACTGCCTTAAGCTGTTGGGCCGTCCCGGTATTCTTGGTGCAGCAGAAATTACAACGCATTGTATATCGCGGCTTCTGTCGCGAAATGATTGATTGTAGGGTTTAACGCGCTGACCAAATGCAGGCGATGAGGCGCGCCGTAGTGGAGGGTGCGGATTCATTTTGACCCCCTGGGGATCTTTAATGTGCGCCGAAATCTCGTACACACGGGCATCTTTGCTTATCGCCTCCATCAGAAAAGCGGCCGCCGTGGCCGGGAATCGAACGCGCGTGCTCATGCTCACCAGCGCAGCACCTTAGCCACTGAGCCACCGCGGCATGTGCGAAACAGTTATTTGCTTTGTTATTTACTTAGTTATTTACTAAGTAAATAGTTATATACTTAGCGTTAAAAGCATATATATTATTAGCTATTGCGTCTTTGACGACACTAACCATCATGCGGATAATTCTGCAACGCAATAATGATTCGATTGTACGGTTCTTTTGAATCCTAACTAAGGGAGGACTCAAACTCAAACTGGACGCTAGCATAGAAAAGCGGAATTGATGGCTACCCAAAAGGAACGCCCTTGCAGGAATGTCATACGAAGCGCAGGACTTAATATTTACCCGCGTGTTTTTGGTCATTCATATGTGTGTAGTATTTGTTTTTTATATATAATTTTGGGTACGTGATGCTGTTTAAGGGCTTGCAAGTATGTGTCCGGACTCGAAACCACAACCTTCTAAACTTGTGTCTGGGCTTGAACCAACCATCTTCCAAGTATGCGTGGGTTAGTGCGGATTAAGATGTATCAAGGCGGATTAAGATTAATTAAGGATGGTTAGAATGCATGGGTAATGTGTCGAAGAGTCGGCGGGCAACATTTCCCGGCTGCGGCGACAGGTTTTCTGGTGCAGGCGAAAAGCAAAAAATTACACCATCTTCCCACGTGGGAACCCTGAGGGGACGCAAAGCCGTGGAGTAGTAGCGAGTTAATTGGTTGTTAGAGTGAATTCACGTGTAGTAGCGTATTAAATGTCTTCTTTATTTATCGAGTAGTGGGGAACGTTTTGCGGCTTCTCGTTCTCGAAGCGAGGAATCCGCTGTTCGACGCTGGCGTTTCGAAGCAGTGTCACGTTGCCGAACGCCATCTGGATCAGCTACTCGCCGCTGGCGTTTCAAAGCGGCTTCTCGTTCTCGAAGCGAGGAATTGGCTGCTCGACGCTGCCGTTTACGTTCGGAGTCGCGAGCTCTCCTCTGTGCAGCCTTGTCTTCGGAGGCAGGAGACAGCCGAGCGGTGAGGAGGAGAGCGGCGTTATCACAGCTGGCGTGGAGAGGGCGACGAGGAGGAGAGGTTCGGACGCCGGACGACGGAGGGTCGACTAACAGATGCTTTGCATCTAAAACGCCCGTGTGTACAAGATTTCGGCGCACGTTAAACATCACAAGGTGGTCAAAATTAATCCGGAGCCCTCCACTACCCGCGCCTCATCGCCTGTGTTGCGTCGGTGCGTTAAACCCAACAATCAATGAATCGGCGTGCAGCAGCAGGTGCGCGTAAAAGCTGTACGTCGGGATTTCACTCTAAAGCACGTAAACGGACTTTTGCGGTCGGATAATTTATTTTTTGCTAAGGTATCGGTCGGACGGGCTGAAGTGGATTAAGGCGGTCAGAACCACCCGTTGTAGACAAAAGTGATAGGAAGCCCCTCTGGGGTTACTTATCTTTCTTGTTTTGCGTTATGTCCCCATTTTGCTCCGGTTTTGTGGCCATCATGCGGTGGCTGCAATTCTGTGTGTTATAAATCACTTCAATTGCATTTTTATTAAAACAACGCCACTGCCCTCTTTCGTGCTCTCACGTCTTGCTTGAAATCGCATCAACGTTTCATCTGCGCTAACCATTGTCGACCTTTAGTAACTGTGCACAGTAACAGTAGCTGTGCATGTTGCTTGGCTATGTTGGTCTCGAGGACATTCCGTGGTTCCGCTACCAGTCGGAAGTCGGGTCGGCTAGCGGAGCGCATTTCCTTCGCTAGTACCACCCTTTGCTTTTAGGTTCTCGCGAATCCCGTGCTATCCACGGGATTTAATTGCACGCGACACAAGAAAGCAGTGAGCCTGCAACATAACAAGGCCTACGCGGGACGCGTATTTCTAGACGCTTTGCTGCACAGAGCATCCACGTGACATCTCTGTTCGTGCGATGCAGAACAGTAATTAAACGTCGACATTGGCTGCGCCCCAAACCTAAAGCGACCTAAAATATACCAAATCACTATATTAACAAAAACAACACGTATATTTGAGTTTACAAAAAAAACTTATATATTTAGAAAGAAAATTAAGCAATGAAAAAAAAAGTAAAAGAAAGACCGGCTGAGGCTATCGTCAGCAGCGATATCAGACGCCAGCGCCAGTACACAATGCTCTGTACATAGCCTACTGTAAATGGTTTGTGTTTATCTGATTGATTGATCCATGATTGATGATATCGATCTGCCGCGGCCTGATGATCGTTGATTGATTGATTGATTGATTGATTGTAGGGTTTAACGCGCCGACGCAACGCAAGCGATGAGGCGCGCCGTAGTGGAGGGCTCTGGATTCATTTTGACCACATGAGGATCTTTAACGTGCGCTGAAATCTCGAAAAAACGGGCGTTTTTGCTTTTCGCCTCCATCAGAAAATCGGCTGCCGCGGCCGGGAATCGAGCCCGTTACCTTGTGCGCAGCATCACAACGCCTTAACCACTGAGCCACCGCGGCGGGTGTTGGTCTTCATCAACGAATTAGAGTATATATCCATTTATTTGATTTCCCCTCCCTTACCACTACACCCGACGAGACCTGTGCCCTCAGACGAGAAGCAAAACTTCGCCTTGTAAATATATGTTCAATAAAACCTTCCTTTCTCTCGAAGCCACAGGGCCCGTACGGCGGGCCCTTTGTAGCACGCACTCAAAAGAATAGCGCGCGCAGTCACTTCACACATGTCAAATGAGTTCTCTGTGCAGCGAAGCATTTGGAATCACGCACCCAGGATGCAAACAACGCGTGGGCGTCCCCGGTGTTCTCACGCCATTTTCTGGCATGTGGAAGAGCTCATCCGATAGTATACGACGAAGCTGCTTTCAAGAAAGATACTTCGTTATAATCCCGAATACGCCTCAAATTGCATGCGCAACTAACACATGAGAGGCCTTACAGGGACGATGCAATCGCGCTGCCGAATACTTACCTTACCTCACCTGCGGTGCACATGTCGGGTCTAAAGTAGGCAACCGAATCGGCAGTCGTCCGCGGGCTACATACCAAATATGCCTCCATGTGTTTCAAAGAAGTGCCGTGTTCGGTCCGGCCGCAGCACGTCTTTGTACGTTTAATGCGCATGCGTATGTGGCCCGCGGTCAGATCGGCATGACTATGTCCGAAGACTCCAGTATTTTTCTATTTAAAATTCGCATGCGCTAAGTCTGATGCCCGTTATGGGGAGGAGAAACGTGGGTATAGCTCGGTCCTACGTTGGCCTAACTTCACACTTCGATGTAAACAACCGTTACCCACAGCTCCGCGTACAAATGACTGTACTGTAATCATCCCCATCTGGCGTAGCAAGCACTGCCGCTAGCAGAGCTGACCTCTCCAGCCCACATTAAAGAGTTCTCTCTCTCTCTCTCTCTCTCTCTCTCTCTCTCTCTCTCTCTCTCTCTCTCTCTCTCTCTCTCTCTCTCTCTCTCTCTCTCTCTAAATGAGGTTACTTTTTATGCCGGAAGGCTCAACTTAAAGGTTGCTTAAAGTTAGGCCTAAACAAAGGACATTGCGCCTAACACCCAACCCATAATTATTCAGGAGCCGCTACAAGCACCCGACGCAGCACAACACCGGCGCCTACTTTTTCCCTCCCTCGGTGACTGCTTTTTCGTTTTGAAGTTGTACCACATTTACAAACTTTTAATGCAGCTTAAAACCGAACTTGACTGACGCGCCATTTTCGGGAACGTTGCCAAGAATTGCGAGTAGAGTAGCTTAAATACAAAGGTACGTTTGTGGCAAGGCTGAAAAGATATCTGGCGCGATGTCTCTAAGGAATTCCGGGCCGGACGTTTCTGATAACGGTGTTTTACCGTGGCGAAGCGGACGATATTGAGCGAGAACGTGCGCGTGCCGCCAGCTTGCCGGGTAAGATTCTTCCCACCCGCGCAAGCATGACTGTGGGAAAATATACCGTAGGGAAAACGCCGGAAGCCACACCTGGATTGGGTGTCTTAGTGCTCTTATCTATAACGACCGAGCATGTGTTTATATGCTTCTGACATGACGAGGCCTAGATGCGGGCTCCCTGGAAAGGATTCTTCTCTGCGCAGCGGACAATACTTTTCGTAAACATCGTAAAACGCGGTGAAAGGAGACGTGCGCTACTTTCTTGTCCACGTGGCTTCTTATAAGGGATGGGGGAGGAAAATGCGACATAAAATAAGTATGCGGCCACGCTATGAGAAAGGAATTCCCCTGCCCTTTTTCCGTGCCCTGCACGGTTAACTATGTCACGCAGGTTTAGCGGAGTCTAAGGCTGGATTCTGCGAAAATGCGTCCATGAGTACAAACGTTTCTTAGGCATTTTTTTTACCCGTTGTGGTCGTAAACTTGTGCACGCACTTTCCTTTGAAAAGATGGCTCTGCAATGACTCACTTCCCAAAATGCCCGCTCTGATACGGCGTGTTGCATGGAGTGATCTGAGTTTGTGAATAGCATTTCAAAAATAAAAATAGCAAAGTTTTCCTTTTTAAAGGAATGACGTGGAGCAGACAATGTGGAGCTGGAGTGTTTAAAAGCTACACGCTAGGCTGGAGGACTTGTAAAATAATGCTAGGTGTCTATTCCTGGCGGTGTGTGCCAGTGATGTTTCGTACTGGGAAGGAAAATACGCATTAGTAGTTTGGGAAATTCCCCATTTTTAGCATTTCCCCCCGCAGGTTTCTCACAATTCCCTGCAAATATCCCCTCTGATAGATACTTAGGTGGTTTCTTGTTTGTATTTCGGCGTTAGTCAGCGCTAGGTACGTATACTTTACGGAGACTTCCGGGCGCGGACGCCATTCAAAGAACCAGAGTTTCAGCATTCCCAAATTGCACTACATCTGCTGCACAGTGGCATCTTACTAAGCATTTCACTTTTTGTACCAGACAGCACGTTTACCCTGCAAGCTAAACAAAACTGCCCGTATGAAAACGAACAAGACATTGTTGCATAACTCAGGTTATTTTAGCTCAGCGAGTAAACTGGTAGCGCCATGTCTTGATGACAGCACGCGGACTAAGACGCACCCGAAATTAGTTTTTGTATATTGCGTACGAATAGATGCGAACAGGCTTCAGTCCTTCACCACGACCGCTACACGCTTTGCTCTTTCTCGTGGAACATTCTTTTATATATTACCTCATATAATTTTTAATTGTATTAGAAACTACAATTGTTTCCGGCTTTTTTCAAAACCCCTACTCTTTATCTGCCCTTAAGACACGCTGAACAGCGCAGCCTAGCTAAAATCAATGGCTTGCGACCAGTCTAACCACTAACACAAAAATTACTGCAGATCCAATGAGAGCAAGAGTAACAACGCTCCATACAAAGGTATAAAATACAACGATTAAACTCAAAATAATGTTACAACAGTAAAAATACAGCGCCATTTCACGCTTACTAACCATCGTTACAATGAGGCACCCAAAAAACTGACGCCCTGCGCGGAAGACGATGTAAATCTCTGACGGTGCATCAACACGTCGTTTGCATTTGAACCACTATAACGCACGACGGCGCGTTATCTGCCGCGGGGAGTTTAAGCAGAGCGTCGCGAGGGCCGTTTGCCTCAAGCTGTGGTGGCGGTAGGGTCAATAAATAAACGTCCATCGTCACTCTTCGTAAGGGCCTGCTCTGCAGCAGGACTAAGACAAAGTCATCAAGCAGCGCATGGCGAACGGATCAGAGGTTCGAAAGCCCTTTAGAATCAGAACGAGATGGCGGGGGTGGCTCAGTCGAAGGAGCCGCTCTCTTTTCACCGCCATGAATTAGTGAGGGTACTTAATCACGATAACAGCCGGCTGCTTTTAATATATGGGAGAGTGGTTCACTTCCTGTGTATGAATGAGGCGCGTGTGGAAAGGATTTATTATGCGTCGATGCCTTTCCCGTTCCTTAATGAACGACGCTGCATCCTTTGCATTTTTACCGCGCAGAAATGTCTCTTGATTTATTCATCGCTAAGGCACTCCGGACGATGATCGCTGCAGTTACTCGTACAAAACGCTGCCGCGCCAAAGCTTTATAAGAACGCGCCGTTCACCGCCACACGATAACGAGCGGTTAATTCTCGTTCGCTGTTGACGACAGCGGTCTCTCTCTTTATTCGCTCGCCGACTTGCAACTTGCTCGATTCACGATGCGTTTCGTATTGGGACATGTGGCAAAGCAAGCGTTGCTGGTGGAGTCGAGGCACCGTCGTTTGTGCTGAGCGTGTTGTCTTTCTCAGAGACGTTAGTGCAGTGCCTTGTCTTAACGAGGCCGGTCTCTCTATTCTGTAAAAGATGTATGACAGAAACGACCGAACGAGACCAGAGAGAGAGGGAGCCAACAAAAGGGCAGTCAGGTCAACTATGCAGCAGCTGGGCCCAGTTTTAAATTTACCGCCAAGCGGAACTAATAAAGGGAAAGATGACGGTAGCCCACCTATCTCTCCTTTGTGGCTCCTGCATTTACAACACACGAGCTAGTTCGTCGGCGTTTCCAATGCAGTGGTATAGGACAGAAGGCAGTAGTCCTAAGCTATTAAAAAACCGAGAGTTAGCACACTACTTACTCGGTATTACGCGTGAGTTATCATCATAATCATCAGCATAGTTAGGTCCGCTGCAGGACGAAGGCTTTCCCAGTGTCCTGTGCTGTCTTGTGTTCCTGTCCTCCTGTCCTGTGCTGCTCGAGTCGACTCCCTGCCTCCAAATTTCCTTGTTTTATCTGTCCGCCGAGTTATCATCCTTCCGTTCCTTCTAGTCCCGTCCTTCGGTATCCACTCTGTTATCCTTTTGGTCCACCGGTTGTCATTTCGTCTCACTACATGGCCGGCCGAGTGAATGAACCTAGAGAGAGAGATTGCTAACGGCTTTCTGATGTCGGTCAATGAAAGCTCCAGTGTTTAAGCCATCGGAAGTTGTCGGCGGCATCGAAGAAATGTTCAGGGATGCATGCACTCCCGCGCAAGACTTGAATGGCGAAGCCGTTGTATTTGATCATTAACGGACACAATATTAAGTTTTATTATCGTTTTTCTGTCGTGGTTGACTTCGACGGCAGGGCGTGATGACCTTGTCTTGAGCAAAGCCCGAGGGAGCTCGTCGTTTCGGTCGACGTTTTCGTGCGCCACGTCTGCAAGTGCGACTGAAAGTGCTGTTAAAAGAGCGTTGCAACGGTACATCCTTCTGTCGGGATATGAAGCCCCTCAAGAACGTCACAGCTACAGCAAAAGAATGCCGTGGGAGGGGGAAAACGCGTAGCCAGGTAACACGGCGGCTAGTTGTTGTGTGGCGCAGCAGGCAGGAGCGTTGGAAAAGTTCGTCTGCTTCTTCCTCCCACATCCAGATGGCGCTGCTCCTGCTTGCTCAAGCGCTGCCACTCGCATTGGATGTTAGAGCTTTCGATATTACGCGTTAGAGCATTTGCCTGTATATATCGGAATTCGCGTAATGGGTGTAGGAATCTCGGTGATTACACTTCGCATATCGCCGAGAACTATGTTTGCTCCGCAGTTGTCACAGGGAAATACTGCACGTAAATACGCTGAGTTAAGGGGGCTAAAAAATAGGAGAAATCACCATACACGCAGTACGGTCTATCGTAGGTAAACAGTCAGTGAATAATTATGGAAATGACAACATAATTGTTAAGAAAGAATGCTTACGCGAGCAACTGGCTCACTTCGCAAAACACGCCACTACTTTTTTTTTAGTATTGCGTTCTTTGCGTCAATGTCTGCGGCGGCTTTAGTGATAACACAGTTTCGCTTTCCCTCCCAATTTTATTCAAATCAAATTTGAGCACCTAAGTAGGCCTGCATTTGAAAGCAGTCTGAACAAACAATAGCGCCAATGACGGAACTACGAAACGGAGTACAACACACGAGCACCCATCTGTTGAACTTTGTTGCTTCGTCCCTTCTTTTGCGCTATTGTTTATTCAGTATGTTCCATGAACTCGCCCACATCAAGCTCCTGTTGTTAAAAGCAGTCAGAGGGACATTGAGTAGATGCTTTATATCTAGCTGTAACTACCCTTTTGTGGTTCTTTATAAGTTGTATGAGTTCCGAGTTTTTTTAGACAGATTTGTACAAAGGAACTTACGAAACACTGTCTTCAAACATAGGCTTTAAATTTCTCTTCAAACCATACCTAAAGCTAAATGAGCACCGTCACAAATCTGCTGCCTCCTTATTGCTTCTGAGTCGTAGTATTGTGCGGGATTTCAGTTTAGGGCTGTTTTGTGTCTTAGATTGGGTCCGTGTCTGCGTGCACCCAAAACCACTGACTGACTGTAGGGTTTCACGCGCCGACGCAACGCAGGCGATGAGGCGCGCCGTAGTGGAGGGTTCCGGATTAATTTTGACCACCTGGGGATCTTTAACGTGCGCCGAAATCTCGTACACACGGGCGTTTTTGCTTTTCGCCTCCATCAGAAAAGCGGCCGCCGCGGCCGGGAATCGAACCCGCAACCTCGTGCTCAGCAGCGCAACGCCTTAGCCACTGAGCCACGGCGGCATGCACCCAAAACCAAAGCTCTTTTGGTGTTTATTCGGGGCGTAGAACTGGACAGACTTTTAAAATTTTGCCATGGGGCTGAGAATTTTGTGTGCATCATCCAACATTTTTTTCATTTTTATAATTTTTTTCTTTTTTCCTTCTATTATCCGGCGTAGCAACTTAGCGCGATGGCGCGGCTAACATGGCCGTTCATTAAATTTATTCTCTCTCTCTCTCTCGCTCGCTCTCTTTCTCAGTTTTCGCTTCGGTTTTAATGCATTGTGGGTGCTGTTGGATTGAGGCGTTGTTCGCTTTTCTTTGCTAATCCCTGCTTAGCTTCGCAAGCAGCCGGGGTATAAGTCTTAACATTCCAAACGTGAAAACGTACGAAACCATTGCGTGAGATCGTCGCTGTCACGGTGGTAAAGAAGTACTGCAAACTGATTGGTAGAACGGTATTCAGGAATTCCCTGCCATTATTTTATTGCTCACGAAGGAGATAAGCCTTTTGAAGGCAAAATGGGAAGGGTATCGCAGAATGCTAAATGAAAGCAAAATGTTGGCGGCATGTAGCTCACACATGTATGTGCACAGCAAGAATCTGAACGTGAGACCTTGTTTTAGAGTGCAAGCCATACTACGCAGTTTCCCAAGGTCATTCATTACGTCGGATTGACGTTGAGCCACCCGAGCCCAAGCGCGACCGTTGTGACGTCACGCCACGTCAACCGCTGCGGACACGCGTCACAGCTGCGCTCGCTCGGAGGCTGGGCGCTGTGGTGCCACGTGAGTGGGTGAAGATTCAACAGCTGCTTCGCCGGCACTTGGCCGCTGTCTAGCCGTGGCTGGTGCGCCGACTGGGCCGTCTGTGAGGGCACTCCAGCTTTCCCTAGTGGTAACTAGGCTTTGAAGACTCGAACCTGAACCCTTTTTTCTGAAAAAATGGCCAATAGAAAGCGTTTTTGTTGACTACTTTCTTGGGTACAGCCGTTTCGCCCTGTAAACCTCAAATAGAGAGGAAGCCCAGAGTCCTTCCAAACAGTACAGTACCTGAATGGTTTCATGCAAGCATTTGTTGGTCATATAAAAACGATATATCAAGTCATTGCGAGTCGCATGAGCGCCAAATTTGCGAGTGTACACCTAAGGAACAAGCATGGAGATACACGACAGGTGCCATTCTGGTCATAACGTAATTTAATGAATTCTGTTTACGTTGTACAGGCACACACACTTCATTGAAGTACCTGTTGAATGTCCCGATGGGTATGCGCCAGTTCAATCACCACCATCGTGTAGACCGTGTCTTTAAATCTGTCAGCCCCACTAAGGGCAGCCATGGCCACGGCCTGCCTTTCGTCGTTCTTACGCTACATTTTGGGGCCTTGAGGCCCGGGAAGATGACCGCACGCGACGAAAGAGACCACCGACGTCCCCTCTGGCTTAAAAGGAGGGGAACAGCGCAAATTGACAGAAACGAGAAGAAGGAGACGGAACGCACAGCGCTGACTTACAACAGTTAATTCTTTACCGCTCGGGCACATATATACCACCACGGTTAAACATACAAGGAAAAGCAAGACTAACACGATAGTGTCTCTTATCACCATTGCTCGTCACACATCACCATTCGCTCTGCGCCAATTTGCGCTGTTCCCCTCCTTTTAGTCATGAACCAACATGCCCAAGCCTCAGTCCTTGCAACCCTCTGGCTTGCGGTTCGCAGAACCCCGCGCTTTTGACAGTTGTTTACGTTGTTCAGCCCTGCCCTCAGCCGGAGGTCAGGATGGCTGGACCTGACCAACTAGCGACGACCGATCGAATGCGTGAGATGGATAGGCTGCGCCGACAACAACGTATCCTTCATAATGCAGTGTCGAGACTCCTCAAGGCAGCGACGAATCTTCTGGACGCCAACTCAGCGCCTCCGCATGACCTCCAAGAGGCCATTGACCAGCTGGAGAGGAAGTACACCGCACTTCATGAGGTAGATCAGAAAATAATCGATCTCCTTGAGAGTGATGAAGTTGAATGTGACTACTTTGAAGCCTTGACGTACCAAGGAAAGATATGTCACGTCAAACCACCTGCGCTCTGCCTTGAAGCTCTGAAGGCTGTCGGCCTGAGATATAAAACAGACGTCACTTTCGCCAATCCAGATGACCCTCCTCAACGCGGCTCAAGCGCATCAACGTTGGCAGTGGCCTTGCCGAAACTCCCAGTTTCTGCTTTTGGCGGCGAGCCACATGGGTCCACGTGGATTGGGGTTCATGTGGAGCCGACGGCCGACAGTCACCCGAACCGTCCCGATGTCGTCAACGTGAGCACTGCGAACCGTTTCGAGCTCTACTTGCCGGCGCAGCAGACCGATGTCTTGACGTTCACGTCCCTGACGGGGAGCCAAGGAAACAAAGGCAGATGCGACCGCTTTGCCCCCACCATGACAATTGCAACCTCGACTCAGGCTAGCGTTAGGCCACAAGCTCCTCTCCAGAACTACTGCTTTATGACGGTGGTGCAAGAACCCGTTCCGCCAAACGCTACGCGCGACGCAGAGAAGGGCTGCCTACCTCGGAGAAAACAAGATAAGACGATCAAGAACAATTTCTCTGGTAACATTCCGCAAGGCTTTGTGCAGGACCAAGCCGTCGTTTCAGCGCAG
The DNA here is from genome assembly GCA_013339765.2 of Haemaphysalis longicornis. Lineage (NCBI taxonomy): Eukaryota > Metazoa > Arthropoda > Arachnida > Ixodida > Ixodidae > Haemaphysalis > Haemaphysalis longicornis. The sequence goes on along the minus strand of CM023452.1, from coordinate 175,940,084 downwards.
TATTCTTTATATCAAAAGGATGAAGATTGGGCTAAACCCAAGACCATGCATGTGGGACCCAGAACCGAGATAGCGTCCAGCGTCCAAACCTGAGGCATTTCTGAAGATCGCGATGCTAACGCCAGCCACAGAAAAGGACGTCTCGGCTGCTTCCGTGGAAATGGAAGACAAAAACCATCAGGTTAAGTACGGGAAAGAATAAACACTACGCTAGAAACGGGGGCAATGCTCTGCTACCCTTTTTTGGGTATTTTAAAGGGTTATGCGCTCGCTGCATGCTCCCGACATTTCCTACACGCTCGAGTCACGGCCCATGGGCAAAGGGCCCATCGCCCCGCGAGGGGGACTCGAGTAAATGCGTCGCATAGGGGGTGGGTGTATTGCGTTAACGATTAGTGTTTGGGGAGGTGGTGGTAGTGAATGCGTTGTATCAGCAGCTTCTTGAGGTAGTTTGAATGAGTCAAGGATATAAGGCGCGTTCGTAGCCTTTCATTCTGTGTCGGTTTTGTGGCGCAGTGGGAAGAGCACCATGTACCTCGCGTTCCGCCCACAGGTAGTGAATGCGTTGTATCAGCAGCTTCTTGATGTAGTTTGAATGAGTCAAGGATATAAGGCGCGTTCGTAGCCTTCCATTCTGTGTCGGCTTTGTGGCGCAGTGGGTAGAGAACCATGTACCTTGCGTTCCGCCCGTAGGGTCGTGGGATCGAAACCAGGCGCCGGTAAGTATTTTTTTATATAGTGTAGGGGGATGGGTGCGGACCCGTTGTTGAGAGCGAGGAGGGTAGCGTGATGCGGGAGAGGAGGAGTGGGGGAGAGGGCGCACCTGGAACGGCTGTTGCGGACGCCGAGGCACGCCAACGCCGGGTGACATCGTGAGTAAAACAAATGCTCTGCATTTAAAAAATAGAGCCTACTTCGTTGGTGTTTGAGTACATCTTCATACCCTACTTTATGAAGGGCAGATCCTTACCGGAACTTCTTGTAACTCGACTATCAACAAACGGGAAAGGTCGCACCAATCCAAGAGTCTAACGCGCTCCATCCGCCTGAAGGTGTAGAAGCGGAATCACCCTTGCTCATCGCTTCGGCGCTGTAGCAAGAAATTGAAAAGCCGTAGTGCGACCTAACACCAACCACTAAAATAAATTCAGCGGTACCACTAACTATCGAAAAGCGAACCCGACGCAGGCGCAAGAGCCATTTGGGAACACCGCTATACTCGCCGCTCAGAGGCTACCGTTACGGCTAAAGTTTGATAATTTCCCGACACCCTCCAACTACACATTCTACAGGTGACCTACTGGATTCGAAATGTTTCAGCTAGCTGGAAGCATAGTTTTCGCGCCGTCCGCTTCGGCTTGGCGACTCCAGGCTCTGCTGGAAGTTGTACGACGGCGGTTGCCCTGTTGCAAACGCAAGAGGGGACAGCACTTCATGACAGCTTTACAAGGATTGAAGTCGCGAAAATAAACCCAACCATTTAGGATTGTGGACTTCTTGTACGTCCGCGAAGTAATTATCTACCAGGCGGAGGGAGAGATATGATTAGGTGTTTTGAGGAGATGAAGAATACGACGACCTTTGGGCACCGTCATGATCGCATCAGCCTCCGCCCCCAAAACAAGCATGCGTTCCCTGCAGGTTCGAGACACCGGGAACGGAACAGTTCCCTTTCCATCGTACTCCGACCATCGCGACTTTATATGGAGTTTGTTGGAAGTTGAGAAGAGAAAAGAGAGGTATGAAGGGTATGAAAGGAGACTCAACGAACACTGGCAAATCTAGATAGGTGATCGAGTGGGGAGACTCGTCGGAAACTTGTCAGGAGTAGAGCAACCGCTCTGTCTCTGCAAGGAGCCCGAGGATCCACTCAAGCTTTTAAGTAGACGGCGGGACTCAGTTCGCGCATCGTTCGAAAAGAAACGTCAGAGAGAACTGTTAAGTTCGGGCTCCGCATGTAATCAATGTAGGCCGCCGGTGGCTCATGTATTGGCGTCGCCTCCGCTGGTAGCTACGATCCTGTGTCCCTTTCATGTAGCCGCACGGACGCCCAAGTTCGGAGACGCGGAGAGGCGTGTGTTGTGCCCGTCCTTTTGTGTGTCAAGGACGGGGGTGATTAGCCTGGCGTATCTCTTTCGCGTCGGAGGTGGTACCTGGGTCATTCGGCATAACAAGCTGACGGGAAGCCAGGTTATCGTATCTTTTAGTGTTGAAAGCGCGCGCGGGGTAAGTTTGGAAAATCTTCGACTCCGGCGGCGTGTTGGCCATTGACGGGTCAATCGCCTCAGAGACCACCGAGTGGGCCTGAAGAGCGTCTTCGGTGGCACTGGCGCAGGCGGCGGCCGCCCTTCGTCTGGGAGGGAATTAGAAACCCTCATTGTCCCGCCGCGCACGCAGACGCACGGCGTCGCAGGAGGCGCCGCGCGGAGGGAGGTCAGCCGGGGCGAGGACCCGCTCCGGGCCCCTCGGCTGGCTTTTGCTGGATGATGCGCCCGCTGAACGTAATGTGTGTCCACTTAGGCCATAGATGTCCTGGATTTGCTTTGTCGGGTGCTATAGCGTTCGTGGGAAACGCGCTATGAGTGTGTAGGAGAGAGTGTTAGGTCACGTGACCGCAAGGTGGGGACATTGTGTGTGATGGCTGTTTTTTTGGCCAATCAATGGTTTGTAATAATTGTTTTGAAAGGTTTTTCTCTCGTTCTGGAACACCCCCTTTGTGGAGGCGGGGTTTTTGCTATCAAAACCGGAAGTGTTGGGTTTTGTCGAGGGTCGTCGAGAGGGATTTAGTTCAGTATAGATCTCGGCCGAAAGGCTGCTGCTGTCAGAGTGACAATGTAACCGTCACTCTGACCTGATGTAAGTTGGAGTAATGTAAATAGTGTAAATAAACCTAATATCCAGCAAGGAAGGAAGTCCTCATCCCTCACCCACTCCAAGCATCGGTCGTCGGTCCTCCGGAGTGAGTGGAGATCGTCCTCTCGGCTCGCGCATCAAAAGAACATCACTATTTTCGCCTCCACCAGTTCGCCAAGAAGATGGAGAGGGCGAAATTTAAACTGGCGCAGTCGACAGGATGACCACGACCATGAGCTGGAGCTGGTGGGGCATTGCGGAGAGACTCCTTCAACACAAGGTTCGGCTCCGACCAACGACGAGCCAGACTCCAAGCATCGACGGGGCGACACCCTCAGCGGGAGGCCTCGTCAGCTTCGGCTCAGTGCGGCAGCGAGCCGCGATTCAACGGCAACGGGGCGACACCTCAGCGGGAGGCCTCGTGAGCTCCAGCCCAGGGCGGCCTAAGCGCGGTTGAATGGGGCGACACATCAGCGGGAGAGCCTCGTGGGCTCTGGCCCAGGGCGGCGTAAGCCGCGTGTTCAACGGGGCGGCACCTCAGCGGGAGGCCTCGTGGGCTCTGGCCCAGGGCGGCGTTAAGCCGCGGTTCAACGGGGCGACACCTCAGGCGGGAGGCCTCGTGAGCCTCTGGCACTAGGGCGCGTAAGCCGCGGTTCAACGGGGCGACACCTCAGCGGGAGGCCTCGCGGGCTCTGGCCCAGGGCGTGCGTAAGCCGCGCTTCAACGGGGCGACACCTCAGCGGGAGGCCCTCGTGGGCCTCCGGCTCAGGGCGGCATAAGCCGTGGTTCAACGGGGCGACACCTCAGCGGGGAGGCCTCGTGGGCCTCGGCCCAGAGCGGCGTAAGACGCGGCTTCAACGGGGCGACAGCTCAGCGGAAGGCCTCGTGGGCTCCGGCCCAGGGCGGCGAAAGCCGTGGTTCAACGGGGCGACACCTCCAGCGGGAGGCCTCGTGGGCGCGGCCCTGGGAGCACTGCCCCATCCAGCGGCTGAGAGCGGCGCATCGGTCGACGAGCTGCTGCATCAGCGACACTGCGACCCGGCCGAACCCGGAGCGGGCACAGGTGGGCCTGACTTACTTTCTCCGGGTTTACCATGGCCACTATGCTAACGGGATGTCACGGCACCGACCGCAAGGTTAGTGCCATTGCGCTCGAAATTGAGGAGGTTGAGAGCTGAATTAGCTCTCAAAAATGCCCAGCACGCTTTGGAAAAGCAAGCTAGCGGGTAGCAGGGGGCGGGTTAGCCCGTCCGTGTGGACGGCTGAGGAGCTCAGTGCTCAATTAGCCAAGGAAGAGGCGGAGATCGCTTACGAAAAAGCGACAGCTCCGCAGGATCGGTGAACTCGAAGAGGACGCCAATGTTTTCACGGTGTTGGGTCCCTCGTGGGCGCTTCGAGCGCCACGGGATGAAGAGAGTGGGAATGTAGTGGAGGTGACCGAAGGCACCCCAGCTGTTATGCAACACCTTAGCGTTCCCACTGCTACAGATGAGATTGTGGAATCTCGTGAGACAGATGTCTTAGGTGCAGCAATTCTGTCGGTTGCGGCGGGCAGTGTTGCCGTGGCCACGCAGGAAAATGTTGAGAGTAGCACCGCCCCATGCGCCGACATAGATTCCGCGGCCGACCGCGAGGAGCCCCTCGTGGATGAACTAATGCAGAACTCGAGCGAGGCTGCAGAAAGCATGCTCATCCCAGGGGAGGCAGAGGAAGCGCCGGGGTCATGTAAGGGCAGCGGAACGGCGCGCCTAATTGTTGAGCTTCCGTGCGCAAAGCATGAAAGTGCGGGCGGCCCGCGGCGTCTTGCGCGTAGGGCGATTCAGACGGGCCCAAGAACGCAGAACACGGGGGCAGGTGTGGCGGCGCAGGTGCGACATCGACGTGCGCGTTACCGCCGGGTAGGGTGTTCCTTCTCTCCCGGGAGCAGAGGACACCGCGAGCCGAACCAGGGTTCGTGTAGGATCAGCTGGTGGCGCATGAAACGGAGTCAGCTTCCGTGCGACGGTCGGTGTGTGCCGCCGTGGAAAGGGGTGTTTGCGCTGAATAGTGCACAGTGCTAGACAGAACGGTTCAGTGTTGTTTGCCGCACACGTAGTTGTTAGCGTTTTTTTTTGTTTTTTTTTCTAGGTGTGTAGGGTTCACCCAGATGAGGATTATTGTTAGTTTTACCTCTACTGTCGTTCTCCCCCTTGTTGTTATTTGTTGCTGTGTACATGTGTTGGTTGCGTTCAGCTGTCGTAAGTCGTGTGATTTGCAAGTAGCGCAGCTTGGCGGTTTTAACGCTGTCTTCTTGAGGACTAGAGCCGCTGTTACAGCACGGTAGGGAGTTTACCTCTGGGTACAATGGCGAGTGCCTTTCTTTATTTGCGCTCGTTGGCATGTGGTTAGAGTGAACTAGAATAGGGGAGTGGCCCGAGCGGGTGGAGACGGCGTTGCTTTCGGCGTGCCGCGCGCCGTCGACCACCGCTAGGGTGGCTAAGGGCGCTGGTGCACGATCTCGCAGCCGGTCAGCCGCGCCCGCGCTGTCGCCGCAGCCCTCAGACCGGACGAAACGTAGAACTTGGAAGGCGGTGGGTGCACGTGCGTTCGGTGGAATCGGTGCGGAGGTTCAGACGTGTTTTTCAAAACAGTGAGAGAGTGCATTTCGTCAAGGACCAGCATGTAAGGAAGATGGTGAAAAGGAGGACTGATGCACACTGTTTCGCCCAGGCTGTCACACCGGCTATCAGGGCGCTTTAAAGGCGTCTTTGTTCGCCGCCCCAAGAGACGAAGAGGTTCGAAAAAAGTGGAAGCGCAATTTGCGCCAGCAGGAGAGAGAGACAAAACTTTTTTTTTATTTTAGGTGGGATGGTTCCTCATTTCAGGTAACCATGTGCCGTCCCGGCTCGACTGGCCCTCTCGACCAGCAGAAGTTGATCTTGAGGGGGGAGCTGGACAGCAGTATCTCCCACTGTTCAGGAGTAGGGGAAGGAAAAAGAGGTGGGAGGTCTGGGTTCTTGACGCACTCCCATTTTATGTGCCATAGAGTGCCTGGTTGAGTACAGAATTTACATTGTGCGTCGAATTGTGTGGGAAATAACAGATGCATCCTGACTGGATGGGGAAACGTATTTGTCACTATTGGGACAAGCCCCTCACAGAATCGTCGGCTGCAGTGTGCGAGCTCCACTTTGTGTACAGGCCGTTCTGCACAGGTTTGTGCTAAACATGGAGAATGCGTTCACTGAATGCTTCAGTCTTCTTGAGCTTCATTGGGATAGCATCCTTGACATTTTGAGTGTGGTGAAGGCTAAGCAGCAGTGTAAACTTGGGTGCAGTGATCATTGTAAGGCTGTTGCGGCAGAGGTGCGTTTTACCTCACGACTCGCATTCACTTATACATCAAAAGCATCAACAGAAGCAATGCAAAAAGACGGCAATCTGCAAAGTATGCTAAACTAGGTAAATGCCCGTAGTACTGGATCAAATTGCGAAATAAACTGTGACAGCACACTGAAAGGTAATCTGTTCTATCTCGTTCACTGTGTGTATATTATAAAACTTGCAATCGGGTTTGAAAAAGGTGAAGCTGGGCCATTAGCTGTACACAACTTTGCTTAACATGTAGCATTGCATGTAAGTGTTAACATTAGTGAGGTACTGTTTTTTTGTTATAGTAAATATAACAGGAAATAACTACAAAATAATTTGCCTTTCGCCTTGATAGCACCTCTGATCTCTGAAAAATAGTAAAAACTCCATACCATATTGGCAAGCAAGCAGCAGTTAGTTTCGTTTTTGTGCTATGCGGCGGGTCTAAACTTCCTTTTAGGAGATTGAGGGTGGGGGGTCAACATGCTTATTTGCGCACATGCGCCGAATAATACATCAGAGTTGACTGCAACACCTCGGCTAAAAAATGTGTCGCTCTTAAATGCTGCTATACGAGCAATGACGTGTTTTTAGAACCGCGATGTAAGTAATTATCGTTCGTCAGGCAGTATTCGGCGTGTTGCGGAGAACACAGGTGACAGTTCATTGACATTCAGAAGCGCCCGCGCCAGATATAAAGCTCGAGGTGAACCAAATCGCGGATAGCGGAACTAACGTGCCTGCAACCAGAACGGCCCACCACATCGAGGCCACAGCTCTTGTGCTCGACCTGGAGCAGGAGAAAGTAAAGCAAAAATCACGTTTGGTCGTTTAGAATCTTGCTTAGCTTCTGAATGCCTTTGAAAACCGAAAGAGAACGCGAGAACATGACAGTGCAAGGCCAGACGCGTAGTCCCACTGCGCCAGACCAGCTGCGAAAGGGCGCGGTCGCGCCACCTGGCGGTGTCGACGCCAACCGGAGTGGCTCGGCGCCGCCGCTCGGGACACTCCCTTATTCTAGTTCACTCTACATGTGGTCATGGTGGGCCATGGAATGTACAGGTAGGGCCCCCTTGTGGCGCTTGTGTGCGAACTAGTGTCTGAAGTAGTGGAAAATTAACTTTCAGTACATCGAATGTGGACAGCAAGTGAACCGCAACAGGGACGAACAATCAGTGGCGCATCCAGAAAGAACCGGCGTCCGCGAGTGCGTGAAGAGAACTTTCTTTTAACGTTTTGTTATTGGTACAGGAGTAGCCTCATTTGGTACGTTTGGGTCTGTTCGGGTGTTTTTTTTTCCTTAGAGTGAAAGAATGTTCCTGCATGCGCTTAACGTTTAAGAGTGGATCGTGTCATTCGCTCAGTGGTCAAGTTTGAACATTTACACCCTTCGTGGGGTTGGTTTCCTTTAATGGTAGAGGGTTTCACAAGTTTGTTTTCACGGGCCCGGTAGTTAAGCGCTTTTGTTTATTGTTTGAGGTTGCGGAGGCACGGCCAGGCCAGGGCAGTAAGCATGCCGTGTTGTATCCGCTTCTGGTGCAGTTGGCTGGCGCGTTGTGCTGGTTAGGTTGGTGTGTACCGGGTTAATTTTGTATTGTTGTACTGTATTGTACTTTGTATTTTACTCGCGTAACGGGTTGAGTGTTTTTTTTAGTTCTGGCTCTGCAGTAAGACATAACGTGCAGGAGAGTTAATGTTGTACGTACAGCTAGTGTACGGACAACATTCTTAGTGCGGAGGTGTTAAGCTCCGGCTCCGCATGTAATGGGGCTCCGCATGTAATCGGGCTCCGCACGAGTGGGCATGCCGGCTGGCCTCCAGCTACAGCCATGACGAACCCGCTATTGTTTTTCGTACAGATTGCCTTGCTCGGAGCGGCGGAAGCTACCGGTGCCTATCAAGAACGACGAACACCGATGATCATTCAACCACTTTTCAACGAGGACTGCGCAGAGCTACCACGCATCGTGGAAGCCTGGAAGCCACCTACCGCTACAGCGACGACCGAGCATATAAGAAGCCTGCGCTGCTGGCAGACCTTCAGTGGGCATGCCGGCTGGCCTCCAGCTACAGCCATGACGAACCCGCTATTGTTTTTCGTACAGATTGCCTTGCTCGGAGCGGCGGAAGCTACCGGTGCCTATCAAGAACGACGAACACCGATGATCATTCAACCACTTTTCAACGAGGACTGCGCAGAGCTACCACGCATCGTGGAAGCCTGGAAGCCACCTACCGCTACAGCGACGACCGAGCATATAAGAAGCCTGCGCTGCTGGCAGACCTTCAGTGGGCATGCCGGCTGGCCTCCAGCTACAGCCATGACGAACCCGCTATTGTTTTTCGTACAGGTATGTAGCACACATTCTACGATCAAAACCAGCGACCGATGCTTTATCCAGCTGGCGTGCCCACACAGCCTGTCCGCTTTGTGCTTGCATGTATGTCAAAGAGTTTGTTGTTTCGCTCTTATTGCTCAGTGGAGACGTCGAGTCGAACCCTGGGCCAACTGTCGAGGAATTATTGGAACAACTGCTAGAAGGCCAAAAAAATGTTGAAAAAAGACTGGACGCGATTGACCTGAAACTAAAACTTGTTGAATCCTGTGTTTCCGAGGTTAAGAAATTCGGTGGTAAACTGTCTGCCCTCGAAAAAACCGTTCAAAGGCTAGAAAAACAAATAGTAGACTTAGAGGACAGGGGAAGACGAAATAATCTTCTCGTATTTGGAGTATCAGAAAAGGAAGAAGAAACAGCTGAATCACTCATGAAAGAAGTTGTTGACGACATATTACAGGCGAAAATGAACGTGAAGGTGTCATCCGTCGAGCGGATACATCGAATAGGCCGGAAACAACCTGAAAAAACACGACCAATTATTCTCAGGCTCATTGACCACAGGGAAAAATTATCAGTACTAAAGAACTGCTTCAACCTTAAGGGGTCCGACATTTCGATATCTGAAGATTTTTTCACCGGCCAACAGGGAAATTAGAAGGCACCTTTGGAAAAGTACAGATGACGCTAGAAATTCAGGCGCGAAAGTTCAACTTTTTTACGACAAGATAAAAGTAAATAAAACCATGTTTGCATGGGACAGCAATCAAAAGAAAATGGTCCCAAGTTCACGAAGCACTAATGAGCCTGAAAAGACCGAATGACCACTCCTAAAGACTGAAAAAAGCATCCGATGCATAAACATCAACGCCCGAAGTATAATGAACAAAAGCACCGATTTGGAAAGCATAATTTTGGCACACAAACCACATATATTAATCAGAACCGAAACATGGCTTCATCCCGATGTTAGCGATTCTGAAATACTACCGCCCGGTTATGAAGTATTCAGAAAAGATAGAGATTCTCGTGGCGGTGGAGTTGCCATTATGTTTAAAAATACTTTGCGCGCGACAAGGCTGCCCGACATCGCTGGAGTTGAATGCGTGTTGGCTAAATTCTTTCTAAACGATTGCAATCTCCTGATAGGGGGATTTTATCGTCCTCCTAACACCGACAACACGTTTGTTGAAAAGATTAATGCCTTTTTGTGCCCTTATAGAAACCGTCCATGCAACATCTTGCTAGCCGGAGACTTCAATTTCCCTAGCATTAGCTGGGACAACGATTTCCCGTGCGCTCTTTCTGCTTCCTCGGAGGCATTTGCCGATTTCGTGTTATTCCACGATTTGACGCAACTCGTCAAACAACCTACACGCATTCAAAATTCCACAGAATCCATCCTCGATCTATTCCTGGTCAACATGCACATCCTTCGGCGAAAACCGAAAGTACACACTTTTGAGGGCATCTCGGACCATAAAATGGTATGCTTAACGCTGCAAACAAAACCTGTTCCAGTCATAAAGAACAAGGAGTGCAGAATTCCGGTTTTCTCGCGCGCCAGTGACGTAGATGTACTAGATGCTCTTGAAGACTCTTTTTCATCATTTGCTTCATTCTGTGAATCAGACGAGTACTCAGTGGACTACATGTGGCGTTACTTCAAAAATATCGTTTTTACGACCATCAACTCCTTTGTTCCGTTCAAAAGAAAGGTGGTGCGCAACTCGAATCCATGTGTGAACAGGGCAATAATACGCTTATCACGCAAGCTTCAAAAGGCGAGAAAGAAGTGCAAGGGAAACCCTACCGCTTGTAACACTGATAAGCTTTCCAGCCTGCGCCTGGACCTAAAAGAAACTATAAAGAAAGCCAAAGAATATTATCAACGCTTTACCCTAAAAAATTATCTGGTTTCCTCCCCTGGAAAGTTTTGGCGCCACTTTTCAGCTAAAAAAAGTCGATACCTAGCATTATAGTTGATAATGTTGTTGTTAACGAAAAGACAGATCTGTGAAGCACTCAATCGTTACTTTTGCTCGGTGTTTACCTCTGATAACGGTATCATCCCTGATTTTGTTCCTTGTGTTGGCGCCCCGCCTATCGATGACGTGTACATCAGTGAGGAGGGGATCTTTTCGCTTCTTCTTAAACTAGACGTAAAGAAGTCGCCGGGAATAGATGCGATACCGAATGCTTTTCTTGTACGCTATGCTGAGTGGAGTGCTAAATATTGTATTGAATTTCCGAGTGATTGGAAATACGCAAAAATTAGCCCAATACCAAAAAAATCAAATGAATCATTGCCCTCTGCTTATCGGCCCATTTCTATATTGTCCACGTGTGTCAAAGTGTTTGAGCACATAATATTCAAGCATATATCAGCCTATCTCGAAAACAATAGGCTACTCGACAATCGACAGCACGGCTTCCGTAGGAACTTTTCTACGGTAACGCAGCTGCTCGAAACTACCCATGATCTTGCATCCGCTATCGACAGGCAACGTCAAGTAGATGTAATTTTTTTGGACTTTGAAAAAGCCTTTGACCGGGTGTCGCATCCAAAACTCATTCTTAAGTTAAAATCAATCTTGAAAAATGATTCATTGATAGCTTGGATTAAAGCGTATCTGTTATGTAGGCGCCAAGTGGTGTGCATTGAAGAAGCAAGTTCCAAACCCGCCGATGTAGAGTCTGGAATCCCCCAGGGTTCAGTTTTAGGACCACTTCTCTTTCTAATATTTGTCAATGATATAGCCTGCAACATGCCTATACAAGTAAAACTATTCGCGGATGATTGCGTATTATACCATGAGATTAAAACTTCCAGTGACCAAACAACTTTAAACTCCTCATTAAACCAAATACACGAATGGTGCTTAAAGTGGCAAATGACAATAAATTTTGAGAAAACGGTTGCAATGACTGTCTCTCGCAAAAAACATCCGCTCATATTCCAATACCATGTCAATAATCGATGTATAAAAGCAGTAACTACATACAAATACTTAGGCGTAGTCTTTACTTCTGACTTCCGGTGGAACGACCACATAACACACATTGTGAATAAGGCAATGAAAAAACTTGGATACCTCAGAAGAACCCTCGGAAAATCAACGCGCGAAATTAAGCTATTAGCATACAAAACATATATCAGGCCTGTGTTAGAATATGCAGCAGCAGTTTGGGATCCCTACACACAATGTAATATTGATAAGATAGAAAATGTGCAGAGGAAAGCTGTTAGGTTTATTTTTAACTCTTATAGCTGGAACACATCTCCATCAAGCCTTTTACAGTCAGCAAACTTGGAAAAATTGCAGGCCCGACGTTACCGAGATAGGTTAAAACTATTCTATCTCATATATTATGATAAACTCGGCATACCAAAAACTAAGTACATTGCACCGATCCAACCGCGCTTAACCCGGTCATACCACTCAAAAAAAGGTCAAGGAATTTTCATGTCGTACAGATGCCTTCAAACAGTCCTTTTTCCCCCGCACAGCAGCTGATTGGAATACTTTACCGTTTAACACGGTTAACTACAACTCTGTACCTGCGTTCCTAAACGAACTGCCATAACTGTTTTTCCAGTTTGTATTGCGGTAAAAAATGTTGCGGTCTGTTTCTTTGTTGTTTTAGTTTCCAATGAGTACGTTGTAATCTTACCTAGTACATTGCTTCCATAAGTTTGTCATAACCATGGCTTGTAACTAGCTCTTCCGCGCATACAAGTGTGTATGTGTGTGCGTGTAAAACTATGTCGATATTGTATAGTATTGTCTCTTGTATAATCACGCGAGCTGTCCTTCTCCTCACTGTTATTTTGGTGAATATTCTTGTACCACTTTCCCCCACTCCTGCTTAAAGCCTGGCAATCAGGCTAGCAGTATGTCAATAAATAAATAAATAATCAATGTAGTCCGCCGGTGGCTCATGTATTGGCGTCGCCTCCGCTGGTAGCTACGATCCTGTGTCCCTTTCATGTAGCCGCACGGACGCCAAGTTCGGAGACGCGGAGAGCGCGTGTTGTGTCCGTCCTTTTGTGTGTCAAAGGACGGGGGTGATTAGCCTGAGTATCTCTGTTGCGTCGGAGGTGGCCTGGGTCATTCGGCATACAAGCTGACGGGAAGCCAGGTTATCGTTATCTCTTAGTGTTGAAAGCGCGCGCGGGGGTAAGTTTGGAAAATCTTCGACTCCGGCGGCGCGTTGGTCGTTGACGGGTCAATCGCCTCGGAGCCCACCGAGTGGGCCTGAAGCACGTCTTCCGGTGGGACTGGTGGCAAGCGGCGGCGCCCTTCGTCTGGGAGGGAATTAGCAACCCTCATTGTCCCGCCGCGCACGCAGACGCATGGCCGTCGCAGGAGGCGCCGCACGGAGGGAGGTCAGCCGCGCGAGGACCGCTCCGGGCCGTCGGCTTGGCTTTTGTGCAGATGCCGCCCGCTGAACGTAATGTGTGTCACTTAGGCCACAGATGTCCTGTATTTGCTTGTCGGGTGCTATAGCGTTCATGGGAAACGCACTATGAATGTGTAAGAGAGAGTGTTAGGTCACGTGACCGCAGGTGGGGACGTGTGTGATTGGCTGGTTCCTGTGGCCAATCAATGGTTTGTAATAATTGTTTTGAAAGGTTTTTCTCTCTTTCTTGAACGCCCCCTTTTTGGAGGCGGGGTTTTTGCTATCAAAACCAGAGTGTTGGGTTTTGTCGAGGGTCGGTCGAGAGGGGATCTAGTTCAGTATAGATCTCGGCCGAACAGGCTGCTGCTGTCAGAGTGACAATGTAACCGTCACTCTGACCTGATGTAAAGTTGGAGTAATGTAAATAGTGTAAATAAACCTAATATCCAGCAAGGAAGGCAGTCCTCATCCCTCACCCGCTCCAAGCATCGGTCGTCGGTCATCGGAGCGAGTCGAGATCGTCCTCTCGGCTCGCGCATCAAAAGAACATCACTATTTCGCCTCCATCAGTTCGCCAAGAAGATGGACAGGCGAAATTTAACTAGAACTACTACAGAATTTGGTTGCAACGCAGTAACCGTGCCACCTGGAGAAGCCAGCGACTAGCCATCAAGTTCCATGTCCGGTACAGTGTTTGTACAGCGGCGGACAGGAACGTTGCGCGCGCGGGAGGATGTTAAATCTCCCGCTGGCTATGCTCCAGTCATCAGCATCATCCAGTAGATTTCCCGTGTCATTAAATCTATTCTTCCCGCTATGGGCAGCCATGGCCCCGGTATGCCTTGCGTCATTCTTCCATAATAGTACCGCCGCTTTTACTAACACGGCCCTCGTTTAGTATTGCTTCCCTGCTTTTTTTCTTTTGTTTCGCGCTTTGTTTCCTTGCTTGAGTGCACAAAGCGCGAATTGTACAAAAACTGTCGTTCCTCTAGCAGCCTACTTTACACTCATGTTTTCTTTCGTTGCCGCAACTTCTCCGGGCTGTCATCGCTCATTATGGAAGCAAGTGCACCTCATTATAACCGACATTGTTTCGCCACACCCTCCTGCACGCGACACTTGTTTTGTTGTAGACGCTGCGGCGTTCTCCATTAAACACGGTCGTCTATAATTCAGTTAAGCTGCACGTATTGTTCCACGCCCATTAGTAGAGTCCCCCCTCAAGCCACGTGAACGATAATCTCGAACGACAAAATGTAAGCGCAGCCCATAACGCAGCTGGAGGCACCGCAAGCAGGGAAGGAATTAGGAGGACGCCGCATGCAGGCCACTATCACCGGGTTCATCCTCGCCTGAAATATGCAGTAGCAGCAGCGGGGCCACGGCTGTCGGCGTCACTGTCGTCCACAGGAGGAGTATTAGCAATGACGCAAGCTGCCGGGACCGTTCTGACTCGAGGAGTACCAGGTGCTAGAAGGAATCTCCCGAGAGAAATAAAGATGACAATCAGCGCAGCTTTGTGCGAGTCCTGTCCTACAAGCAGGTGATTAGACACGTGCCGCCGGTAGGAAAGGTCAGTGGCTTGGCGGGAAGGCAGTTATTGTCCAGACATTCTTAAGGAGTCATTTGGTGTTTTGTTCTCTTGGCGACTTAAGCGACAGTCTGGAAGGCATAAGGGGCAAAGAAACGAGTGGATGTATGTTCTGTAGGCAAGACGTCTGGGAAGACGGCGTTCGTAGAAGGGCGAGCATGATCTTTTTGCTGGCAGCTCTGACGTGATGAACAGCTGGCGCAGACTGTGCACGACTCTCGAGTGGGTTTGTGCAGCAACGTGGCGGGGGTAATTTGCGGACAGGAAAGTTGCCTTGCAATCTTTTGTATTCATGTTGGCATCTCGTGCAGATGGGCGCGGAGAGGTTTTTTGGGAAAGGATGCTGCATCCTCAGTGGAATGCTTCCGTTGTGCATGTCACTTTCTTTCTATTGAACTTAGACATGGGAAATGGAAAGGAAAATGATGATGTAACCTGGTGGTGAAGAACACGATAGGTGCGGAGAGTAGGCGTAATCAAACGCAGATGGATGACCCTGACCGCTAGCCTGTTCGGACGCCCTTAACAAAAAAAGCTAAATTTCTAGGGTCTCAGCAGCCTCATAATTCGGTTTGTGCAAATTAAAGACCGATTTGATTATCCAATCAGCTAAAAGAAGGCAGTTGCGCATTTTGTCTTGCATGTTTTAGACACTAAAAATTTAAAAACAATTTCCAGGGAGTAAACCGAATAGCGTCTACGGAGAACTTTCTGGTGCGACAATGCAGAAATTTTAGTGATAAATCGCCTTTGGATTACATTGATATCGCATGTCAAATAAATAATTTGTGCCATATAGTAAACAGCCCGATCGTGATAAAAAAATGCATTTCTGAGTGCTTGAACTGCTTCCTCGTGGAGGCAAAGACCGCACAGAAAAAATATTTGGCTTAAAAGCAAACTCCAATATTTTTTTTTTCGAACAAAGTTCTTGGATAATTTAGTCAGCAAGCAAATTCAGAACTTGCACTATCGGATTATTAACTGCTGCACGCTTATAAAGCAACTTGGAACATTACTCAAAAGGCCTTTCTCTCCTTCTAGGTCTTGGTGCTATTTCCTCACTCGAATGACGTCATTCGACAGATGTGGCGGCTATTGGCCAGTTTCCTTCCACTTGCAGCAGTGAACACATTGCATGGCGAATTAGAAGAAAATCCCAAGAAAACAGCAGCAGAAACTTGAAGGGGTATATGCTGCGAAGAGGAATCACGCAGTGACATTCTTTGATCGGGATAACTGCAGCCTTCAGCTTGCTTCCAGGCATGAATTAGGCATGGGGATCGTTTATCACCTGCGTTTCAGGGTCCCTTTCCGCATTTCCAACACTTTTACAATTCACCTATCCGAGAACAACCCCTCCTGTTTTCTGCATTGTCCGCGGGGAATTGTCCCTCGCGCTTTACGAGCCGAACTGGCATTATAAATGAAACATTTCGGATGAATAACACTCCGGTATTTGCTTGCAGTCAATATGCCTTACCTAGTGGTTTATCCCCGGTAGGTCTTACCGCCACATGGTCGATTATTCCAAGCATTGTTTTTTCATTGCAGTATTCTGTGGTAATAGAAAGCCATGCACCTGAGAATATATTTGACGCAGGCACAGAGTATGTGGCAAGAAATAAGGCACGTGATGCAATGGCAAACGCTGTGTGTAACGAAATGACAAAGGAAAACTAAAAACATAAAGTTCCCCGTCGAACCATGCATCGTTCCTTGTCGAACCATAAACCTTGAAAAAGGGTATTACCTAATCAAAGAACCAATTAATGCACCTAATAAGACACTGCAATACATTTTTCAGCAGAACGAGCCCAAGCGAGCCTTTTCGAAAACAAAAGTTGTAAAAACAACCCAATGTTGGCTATTTACGATGAATAGAGCATCAACGAAACCGCACGTTCGAAGAGAGTTAAAGGCGTAATTAAAACGAGTAAATTATGGACCTTCATAGGCTCACCATATTTTTAAAACCGAGATTAGAGTTTTTATGCAGCACTTCCAGATGCCGAATAAACAATTTTTGCTGAAAACGGATCTTGGTAATACCCCATTCCCTGAAGATAGTAAATATCTAAACAAGCAGGTGCTAGTTTATGTGGAAACATATGTGTATGCCGAAGTCTTCAAGTTTGAAGCAACGACTGAATATAATTCAACTTCAAATTTATTTCAGCCTCTACATTTCGTGATGCAAGAAGTGTGGCTAACACAGCCAACACAGAAGTTGGCTTGACGATTACCCAACCCCGTGTACACACTTCGACGGCAGTGCAGCACTCCCGGCGCGTAATTACAAAGCAAGTGCCCTATCATGCACAGGAAAAGATGCATGAACAGAAACAAGTGGTAACCTGAGTTGACCAACGAAATAAACAGGTAAGAAAAATAACATAAAAATTTGTAGATGGCACAGCATACTGTCACGGTGCCACAATTGATCAAGACCAGTAGGACAGCAGAAAAGAGGATGTATTTTGAGGAAGTTGTGCCTGATGCCTGGTAGCAGTCACGCAAGAACACGCCCTCACGAAAGGGGCACGTCCTCTCTTCTTCCCGGCTTAGGTGGGATGCTCATGCTTGTGACCTCTATGATTATGATGAGGATGATGAGACACGCCAGAACGGGGCACACCCGTTCCGGACATTGGCGTGGCCAGCAGAGAACGCTGCGTCAGCGCCATCTTTGCTCTGTCGCTGATTACAAAAGTAACACTCTGGCCCTCCCGGAATGCATCGCCCCGATGCTGAAGATGGTCTCTGTCAACATGCTCCGAAGCCAGATTTGTCGTGAGATCGGCTTAGCGCGAAACATACGGTTTCAAACGCACTACATGGACCGTCTCTGGTCGAGATCGACGACGACCGGCAACACCAGAATTCTTGGATACCACCTCGTAAGTTACTTCCCTAAGTTGACGAAGCACCTTGTACGGCCCGAAATAATTGCGCAGAAGCTTTGTCGATAATCCCGACGTCGAACCGGTATTCAAACCCAAACAAGGTCACCCGGTGCAAATGCCGCGTGATGGAGGCGAAGGTCGTAGCGGGAGGCGTCCAGGTGCTGATGTTCGGTGATCGGACGCGGGCAAGGTACTGGGCTTCCTCAGCGCAGGGTACGAATTGTTGGGAGGTGATCTGATATCCTTCTTTGATGTCGTGAAGCGGTATGGCGTCGAGCATTGTTGTAGCTTCTCTGCCGTAGAGGAGGGTGAACGGTGTCATTCGAGTCGTTTCCTGCTGGGCCGTATCATACGCAAACGTGATGTAGGGGAGGACTGCATCCGAGGTCGATGTTCAACATCAGCGTCCATTCGTACAGCGTACAGCGTACGTTCCGTCAACCCGTTCGTCGAGGGTGGTACGCACTGGCTTTTTGCTGAGATGTGCCGCTGAGTGTGAGTACTTCGTGCAGCAGTTTCGCGATAAATGTGGTTCCACGGTTTATCACACAACTTTGGGAGCCCCCATGTCGAAGAACTATTCTCGTGAGAAAAAACTATGCCCCTTTCAAGCACGGTGGCCTGTGGAAGGGCTTTTATTTCAGCGTACTTGGTCAAGTGGTCTGTGGCGACTGCTATCCACCTGTTTCCCCGCTGTAGAGGTGGGGACGGGCCCAGAAGGTCCATTCCCACTTGATGGACGGAACTTGGGGAATTTGAACCGGTTGGGCGTAACCCGGCTGATCTACTTGGCTGCGCCTTGCGTCTACTGGCAGTCTCGACAAGTTCGGGCGTACTGCCTCACGTTCGCCGAGAGCTTGGGCCAGTAATACGCCTTCCCGATTCTTGCAAGCGTGCCTGCCTAACCAAGGTGGCCAAGGGGCCGGCTCATCATGAAAACCTGCAATATCAGTTTCATAAGGGTAACGGGACGACAAGAAGGTGACGCCGGCCATTCGGGGAAGAAGTTTCGTTTGTATAACACGGCCGCTGAGAAGGAAGAATGTACAAGACCTCTAATAAAACACTTGGGCGGGCTGGTGGCGTTGCTTTTCAAGGAGGCGATCAGTGGTAGCAGTTCTTGGTCTTCCTGCTGCTGTTCCGAAATGGTGGCCGCACTGAGGCCTCCAATCAATGGTCCGTCGTCGATGTCATCGTCGTCAGCGGGCGAGTTACCGACCGGCGCTCTTGAGAGGCAGTCCACCGGAATGGTCGCTTGCCAGATTTGGTAGACGATGGTCATATCAAACTCTTTGAGTCTAAGAGACTCTAGCGTGCCAAGCGCCCAGACGGGTTTTTTAGGTTTTGTCAAGCAAACCCCGGGAATGATTTTCGCTTCAACTTTGAACACACGGCCCATAAAGGTATGGTCCGAAAATTATGTCGGCCCACACAACCGCTAAGCACTCCTTTTCGGTAGCCGAGTAATGCTGTCGGCCCGTGACAGTCCTCGGCTTGCGTAGGCAATGGCTCGTTCGGCACCATCTACCATTGGACGAGAACAGCCACTGGCCCCACATTGCTGGCATCAGTGTGCACCATAGGGCTGCCTCCTCGTCGAAGTGGCCTAAACGGGTGGGGTTGCAGGCAACGCCGTAGCTCCATGAAAGCTTCTTGCTGTTCATTGGACCAGACAAAAGTGACGTCATTACGTTAAGGCGTGTGAAAGGAGGGCTGCAATGTGGCGAAATTGGCAATGAATCGCCGATAGTGTGAGCAGAGGCCGGCAGGAAACGCCGAACGGACTTCTTGTCAGTAGATGTTTCGAACGAGAAACAGCTGAAAGCTCAGTCAGGGTTGGCGTGAATGCCAGCGCGGCTAACGACGTGGTCGAGAAAAAGCAGCTCCTCACAGCCGGCGTGGCACTTTCCTGGCTTGAGTGTTAGCGACAGCGCTTCGTATGGCCTGCAGGACAGATTACAGTCACTCAAGGTATTCCTCGAATGTATTTGAGAACACGACGACGTCATCTAGGTACACAAGGCGCGTTTGCCACTTCAGGCAAGATTCAAACACTGTCTTATCATACGTTTCATTAAAAGTTGCAGGAGCGGAAACACAAGCCAAAAGGAAGAACTAAAGTCGTACAGTCCATCGGGAGTTACGAAGGCGGTCTCCTCACGATCACGCTCGTCGACTCTATTTGCCGATAACCACTCTTCAAATCTATGGACGAAAAGTAATGAGCGTGCCGCAGGCCCTCAAGGGAGTCATCTGTTCGAGGAAATGGATATACGTCCGTTTTCGACCACCTGATTTATACCTGTGCGACACAAGCGTTTGGAAAAGAACCTTTCAGTCAAATGACCTTCGAAATTCCAAATGCCATTCAAACGGGAAGGAGTTCCGCTGGTCTACACGGCAATTCTCAAAGGCAGTTGAATCTTTCCGTGTTCGCCCGCCATGTTTGGTGTCGCCACTGCTGCCCTGTTTAGTTATTGATAAAAAAAAATTAATTTTAAAGTTAAAGTGGGCAAGAAATACAATTATATGGACCACATTGCATACATATACTACAGTGCACACAAAGCATGCACAAAAGAGCCAGATTTTTCTTTCTTTTTTCGCCTGGCTGGTGTTGAGAGTACCAAGGTACCTTGTAATCGTAGACCGAGTGGCAGGGAACATACACAAGTGAAAAATACGAAGATTGTGCACTTAAACAACAAGTTTTGTTCGTAAATAATTGGTTTTGTATTACGGTATGGAGAAACTGCGTCCGAGAGCGCGACCGTTCGAGTTTCAAAGGCCTTTGAGAACCTCAAATGTCGTCGGTGACGCTCCTTTGACTCAAATGGCATTTCATCCAAAGACCTTTGAAAAATGTCGTGTAGCAGCTCAAAGGTGTTGTTTGAGTCAAATGACATTCGGCTCAAAGGCTTTCGGAACGCTCGTTTAGCAGCGTTATTAGTTTTGCGATAGTCGACGCAGAATCGCAAGGTGCCACCTTTTTTTTAACCAGAACGACTGGCGACGCCCAGCGGCTTTTCGAAGGCTGAATTACGTCATCAGCGAGCATCTCTTGCACCTGCCTGCCGTATCGCGCCGCGCTCCTTTGGTGACACATGGTAGGGATGTTATGTAAAGGGGTCGCTCAGATTCGTTCATGATGATGCGGGTGTTTGGTGAGCGGAGTTTGTCGGACACGTGACGTTGAAAAGAAGCAGTAGGTGAAGCTGAGCAATAGTTCCAAGAGCTTTACCTCGCTTTGTTTGCGGTAAGCGCGGGTTAACGTCAAGTGAAAGCTTGCTCGTCGCCTTGGGACCAGGGCGAAGCGGAGAACTACACAACACAAGCGCTGTATTGTGTAGTTGTCTGTTTCGTCCTTGTCCAAAAAATGTGCGCTTTTAGCCTTCAGATTCGAATTTTGTAATCCAGTATCTAGCACAATGGTTAAGGGTAAGCTTGCTTTCTTTTGTACTTAAAAAGAACGCCTGTAAACAGCGCGCAACGTAAGCGCATGTCCTCCACAGTTTATTTGAAAAAAAGTTTCATTGTTATTTCCAGGGATGTGCGCAGCTGAGCTGCGTGTTTCTTGAGACATTTCAACCTGCCATGCCCCCCTCCCCCCCCGCTCCATCCCCTCGGCGACACATGGTCACGAAGAAAAATATGAAGTGAGGCGTATACCTACGGCAGTTACTGCGTCTGGTATGCCATCATCTCTCCAAATGTTCGGTTGTGTTATATGGGTCGGGGAAAAAAAGAGACGCTCAATTTCGCTGCATTTGTTCCCAATACTATTAAATTAGTATTAAGACCCCTTAGCATTCTTGACACCAGCATTCATAAGTTCATGATTCACTTCCTCGCGTCTTGGTTTGTTGTGCGCCTCTTGTCTGACTCCTTCTTCAAGTCTACCCCCAGCCAATATTTTCGGCGCTAGGACTACTGAATCGTTTCTTGTTTTATCCACGCATTAAGAACGGCGTTTAGCACTTCTGGGGTAAAGTTACCTTCTTGCCATTAGCCTTACGATCCTACCGGAGTAAGTACAGAAGCTGTCATTTATACCATGTCTGAAATCTTGGAAATGCTGGAAATCTTCGAAATCGACAAGAGCTGGCCTATTTCCGCGTCGTGCGTTTAGCGCACATAAACGCGACAATTATATAATTTCACACACATAACATTGCAACCTTTTGGAAAAAGCCCAATTTTTTCTCATTTAACAAGACATCCCATATATTGGTTTTGAAGGTAATTTTATATCCTTCTACTTCTAGATAGAAGCACATGCATTGAGATGTGCATGTTGTGCATTGTTCATTACATATGAAGCGTATCATATGCATATCATTACATCATATATCATCATATCATATCATTACATATGAAGCGTATGAAGCGCATATGAAACGTATTAAACGAACAGAAAACCGATTTTTGTGAAGCGCATGTCTTTTACCTCTCATGAAAGCCAGCGTAAATTTGATATAGCGGGATAACCAGAACGAAGTTCCAAATAACAAGGGGGAGATAATTTTAATTTGGCACTAATTTCTCGAAGTTTAAAAGGTGGTACCATGTGGTGTCAAAACGTGACACATCCGTATAATGTCCAAGAAACTCCGTCGGTTGCAATGCGTGATTTAAAAACCGCGAGAACAAATAGAAAAGACAGAACATTATTGTTATTTTAGTCGGGTGATAAGGTTTTAAAAACCTCTTTTCATCTCACGTGCAGTTAAAAGTATGTTTCCCCACGGCTCGCTATCATGGTTGCCAGCATTACTTTTAGCAGGACATGTATGGCTAGTAGATCTGAAAATTATGATTACAAAAGTTATAAAGCGTTTTCAGCAAAACAGTTCCGGTTTAAAGTGTTTTAAGGGATGCCCTTTCATTTGGCATAGAGAAAATACACTCAGCAAAAATTGGTTGTCTGTCGCCTTAAATGATTTGAAGAGAGTTGAATCTCCGAACTTTTGTGAGCATGATATCTGTGCTGAGGCCTTATCTTCACAAAACAATGTTCTGAGATATGTTATCAGCATTATCTTATGCTATTTTGCTCAAAAGAGTTAGTATCGGGTTCATGGTGTGCTCAGCATCGCACAAGTTACCCGGCAGCGCGAAAGCTTGTTTCCCTTACTATATAAGCGAAGTGAGAATAGATCACATGTCCTCGCTATACGATGCGAACAATGTAATCTGGGCAACGTGTTTTTGCTACTATAACAGTAGACAATGTCTTCAAAACAAATTTGCATTGTATAGCTTTCGCGGTCGGCTATTGTTAACAGGTATTGTTCCTCTAAGCCAGCGCAAATGAAACCTCCCCATGTGCTTTACCGTAATAAGTTCGGCCTAGAACAGCCATTCAAGGTGGCGGCCTTATTGAATCCGTAGGATGTGAAACCCAACCCTTTTGCATAGGAAAGTTCATTGTTCTCTCATGGTGCAATGTGCAAAAACAAATTGTTGATATATCAGTTACGGCAATATCTGAGTAGATCCGAGCCGGTGCTTTTGTAGGCTTGGAAACAGTAGACTCGCGAGGTTTTTACATAATAGGAAGTGAAACGGATACCGCACCCCTATTCAATGCGCCTCGCCATTAGATGAACTATTCACCGGTCTCTTTTAGTGCTGTATTGCGTAATCTGAGTGAACATTGAACATCACATAAATTGCGATGCAGGCATAGTGAAGTTATTTATTATTTAAAAGTAAGAGGTCGTCATCATTGGCCAATTGTTCTCAGTGAGGGCATGCTTTTATCCAGGAATGAATGAAGCGGCTATACGATTTGCGGTTCCTCTTTTGAGTATGGAATCTATTGTAACCGCCATCTATTCTGCAGCCATTTTTTATTTACTGTGGCAGACGTGATCACCATTGTTCAATGCTACTCATTGTCATTGCACTGATCGACGAGGCCCGCAAAAATTACCTGTGATGGTCGTTCACCTGTGAGGATCGTATCAATCCTATTTCGCGTTAATGTTTAGGCCATACATTGGCAAGGCTTCCCCTTCAAGCCGCAAACTTTCTTGATTGCCATCAATGTAGGCGTGAAAGCCAGGAGGGGCGAAGCATTGAGCACGCATGCTCATATTTACTGAGAGCACCGGGAAACTGGCTTCACAGCGCCTACATCTCAAAAGCTTGAACCAAAAAAATTTTGGTGGACAATATAATTCCTGCAATACACATTTTTCGAGTGTCTCAACGTTGGAGTGCTCAGAAAGAGAAAATAATTTTACACGATGTGGCAAATTGTGTCTATTTTAGCAGCTTTTAACCACTAAGCGGAATTTTTTCATGTGTGGTAAGGCTCATTGTTCGCGCACTAACAGGGTGCACTTTTACCATGTTACTTGAACTGTAGTGAAGGGTTACTTGCAGGATAATGATTGCGCCTATAAATCCCCACGAACGTAAACACGTGTCAATCCTACGGGTGAACCAGCATGGCCCATCTTGATGCTTCAATAAAACCTATTCGCATTGGATGTGCGAAGCTCCTCCTTTCCATAGGGAGGAGCCGCCGTATGGGCACTGCCATCTTGAGGACTAAATAGGCAGTTTTAGAATAGGGGAAGCCGGCGTTTGGGGCCCCCAAGAAGTTAGGGGAACCCAAACGCAAGGCGCTCGCGCACGGTGAGTTTTAGAAGAGGGACGCCCCCAGCAGCCCGCAACTGGCTTGCGTTGCTCGGGTCGGCTCGGGTGATGGGAACTTTAGGCTTAGCACCGTGGCGGATATTTGATCACCGCTATCTGTGCGACTGCGAATGACAATCCGTAATACAACTTTTCACCACACTATCATCCCTTTTCTCGCATGTGGAACTTTATTCCACCTAGAACTGCCGTTCGAGCGACCACGACATCTGCGTAGCCTGTTTCCATGCTTCCCCGCAGGTAGCGCCATCTCTCGGCCGCTCGGCGCACCGCGCGCCGCGGCGATCGGTCGGATCGCCGAACGTCCGCGGCCGGTCAGCGTAGGCTTACCATCGCGACAGATATCTGATCGCCGCTTTTAAAATAAGCCCTGACAACAATCCCTAGCACAATTTTTCATCACACTAACACCTACTTTCTCGCATGTGGAGATTCTTTTTTGCGATCAGATTGATTCGGAAGAGCAGCGACAAGCGGCTGCTACCGTGGTCTGCGCCGGTTCGAGTCGCTGAGTGTGCCGAGCTGGCAGGCGCGGCCGGCGTGTGCGCGCACTCTTTCTGAAGGCAGAAAACGCTTCACGATTACATTTTTTATCCATTTCTAGTGAACGACCCGCGGAATCTACAAATTCAGCTCAGCGACCGTCGTAGTTGATCGGGTGAGTCGAGGAACGAGCCGCAGGTTTCGCTTCAGCCATGGTCACGCGTAGTCTCGCTGGCTGCGAGAGCGACGCAAGAACGCAAACTCCAGCTTTGGGGCGCCCGCTATTTCAGCAAAATAGCGTGCGTGCTACACGCAAACCCAAAACCCCAAGGACGGCTTGGGTTCTGCGCATGCGCAGTACGACGCCTCAAGACGCTTGGGGGCCCCAGAGCGTTAAGGCCACCTATTCTAAAGCTCCCTAATGTTTCGGAACCGCCTTCTATGTTCATGGGGAAGAAAGTTACGCCCCCTAGACAGAGCTGAGTAACTGTCCGTGAACAGCTTTCGAGAGGTCAATAACTCTCCTCCAACTATTGATACCAGATGCCATTGTTGGCAGATCTCCCTAAGTGGTGGTTGTGGTTGTGATAAAAGACATATCGGGTTTAGACACCATGTCGAGCACAGGAACGATGATAGAAAAGGAACGACGATAGAAAAGAAAAAGAATGGGGAAAAATAAGGAAACCGGGAAGGGGTCGAAGAAATTTATCCAGGCCAGACGACTGCAGGAGGATTTTCAACGCGTAAAATAACTGCCGCTCTTGCTCTTCGCAACATCTGCTCAGCAAAGCGGCGTAGAGGAGGTATGTTGTCCTTGTCGAAAGTACCACGTCTGCGCTCTGCGAACCTGCACAACGTCATTACTTACACTGTACCACGAGTAGCCCGGTCATCTATTGTACCTAGGCGTGCCGCATGGAAATCTGGTCTTTTTGCCGGTCCATTTCTTAGCGTGTGCGTATGTGTGTGGCACTTGCGCGATGGCTGGTGAGGGAAGTCCGAGCGCTTTACCCCCAATAGGTGCCTGTACCTACCCTTTCTGTCCTGTCCTTTTTCGGGAGGTGAAAAAGTCCTCGTCGCATCTCACAGCATCGTCTGCCACATATGACACACGTCGTCAGATTCTGTGCCTAAGACCTGGCTCAGCGGGATCACAACTTTTTCTTTTTTTAGAGGGAGGGGGCAAGGTTTTGTCACTACCCGCTGGGATAGCATCCTTGCTCATAGGATTTGGTGCAGGCGGTTCTTGGCCTGCCCGAACGTTGTCTCAGCCCCCCCCCCCCCTAAAAAAATATGTTCAAGGACGGCCACTAGTCCCTCGTCAAATGTCCAAAACTGTGTTGGATGTGTCGTCGGCAAGTCTAAAAAAAAGCTGCCACGAAATGTTCGTGTTACGTTGTTTACGTCAATGTGGGGGCTTACCAGCCCTCTTATTATGCAATGACACATAATATGGTCGATCGCAGCGTAAATAATTGTTTGCAGCCAAGTTAATTCGGCGGCTTTAGTTTCGATGAAAGAAACACCGAGGTGGCCGCAATCACTGAAGGGCGCTCTTGATGTTACTGTTGTCGTCACTGGACGGACGCGCGCGCGTGGCCAGACCGGCCGTGATTTTTATTCATTTACAAGGCACTTCCCACCTATTGTACAAGGTCCTTGGCAGGAGGGGGTGGTAAAAAGATAGAAAACAAAACAATGGAGGTAAACTAAGCATTTTGTAAAGAAATGAAACACTTTGATTTTCTGTGTTCTAACTGGGCTGCTTCAAAGTTAACTCCGGCGTTCCCTCTCAAAACGCCCTCTTAGGAATCTAGTAAAATGATAACATAAAGGGGGCACTGTGGAACCCCGGTTAAATGTCCCCAGGTATTACCACAATCTGAGTTTCACGACGCACTAGTCCAGTGCCGGCGAAGTTCCCGTAGACGCAATGCACAATTCATTAGAAACCACGGTTATCCGACGCGATTTCTTGCTTGACCCGTGTTACCTGACGACCCAAAGGAACCGCGTGGCCGACCGCGCATGAAATGAAAGTGCCGTGGGCCTGCTCCGCGGAAGTTGAGCCCACTCAATCGGTTTTCTCCGGCATAGCTTTTTTCTCTGTCTCACCTTTCGTTTCTCCCCCATCAGCAACCGGCCACACCCCTTCACAATTCCTTTCCCCCTCTCTACGCTGGCATGTCCTTGTGTACCGCGGTCGCCGGGACAGAGTTCAGGTGTTCATTAATCGCCAACGAGGTTACGCTGACAGGTTTTTGCTTCCCCATGGGTTTGTCTTGTTCGTGTGTGTCATAATTCGCACTCGCTGGTGGGAATCGCGGCAGTGGACTGCGGTATAAGGAAGGAAGGAGTGAAGAAGAAAGGCAGGAAAGTTAACCTGGCTAGAGCCTAGTTTGCTATCCTGCACGTGGGAAAGGGAAAAATAGCATTTCTTTGATTAAAGGGAGCCTATGACAATGTGGATAGAGAACTTCTATGGAATTAGGCCAGGAGGGATTAGGCCAGGGACTAGCGGGAAAGATTAGGCCAGGAATTTATAGAGCTATTGCTGGGTGTTTACAATGAGACCGAGCCGCAAATTACCTGGGAGGTCTTAAAGTGCACTAAACGGGTAGACACAAATAGAGGTTTAAAGCAAGGTTGTCCTCTGTCGCCATTGCCGTTCATGCTGTACATGGAAACACTAGAAAGAAAGCTG
Source organism: Haemaphysalis longicornis (assembly GCA_013339765.2). NCBI lineage: Eukaryota > Metazoa > Arthropoda > Arachnida > Ixodida > Ixodidae > Haemaphysalis > Haemaphysalis longicornis. Next base: position 175,912,787 of record CM023452.1, on the reverse strand, counting down.
GAAGACAGTAAAATAGGTTTCAGCCTGTTTTATAGACGCAAAGGGACCAACATATCCCGGGACTGATATATGCAGATGGCATTGCACTACTAGCAGATAGCGAACCGTGTCTGCAACAGCTCACAGATATGTGCAGGGAAGAAGCCACTGAACTGGGGTTAGAGTTTAGCACAGCAAAGTCAGGAGTTCTCGTTTTTAATGACGACGCCCGCAACAAGGCGGTATTCGTTCAACCAGCAACAACGCCGTGGTTAACGAAATAAAAATATTTCGGCATATGGATAAACGAAAGTCAGGCGTGTCTAAAAACTCATAAGGAGCATCTAAGAATGACAGGCAAAAGAAGCACCTCTATCATAAAGCAAGAGCACTATGGGGATACAACAGATATGAAGTAGTGAGAGGAATCTGGAAGGGGGTGATGGTACCAGCACTCACCTTTTCAAACGCAGTAGTGTGTGTCAAATCAGAGATTCAATCAGGGCTAGAAGTAAATCAGAGGGTGATAGGTCGATTGGCATTAGGAGCACACAGTAAAACAACAAATGAGGAAGTGCAGGGAGGCATTGGATGGGCCTCCTTTGAAGTGACAGAAGCACAGAGCACAATATGTTTTGAAAAAGGACTTACAAATATTGATGACCAGAGATCGGCGGCCGGAGTGGTACGGTATCTTCACATGAAAAAAGCTGGGGCACATAGTAAAGAAAAAGAACCAGAAGGCTCAGGACAAAGTATGTGAAACCTGGAAGTGCAGGGGAAAAGACCAAGGCAATAAAAAATGAAGTGAAAGAATCAGAGACAACGACCTGGAAAAAGAGGATGGATGCGAAGAATTCCTTTGATATGTACAGGATCGGGAAGCAGGAGATCACAAGGGAAAAATTATTCGGTAATACCAACGGGAGTGGATTGCTTTTGGAAGCCCGGGCGGGTTGCTTGCGGACAAAAACGCTTATCCGCGAGCCGGTACAGGAAGAACTGTGCGCAGGTTGCGGCACGAAGCCAGAAACCGTGCGACATATTGTATGGAGTGCAAAGGTATCCGTCCAGTCCTCAGTGAGGAATACATCCAGCTTCCGGAAGCCCTTGGCTATAAGGTTAACGGAAAAGTGAATTGCACAGCGGTAGAGGTTGGTAAAAGAAAGTTAGAATGTTGGTAGTAAAAGAGCAGAGAAGTATCTGGGAAGACATGCGAACATACCAGTCAGACTAGCACAAAAATTTTCTCAAGGGATTTTTTTAGCGAGGTGATTGTACAGTGGCGTTACGACTAAGGTCGCTGTGCAGCGCCACCCCGTTACAAAGGGGAAGACGCTAAGCATCATCATCATCATGTAACGTCGCTCGCGTTTACACCCTAAGGCGAGACAGCAAAGTGTGGCGGAAGGTTCCCTCAGGAACCTTTGCGTGGTTCCCTGAGGGAAACCACAATATCATAAAACATCAAAGGGTTTCATTAAATGTTTTATACTTCAGGTGGCGCATATATTTCCTTTGTTTGTTTTGTCATTGAATATTGCATTGGCTCGCCACACTGCAATCACTCATGGCACTTGGGGTAAAACATAAACGCGGGCCATTTGCTTCCACACTCCATAGCGGCGTGAAAGGCGCAACGTTCGCTAAGTTTCTAGTCTTCGCAGGTCATCTTAGCTTCCTTTTGGCCGTATTAGCATGCAAGAAGAATCACTAAAGGACACTTGGCTGCACCAAGAGAGGCTCGGGAGTTCCTTTGCCTGACATAATCACAGCAAAACTGCCAAGCAACCCAGGGAAATCGTTACCCTATCAGCGTACCTATGCAGGTTTTTCTATTAAAACTGTGGTTGGCGGAAAGAGAAATGTACCGCTACTCAAAAGAATAAAAACAAGGAAAGAAACGTGACGTCAACAAAGGTGAACCCGAGACCACGGGATCTACGCGAAAATTGCTAGGGTGTTTCCTCTCACTTTTCCCAGCTCCCGAAAAACGAAGGAGAAAAAAAAGTATTCTCCTTGGTCATTCTTTTCATTTGTCTCGGATTGTACGCTCGCCTGTCTGAGACATTCTAGACGTTGTCCAACGTCCTTCCCTTTTGGCAGCAAAGATTTCAGGCTTAGCGCCCTCTTTTCTCTTTACTATTTCCTCGTTACCGCCTTCTCGCGTCGTCGAACAGAGCTTCTTCCCTCCTGGCGCCTCGGTATTACCCGTCCGCCCTGCACCAGGGAAACGAGGCTTAACGGTAGGCAGGCGTGAAGGAGAGGCTGGAGAGTTGTCAAGTGCGAGCGGACGCGTGGAAGCCACGAAACCGAATTAGGTTCTAGAGCTGTCGCCCAACTCTTCTGCGTGTTTCCCCTGGGTGATAGCGCAAAGTAACGCCTTGCTTCTTCGCCAACTGACGGGGGGGTTTCGGGTTAGAGCGAGCATGTGATTTGTCCTTTAGTTTTTTTAGTTCCCATTACAACAAAGTCAGGGGAGCGGGAAATTCTAGGGAGTGTATGAGCAAACAACATATGCTCAAGTGCCACACATTTAATGGTAAGCGTTTTCCGGTATTAGGGAAACAGCACTATACTCAAGAAGGAATTGGGTAAAAGGTCAACGAAGCCCTCCCTACGACGATCTGCTGTTGTAGCGATTGATAAGAAAGATATTCGCATTACTTCAGCAACCTTCTGTTTCTTGACGGTGTTGTTCCTTAGTCTCAGATGCCAATCCCCAAAGCCAGACAATAAACAACCTCTGTGTGTAGGTTATCTGATCTGCACGCACAATAAGAAAACAAAGGTCATAAGGACAAAACAGTGATCCCTTTTTTTCGTTTATTTGTGTTCTCCCAACGCTTAGACTTCAACACTAAGCTTAAAGAACATTTCATTACGCGGTATCTTCTGGACGTAGCATTGCCCTGTATGCCATACAGAGTACAGTGAATTCAGTAGGCCATTCGAACGTTGTTAAGGCATTGAATTCTACTGTTGACCATGATATGCTGCGAAGCGGCTACTACACCCAAACTGGTCCAGGGAAAGGAGACACAGCGTAGTGCCACAAAACAGGACGACAACCTCATCCTCTCAACTGTATCGGGAGCAAACGCAAACAGTTGTCCTATTACATGACTGCGCCGAAAAATAAATGCGAAGTCGCTCACAGTAGCTCATGTAGAAATCTGGTAATTTTGGAATCAATGGCTGGTTCTTTGTACTTTCATTCGCAACAGAAATTTTCCCCAGCAGGATTAGTTCAAATTTTTTTGTTACATTACTTCATTTTTTTCTCCTATGCTTACTCTATAAACAGTGTCAATTCGAGAATACCATTTATTGAGTGACTTTTATTTTATATAACTTGTACGCCTGGTTGCACACATTAGGCTAGTATTCCGCAAACACAATCGCCAGCAAGATCTATGATTGCGGGACTTCCCGCTTTCTATATAATCTCATGCATTGGCTTTATCGCGCCGTAGTTTGTACGGGTATTTTCATCTCTTCTGTCCCTGGAATTTGCAGTGTAGGCTTAGACATTTTGCGTAAACGTAAATTTCGGCCGCCAGTGAAGGGTAATTTTTCAAGGAAAGCATCCTTGTATGTAACTTCGTTTCGTGGTGCTGACAACATAGCGCCATAAGCTGCCCTTCAACAAAATACACATCATTTTCTCCTGATCCACTCCCACCGAGGTTTTATTAGGGCTTATTCATACCTCTATCTGTGGTGTTATCAAGGATGGGACTCAAACAACCCGCTTCATTCGATTTGACGCAGATAATTACGGAACGGAAATCGCACACCGAACCGAGACACGCACATCTAAAATAAGCACTTCTTTCAGTTTCGGAAGCAAGCACTGTGGTAGTGAGCAGAATTCAGGCAACCTTTTCAAATAATTGTTTATACCTCACTTCCCCTCGAATAAAATGCAAGTTGGATGGGCTATCGGGCGACTAAAACTTATTGATGTGAAGATATTTGTGGCAAAGTACCGTTGCCTTAGAGCCCGTTTGTAGCCGAGTTAATGATAAGGAAGAATCGTTAACTCTGAGGGAGAGCAGGAGAGAATTAAACACAGCAGGGAGAGTTGGCGGCTGTTCAGGCGGGTATTTGTATGCCACAGCCACCGATATATTTTCGGACTGTGCTAATTTAATAACAAAGAAACTATGACCTTTGTCTAGTTGTCTATTGATTGATTTGATTGACTGTATGGTTTAACGCGCCGACGCAACCCAGGCGATGAGGCACGGCGTAGTGGAGGGCTTCGGACTAATTTTTACCAGCTGGGGTTCTTTAACGTGCGCCGAAATCTCCTACACACGGGCGTTTTTGATTTTTGCCTCCACCAGAAAAGCGGCCGCCGCGGCCGGGAATCGAACCCGCGAACTCGTGCTCAGCAGCGCAACGCCTTTGCCACTGAGCCACCGCGGCGGCGGGTTGTCTATCGAAGGGAACACGTATTCTATATTTTAAATACAGCAAATAATTACCCGTCATAAATTCAAAACAAATGGCTGCGGCTTGGCTCAGCTAACCTTGGATACCCGATAGCTTGGATAGCTTGGCTTTTCCTGGTAAGTCTTCGTTTCGTTTGGTTAACATTTCATTTACCTGTAACTGTTTTAGTATTCGTCCATAGCCTGCGTTTGTCTACCATTGCATTCCCTCTTCCGGCATTTTCCGAGCCAAACCGCCCGCGGGGAAATATCCGCGAGCTGGTCACACACCGCTTTACCTACGACGGCTCACATTCACCAGCTCCCGCGCAACGCTCAGAAAAGACGGCAAGCACTTGATTCCTGCTGCGCAGTCAATGGGCGGAGCCGCGGAGACCCGTGACGTCATAAATAAAAATAAAATCAGCTTTGAATGGGCGGAGCCACAACAGGAAGTGACGTCATAATAAAAATTAAAAAAAAACACCGGAGAACGCCAGAAAATTTTGCGTTTTCTTTCTTTCTTTTACTTTTTACGAAAAGCAGCGTGAGCCGATGTTGTGGCTGGGAGTTCGGTGGCATGCTCGGCGTTTGTTTTACGAGAAGCGGCGGCGCGGAATCGTGGCGGAATCTTGAGATCATGGAGGAAAGGAAAGCTCGAGATGATGGCTCCATGCACTGCGGGCACCACGCAAAATATTATCTCTATGACCCAAAATGTGTGTGTGTCCGCCTTGTTTCAGCTGGTCAGTTGGGGATTTCCGTCGACGTCAACATACGCGCGTGAAGTGGGTGATGCGTTAGTGCCCGGTGGGCAGCACTTGTGTTCGATGGTGCGTTTGTGTGCGTGTCCGTTTTGTTATTTGATCAGTTGGTGCGTGCTTGGAGTGCGCATGGGTGATGCGCCAGGGCAACTGCTTTGAACGTTTTGCTCTATTTTTTTCTGTGGAAGTTCTGCGGTGTTATGCCGCAGCTATGACGTTGTTTCTACGTCTGCCCCGTTTCAGCTCATCAAATTGGTGCTTTCAAACTGGGTGATGCGCTAAGACACCACTTCAATTTTAAACTCCCTTGCGAAGTTATGCGAAGCTTGCTCCAGCAGCAATTATGTACTACCCTTTGTTTCGTGAAGGACTACGTACGTGCGCTGTTGGTTTGATAAAAACTGCACGCGGTGGTTTGTTTACGTACATAATCGTCAGTAGACTGAAGGTAAAGACAAAATCGTTACACTAAAGTTTCCTTTGTACCCGCTGTTAGCAACCGGCGAGAATGCGACTATGTTGAGACAATATGCTAAAAGGAAACACTCCTCTTATGACCTAGCACTAGTTCGATCTACAGCTTTAGGATCATTTGGGGCAGTAACGACATCGTTTACAAATGCATACCCAATAGAAATTCGTGCTAGAACCAGCTACCTTATGGTTAAATTCACGGTGTTCGCTGGGAACAGCAGCGAATTTAACCATGAACGAGATCGTACCAGCTGATATTTACTCTTGGGTACAGATCACAATTCCAATCGTCATATCCTCTTCACCTATACGTGTAACGTCGAAGTGAAGTAAGTACAATTGCATAGCCCTTTGTTGGCATGCTGCTCATAATTGTCTTCATTTCTGAAGCAATCAATAACAAAACCCCCACCTCTATCTCAACTAATGGTTTACCCTACAACTGCCACTCTTGTACCACCTCGTGTAGGAACGCTAAACGTTACTGGGAATGCCCATACCACCCGCCCTTCCCTACTCGCGAAGCAATGTGAGCGCGAGCTGATCAGCTCACCGCCTGAAATTCAAGAAATTTGGCCGCACGACCCGAGCAGCGCTACAACTCATGGCTTTCTAAAAAAGGAAAATGCCACTCACGTTTTTTTTTTAATTTTATTTGGCTCAACTACGTTTTTTTTTCTCATTCACTCAAGTACACACCCTAATAATCATGGATCCCGATGTGGATAATGATCCGCAGGAGACTAAATTTACAAGATTTTATGAAAGATGGCGATAACCTAATTTCTAGCTTTTGATAAGGATCTCCAGGAGTCGTTCAAGACTGGAGAGTGCACAAAGTTTGATACCGAGTTGTGAAAAAATCACAAATCTGGACAACTTTACCAAACGCCACAGCACTAATTATTTATACAACGGAGATGAAATCACGCGAAATTAAATTCTGATCACAGCCATTTACCAGGTGGAGTGCATAAGCCTTCAAGAATTCTGAAGTTGACGGCTTGAGAACACACCACACACCAGTATGTTGTGTGCCTCTAATTTCCAATGTTCTCGCCAACTAAACTCCGTCATTACTTTTGAGGCATGGTTCCCTGTATTTTTTTCTGCTAATAAATGAAATAAATGGACAAACCAAATTAAATCAAGACTATTTTTCATGAAGAATACCAAATACTAAAACCAGCTTCATGCCTCAAAGGCTACTAATATGTTACACAATGCCGCTTCTTTTGTTCATTGTGAACACGTCTCTTGCATACTTGACCTTTGGTGCTTTTGTCACAGTTCTAGACAAGAACCTGCGAACCGAAAGCGCTTAAAGTGTTCGGGAAATGGAATACTGACTTCTGTGCTGAATATTCGATGGTGACTACAGTCAAGCTGAAACAAATGCTTTGAACAAGCGCTTTCCGGAACGCGAAGTTGTCCTATGCGACTTCCACCGGGCGCAAGCTTCGTACCAATGGCTTAAAAAGACAGACTGCTATGTGCAGTTAAAGGATGCTGTACTTATTTCTCTGAGAGCTGAAATCGAAAATTTATCTTTCGGAGACCTTCAGTGATTGCAACATTGCTGGAACAGCAAGCTGAGGGCATACATAGAATGCCAATGGCTTAGAAGAACTTGTTGTTGGGCGAGTTGGTGCGTCTTGGTGAATGAACGCGGGCCTCGCGCGAGAAAGCCACCACACACAGGACGGACGGGACGAGCGCTCGTTCCGTCCGTCCTGTGTGTGGTGGCTTTTTCGCGCAAGGCCCGTGTTCATTTACCCAAATGCCAATGGCTGGCCGTTGAAGACATGTAGGTAAGAGCATATATACAGGCTTGACTTAAATTTTATACTTACCACAAATAATGGTACAGAGGGCCAAAATAAGAATAAATATCAGAACACCAACCGGGGGAAACAGAAATCGTTGACTACTTTTATCTCTGCTCGTGCAAAAGAATTACCAGACAGGCCATGAGATTAAAGCAGGTATGTGATGCGGTCACCATCCCCTTAGAGGGCGTATAGTGGCAATACCCTAGTCTGCTTTTATGACAGGCCAGCTGTCGATACAGAGAATGAACACTGCACCGCAGTACGAGGAGGGTGATGTGTATGCCGCAGGTGCAGCTAGACAGTACCAAGTGTGCTTACAACCATCTGGCTGGCACACCGTGGACATGTTGCCGCAAGAATGCACCAGCACGGACTCCAATGTAGTGAAAATTCCCTGTAAACATTTCTGCACTGTCTTTTAGGCACGGTGACACTTCATTCCTGTAAGTTAGCTCAATGGACCTTTTGTATCTATGACGTGCGCGCCCGACACTTATGCAGGAGAAATCAGACTAGGGCCCACTGAAGCACAGCCAGAACCTCAAGATGTCACAACTACATTAAGCATATCTCAAAGCTCATCACCTGTAACCGTAGCCCTACAGAAAAATTTTAGTTTTGTGTACTACTGCACAGGCCCTTTGGCTCTGGATTACGCTATCAAGAGGCTTGAGGCCTGTGTCATTTTAAGTGAGTTGATTACTTTGTGCAGTAGATTGCCGCTAAGAAATTCCATTAAAACAGCTGCTCAAGCCAGAGGCCCTGGCCTTTGCTAAGAAAAGCCGTCAGGTCATCAGGAAACACCTTGCTTCTGACTGTGAACAAACAGCACTGCATTTTTAACAGTGCTAAGAAGATGAGGCACAGGAAGAGGCACAATACAGGCACGTCTTTCTGCTGCTCAAGATGCAACCTGACCGGTTAGTGCAGCTTCCTTTACAAAAGAGCACTGGTGTACTAGAACGCGTGCTGGGAAACTTTCGGGGGACATGCACAAATGTTAAACCCCTCTTTGTGAAGCCACGTGCCGAATGAGATTGCAGAAACTGCGACAATGCACTTGAAAGATTTAAGCGCTGGCATCACGGTTGGCACGAGTGGTGATACAAGAGTAATGAGAGATTTTTTTCGTTTTACGTCACAACAAATGCTGTGTTCATTATTCAACTTGCTCGTTTTGTTCAAAGCCTGCATATAGACATCCACACTGTCTGTGTATACGTAACCCTCCCCCATTTTCTGCTGAAATGTTTCAGAACTGCCTGTAGTTCCTTTCAATGTCAAGAGCCCTACGGCACTTTAAATGTCACACACTAATTTGCCAACTCACTTTTGTTAAAGTATGCCCAGGCTCACGATATTCCTCATAACATGGAAATTCTGTCATGAAATAAATGCCTCATCCCGTCCACTTTTATCCCATCATAGTAACGCACAATGTTATTCAATAGGAAGTTAAATGAACCTTTGTTTCAAATGCGTCACGCGTTTTAAAGCTAACCTCCCGACGTCGTGATGATTTCAGGCGTGGTACACATGATAGACATTGCTGAAAGTGACACTTCTAAAATGCACATAATTTGTTTCCTTTAACGTGTGGAACGGGTCAGTATTTAAGTGCTATGCATATCCACATGAATGTAGCGTTCACATTGCTACTTTCCCTTAATGGTTTTCTGTATGCATTGCAGTCACTCTGTTAATGACCACTAGGCTAATTTCTAACAAAAGAGAAACGATGACTGTTTTAATTCTGGAGATTAGCTGAATATGCACATTGTACTTGTGTTACGTTAACATTTAGGTTATTGATTGCTTCAGAAATCAAGAAAATTATGAGCAGCATGCCAACAATGCTATCTACGGGCTATGCAATTGTACTTATTTCCCTTCGACGTTCCAAGTGGATATAACAGATTTGAATTGTGATCTGTACCCAACAGTAAATATCAGCTGGTACGATCTCGTTGATAGTTAAATTCACTGCTGTTCCCAGCGAACACCGTACCAGCGGAGAACAGCTGAGCTCAGCTGTGAATTTAACCATAAAGTAGCTGGTGCTAGCACACATTTCCTCTCGGGTATGCATTTGTAAACGATGTCGTTACTGCCCCAAGTGAACCTACAGCTGTAGATCGAACTAGTGCTAGGTCATAAGGGAGTGTTTCCTTTTAGCATATTGTTTCAACATAGTCGCATTCTCGCCGGTTGCTAACAGCGGGTACAAAGGAAACTTTAGTGTAACGATTTTGTCTTTTCCTTCAGTCTACTCACGATATCTTACGTAAACAAACCACCGCGTACAGTTTTTATCAAACCAACATCGCACGTACTTAGTCCTTCACGGAACAAAGGGTAGTGCATAATTGCTGCTGGAGCAAGCTTCGCATCACTTCGCAAGGGAGTTTAAAAAATTGAAGCAGTGTCTTAGCGCATCACCCAGTTTGAAAGCACCAATTTGATGAGCTGAAACGGGGTAGACATAGAAACAGACGTCATAGCTGCGGCACAACACCGCAGAACTTCCACAGAAAAAAAAAAGCAAAACGTTCAAAGCAGTTGCCCTGGCGCATCACTCATGTGCACTCCAAGTACGCAAGAATTCCGATCAAATAACAAAACGGACACGCACACAAACGCATCATCGAACACAAGTGCTGTCCACCGGGCACTAACGCATCACCTACTTCACGCACGTACGTTGACGTCGACGTAAATCCCCAAGTGATCAGCTGAAACAAGGCGGACACACAAACACATTTTGGAACTTAGTGGTGCCCGCAGTGCATCTCGAGATTCCGCCACGATTCCGCGCCGCCGCTTCTCGTAAGACAAACGCCGAGCATGCCACCGAACTCCCAGCCCGTTGATGCCCAGCCACCACTTCGGCTCACTCTGCTTTTCGTAAAAAAAAATAAAAAATAAGAAATATAAAAGCAAAATTTTGTGGAGTTCGCTTGGTATGTTTTTTTTTATTTTTGTTATGATGGAACGGGCTTTTGTGGCTCCGCCCATTAAAGGCGTATTTCATTTTTTATTTATGACGTCACGGGTCTTCGTGGCTCCGCCCATTGATTGCGCAGCAGGATCTAGTGCTTCCCAGAAAAGACGACCCTGGTCTCGCTCTCACTCACGGCCAAGCTCGCATGCACGCGGCGGGTCACGCGGTCGGGCGTGAAACGACCCCGTGAGAGCGCATGCGGCTAGCCAGCGCGGTCGTCCGAAGAGCTCAGCACTGTAGCGTCACCTGACACTTTGCCAAATGACGGCGCAGCTGTGGTCAAATGAAGGACAAATGTACCACGACGCCACAATCGCTTGACGATATTAGTAAAGCTTTGCCTTAGAAGCCGTGGTCTGTGTCAGCAACTTCCATCAATGCCTGCAAAAATACAGAATTTTCCATCAAAGTATACAAATGTGCAAAGTTCAACTAAGTAGAGACCGCTGATGATCGGTTCACGCCAATTTCCATGAGTTAGCATACCTCTGTTAGAGCTAGTTATTTGACACGGGTGGCGTTCGTTTCCATGGCGGTGGCAAAGAGCGGGACAGGGCTCAATTCATTTTGATATAACCCGGCTTTGAGGTCCCCGGATTTTACAATCTCCACGTCACCTCCCCTGTTTTTGGTGATCTACTATGCAACCCATTCACGTCATTAAGGCATGCATATCTCGCCGACAACTGGTCCTTCGTTCCATTGTTCCCCCTCATGAACCCTAGTTGTACTAGACTTTTCGGCCCAGTATTTTTGAAACGGCGCTGAGCCCATTCTCCATGCAAGCACCGACTTCTGGCTGTCGGCATGAGCTACTGGCCTATAGCTCGGGCAGCGTTGTTTTTACTTTGTGGGATCGTGAGTCCATTTGTTCCCGCCCTAAGGCGCCCATTTTTTTCTCTTTCTACTGCAGGTCTGTTTTTTCCTCGGGATGAATTTTAATTGGTAGGCTTCTTGAATGGGGACGCTGGTGATCTAGACATGGGCATTGCTTGCTTGAAAGAAGGAGGAGGAGGAACAAACGTTTATTTTACCTATTTAGAGCAGATGGGCGGCCGCCTTAGTCCAGATAGCCGCAATTGCTTGAAAGAAAATAATTTTTTATGTCCTAACAATGAGGACACCTTCCTTTTCGAGAAACGTAGAGATTTGTCCTTATTCGTTGTTAGTGTAATGAAGCGACCATAAAAGGGTAGAAAAGTTACGAAAAGTTCCCTTTGTCCTAAAGGAGACATTACACTGTTATAATACGAAGTTCACATTATTGATATGATAATTGTCCCTGGCGCACCTTTCCAGCATAGCGGGTGCACATGCAACGATCACAACATATGGAGTGTTTTAGTGGTAAGGGCAGGAAATTCTGGCAAGGTAACATCTTGCTCTCGCAGCCGGTTTTAAAAGTGGGCGACGATATAATGTAACACTTACCAATGAAAAACACGCGCGTATGAGGCTACGAACCACGAAAATGTGACCGACTTCTCCAAAGCATCATCACTTTGTTTACGACAATGCTTCGCTTCAAACACTAGCCTTTCGCGCTGCAATGCAACACGCTCCGAAGGTTTCGAATAATCAAGCCTCAAAGATCATTGTCCCTAGTTGATTCATGCGGGCGTCCACGACTGCGTGAACAAATGACAATGCTGTGATTGAACTTCAGGGAAGCTGACTTGAAATGTAGATGAATGGTAGGTACAAGCATTTTTCACATGGAGCGCCATTATCAGCATCGCCCACAGCGTGGGCGCAGAGTCTGCTAAAGCCGCGTTTTAGACCAAACTCATCATCCGGTTCATGTGAATGATTGTGATAAAAAAATGGAGGCAGCTTCGCTCTAGAGGGGACAAAGTCTGAGGAAACCCGCGAAGCTGGCGGCCCCACCTTGCTTATTCTTGCTTCGGCTAAGTTTATGCGTGGTTATGCTTCGAGACGCGACTAAGTTTTTCTGCGTTGTTATGCTTCGAGACTTGATCAGATTTTCTACATGGTGTCGTCGTTAGCCCCCCAAAGAGCAATGAGCCCGCGGTCATTAAAGTATGTGCAATGTGCGCGCATCTACCCGATTTTCGATGGAGCTCCAAGAGTAGTGGAGGGGCAGTGGGACAAGCGTTTGCTCAAAATATGTGAACTCGTTCAGTGGCCATCGTTCGGCTTGTGCGGTCTGGCGTGTGGGACGCTAAGAAGTTGGCCAATGTTATCGCTTCTCAGCCTTTCGACTTCTTTCATTTTGGCATTATTTCTTCTTTTCGGCCCGTCAGAACTGCACCACTCGTGGCAACAAGTGATGAAGTGAGCCACATCGCGACGCGCTTCCAAAGCCGTGCTTAATCTAGTTGTAGTGCGACTCCGACAGGTGATGGCACAAGCCCAATCCCCGCGCCGCGTGACAAAGCTACCATGATGCTTGGGCGCATGATGACGTCATCTAAGTTTTTTTAGCACGTTCGCCACCGGCTTATACAGCATCGCTGTTAAACCTTTATTCTCCGCTCCTTTCAGACGGAGTCACTGCTTGGGAGTGGCAGTGTCCTCTTCACTTCACACGGCGGTAACGAATTCATTGGTCCTGGCGGCGTTCTCCGCCAGCTGGACGCCTGCTGTTTGGACGTCGGGATGAGAGCTAAGCAGCGCGTCCTCCCATTGGTCTTGCGTTGGGACGCGTATACTAGATGTGGGTGTCTCTGGTTAACTGGTTCCCAAACCATGACTGGGAGAGTGGCGACTGCTGCGCCGCGTCACTTGCTCTGATCGGTGTGTATATCTGGGACCTGGTAGCGGCCCCGTCCCGGGTAGGTGGAAGGTGTTCGATTGTATCCTGCGCCATGCAACCAGTTCGCCTCTGCTAATTTTGCGCCCACTGCCAACAGCCATACTTCATCTTCTCCACGCCTCATCAGTGAACGCGGGTTTCCTTCCTACTAGTGATATCTAAGTTCATACCCCTCTTCTAGGCACCGACGCAATAACTAGCCCGCAGAACATCTGGTCGAAGAAAATACATCAGATTAATATATTCAAGTATTCCATTTTTAAATACTTAGGAAATATCTCAGCCTTTTGAAATTTGTGGACGACAATGGGTCATGCAGCGACTGCGAAGAACACCTTAAAGAACCTCTTAAGGGTCTGCACTCATAGGGCGTAGTCGTAGGGTTAAAGATAAGCATGAATATATCAAAAGTAACAGGCATGCAGAAAGCCCAATTTCCATAACCGGTAGTGACTTTCTTAACCAAGAGAACAAGTTACACTTGAACAGACGGATGAATACGACGCCATTGAGCACGTTCTCACTACAGGATAAACCACAGCGTAAAATCTCTGTGGGATTTCAGACATTTGACAAGCACTCTCAAATAATGCGCACTAAGCTACATGTCTAATGGAAACGAGTTGTGTTCAACCCATGGGTACTGCCGGATGGGTACTGCCGGAACTTGTGGAGCGCAAACTTTGCATCTTACTTTACAGGCGGGAGAAAATGTCTGGATTCCACGTCTGATACCGTTCGACTTTCCGCGGACTGATATCGCGTCGGCTTGGGCGAGAAAACGAACGTGCGCACACTTGACATGTACAAGTAAGGATGCGTACAATAAAAGAGGCCCACGCTCAAGTGGTGGCGATGCATTGCGTTCAAATGCTGCTGGCGTAAAATCCAGGCTTTCTTTCCCGACAGTACATCTGAAGTGAATAGTTCAGTCCGCTCAGCAAGCCATAAGGCAAAGGTATATAAAGGGACACAACGCATAGAGATATAAAATGAGAACCTTGCATCAAAGAACAAACTTTTTTGGAAGGCACTATTGCTGAAATTTGAAGGAAGAGGCAGACATTTTTTAGTAGGTCGGTTGCTTACCTTTCTGCACCGTGCGCTGCCCATATTAAAGATTTTATTTCTGCGTGTATGATGTTGACAGTGTTAACGATTCGTATTCCTGCTTTCCTCGTTCATCTGTGGTGAGTGTATGTGTTCAGTGATTTCTCTGCGAAAAAAAATTTCCAGCGGAAATATTAAAGTCTGGAGCCACCCGTCTCTCTGAATAATAATATTTCAGTACGTACACACACTTTCAAGAGTTATTCACAATGTTTACATTGCTCGAACCTACAAAAGGCCGTGGACGTTTCTTAGCCACGTGCATAGAAAACAACGGCCAATATTATCCCGAAAGGATTTTAAAACACTACGACCCGCTGTGTCAAATTATAAACACGATGCCAGCCTTTTAGGCATCGACAACAGTCCGGGAATAATAATAAGGCCATCCACAAATAACAATATTTCACTGTCTATATTATTATTTATATTACTACTGAACACGACAAATACTAAAGGTAACGATGCGGAGCCCTGGGGCACTACTGATGTTTGTGGCACTATATCTAGGGCGATTTGTCCGAAAATGATGAACTGGGAACTAATAAACAAAAACTCACGAGCTGAAGCAACAACGTATCCGCCTTCAATTGCGTTGGTGACTTTAGTTATTAGCGTTGTGTCAAATGCTTTGAATGGATAAAGTAGGATTACGTCCCTTTGGTTGTGATTATTAATATAATCAAGCACGGAGAAAACCTGGTAAGTTAGGGGACAGAATGTCAGCGTTTTGGAGAAAGCCAGGTAAATGCCTTAGTGTGATGTGTACGAGTGGTTTGCATTCCTTTCTTGTTAGCGATGTTGGTCTCATATCTAATTCATTAACCTTATCTCGCGATTTGTAGATCAAAATATTTCCAGCTATTTTTCAGTGTCTGGGTAGTTAACTTACAACATTTAGGCACAGGTGCCTCTTGCAACGCCGTGCGGGCCGATTAATGAATTGATTAGGTATATTGTCTTGGCCACACACTTTTTGGTGTTGAAACCAAGCAGAAGATTAAGAACACTCATGTTTCTGATAACGAGTTGGCAGTTGATAGAGGAAACTGTTCGTCCAACAAGGCTTCCGTGAAGCCGTTATCCAATTATTATTCCGTTTACTATTAGCCGCTCAGATTGCTCCATGGTAACAGCGAGTTTAATTTAGTTTTCGTAATTAAGCAGTCCTCAGCGAGATTGTAAATGTGGATTTCCCGTCTGCTGATATTACAGGAGCTTCTACGGGAAGGAAACGGAGAGCCGTGCCTTTTGTTGCTACGATAAAGATCTAGTTTCCAAGTTTCCAAGTTTCCTTGAGCTAATTTATTTTGTGCTCTTGTCTGGCTTGTGCCCATGTCAAGGGTGTTTTCACACACTCGTTTGGCTTAGGTGTGCAACCAGGTTCTCATCATGAATTGGGTACGAATTTGTAAGCAAAAAGACACATTCGTAGGCATTCCGCCTTCACAGAGTGGAATGGCCACCACTTTTCTTAATTTTTACTCACGGGAAATTAATCCGTTGTGAATGTCGTTTATGCCGTCTGCAGGCGCGCTCTAGGGCAGGGGCTTTTTATCACACTGCCTACATTCTGCGTGGTTGCTAATTGCGTCCAAAGAAGAACCGAACCCGATGTTTGTCCTCCCAGCAGCCTGCGCCCTTTCTTAGTTCGTATACTTGCGTACCACTAACAACGCACTGAAGCTTAACATTGGGGCACAGTTGGGTACACAATACCATTTGCAAAACAGCATGCAAAATTTGGACGAAGTGAGAGAACCACAAGCGCAGACGTACAACGCTGTGGCTGTCTTCTACTCAGTCCAAGTTCTCCTCGCTGTTTTTCACGAGGCACAGCAAGCAAATTACCTGCACTGCCCCTGTTACGTTAGTTCCAAGGCTGGCATCGAAAGTTAGAAATCTTGTTGCTAATACCGGAGTGCGCTAGCTGAAACCGTTGTTTTTCCAGGCGGCAAAGTCTTATACGATTGCAAGACGCCACCGCGCCTTATCGATTTACCACTTATCGCCAGCTGGTGCACCCTGCTTTCTCCAGCGCCCTCCCTACTAGCGCGGAACCGCGGCGGCAATCAAATCATGTTCACTCTAGCTCTCTACTTTCAATCAGCTCGCAACGTTTGACCCTACGGTGCTTACACCCTCTACGCTTTATGTCCACAGAGTGCAAAGAACTAGACATCCACATTACGTCGTCATTGAAGGGTCACAATCCTTCCGAACACGCGCTATTCTGATTGGCCTATCCCACACAAACGTCAACAGAAACACGAGGCAGCCAATCACTGCAGGGGCGGCCTGGAACAATCCACAGATCTTGTCATCCAGGGTTGTCGGCGCGCGGTGAGGGCCGCAGCCGTCGTTGGAGTCGTGATTGGCCTCCGTTGCCTAGGGAGGTAGGGCGCCGCAATTTGGCCGCATTTTATAATTTCCGCTTGCTTGGTCAGCTTAATCACGAGTGCTCACGGCCCACTGCTTTCGGTGGCTTCGTCGAGTTCGCTAGATGGTGGTGCGTGTGGTCTACCGCCGTATCCACAGCCTACGGTGAAACAAACTGCGCACAAAACGCTTCCGGCCATGTCGAATCGCCCTGCTGCCTGTGTGCTCCCGGTCCAGTGGGCCGTATAACGCTGCACATTTTGCAGGACAACCTTGGCTCCCTGACCACTCATATCGAGGCCTGCCAAATTTTGTTTATTTTAGCCCGCCGAATATTCTGTGCCGCCCTTGTAACGAACGCACCGAAGGGCAAGTGCAGTGGGACCGCACCACGCACACGCACATAACAAGGCAAGTGGGATGCGGGGCTCCTTTCTAGCGATTGCTTTGGCACACAGTGAGGGTGAATGCACTTGACCCGCGTGGTTTCCCTCGTTATGTCGAAAGGTTTGTTTTCACTTGGCGTTTTGACTGCTCCCTAGTGAACTTTCTCGTCTTCTGAACTGGATTGAACAATGTGTTTGTGTGTATGGCGTGTGGTCGTTTCCAGCTTACTTGAGTGCAGGCTTCAATTGAATTAATATAAAGCGACATAAAAGGGATACGGACAAAAAATTTTCAGTGATGAATTTTTTTAAAACTCATGACAGAGTAAATAACATAGAAAGTTTGGGTAATCGGAAAACAAAAGGATAAGGCAAGCGTTTCCTCTTATCATGAGCATGCGCAGGTCTCCTGGCAGTTATCTGCAGCTGCGCTGTCCGGAAACTAGAATGGTAATCGTGCCGCATCTTCGAGTGCTGAATTTTTACAGGGTTGCACATCTTTCTGGAGAAATGTGCATACGTATTTTGGAGAAGGAAAGAATTATGCATACCTTATAATTGGCGAAAAAGTTCATTAGTTAGATGACTCGTACTAGTTAACTTTTGTACACTTTTAGAAAGCTTCAAAAATCCAGTCTTTGGGCGCCTCGTCAAACGTAGCCTAAAACCCGTACTGACGCGAGTAGAATCCTCCTCACCATACCTAAAGCAGCCAAAGCTAAGCAAGCTTGCAAGAGCAGACAACGTTTCAACAAATGTTTTATAAACTTTTTTGCCACGTACGGAACCGTATGCCCTTCCTTCATTTGCCAGGTAAAAACTTCGGCACAGAAATTAATCTTGCTGTGCCAAGGTACACCGAACAGATAAAAACGATAAAAAATTACAAAACAAAGCTTCAAAGTGTACATTGATACCAATTCGAAACTCGGTTATGGCCATAAAATACCACGAGACACGTTCTGGAAATACATAGCGAATTATAAACAAAAACTAACTGGAACAACTAAAATACAAAAACGCCTAACCTGACGGAGGGACATATTTGGCACTCTTGCATCCCGAAAGCTAGAAAGTGCAGGCTTTGTAGATGTAATCGAGTTTCCAGTTCCTACGCCTCACCGGATAAGTTTCCCGGGCGCTTCCATAAAAGTGAGCAAGGCACAGCTCGCTCTTGATAAGATGCGAGCCATCGCGTGCCATCAAGTAAGAAATTTGGGAATCATCTCCGCTATATATTACGAACTGCGTTACACGTACGGAAGATCAAGCTCCGTGTGATGTGAGTGAGAAGCGAGAGGTTGGAAGGTAAGTGTAAGAAGTAATAAGGGTTACCTTCACTTTCCCAAAATTTAAAGTGACCGGACGCTAAATTTTTTATCGCGTGTTCAGTGTTGAAGACAGCTCTGAAGTGCACTTTGCAGCACTAACTTTGTTCCTGCAAAAAGAAAAGCTCTGCGTTCATACTACTTGTACTTCATTTTCTTTTGTTCTGCAGACTATAAGTGCACTCGAGCTGGCAAATTCTTCATGTGCATCCGGTAATGGCCATAACAAAAGCGAAACTCCTTCTTCCATGGTGCTCTCTAGTGCTTTACTGATAGGGGCATTCGATGCCTTTCCCTAGCGTTCAACCATCGTCATCGTTAGACGTAGGGGGGCGTTTCTTGTCTAATTTTGCACGCCCATGCACCACTGTCCAAATCCAAACTGCTTCGGCTGTGCAGAAATGACGCAATCGGATAGACCTCGGCTTCGTTACGCTGGGGATGCCGTTTCGATGCCGGTCACGGGAAGCGTTTTAATTTTTCTTCACTTCATCCACGATCATAACCACCGTCAGAGAAAGTTGGCTTTCCTGCAGTGCGTTTTCTGTGGACTGCAGACGATACCAGTAAGAGGCTGAAAGCTTCACTTTAACATACAAAGCCTAGTCTGCACTATTGTTGCATCAACAGCAAACCACTCCGCCTATATTCATTACTGAGTCGTGTTTACTCAGCTGATAGAGCAGGGGGACAGACCGATGGGTAAGGAACTACCACCGTACGCGGCTGGGCAAGCTGACATCGGAAAAGCTTCCAGATGTCGCTCCAGTCTGTCTGTGTACAATGTAAAGCGGTGGTTGAGCAGACTGTAAAATAACAGCGGCTCAACACTGAAATAGTGACTGAAATATTCTTCCCAATAAGCCGTACTCTAGACATCAAAAACATTCATTTCAATACCCACTTTTCCGTCTTTTAATCTGGAAGAAATCTTCTGGCGACCCCATCCCTAGGGGTAACGGCCCATGTTTTGACGTATAACCGGACTTCCACTAGCTGGCTTCTGGGGATTTGTGGGCGAACTGTTCGTATTTGAAAATCTGACCTGGCTCGTCCATCTCCGCTCTGTAATACATCCCACAGCGCCCAATCAAGTCCCCGGATTGCGAAATATGTTGCCAATTTACCCTATTTTCGTTTCTCGGTGTGACATCGTTCTCGACATGGACAAATATTTATTCTTTATTACTTGGGGTTTCTGCCTGCCTTGCTAGATCGAAGTTGAAGTATTAGACCAGTGCAGAGCTAGAGAGCTTTTTTTAAACTGCCACTGCGCCGTAACTTCGATCCTTTTTTGGGTTATGGTGGTCTTAGGGCTGTGACGTCCCCTAAATATATGTAAATGGGGAGGGAAAGTTCAAGAAATTAAAGACAAAACAAAGTTCCCGCGTCCTAATGGTGGAGAACTGGCACATATAATAGCCAACGACTGCGCCACATAATGGTCGACGGATGGCGCACAAAATGACCAATAGCTGGAGAATTAACAAGCCGATACAAATGATGGGTTTGACGCCACAATTTCAGAGAAGCTTCACTAAACAGACCAAATTAAATGACTTGAACACAAAATTGGGCAAATTTGAGTCTACATGAGGGCTCCGGCTAGAGACCCAATCAAAGTGAAAAATTCCGATACCTTCAAAAGTTACAGTCCTTTCCTGTGCATGGAATTGGTGAGGGGCGTAACAGAATGCGGACATCATGCATTATAAGGCTGTCAATAGCGAAACGCCGAAGTATCAGTTGTAATGAGCACGGAAATGTTGCGGTTTTCGTTGTTATTAGTGGTTTTGTCGGCGTTGAGGACTGTGTTGAACAACGAAGAGCGGGATGGCGCTTTCTTGTACACGTTAGCGGCAAGTGGGCTGACCGACTCTTAAGCGCTTATTATCCACCATCGTCGCTTTAGTAAAGTGATGCCCCGACTACCCAGAAGGTGGTATATATGATTCCTTGATGACGTCTCCTGATATACGCCATCTTCGTCATCGTCATCACCATCATCATTAAACTGGTTGTGTCCACAGCAGGATGAAGGCCACTCGCAAATACTTCCAGTGACGTCTATTGTGATCTATCTGAGTACGAGTCTTTGGCACCGAATTTTCGTAGGTCATGCCTCCAGCGAGTCCTCGGTCGAGCCCTTGTGCGCTTGTCAGCCACTCCGTTAAACGAATGGTTCACCTGCTGACCTTTAAACGTCAAACTGCGCACACGGATGGGGCAGAGTTAAAGAAGTGACAGGACGAATGTCGGTTTTAAGGGGAAAAAAACACGATTAATTCACCTGTTCACTATCCTACGCGTCACCTTCTGTGGCCCATGCCCACTTTTTGATGAATTTGAACTAGAATGTATTCCGCACAAATTTTTTTGCCTAATCTACGCAGCTGTTTCCTTATCTATATGTGCGAGCCCTAGCATTCTTCTTGACTAGCCTGTGGGGCCGATCTATGTTTTCTTTCAGAGAGTTTAGAGAGAGCCCAAGTGTCCGCCCCATACGTCATTAGCGGAAGAGCGTATTGGTTGCGTACGAGCTTTTTGACTGACAAAGAAAGCTTACTACTCCGTACATCAGAGAGAATTTTTCCCGTGCGCAGCCTACCCCATACTCACCGCTACCGTTATTGACCAATCTCTCTCTCGCTCTCTCACCCAATTCTTATTCTGCGGTTAGTCCGTAATAGAAAGTAATCAGTCATTCTTTACAACAGTTTATTACCTGCCTTGAAGGCACTTTCCTTGGCACGCTTGGCACCCTGACTTCGGATTTTTGTGTTTCTTTTTTTCTTTTTTTTTCTTTGCGACGAAGATATTCGCGAACCTTAGGTAGCTCAAATATTCTTCATTTATTCGTTCCCCTGGTTTCCCCTCCTTCAGCTTCTTGAACACTCTCCAGATAGGGTGAAAAAAATTGGGGAGAGATTGCGTCCTCCTGCCTGACACCCTTCTTCATAAGAAACTTCTTAGTTTTTTCGATGCAGCAGTATAGTTCGCGAGCATCCATCGTATACATCTTTAAACAACGCAATGTATGGCTCGTTAATTCTATAGTCCCGTAGCGCCACAATCGGTAGAGAACTTACGTTCCAAAAATAATATTCCGTCGAATCGAATGCGAATGTCATATTAACAGCGGAGCTCTTGTTCAAGCCGCAAGTTCGCTGTTGCAGGAAAAAAATACCAAGAAAATGGCAAGCGCTCGTGAGCGCGTCCCTCGCCGCGACCGCCGTGTCCCCGGATCGTGCAGTGGCTTCAACAAAAAAAGCCCCCAGCAGTGTTGTCAAGCGCTACCGCGCACGTAACAAAAACACTCCAGCGCTAATGCTAAAGACGGAAAGGCACCCTACCTGGGAGAGGTGACCGGGGCGGCCGCCTTCTCTAGAAGCCATTATGGATAATCGGAGACATGGCTACGAGTGTGCTAGTTCTTCCCGAGACGACTTGCAGATCCGCCCACCGCCACCTCGAGTCAATGACGAAGAGCTGGTGGAAGTATACAATGCGGAGGATGATTTTGCATCCACCACTCGCCGCGAAGAAGACGACGACCTTTTCGATGCATTTGACGACGATTACTGACACTGCATCTATGCAAATAAACAATGATACTGAAACTTGACTGTATGTCCGGCAATACTTACCTACAACCACTCCGCCATAAAGTCTCGCCCGTGAGTGCAGCTTCAGTGATTTTTTAAAAAATAAAGCCGTTCCCTCAACAACGTATGTTCAAGCAGCGTAACTGAGACTCATAAAAAATTAGTACAGCACCGTAAGTTCCCAACAACCTCGAAAGCTATGTGGCCTTAGGACAGTTGCAAGTTGGGCGAGTCGGTGGGTGTTCATAACTAACCACCGTGCGACAGATGAGACAGACAGAAGAATAACCCTAAGACGAGCGCTGACTCTCAACTGAATTAATTGAAATCCCGGCACACACTATACCAAAGGCCAGCAACGTCACACATGGCAAGTTGTATAGTGAAAAAGAAAAAAAAGAAAAACGAAGACATGATTTATTTGACATTATCCATGAACCGAACCGCTTTAGCAGTAAGCGCCTGTGAAGGGGGGCTTACGCACTTTTGGCCGGAGGTATCGCGGAGAACGTAGTTGTGGTGGAGGTACTCGTGATGAACCTACTACAGACAATTTGTTTTGTTGAAGCCTCCAGGAAGAATACAGCTACCATTCGTGTTCAAAGGGAGCTCGCAATAAATCTTACGAATAGAAAGGTGTGTTTCTGGAGCTTCTCAGACTCTACGTATGTTATGGCTACTAACACGGTGTACTGATAAGGGCAATCTGTATATTATCATGGTTTCTGAGGACCAATGAATTACGCATTATGCTTCCTGGAGAAATGTTTTATAGCGGCAAAAAAAAACAACAGTCCATGAATATTTTTTGTAGGTTCACAACTAAAAGCTTCTAACTTGTGGTCGCTGCAATCCAGAAGAAAGTCTTGTAAGTAGGATTGGGCGGCCATTAGGGCTGCCAACCTTGACGACTTTTGATACTCTAAATTTATCTTATACAATATTTCGCAACTCCAATTTGGAGAAATTAAAAAGTTGGGACGTCAAAACCCACCGCCGAGAGCAATGCCCGACGTCAGCTTGACATATTCTGTGTCGAAACATTTATCATTCGCTGTGTCTCGACGTAAAGGCAATGCTTCGCCCAGCGAGTGGGCGAAGCTGAGTGCCTAGTGCGCTTGCGCGGTGTCAGAAGCAAATTGCTTGTAATTCTTGTTTCCCCTCAATCGCCTTCCCTTCGGTGCCCTCAACGTCTTTGTTAGCTGACTGATGCCCCTTTCCCCCGGGCCTCTCTCGTGCAACCCAACCAACTTTGATGTCTATTTAGTTTCGCAGACAGCCGATCTCATTATGGAAGCGTCGACCCCGCTCCCGTCTTTTATGATTACCGGGCTCGACTGTCGGTTTCGAACCTGCCAGCGGGAGCCAGGAATGACACGTGGCGCTCTGATTGTGCGCGACGTTCAGTTCCTTGCCATGTCCCTGGTCTTTTGCTTTTCCTGCCGGGACGGGAAGAGTTGCCTTTGCCTTCGGTGGCCTCGGTAATAATGTTCTCTAGTTTTGCGTTTGAAGGGTGAGCGGATGGGGGCCTTTGAATTTGGAGGGTGAGTGGATGGGGGTTGAAGAAGAAATCTCGAGCGCGCAATAAAGATAATGGATGCCGTGGCACGAACGAATTGACACGACTCTCGCGGGAGAGGACCCAGCTGGGTAGCCTCGTGCATTGGCGGAGGCTGCCCAAGAATGGCCAAGAAGAAGAATGAGTCGAAGAGAGGTAGTGCCTGCCCACTTCCAATACACGTGAGTACAACCGCCCGTTAACATCGTCCTAGGTCACTCTTTGTGCTCTAGCAACAGTTTCTACTCACTTTTGAGGTTCTTCTTATTTCTATGTTACTCACTCCTCGGTCCCATCTTCTTGCTTACAGGATGCCGGGCATTTACAAAATGAATTCATCACTTGTCGTGGCTGCAATTTTTGGATGCCAGGTTCCTGTGCACTTTCGTGTATCCTTCGAAGATGTCGGTCTGGTACAGGTACATAGAGGCAAAGACCAACAAAACGAACTACCAATAGCCACCTCGATCCCGACTTTGTCTTGTTTTGAATAGTTTTTGTGTCGTTTCGGCGCCTGCTTTACAGAAAATACGGAGTTGTCAATAGCATCCTTCTCTAACACGAAATCTTTTTGCCCGCAATGGAAGGCCCACGAACCCGGCATCTTCCTCTCCAGTAGAACAAGCTTTCTTTATGCTTAGAATCTTCTGTGCAGCATTACCTATTGTTCTTCTCCCGCCACTACGGGCATAAAGAGTATGGCAAACGCAAAACTTTCTGGTTCTTGTTCTTCTTTTGGTTCATCGCCTTCATCATGTGCAACATCTTCAAAATGCCTTGTTCTTCAACCATCGCGAAATCCTTGAAGGGAAACTGAAATAAACATTTCGAGCGTCTGTTTCAGTTTACATAGCATAAACGGGCTAAAATACGTTTACTCGTCATCATTTATTCGATTGCTAAAGCAGTATGTAATTTATGAAGCCGGATGGAAGAAAAATCCGGCGCGACGTCTGCGGCGGCCGAAACAACTTCAGCGCTGCAATGGTAAAAATGACACGTACCGGTGGCAACGTGCGAAGATAGTCCGAACTTACAGGAACGAAGATGGGATTGCTGTATTAAGGGGGACATACTGTTTTCGTTGCAAATAATCGACACCATAGACCACTTTTTCTTGAATTGTTGGGAAGGGATACATTTTTGGGATGTCTAAAGAGGACACTTCGCAAGAACTTTGCACTACACCCTGATACGCTATCTACCGTAGATCAGAAAGGCGGGGTGTCTTAAGACTTAGTCATGGCACTGGGCTTACAGACAACATGCATGGTATACGCTTGCACAGTAAGGCTGTAAAACATCGTTGATGCTCGTTCATCAAAGTGACATATTAGGGAAATCGTCGGACTCGTTGTTGAAGTACGTAAATCTCAGAAGGTATGGCCTGTGTGGCTGCTATACAAATAGAGCAACTCACGACCTTAACGAAATTTTAGCTGACAACGCTCACCCTTCGTTGGGCACCACCATCTCTTTCTTGCGTGATTTTGTTTCACTGTAGATCTGTAATGGGGGGTATTCTCAAATGCAGGGAATTAAGACAAAAAAACGGAGATATCTCAATGATAGCGTACTGCCGCTGCTGTTCTAGAAACCCGGCTTCAAATCCTATGGGATCATACGTCTGTTCTTCATTTATTTACCTCTTACAACGGCGGCCATTTTCTTGCACTACAACAACTAAAACAACCGCTGTTTTTTTTTCAGAATGGGGCGCTTAAATGCTTTCGCTTTACAAGACCTTTTTGAAGCACAGTGGCTTTAAAATTTTGGGGCTAGGTATTTCGACTCTGGTCATCCCATAAATATACCAACTGGAATAGGTAGGTGAAATTCTAGTTCCCATGGACAGTCCTTTGACTTCACATAATGGACGCAGTAAGACTAAAAAATTTAAAGTTTAAAGAAAAAACACAGGAAACCTTCAAATATTAGCAGAGTCCATGGCGCCTCCTGATACAACTACTATGCAGTAGCTTATGCCCTCTGCTTCCGGAATGTTAGTGCGCAGACACACAGCATCGTGGGCAGCTAAAGGAGTTCTTAGGAATTTTAATATCCCAGACGTATCCGATTAAGCCCTTAGTATCCCTAAAGAATGATGGAAAGCTGGCTGGAATATAGCAACTAAGGTTGTGCACATAACATCAACGGTTTTCGATAACAGCGGCAATGCCACAAAGAATTTTGCGACAAAAGTTGTCTTCCTTTTGACTTTTAGGGAGGAGTAGAATGTACCGGCTATCGCCTTCATTATTTATTCACTTAGAACTGGCATCATTAGTTGTTCTATTTTGAATAGGCTGACAGGAATTATTTCTCACGATAAGTATATATTTATCAGTTGGATCACTGAGTGTTTGGAGCAAGTACATGAAAAAATAAAATGAATCTTGCAGTTTTTTGTTTTTCACTGGACTGGTAAGCAGTGTTTCACATCACCATGTTCGCTTTCCGGTTGGCGTGCACCATTTTGGTATGGCTGGCAGCAATCAAACGGACCTGAGAGCAACGACACCACGCGTACCGCCAGGGAAATGCCGGCGCCTTTTTGTGGCGTGTATTTTCCAATCAAGGAAGGCTTACCACAATGAAGACATGGACGGTGACAAGACGGGACAGGCGATAAGCGAAGCCTAAGCACTGAGCCTTCCTTTTCAGTCTCAACCGATTCTCCCAACTGCACGTTTAATTGAAGCTTTTGTCAATTTTACCTTCTAGAAACAGGAGTATTTCGCCGCGATTGCGGGCAAGCAAAGCTGAAGGGAACCTGCACACACACACACACGCACACACCTCCGCACGCACGCGCACACAACACGCGCACACAAAAGAACACGCACACGCACACACACACACATACATGCACGCACACACATACAGAAGCCCACACACACGCATGGGCGCATACACATACACACGCACGCACGCAGACAACACACACGCACACGCAAGCGCACAACACGCTCGCACGCACATATACACGCACACCAACGAAAGAGAGACAACCTTTAGCTGTTTATTCAGCGCTGCCTGCTCGGAATGTCGTATGGATCATGCGGAAAAGTAGACGTATTCAATTTAGCCCCCATCTGATTATGAAGGGAAGGTATTGTATGCATGAAATGGCTTTTGTGTAGCCCATTCCAAAGGGCGTGTGTGCCAACAGTAAGGCGTACATTAAAGGAGTCAGGCCCGGTCTCTCGCGCTGTTGGTAGTTTACGACTCCCCTGCAGATTGCCATCTCATGTTCTACCGGCAGTGGTTCTTGTCAATTCGCTAATTTACCTACTAATTTGTTTGTTTACTTACGTGCCCGCTTACTGGCTTGGTCAGATTTAAATGACTAACACAATCGACCTTGATTTTTATTTTGAGAGGGCTATTCGTTGTACTTTTTAAACCTTTATCCTTGCACTAACCACCACAGAATCCTCGGAAGAGTATTTATTGCCCCATTTTATGCACGAAGAGTGACTCTCTGAGAAAACTGACAATATGGTTGTGTGTTTCTGCGCAGCCCTTTTTATATTCTTATCTCCGATTTTCAGCCCTTGGTGGAATTCTAGGAACATACGGATACTTGCAAGATGAAACAAAGCGCAAAAACCGCGAAAGCATGGAACCGGAAACTTCAGTATTGTGTACACACCGAGATCAAAAAGCTCGAGAAATTGTTCTGACTGCATATTCCAAAACACGAGTGGCTAGTGCATCGGAAAGCCCTCCGTGTCAGTATAGAACTGGTAAGTTGATTACTAGGACGCCACGTAAATGAAATCTTCGCACGCTTATAGTTTTGTTCCATGTCGTACGGTACATTTTCTGTTTTTTATGCCTTTGTCTTTTCTTTTTACTACATGTGCATATATTTTTGTGTTCTCTAATAAATACCTCAGCTGCTTGTTGCCAGTTCTCGCCGAGTTTTTTCGCGCTTCGTTTCATCGTACGAGTTCACCAACTCGCCCAACTTTCCTTTTTACGCCATAGGCATTACAGTTCTGTAATTTTTCGCGTTACAGACATCTCTCTACAGCAAGTGAATGTACCGTGTAGGAAACTACCACTATCCCTATAATGTACATTTTACTGGCAGTATTTAGTGCTTTTTCTAAACAAAAGGCGCCCAATTTGTCTCACGCGGCAGGGAAAAACAGGAGACTATGCAACTGAAACAAAATATTTTATGTACATGCAACGTCTGTTAGCTTGCTCGACACATTTGCTGCAAGGGCACATACGCATCGAAAGTTGTAGAGATTACACACGGCTGATATTTCGAAGTACCACAGCACTGGCTGCTTTTTAAGGTGTAAAGTGCCTGAAACATGTGTATACTGGACAAAGATTGAACTGGAATGCACTGGACTGGAGTGCAGACTGAAATACCTTCGCCCCAGAGAATGGATTACGTGCGAGATATTAGTTGTCTTAAGAATGTAATGTTTCGTGCATT
Source organism: Haemaphysalis longicornis (assembly GCA_013339765.2). Classification (NCBI taxonomy): domain Eukaryota; kingdom Metazoa; phylum Arthropoda; class Arachnida; order Ixodida; family Ixodidae; genus Haemaphysalis; species Haemaphysalis longicornis. The sequence goes on along the minus strand of CM023452.1, from coordinate 175,884,697 downwards.
CTTGTAAAAGAGTCCTAAAGAGGAATTGTATTTGCCTTTTTTGTTTCATCTGCTTATATACGAAACATTTTAGCACTTCATGGCTACTACATATTACCAGAGTCCTTCAATGCTTTGAAGGACTCTGATATTACTCAAAGCCTTTGAAATACGTTTTTTTACGCTCATCTCAAGCGACCAAGCGATGCCGTTGGATTAAAATGCGACCAGTTCTGACGTAGTGCACAGAATATATAGAGTTGTACGCGTGTGTTGCTTAATACATAGTAAACCTTTAAACAATCGTATTAACAATATTGCATCATTTGTTAATAGCCATAAACTGCTTCTATCGACGTGACCATTGACGTGACCGTTTCAGTGGTGTGGCAACCACTGTACCAGAACTCCGGACTACTGGCTGTTTGAACGCAGTTTTGCTTCTGGCACTTGCATTGTTTCGCTTATTGTGGTCGGCATCTTTTTTTATGATAAGCTGTTCACGCAAAAGAAACAAAATGATTGCCTTGGTTGCTGTGCCGAAACGGAGGCGGGGAAAAACTTCCAAGCCGTGCGCAGTCTTCTACCACGGAAGGAACGAAGGAACGAGGTCTCAGAACATTTCTTTACCTTAGTGCGGGACCTCCTGCTGTGCGCCGAGCCCAGGCCGATTCCCGCACGCTATCTGCAAGGCAAGAGCCAAAAAATATACGGCTGCACTGATTCGAAGGGGAGAGAAAAGCGGGACGTGAAACCTAATGCAACTGTAAATACAAAGACAGCTGCCTGAGTTCATGATTAGTGTGAACCTTACCGTATTTGCAAACACCAAAATGCTTTTTAAGTAATCTGAAAATGTCTCTTAGATGTCTTAGCACAGCCTGAATTCGTTTCGATGACCTTGTTTACTGTTCTGCCGGTTACTTGTTCAAATTGCTAGAGGCAAACTCCGCAAAAGATTGTGTAGACTCCACGAAAAACTTCTTAAAGTATTTATTCCCTGTACCATATTGAGATTCTTGTTCCGGCTTTGACCCAGAGGCGGACATAGAACGATGGGAGGACCTCTGCCCCAGCTGACTGAGAATTTTAGGCTTCTAAACGCCACTTCTGCGTGTTTGTTCTCTTTTCAATAACAAAGAGGAAATTTTCTACGTAATAAGAAGCAAAGAACTGAAACACCAGCACGAGTGTTTCTTAAAGCTGGCTCCAAAAAGTTACGCTGTTTTTCCCTACCCCCTGTTTTCTGTTTCATTCTCCCATCGCACTGTAATGGCCGGCAGTATCGTCCTGACGTTGACTGAGCAGAACCGAGGGCAAATGTTAATGTATTTACGTTTACTGCTCACGCTTTCGTCCGAAATTTGAGAATCAAGAGAAATTCATTTCCTACAGCTTCGATCTCAACAACTTTATACTAGAACTCTGATAATATGCTTGGAAGCCTTATAAGAGAAAAATAAAGATTGGAAACCGTTTGTTTATTAGATCTTCGGTGAAGGCGTTTTGATTTCAGATAAGGCAGCACCTTTGTGACATTTGTTTCCTCTTAGCAAAGCAACTAGAGTAACTTGCTTAGGACACCTAAACAAATCATAAAACAGAATAAGACGTTCAGCCATAGGAAGGAAACATGCTTGGTCATAAGAATCAAGCCAGGTTTAACGCAAAGTCTGAATAATAAAGATGGATTATAAGGAGGACAGCTCGTTGAAAGAGCATCGATTCACCAACAACTGTCTTGCGCTCCCTTTATGACGTCACCGGTAGTTGTGTTTGCGACCGGCGGCTGCCAGTAAGTTACTGCCAAGAAACACGGAATGCGATTTAGTGGTGCCCTAGCACTGTTTGATCACTCGACTAGAGTGCTAACATGCAGTTGACACACTGTTCCCCGTTTTTAGTATTTACCGTGTTACGTTAGTGCCGACGATATATAGCGCTAAATTTCGATACGTGTTCATATTTCATTTTTGTTGGTAAAACTAAACGCGTCCGACCCACAGTGAAGTTAAGTGACTTATCAAATGTAGTTTATTTCAAATAAACAACTTTAGTTTCTGTTCCCGTTCCTTCTAATTACATCTGCACTGTTCACTTGAAGGTTCAAAAATAGAAATGACTTGCGTTTGCAGGGGCGCGCCTACTGCATTGCTAATCACTGACCTAGCTATAAAAGAACCGATAAAGTTTTATGAATAATTACTTTGCAACCGAGTCAATGAAACATCAATGAAATATCACGCCACATAGAAACATCAAGTTGGGGGAAAGAGTTTATATCATCTGTAGTAACTTGAGGCGGACGTTATTTCCTAATTTTTATTTAAAGAAATGTAGTTTAAAGAGAAAAGGGACAATAAGCTTGGTCTCTGCAAAATTTGTAATAGAGCACGCAAATATCAAATATTATTTATTTGTTCATAAAATTGGAGAATGATCTGTTCGGCCGGGTTACATGGTCGTGTGAAATTGTGTGAAATTGCGTGCCAAATTATTTTAATATCTGCATACGCAAAAGGCTACACGCTTCCTTCAAGGCGGCCGAGTAGTCTCGCCATCCTCACATAACGTAGCTCTGTAAAGAAAGCAAATTTTAACGCTCTCAAACCGCAAGCGTACAAAAAGGCGTGCTCTAGTGAAACGATACAGACTAACTTAGACCACGTGGGTATCTTTCACGTGCTCTGAAATCTGACCCGACGGTTTTCTCGCTTTTAGCTCCCGTCCGCCTGACATGCGCCGTGCGAAAGTTATGATACATGTATTTAACAACGAAGTTATAAGGTTGCCTGGAGAGAGAATAATGTTTTCGAGCCCTGCAATGCAATACGCGATGGATTCAATCTCCGCCGTAAGAACAGCCAGTGTTACCTCCCGTGCACATTTCGTGTTCACTGTAGTTGGCGTACCACCGAAGCTCGCCTCCCGAAACAAACTAGAACACGCCGCCTGAGAGTTTTCACGGCGATTGTGCGTCTCCGTGAGAGGTGGAACAGGAATATGAGCAACCTGAGAAAGGTACATCGAAGGTTTGGAGAATGGGCGTGTGTCCGTTCTTATGTACCGCATTTCTGTTTGTATCCTGCCGATAAGCAACCGATAAGGTGGCCAATCGAGCGAGAGAGAGAGAGATAGAGGAGGAGGAGGGAGGAGAGAGAGAGAGAGAGAGAGAGAGAGGAGAGAGAGAGGAAACTAGCAAATTATTGATAAAAAGTGTCGAGAACTGGGCCAGTTGGTACGGATTCATTGTGGTTAAACAGCGCTCAAAAACCAGGACAGAAAGAAGACAACAGCACTCTTGTGGTTGTCCTCTTCTTTCTGCCCTGGTTTTGGCGCGCTGTTTCACCACAATGTACCGAATTATTGACGTTAGTATTGAAGAAGGGCCGACTATCTATCGCTTCGTCGGACCTTATAATTGGCTCAGGTGCGGTGGTCCGCTGGTCTTCCTCGATCACGGCAAGGTAGCATTTCAGCTTAGCGTTCACATAGGGGTTCCCCTGTGGCTTTCGGGAAGGCCAGGTCGATACTGGCGAAAGAGGCGCTGGCGTTGACCAAGGCAGCTTCGTTTAGTTTGGCTCCACGGCTGACCTCTCCGACCGTCCTCCTGGGATGGCACTGATTTCTCTCCGGCACAAAAGGCGGCGTGGCGTGGAGGGGGGCCAAGAAAGAGTTTTCCCCGCATGGGTCCGAGCCGCTGATGCCGCTGTAAGCTTCGGCAAACAAGGCCGTCAATGGGAGAGGTGCAAGGGTACGGGCTGAGGGAAAGCGATTTTAGCTAGGTCACGGGTGCGGACAGCGAGGCGAGGGAGCTCCAATGAGGGAACAACGAGGGATGGGTTGTGTATTTAGGCTTCGGAGGGAAGACGAGCGGGAATAGGGGATGATTTCAGGCGTGCCTGGTGCGGGGGAGAGAGTGGAGCGTGCAGGTTTGAAGGACCACGTTCCCCCGCTTTTTCAATACCGGAGGCGAAAACGGTGTGGCGGCCGAACGCATTTTGGCGTAACGCTCGTGTGATGCGCTGAAGTGGACTTCCGTGAAGGATCGGGAAGAGTGTGCGAGGGGACGCCGGCGGGTTCAGCGGATCGGTGCGGTCGGTCGCGTATAGTGAAAAGTTTTGGGCTCTCGAATGGGGCTAGTTTGACGAAGGAAGTTTTTTCCTACTCTCGGCCCGTACATGCGGGCGGCGGTGGTTTTAGGAGAACATAACGAGCTGCCTGGGGCTAATGGGTTTTTTGGGTGCGCTTTTCGAGGAGGGTAGTGCTGAGGTTTCACAGGCGAAACAATCAGAGCGGCCATGCCCTGAACGACACCATGGCTCAGGTGCATTCGTTGAAGTGTTAGCATAGGCCAGACCTGGCTCGCCATTAGGAAAGACCTAGGCGCTACATAAGCTAGAATAACAAAGTGATAGATCTGTAGTTTACTCTTATCTTGGTGGGCTCGTGGCAGCCTACCTTCGAATTCTCTTAGTGGCTCTTTCCACTTGTTAATTCCCATAGTTCCTCAAGTTCTCGTGGGATTGTGATCAAGCACGACAATATAAGCTCTCTCAACACGACTGAGTACAGTGCCGTAGTTTTTTTTTTATAAGAAGCAGGTTGCTGCCGTTGTGATACCTGTTAGTCCATTGTGGACTATTCCTGCGTCGGTTTCATGTAATTTGCTTGTAATGTCTTTGACGGGTGTGGTGGCCTCGCTTAACAGTGCTAAAAAAACTTTGGACTCCGTTGTAAACAAGAAGGAGTTCAGTCAGTTATTAATTTTAAGGTCGCTGATGTCACTAACAAAAGTTGAGTCGCGGTTATAGCTGCAACAAGCTTTAAAATCGGAGAAATCGGTGCAATTCGTAAACTTGCTAAATGTCATTTTTCCGTTTCTCCGCAAGAACGTATCTACGCGAAAAACTGTCATTTAGTGTTCTTATAACCACGGATACCTTCTTGCTTACCATAGAGAACATGAAATGGGCTTGACAAGCGCTCGTTATTATCGCTAACCCCCAATTTGTAGCTCATGTGAGAAACTGGGCAGCATCCAGGACCGAGATCGCAGACTTAATGAGAAGCCGAAATATATTGAACAGAACTATTTGCTGGAATCAAATCAATTCGGCTTGGTTTCCTTGTATTTTTTCGAACGTCGTTTTATCCATGAGATAAAAGCAGATTATTTGACTTATTTACGTCCGCTTGATCTAAACTGATGTTTTTATGGGAGCGCAGTAGTTCACGGTGTTCATCGAAAATACAGCATCCAGCGTCTCCTGCATATAGTACCGGCTTTGTGACGCATTTCTGATGAATAGTACGCAGAATGGCTGAAGCACTGCAAACAACATGGCCAACAGCTTAAAGGATATAAAAAATTGGCGCTGGTCCCACCAGTGGTGCAAATCTGGAGAAACAGCAGAACTGGTGGACCCTCTCCCTTCGTCGGAGACCCGGCTGTTGCACCTCAAATGCATGTCCGAACTTGCCGCTGCAAGTTCTCCATGACTGGCAGGCCCGGATCGTTCTGTTTGCAGCCTTTCCAATCTCTCCCAAAGTGGACCGCTTTAGCATGCGCTAGAACTGGCGGCTACCTGCTTCGCTAACTTGGCGTCTGTTGCGCGAGCTGGGGTGCTATTCCTGAAGGCTCGAGTTTGAGCGAAACTCGGGCAAGGTGGAGCTGTGGTGATGATACTAAGCTCATGATGATATTTCGGAGCAGGGTTAAAACACTTTTAAAATGCGGTTCATGCTATTTGCTGATTATTGAGGTGACGTAATCGGTCCAGAGCAGCGCGCTTCAAGGATGCGCGACTAGGGCGTGGCGCATCTTTCAGCGCGTTCTCGGGTTCGACTGCTGCACTGGTGGCTACTGGGGCAAGCAAATCGAACTACTTTATTTTATTGTACTTTTACTTTATTAATCTGTATTTCACCACAAAGTCCATTTTATTTTTCATTCCAGGCGTTAATACGAGCTTTTTGTTTGAAAATTTTCCCCCTAAGAAGTAGTTTCGGCAGTCGGTGCGAGACAGTGCAATTACGTGACTATGACCGATAGGCAAAAACAGAAAGCGGGTGATAGAAGCGCGCCTCATTCAAAACAGTCGCTGCTCGTGTTACGTTATCGAAACCCTCCGCTTTTCGACACAACATTTCCTCGGCGCGGTCCACTTTGCCTACGTGCTTTTGAGGCGAAAGCCTGGTGATAGGTATTAGCAGTTTCTTTTCTAATACATTGTACCCGCGCCTTTTCCCCCGCTTTCGTTTCTTTGTCTTTCAGCACGGATTAATTTAAACGGCTTCATTTCTGTTATTACGTGTTTGCGTCAGTGTCTTCTATTTCATTTGTTCGTCTTAGTGTGCAAGCAGACTCTAACGCGTCACAGCCTCCCTGGAATCGGCGTTCTGCGACGGTGGTGTGCACCTGCTCTGTTCCAGTGACATCACGTTCAGGCTTCACTTTGCATGCACTATTCTACAAGTGTTACTTTTCAAAGTCACAGTGTTATGAATTTCGCTTTCTCAAACATCGCAATTGCAGGCCAGTCCCCCAAGTGGCCATGTGTTACGAAGAAAGGAATATCAATAAGGACAACTTTTCAGACTTGTTTGCTTTATCTTTGTTTGCTCTTCGCCGCTTCTGTTCGAAGAGGCTCTCCGCAGTCGTTTTTTTTTTCTCACACAGTTCAATTCCATCATAACCCTCTTTTCATTCGCGCCCTTCCCACTCCCGCTTACCCTCCCTCTGGCGTCACGCGATTACTTTAATTCTTAGACCTCCTCTTTACTCGCTGTCCATGCACTGCTCTCTGACATACGACTGTCAGGCTGAACAAAACCGGTTGAAATGTGTATCGCCTCTGACAAGAGGTACGCGCTGTTTATTTTATTGCAGCGGGGGTAATGAACAGACGCAACAGGTCATCAAGCCATCGGGGTAGGCGCCGTACCAGCATCAACCATGCGGAAGAGGAAAGTAGTATTTTGTCCTATCCAGACGCGAGCATAAGCACCAAAAACGTGTCAGGGGAAGAAGATGAACCCCATAAAGTGCATGCACGAGAAACGAGCTGGGTTATCTCGACGCTCGGACCTGCGTTCCTATCGGTTCACCCCTGCGAATAAACCACCTCAACCGGCTATCGGTGCGTCGACTGTCTCCTGGACAGTATATGTAATACCTATAAGCGGTCCTGCTAGTAACCTTTTCACAAGAAATGCGCATTAGGCAAACCCCCGAGGGAGTCTGTCTGCCGCGCTGATGATAAGCAGCGAACGGATAGACGCGCGGTAGGAACCTGCGGTAGCCATGTCCGCCAAATCACCTAAAAGAAAGGCGAGGTCTTGGAAACACGTCTCCTCTGATCATATTTCGCACAAACCGGTTGACGGTCGACTGGTGGCGGTCGATGGTGCGGTCACCACCAACGCTTTTGTAGAACCTGCCCGTCGCGTAAACTCGCAGCGCAAACTACAGTTTCTCCTCGACGGTAATGGATCAAAAGCCGCCTTTAAGTCGCCGCAAATGGGGTTTGTTGCCAGACGACTGCGCAACCAATGCACAGAACGTTTCGACAGCAAAAACGAGCTCGAAATTCCTCCTTCGTTTAAAAGACCTGTCGGGGTAGAAGTATGCCTTCTACGGTGGCCATAAAAATAAACCACGCCGCAGCAGCCGCCACCATGGGCGTCGCGAGTTGAACTCGGCCGCGCAAAACCATGCCCGAGTTTCCTCCGAGTTCTAATGTCAGTCAAACACACCCAGCCCATTCGTTGGCGCCACGAAAGAACCGACGCCACACCCACCCATGGCGTCCACTTTGTGTGGCCGAAGCGGCGTAGCCACGAAGTCGTCACTCTATGCCTGCTAGCAGCGACAAGAACTTAGCATAAAACAAAAATTAAATTCCCAAGGCCACATGAGCCAATGGTGCCACACTCGCTGGGGTGTTCGGTTCGAATTGGAGTTCACTATTGTACGAGCCGATAAAAGAGGACAAGACGACACGATTTTTACCACGGGAGCCTTCTTCATTCACCGTGAAAACACAGTCGATGACAAATGACATAAGTTCAACGTCTAAATCGCCCTCGCCAATGCTCAAACACACTCTTGGCACGGGACGACTTCTGATAAGCGCCCGACGTGCACACTCAAGCAAGCCATAAAATAAAGCAATATTTGATGGTCGGGTGCAGGGCGCGTTCCGTTCGCTACAGTGGACCCCTTTGATTACTGGGTTTTTGCTTGCACAGAGCTGCACTGGGACTACCCTTAAGCCAAGTAGGAAACATAATTCAGAAAAATGGACTGCCCCGTGTCGGGCGTGGCCAACAGCCAGGCTGGGGATTTCAAAGTAGCAGTGGGTGTATCTAGCTTACGCTAGGGAATGAGTATTGCAGATCGATTTCAGATGGGGCTGCATGCGGCAGATAGCACAAGCCGTACCTTATCAACGTAAGCGGCCCCAATGCAGCGCGCTGAATATGCTGGGCGTGTTGCGCACGATTCCCGCGGTTTCGCTCGAGGTGTATCGAATGCTCCACTATCTCTACTTTATAACCCAAGAAGCTTGAAACTGGGGAATAGGCGGAACTCGCGCCTTCTGGAATAGCGCCCCTGTTCTGTGCTTCCCAGTTCAGGCGCGAACGCACGTGACCCGGCGAGGAAAAAGCACGCAAGAGATCACGCCATGGACACTGGGAGGAGTGTTCTCGACGGTCGAGTGATGCCGGAGCGCCCGATGACGTCATAGACAAGCGAGGCTTGGCTCCGCCTGTGCGGCTGTGCGAAGGTCGAGAGTGCCTCGCGCCGGGGGATTTTTTTCACGGCATTTTTTTGCAAGCCCCAACAGACCAAGCTCACGCTTAGACAGCTCTGCTGTTACGGCAGCTCCATAAATTCGCGAAATTACGTTACATTATATAAACAGTGGAATATAATTTACAGCAGAAACGCGGACACTGACACACTGACTAGCTGTCAACCTAGGAGAGGGGTCGGGGCTTTAGACTTAGAAACGTGTGTTGGGGATGTGCTCAGTACTACAGGAGAAGTTTGAGCATGGTAACTATACAGGCGTATCATTTAGGTGAGTATAAGGGCCCGTCCGTCTAATAGCGCATACGTAGGGGTAACTAGGACGATAGGCCAAATCTCTTTGCCATAGCAACCAAACGAAAAAAACAACGTCACAAAGGGGAAACAGTGGTGACAATAATAAGAGTACGCATGCGTATTGCTACGCAAGTGGCACTGCAGGCCCCAAGTCATTACGGTGTATACAATAGCCGCGCTGCCCTACAAATGAATCTAGTTCTTCATATCGGTACGGTGCATGCGGTGACAGACACTGAACCATCTACATCAATGGGAGCTCTGACACATGGCGCCCATAGAACACCGGCACATCAGCTCCATATTTCAAAAAGTTTTCCTTGGCATTCACTATTCCAAGGAGTGCTGGAATTTTTAATACTTGAACTGGTGACTGCAAGGTCTTACGATCCACCATGACACAACAGTGGAAGCCCGGAAGTAACTGAAAAGTTCACGGTTAAGGGGATGCTCCCATGAGTTCAACGGGCAGAAGAACACCACTGGAATTCTGAGCTTGACGCCTTAGTGCGCGGTTGTCGCACTGGTTGTTGTTGCAGTTGTCCTTGGAAACACGCTATTACTAGGTAGACTGTCAGCTAAATAAAGCCGTCTAATAAAAATATAATTAGCAGTGCCAGCCGCCTTATCCTATTGTAGCAGGGGTTTATCGAGAGTTTCCATTTTGGGGGCAGGAGGATGTCGAAATCCCCCTGGGGACGCTGGGGGTGCGTGTGCAAATCCCTAGGAGGGGCGCTCGTAATTGTGGAATGTTTTTTGTGGGGTGTCGAAATCTTCCTGGGGGGTGGGGGGGTGTTGGTGGGTGTTGGTGGGTTGTATAAAACACTTTAATGCAGACATGTTATACGAGAAGGGAAAACCGTTATTTAGTGTTCGTTGGCGCCGGTCCAAAGCGACGCTAAGTCGTGCACGGTGGTACAAGCGCAGCTTTCGGACCTCAATCGCGTGCACGCACCGTCCCCTTGAGTTCTAACGCACTACATCGTTGTCGGCGCCTCTTTGATCATCATTACTCTCCATGTTAGCGGCAAATTAGAAATCCGCAACCACATGTGTACCGTTATTTCGTGATTTATTTTCCCTCTAGTCCCGTGTAAGTATTTCGCTCCATGTCGAAAGAGAACCTTCGCACTCGCACTGTAATATGGCACAGCTTCAAACTAACACGTATCGCACACCGTACCCTTGTTCATGCCATTTATCCAACAGACTATCAAGCCACCTGCAACTATTGCTGAGAGCCCGGCATCCTATACCATCGGGTGTGGGAGCGCCAAAAAACACCTCATACCCAGTTTTCTCGCTCAAAATTCCGATCTCTCAGGAACCTGGGAAAATTACTTTAGGAAAGTATTTGTCACAAAGCAAGACGTCAACGTGAAGATAAAAACGCTAGAAGAACTTTCCAGGATTCTGAATAGTTTATGTGCAATTCGCTGTCAAATCTTACTCCCCATGCATTACTATGGGATAGTTTCCACCGCTGAGGAACCTAGCCGCAAAACGTTCAAGACTTGAAACTGTGCGCAAAAACAGTGTTCACCCGCAATTTTAGCTGCGCAAAAGAACTTTATATTACGCTAAATAACTACAGAGTAATCGCTGTTGAAAGGACTGCCATGAGCGGGAAAGCTGCACATGAACCTGCAACCAAACCACAACCCATCCATACAACAGTAGACGGCGCGGTTGACCAGCAAGGATCCTACGTTCAAGCTTGAGCCGGTGTAAAAGGCCCGCTCCACCAGCCGCACCCAGGAGATCCCAGACTAGGGATCCCTTCCAGCGGTCGGGTGCCCTAACAACTGCATTTGTTGTTGTCGATAAAGATTTCATTCATTCATTCATTCATTCATTCATTCATTCATTCATTCATTCATTCATTCATTCATTCGTTCATTCATTCAAATTCGGCAGTCCTAACAGGAGCTAGCACGACACTAAAAAGTGCTGGATGAATAAAAAAAAACTCACCGATATCGTGCTATCGATTGATAGGGCCGTTCCATACGCATGGTTTTTCACCCCAGGAAACCTCCTTCTGCTCGAGGCGTTCGCTCCTAGTGGCGCTCATCCTTATTCAAGCTACCAGCACTGCGATAGGGAAGCCATCACTCTTGCAACTCAGCTTCCACTTCTCACACGTGAATACCAACTGCACAGTTAGGTTTATTATATACTTTTATTTCGTTAAGGTTGGCTTGCGCTGATGACATTGTTTTTGTTATTTTTGCTAGGGCGGTGAGAGACAGAGGCCTCCTCACCTAGATGGTGTTGCACCCACCCTCAATCCGTGGCAGGCTGCAGTCGCGGAGTCGTTAGAACAATGTGCTGTCACCCCAGGGACTCAGATGAGTGCCGCCGCCTTGTCGGCCCACGACGGCCAGTGATGCCCGAGGCGGAAGCGGCGCAAGCCTGCAGGAGAAGGCAGAGCGAATGGCGGGGGCAGGAAATGCCCCGGTCGCCCCCTAATGCGCGTTTCTGCTCGTCAGTGTGAGCGAGCGCGTTTGACGTGTCCGCGGCAGCGGCGATGGCAGAGGAAGGGGACGATGACGACGACGAGGGTGACATGGATGACTAAATATTAGCGCAGGAAGCTGCGGCCGCTGCCTCGCCGTTCCTTTGAGTGGGCATCTCTCTCTGGCGGGCCCCGTCCGAGTGGGGTCCCCTGCGACTGACGTCTCTGTCTCTGCTTCGCCTTCCGCATTTATTCTCGGCCAACGCTCAACCAAAGAAAGCAGCTTTCTCTAGCTTTATGTCTCGCTCTCTATGTATCGGCAGCTGCCAAAGCATGTGCTCCCTGTGTACGCTTCATTTCTTCTGCGCTGCTGCGGTCAGCTGTGTCATGACCAGACACTCAGCATAGCATAAGCACCTCGTTAAGAAATCCAGTCGTTGCGAGTGGGACGCCCTTTTTTGCAAGTAGCAAGAAAACATTGCTCCCTGATATGAACGAGCAGCCAAAGGAGATCCCTCGCATATGTAGCTACCGCCTCATACCTCCAGCATGGGCTTAGCGAGTCAAGTTTTTCCTGCATATTAAGAGCTGAAAAAGTTGATTGTCTAGATACCACGGGTGGTGCATTAGGTGCGTAAAAAACTTCTTATGCCACCGTATCGGATCCAGATATTACCAATCACTATCTGCTCCATTGCATCACTCAGAAAGTCGGGAAAGAACTCATAGTATATAATTTTATCTAGAATTGTAATTTTTTTAAATGTGGTGCCTTGCGAAGCAGCTTAAAAGGAAACGTCTGATGGGAGAACCAATTAAATTGCCCCTATGATAGTACCTGAGAGAGATGCAATCGCGGAAGCTGGTGGGGCTTCCTCTCATACAATATTGCGTTGGGACTTACTATCTGCACGAAACTCAGTTATGAACATGCCGAGAGCTACGCAGGTGCGAATGTTGTGGCTCTCCCTCCTACACCACGCCCGCACGTTACGGTGACCCTCGCATGTCTCATCTGTAGCGTTCCCCTAACGATTGATCTTCACTGCTCGAACTGCTCCCAAGGGAGCGGCGCGTTGAACTTGAGCAGGAATCTTAAAAAAGCCGCTGTGCAGCGCTCTCTCCACTCTGGCTCGTACAGTCATACAGTATTATAACGTACCACAAGAAAATCTGGCGCTAGTGCGTAGGCCACACGGGCTTCAGCGGGCGTGCCTTCATGTATGCCGGATAGGAACGCTCCGATCGTCCTTGGAATGTCTCACGGAACGACTGAACAATTCTCTCTGGCTGCAAAAAAAGGCATGATATCATCAAAAAATGTACGTTAAATTTGTTTCAGTAATATAAAATTGGAGCTCCAAAACATTCATGCGTTAAAACTTTTCAGAAGCTTCATGCAAGACGAACACGAAAGCAAATGTTGTCCGTTTCTGTTTATTTTGGCTTCAGGGCTCAAGGAAGCCATGTGGCATGTCAAGCCGAATAAGATCTGAACGCTTCAAGCTGCCATTGCGGTTCCCACGACGCCACGCGATTGCAGCGACAGTTTTCGCTCTAGATTATATTATCAAACCCTGTGGCAAACGTGCTTACACGGCGACGTGATATGGCTTCGCCACCACACAACTGGGGCTCTCATAGGGGCTCTAGTCCCCCACAACACCCGCGGCGCACTGTGACTCACTCTATAAAGAACGCGTCCACCGCCTCTCTCGCGCTTCCCTGATCTCTCCCCAGGTAGGGTTTATACTCATAAAGTTAATATATTGTTACGTGACCCTTCCACACGCACCGGCATACGACGAAGTAGCAGCATCGCGGGACGCTGGTCGGTCCTTCAATGGAGGAATAAAAGAAGAATCTTGATCTGCCGGCTTGAAAGTCACGAGCAGAACTGTTCCCCTGTGATGAACATTCGACTACTAAGGATGTCATCCATCATTGCATAGTAAGCGAATTATGCCGTGGTATAAAGCGAGCCAATGTCACCACGCCGCAGGTGACATTCGGGAATGTCTTGCTGTTTCTATAGTTTGGGTTTGCTTTCTACATGACTGGTTGTGTTGGTGTCTTAACGTGCCTTCACAACCGAAGAAAAAAACGTGTTAATTTAAAACCGGTTGTCTTGAGAAGCACTCATTGTGCTTAAACAAATAACTAAGTAGGAAAACTAACCGTTCATGTTCCAACGTCAGCTAGGTATAAAAAGGCACCCTGAGCAACAATGTTGCCGGGTTGGCAACGCAATAAAGTGTAAACTTGAAGATAGTAGACAGCACCAGGCGGGAACGCATCAACGCCAAGATGTGTCTCCTGCCAATGAAGGCCCCGAAACAAGACCACCCGATGTTCTTATTAAAAACACCAAAGGCACAAAGTTTCTGTTTCTGTTTTCACGTTTCTCGGCCATGTAATTGTTGCAGCCACAAATAAAACAAATGTACTAATTCCCGGCCGCATAAACACCCGCTCTGTCAGTCACTTTGCAATAATTAAGTGGGTTAATTCGCAGTAATTGTTTTTATAGAGGTATGAGTACCTCTAATTTGCAGTAACAAAATAACGGTCTACTGCATAAGTACAAAAGCGGCAATAACAGGTCTATTCATCACCACGACTAAGGCTATATAGCCCTTCATTGTGCCCTACAAGAAATCGCGCTTATAGACACCTTTGCCCTAACGTCACTTGCTGACCCCTTTTTGATTCGTCTTGTGTTTTTCTGGGAGTCGGGCCTGCTGTTTTTTGTCTGGTTTTACGTCAGGAGGCGTATATCTGTATAGTTTTGACCTACGCATACACATTTTTAATCAATTTTTGGGTGGCCGTCGTAGCACCGTCCAGACCGTACGCAAGAACCCGCAACTCTTTGCACACTATGTTTTCGGTAGACATACAGTCGAATGGCTTTTAAGGTCCCTGACTTGTCTTATATGTACCTGGATAACTGACAAAATATGCGAGCTCTCGGCTTTTTATTCATGTTTCATGCTGGGCAAGAAGTCTGGCCGCTTTAAGATACTTTCCATGTAAGGACCGATATTTTTTGGCATCACGGAGGCAGAGATTTCTTTTCAGCGATGAAATGAAAGCGCCCTGATATGCCGACCTCGAGCAGAAAGTTCACGTACATGACTACGCTCTTCTCTTAAGTTTTCGTTGGGCAAACCTTCTGCGACATTTGTTTCTTTGTTTTAGGCAGGGCTCGAGTGTCAAGAAGTGGGGACTATCGGGAACAATAACGTTTCATGGAGACCTGAAACGGATGCAGAGTGAACGCAAAGCGAGTGCCGCCGCCAAAAACGTCAATTCGTGGTGTAATATTTCAGTCAGCATAAAAATTTGGGTGCAATAAGAATGGTTATAGGTAAGGTTCTGCACAACCATGTCAAAAATAAAGATGTAAAAGGGGTTGCACAAACGGGAAGCAGGTAGCTGACCTCGTGACAGACACAGTTTTAACATGTCGACTATACCGAAATCGCATTTTCATCCGCCGTTTCTATGTAGATACTCTAAATTCTCTCGTTTTGTCACAGCACTTCAGCCCGCTCTTTCTAAGGAAATAAAGGGTCTCATTTGTATGCTGTTTTTGAACCAATAAAGATTGCAGAAGGGAGATAGTCTACAAATGTTTCGATAAAAATAAACTACTATACAGTGAACTGCAAGCAGCCGATGACAATAAGTTCGCTTAGCTAGAACTTGGATCAAGTGAAATAAGCTGGAACCAGTACTTTCTACACATTAAAAGTTAAGTTGACACATTCTAATAAAATAACTGGCCCTGATTCTTAGCGATTTTCATTGTCTTGCACACGTTTCATACCCCTGAAAAGCACAGTTATTATTTCAAATATACAAGGCATTTTACTTCCTAATAAAATTATTATGGAAGCACATTGAAGTAGCCAGTAATTCGCTTGACGGGCTATGCAACCCTAACGAGGTCGACAGGTGCTTGTAGCACTAGCGTTACCCGCCAGATGAACTTCTTGTAACTTACGATTCCGCAGTGAAATTGAATGTGTGGTACAAAGAAGCAGTCACGTATTCAAGTTTACTGCCTCACTTATGGTCGTGTAACACAACATAAGCTATCGAAACCAAGACCGTAAGAGTAACCTGTGCATCGTCGTAGCACTTCCTGAAAAAAAAGCTGTTACCAAGATTGAGATTTTAGAAGGGAGGAATTTGCCTTCCCTAAATTGCTTTAACGCTACGTGGCGGCCAAAGGTCATCATTAAAGATGATAGCCTTTCTTGGGCTACTTGAACCTGAAGATTTCGGTCTGTCGGTCTGTCTGTCTGTCTGTCTGTCTGTGTGCCTTCCTGTCTACTCATCAAACCCGAACAATGTAAAACAGTTCTTGAGCAACTAGTTTATATTTACAAAACATTGCCAAACTTATAAATCTAGTGCCCTACGTTATAGCTGTCAACATTGTTGAGCTACAAGAAAGAAAAAGCCGGCCATCTCCACTAAAGTGAAACCTGGAGAGTGGAGGGGCATACAATGTATAAGTGTATTCAAAGATTATACATCTCTTTATTGCCACGCCGTGCGCGCTGATATGCGCACCATCCCTATTGCGAAGACGCAGGAGAAGAGAAAATCCAAATGTAGAACCGCAAATTCTAAACTTAAGGCTAGTACGGATTTAAATTGAAGCAAGGAAGCAAGCGCGGACGAAAAACTAGTGTCCGAAGAGGGACAGGTTTCCTCTTGCTCCCCCTGGCGTTGC
Organism: Haemaphysalis longicornis; assembly: GCA_013339765.2. Lineage (NCBI taxonomy): Eukaryota > Metazoa > Arthropoda > Arachnida > Ixodida > Ixodidae > Haemaphysalis > Haemaphysalis longicornis. The sequence continues at coordinate 175,868,398 of CM023452.1, read as the reverse complement.
CAAGAAAGTCTTTCCGTTAATTTCTCCACTGCGTGTGTCTATCCTTGCCGGATGGCCCTATCTACGTCGACGGCGTAACGGTGACTTCGGGCACCGGCTGGTATGAACCCATTTAGCTAGCGCCTCGTGTACACTGCGTTGGGCTGTCTGTATGTCTGCTGGCTGAGAATCGAATGCTGGCGTCGTTGCCTTCCTTATCACAAACCCGAACAAGGCACACCTCACAACTAGTTTATATTACAAAACATGCCGACTAACAGTGCCCTACGTAACTGAAACTGTTGCACAGAAAAACACGGGCCAGTCCGCTAAAGTGAAACCTGGGGGTGGCGGCAAACCGTAAAGTGGTCAAAGATTGCAACCTTTACTTGCCACGCAGGCGCGCTGATTAGCAATCCCAATTGCGAAGACGCAGGAGAACGAAAATCCAAATGTAGAACCGCAAATTCTAAACTTAAGGCTAGTACGGATTTAAATTGAAGCAAGGAGCAAGCGCGGACGAAAAACTAGTGTCCCGGTGGGTTCTTTTAGTACGCGTTTCTTTTCCGCGGAGAAAACGTTCTAGCGCGAGGCGTTGGGGAAACGACGAGTGTCGCGGTATTTTAGTACCGTAACTACATGAGAATAGACGAGACGAACGACGACGGCATGAGACGTCCCAAACCCGAGCACCATTATGCCTCGCACATAATATCGGGAACATTAGAGGCGGAAATCAATACATAACTGGTACAAGGGGAACTCTTATCAGGTATAGATGCGTGCACGAGGCTTGCAATAGAAAATAAAAAGAAATGGTTGGAAACAACTTCTTTACCTAATCTTTAAATACGGCTTGCGCGCAAGCCTACGCCCAGTACAACAATAACGATAGGTTCTAAAGATAGTGCGGGAGCAGTGCAAATACGGGAAAATTGATTAGACTTGAGCAAACATCCACTGTGCTTATCGTAGGAGGACCGGGGCATGTGGGGAACGGCGTTAGAGGTGATACGGGAATAGTGGAGAGGCGTTTACGTGGCAGGAGCGGCCGCACACTGTCCCTTTTCCCGGGGACATTTGGAGCGAAGTGACCAGATACGGGGGCATTTGTTTTATTGATGTGGTTTGCCGAGTTGGGTGTATTGAAAGGGTAAATCAAAGAAAGTGTTCGTGCTTTCAGTTCTTTTATAGGTACGTTAAAGCAACGTGCTAAAAGCGTGGTGACAGCTACTATATACGGCCAAGCAAAGGGATAGTGCGTACGGCTGTAGTATAATGTGACCGTAACAATGCGAACAGCGCTGTATAAACGTAATCTACTATTTGAAAATGCAAGCGAGCAAAAAAATAAAATTGGCCAATGAAAGGGCCCCGGCTTACGATTTTACACTAAAACCTAAATCTGCGGTGTGAAATACCGCGCAGTTCAAAGCGACATGCTTCCATTGCGCGAAGTCACAGCACAGACCACAGTTTTAGAGTCATTACTGGGCACTTAAGTAAATTATGGGCCAACATCTGTACACTGGCAAGAACAGGAGAAATGAGTGCAATTACAAGGCACCTAACTCTTTCGGAACTATATGCAATGTCATGTGCAGGACCCAGGGGGAGCAAAGTGTCTATAAAAAAATTTAATCGAGAAAATGCACTCGCGAAAAACCTGGTGTGAAGGGGGTTGTTGGTGTGTTTTTCGGTTGCAATATCGGGTAATGTCGTATTTCTGCCGCAGAGGTACGTATCAATGTCTGAAGGTGCCAATTTTCTCGCCTTTACGATTTGTTTCGTTGCCTCGTTTAGACAGCCTTGTCTGGAAGATTTCCCGTTTGCGAATTCAAGGGTGCACTCAGAACAATATTCTTCGCCGTACACGGGCCCTCTATCTTGTTGTCGGCTGTGTTTTGTGTCTATAGGTTGTTTCGACGCGCACCTATAGGCGCCCGAAGAGACGGCAGCTCTCGACCCTTTTCTACCCCGTTGGGTTTGACTGGAAGCCCGAGCAGCAACGTTTTTACCGAGAACAGAAACAAAAGATAATAGAGGTGACGACTGCGTAATATCTCCAAGCGGAAAGGAAGATCAGGAAGCAGCTCACTGTCGTGCACTTAGACGTAGCGATGAGTCAGTACTCGATTAGACATCTTTGTCACCGCTGTGTATTGGCTTTTGGGGAGACGCAAAAGGGGAAAGCACTGCACGAACGGAGTTTGGGGGGAGAGAGTAAAATGACTGCACTTGTTAAGATGAGGGGCTAGAAGGGAAACACAAAAACGTGATTGGCGGATGCTGGCGAAAGGCGATGCGGAAAAAAGACCGTAAACAGTGCGTTTGGAGTCTCAAAGTATGAGGTTCTGGTTTAGTTACCATTCAGAAGAAGGGGTAACGCCAGGTTGCATGATAACAGTTGATACGTGAAATCCTACGTACATGGCAGAAAACACGCACACACTTGCGCGCACGCATTCCCTCTCAATGCGTTTCGCAGTAAACGGAGGACATGATTTTGAAGATGTGTCTGTGTGGTTTCGTTTATGTGTGGGTGTATATATATATATATATATATATATATATATATATATACTTTATATATATATATATATAAATATATATATATATATTATATATATTATAATATATAATTATATATATATATATATGGGCTTCTTGTAGTGTAGATAAGGGTTTGTCACAAAAAGAACGTGTTGCTGGGCGTGCTGGTTTAGGTCTAGAAACATACTGAGTGGCGCAAATACACAACACACAAGAAAGAAGACACGGACAGGCGCTACCTTCAGGATGAGGTGATGAAACACTGAAAAAGGACCCACTATAGAAGAAAAGTACTTCAAGAGAACGTGTTGCTGGGCGTGTTGGTTGAGGTCTACAAACATACTGAGTGGCGCAAATACACCACACACAGAAAGAGGACACGGACAGGCGCAACCTTCAGGATGAGGTGATGAAACACGTTCTCTTGAATACCTTTCTTCTACAGCGGGCTCATCTTTCTGTGTTTCATCACCTCTTCCCGAAGACAGCGCCTGTCCGTATCTTCTTTCCAACGAAAATCGGCCATCGAAAATCTGGAAATTGTGTAGGCGGCTGATCACAACTCACGATTCCCCGGGCGTCGACCACGTGTAGTGTAGTGGTCATGATCTGCCATCTTAATAGGCGACCCCAACAATGGAACAGGAGAAGGACCAGAGGTGTGTACTGCGGGACCATGACCCATCCTCCACCACTCGGAAGGCTGAGCCCCGAAGTGGGTTTACTGTGGAGCTCCTGCAGCGAGAAGGTAATACACCGTTTTTAAAGCGAAAGATTTGGTAGTACGACCGATGGCATCCTACCACAAATCAACGCATTTGTCTATACACTGGTTGGTCGACCGAAAAGCTCTGATGAGATCTCTGGACACACAGCGCGTGCGTGAAAGCGGGCTTCCATTGCGTCAAAACGGTTACTTGAAAATCGCGATAAAGGAACGGTTCCAGATAAGGCAATACACGCATCGATCAGAAAAAGAAGTACAATAGTATCTCTTTATCGCATAAACCACTCATCGCTGTACGTTTAAATTGTTCATATATTTGTGTACTTAGTGGACGAAGAATCGTCGAATGGGTTTTCTCTCCGCTCGCGATTTGGCTCCTTGAAGGTTCGACGATCGATTGAACGAACTTTCAACGAAGGGTGGACGCACTTTATCTTTCGCGCTTCTTTCAACCTCCTTTGTAAGGGATGGTAATTTTTTTAGTTATAGGTGCAGAAAAGCTGATGAAAGGCAGACGTACGATTTTCTGATGAGGATTATGTACGAACGAAGACGAAGCACTAGTGTTTATTGGCAAGAGTTCGCCCTCGGGTGTTCATACTTACTACCAGTGGTAGAACAGTGAACTTGCTCAGAATACAAATGTACACAGACTATGCCTTCACTGCTGTGCGCGCTCGCTGCGACAAGCGGGCATCCGTGTCGCGTTAACCTCAAAGTGTGCTTCGAACTGTAGGTAGAGGCAGCTCTCTCATTCAGTAACTGAGGTGCATTTCCTTCCTTTTTTTAAATAAGCCTGGGCAGCAGTTTTTTCGTCTCTGCGAAGACCAGCTGCTAACATACGCAAAAAAGAGTAGTTTTTCAGGTGTTATCCTAGGAATTCCAAAGTGGATGCATGGGGAACGTTTAGCTGAGCGGAGTTCATGCACCATGTGGAACGCGTATTTTGATCCCCAATCGTGGGCATAATTCTGCGCCATTTCTGCTTGTTTCTTGTCACTTGTAGCCTTATAAAATAGAAAGCAGCATTGTTATGTCTTAATTCGGTGGCACTTGTGTGCCCGTCAAATTCTCGAAGGCCAATTATTTGGCTTTATAAAGGAAGAACAAAGCGAGGGGACGACAGAGTTGTTAACGACCATAATCGTGGTCTGCCGGGCGATGCAATCCTACGCCGAAAGGTCCGTAAAATAATTGAACTTGTAAAACAAACAATTTATAGAAAAACTCCATTCGCAGGAACAAATACTGCTTGCAAACATTACTTCGTCAACCAAACAACGTTTAGTTTGCAAAATTCAGATGACGTTAAGGAGCCAGAGTCGACTGCCAAAGTACTCTCTAAGGGGATGGCTTGATGCGTTGGCTTTTCCTCCCCATCCTTTGTCCTGGCGAAATGCCACCCACTGTTTGCCTCGCGCTGGTCCTTCAACGTTCACCTTCGCGACACAACAGTGAATAAGGCCGGTCAGTTTGTGCGTTGAAAAAGCCAAACTTCTCGGAGGCGAACACTAGGGGGGCGACTGGAGACCCGCCATTAGCCAAGGGTCTAGTGCCAGGAAAACGGAAAGTCTCCAATCTTCGTGAGGCAGCGCTCGTTATGAAAAGAGAGGGGTCAAGGAGCGTCGGTCTTGACGTGCGTCACGTGAATAATGAAGCTCGGTATTGCTCCTGGCCCGCGCATTTGGGTGCAGATGTAGTGAAGCCTACGAAAGGACATGAAAGCTCCCCAGACGGGGTTTGGTTTAACAATTAGCTGCCCAGGAATCTGTGCAGCGCAATGGGAACACTAACTTTGGGGAAAGCTCTGTCTCGTTATTTCTTTTGGTTTCCATTTTCAGTTCGCCGTTATCCTCCTCACTATGATAAGCTTGGATTATTCATCGCTTCCCACGTGCGTTTGTGATTGCATTTCCAGCCATTTAAGCTAATTAAAGAAGTAAACGTTTTGAAATTTCGTATTTTCTAAGTATAGCGCGGTGCAGAAATTTTAAGGACCTGTAGCATTGATACGGTGTTGCGCTCCTCATCCCAAGGACAAGTGTTGGTTCCTTCCCATTTTTCGGCAATTATCATTTAGTGACTAATATTTCGTTTGCATAGTAGTAGTATGTGTTTTTTGGCACAAGAATATCTACGACAACGAGCACCAGCACTCTTTAGGTGGCCTTTGAATTTGAGGTTCACGACTAAAATATGTATGAGATTAGTATGGCACTGCCTAAAAAAATCTTTGTATATTGGTGTAGAGCGCCCGTAGACTATACATAAAGATGCTCATAAATAAGGATTATGGTTGAGACGTGACATTGCCTGCAGCCTTAGAGAGTGATGCGCTAGTGGAGCTCCATGTGTACACGAAATAATCACCAGCGCCTCCCTCAAGGATGAGAGGGGCTCAAGTTACAGCCTGTACGATATGAGCTTTCAGACGTTGATATGCGCAAGATAGGTTCGAATACATTTGTAAGTGAACATTGGTTCATCTCCTAGGAAAAGTAAAATGTTTAGTGCAATGTTACATGTGCCGATTTACGGGGACTGTCGTTTTCTCGCGGCATTGAATGATGTGCACTAAACTAACACGTGGAGCACGGAAAGCCGTTCCCCACACTTGTCACAAGCTGGTGAGAGCGTGCCATTCAAAAGATATGCGCATGTGGCGTGACTGTGGCCTATTCCAAACCTGCAAATGGACACCTCTGTGAGTCTACTGTGTTTATCAGTGACGTATTTACCTATGTATGGTGTTACTGTGTGTAGCGTCTGGTGTGATTCTTTGTCCCATTCCTGCTGCCATAGTTCTCGGAGTCCGTGTCGTACAGCAGGTTTCATGTCTAGATATGGCACCAGAAGTTCATCGAGGCCAGTGCGAAGAGCTTTCGCCCCAGCATATTGGTCGGCAATTTCGTTTCCACAAATGGTGCTGTGCCGCGGCACACAGCAGGTTATTATTGTTATATTTGAAGGGTAAGCCGACCCTATATTTCTACTGGGTCTGTTTAAGAAGGGATTTTTGCTTGCTTTTCCTAAGCGTAATGCTCTCACGTCACTGAGACAATCTGGAGAGATAATAGACCGTCATATATTTGATTCCATAAGGTGTTGTACCGCAATTAAAATTTTATGCGCTCTGATCTAAAATTTCTGCAGTTTGTGTTGAGTGTATTTGTACTAGGGAATTTAGGGCCATGTGCAGCGCATGAGACAGCAGAAACGCACTCTGCGGCGTCCGTGTAGAAGGTGGCACATGCGTACGTGGGTTGAGTGCAGAAAATGCTGTAACATAAGCTCTCTCGGCGCATTTCTTTTGTAAATTAGTTTAAAGATACATCAAACGACACTGGACACATATTCGAGGAGGTAACAAGGTTCGTGGGAGTAGTTTTGTATAAGTCGTTCTTCATGTCGCCGAGTTCCTGGGCATGCCCGCCCATTCGCAAGGCGAATGACATGGTGATGGATGGACGGTAATGGAAGATATCGCCCGCCCACGTGTCCGCGGTGATAGAATTAAATAAATTTTTGTCAATGATGCCACCTGAGAGCATACATTATTGCTGTATAAGAGGGCTGGTGCTCTAAACACCACTGGTCCCACTGAACGTATAAGCTTTGGATTGGGCTTGTCCGAAATGCTCCGAACGCAAAGCGGGCCCTCAAGTGGAGAACTGAATCCAATATCTTTAAGGGTACTTGAATGGTGTATCCGCATATTAGAGTGCCATAGTTCAATGAAGACCCCACCAAGCCGATGAAGAGACGCAGAAGCCCGTTTTATCTGCTTCATAAGACTGCTGGGTAAAGAGTTTCAGTGTATTCAGTGGCCTAGCGCACCTATTTTTTAGTGGCCTAATGTGTGGAATAAACGCTAACTTATCATCTAGCGCAACTTCGACAAATTTGTTCTTTTGTAACCGCAATGACCCCACCATTATGAATAATGTTAGGATCTGGCCTTATGAGGTGCTGCCTGGACAAAAAAAAACATCACTGCTGTTTTCAAGATTCACGTTAAAACCATTTTCATAAGCCCACTTTGTAAGTTTGTTAGCAGCCAATTGTAACTGCCTCTCGCAGATTGAGAGATTACAAGATTTATAGCTTATTTAAATATCGTCAACGTAGGCCGAATAAAAATTGGGAGCGGCAGTGCCTTCGAAAGTGAGTTCATTTCAATGGTGAAAAGGGTGCAGCTTAGTACGCCAACCTGTGGGACCCCGTTTACTTGAATGTGTGTTCTATAAAGTGTTCTCCAACCCTTACGCGAAAAGGTTGCTCAAACAGGTAGCTTTCTGTAGTGTTGACCATGTTTCCTTTCCAAATAAACCATAAGTTATGAGGTCCCGCAGGTTGCCGTATCTCTTTGCTGTATGGTACGCCTTTTCAAAGTAAAAAAAAATAGACATACAGTGCTGCCAGTGGACAAAAACATTTTTGACGTAGGATTCCAAAGCCACAAGCTGGTCGGTCGTAGATCTTTCCGCCCGGAAACCTGCCTGGGAGTTACCCAGAACAGCACGTTACTCTAAAAAGTACTCGCCTTCTGTTTACCATTTTTGCGAGCACCTTACTTAGACACGTGGTAAGGGCTTTTAACCGATAGCTTGCGGGACATGAGGCATCTTTCCCTTCTTTTGGCAATGGTGTTGAATCATTGTATATGGGATCTAGTCTACACCCGCAGCTGATTACTTACATGTGGATAAAACAACCTTAAACTCCTGGAGGGCAAATGGACAGTTGTGAGAGTCTTGTAACGATTGCTGTATGTCCCTGATGGACTGGCCCTCGGTAGGCGTTTTATACCTCATACATATGTCTGTTTAAAGAGAATTTATTGCAACCCACATACAAATTCGAAGTATGTACTCAGTGTGACTGCCTGGTCTTCTAATGTGCCACCAGTGGTGTTCCCTAGGAGTAAGTTGTTTGCCTTCTGTCTTTGCTTCTGTCTGTGTGAGGATTATTTGATGGTACAAATCCCCCCTAACTGTTGCTTTTTGCTTCTATGTGAATGCGGATTCAAACCATGTTGGCATGCTTAAAAGCAACGAAGTTCTCCTGAGTTGGGTACTTGTGGAGGGTACCCCACGCCTTGTTTTGCGCTTTGGGTGCATCTCAGCACTCTCCATTCCAACACGGCGTCCTGGGTTTTTGTAGATTGCATGAGGTTTGAGGGATAGCACTCCTAGCAGCGTCAAAAATGTATGTGGTAAAGAATCTACAAGCTTCGTCCTTCTGAAAGTGCTGTATGGATGTGTAGGAGAGTTGTGAATTTTGCGAGGAACGTACACCCGGGATGGGCGGATCTCGACTGCGCAAGCGCTGTACGCTAGGCCAACGCCCCGACGATGCGGTGCTACGAACGCAACCGCTTGGAGCGTTTTTATTTGGCGCGCTTGCGCGGTGCTCCGAACCAGTGGGGAGGCAGATTTCAAACTGGCATCTGCTCCGGCGATGCCAGTGGCAGGAGGCGAGAGAGCCAGTTCGTCGACTCAAAACGCAGACCGTCGCGTGTATTTCTGATTAGGCGACAACGTTCCAGTTCTGTGAGGCATACCGTCCAGAAATGAACGACCAAGGAGACCCGGATGGCTCCCGAAGCGGGTGGTAGTGCTCGTGTGCGTGTCGTGGTGGCGGAATGTGCGCACCGTTCGTTGGTGCGGGTCGGCCGCCTCCATTTCGGGTATTCAAGAATTTTCGCCTGCGCCGTCGTCGCACCCTCAGGTTCGAGCCGAGACCGTTGCGCTACCCGTGTAAAGCATGAAGCATTTGTAGTTGGGCTCTACAAATAAGAGGAAGTGACTAATAGAAATGTCTCGTATATTTTGTCGAGTTTGTTTGTCATATAGGTTGTTGACAGTGGCTAGGCTGAAACCGCCGTGTCAGCCTACCCGCTGTTTCGTTTTGCGCATCGCATGCCATCATCAGTAGTATTTGTCACGTGGTCCTGGCATATTTCAGAGCTGAAACAATGATCACGCCGAGCCCTGCAGACTGCTTCAAATCTTAGGAGTTTAGCGGTTGAGCAAAGGAATCGCGATGGGTGTATGGTATTTTTTTTCCTGATACTAAATCAAGGCAAGAGGGTATTTTTATCATACCTTCAAGATTTTTACAATCCATACCAGCGTTAGCTCATTGAAATAAAAATGTCGCCGTTCAGCTACAGCTTGCCTTGGATGGACACGCAAAAATTGCCAAATTTGGTTACTTTGCATTGGGTTCAACAGGTGGTGGCGCAAGCGTTAGCGCACGCTACAAAAACGCTGTACTGAAAACTATCTATGGCAGCGTCGCGACGAGCGTACGCTCCGCTTTACGCCCAGAAGTACGTTAACGCCCGGAACACAGGACTAAACCTGTCTAATATTTGCGGCGCGGCCACGGAACCGCCCGTGCAGGCTGCACGCCAGCCACTCCCTAGTCGCCGTCGTTGAGGATGGGCCATCACGCCATAGGGCAATGTCCGACTATCTCCTGTGACTATATTGTCACAGTCCAGTCATTCACCGACAGCTGAATGCAATCAAGGAGAGCGGACTGCTGTAATACTAGTGGCCATGTTGACAAGCTCTTGTCCACGCGAGAATGGGTGATTCCCTTCTGGCTCGGAGAAGAAGGCGCTTTGCTCGTGTGTTAGTGTTTTGTCGGGTGTAGTGAGCGCCCCTCTCCTTGCCAATACCCCTGAGGGGATATGCACCATTTCTTCTGGCTCTACCGCCACCATTTCAAAGTGACTGTCGCATTATGAACCTGGGAGTTAGATTTAGTTTGCTAAATGAGATTTGCTGCTAAGAAGTCTCAACACCGTGCTACACTTCTGGCGGAGGAGCCAGATACCAGTTGCGAATCTCTCATGCACCACGCGGACACCGCTACTAGAGATCGGGCGTCGAAGAGGGAGCAGACGCCCGTTCACCAACGCGCCGGTCGTCTGCTTTAAGGCGCATCTGTTCAGTTTGGACCACTGTTCGCGACATCAAGGGTAGCAGCGGCACGCCCCACGAGCAAAACGATAGCAAGCGACCACACGATGTCTGGTCTGTTCGTTTATCAACAGCCGCGAACACCTCCAACTTTTCATGGCGTAGTCTCTGAATCAGATGGGGAGGATTGGCTTGAGCTGTGCCGGCGGGTCGCGGGATTTATGGATGGGACCAAGAGCAGAAGCTGCACAGCGTGTACATCACCTTATGCTAATACACGACGACGTGGTTGGAAAACCATGAAACAAGTCGCAAACTGAGATGAATTCCGGCACACATGTCTGGCTAACTATGCGTGGAGCGACCGTAAAGAAAAGGCTGAAGCTGCTTTGCGCTTCAGAAACCAGGTTCGCAAAGAAGGCGTAGCAATGTATTGTGAGTACATGTCCCGCCTTTTGTGACGTGCCTGCCGGAGCACAGCTGACGATCAAATGCTGCGTCACCTGTGCGTCTGGTTAAACAACAGCTGTTCACTGGCCCTGTGCGCAGTCTACCGCGTACCGTGACTGAGTTCATAACCGAAGCGTCGACGACGAAAAAGACGCTAGAACAGCGTGCCTGGCAGTACCACCGCGATCCGACCTGCGCGTTGAAGGACGTTCTTTTTGTGCTGCCTTGGGCGCCAGCCCAGACGCTTTGCGGGAGCGCATGCGTTCCGTACTTAGGGAATAGCTTAACCTACCGCAACTGCCCCAGGCTAGCTGACGTACGCTTTTCTAGTACAAGTTGTGTGGAAGTGAGGCAAGCGCTTCAAGAACCGGTGCAGCTTGATCTACGGCCGTCCTCACACAACTCTATGACGAACCCCAAGGCTATGCTGCACTCAGTACGTCATCGCCTCCCTTCAGGCTTCCATGACGCCGTGCGCCACTGCCTATTCCGTCGTTTTCTTGTAACAATATGAACTCCTTTAACAAGTTGAGAACGCGACTATCCACTGCTCTATAAAGCTTCAACCAGTCTAAAATCTGGTGTCTGACATTTACAAATGTTCATTCAATGATAAAGTGATCATTGATAACTCCGATGTCTCTGCCGGAGAGGATCAAAAGAACCGTGTATTGTTGAACACATCTGAAAACAGAAACTTCAGGCAGCATTAGGTAGGTGTCATCATTAATTTGACATCGTTTTGAAGTGCTGTCAGCGGATTTAAAATATTGGTGAGTCTACTACTTTATTGGGGTTGGGAGAGGTTGATTCCCATGATCTGTGTCACTCCACTTCCTACGAGAAACCCGCCGCGGTGGCTCAGTGGCAAGGGCGTTGCGCTGCTCAGCAAGAGGTCGCGGGTTCGATTCCCGGCTGCAGCGGCCGCTTCTCTGATGGAGGCGAAAAAAACGCCCGTTTCTACAAGATGACGGCGCACGTTAAAGATCCCCAGGTGGCCAAAATTAATCCGGAGCCCTCCACTACAGCGCGCCTCATCGACTGCGTTGCGTGAGCGCGTTAAACGCGACAATTAATAAATCAATTAATACATTCTAGGAGACGACTCATAACCAGTGTTTTTCTCGGAGATGGTTGGCACTGCAGTACTTACGAAATGCGCAGCTGTTTCAGTGCCCGGCCTCGCTTATAAATGTTGAATGATTGAGCATCAAGTGCTGATGTTGCGTCCAATTGTTAAAGGAGATTCTTAGTTACGAATATCCTGAACACGCCTGATCATTATCCCTGGAAGATATTTCTCGAAGTTGTCATCTTTAGCAGTAATACAGGAATAGCTTAGTCGGCACTTTTATATTTGCTCGGTCAATCATTTTCCTTAACCATTAATAGCTACTGGAAGAAGTAGGCTGATGCTCCGCAATTCGTTTTTCAAGCGGCTGTCAAATCAGCGTGTTCGCCACATCTAACGTGACATTTTGGCTACCTGTCTTTTTTGGCGACCTTTTTTCGCCTCTTTGGAGTCTCGCACCTTTATTTCCCGCATCTCCTGCTCCACGTTTTCTCCGTTTCGAGGGCGCTTTGTCATGTTTTGTGTTCCTTTAATTTTTGTATTTCTTTTCTGTTCTGATCGTCTTGCTCTGGCACGTGGCCATTACTTTTCGTTCGCTAAGCCCGAAGAAACCGAAGTTAGGTCAGCTTGGTCTTCTTTTTCTTCTTCGTCCTTCTACTCGCACGCGAACGTCGACTTCTGTGAACTTGTTACAGGTGAGCAGGGTCGTTGCTCAGCGTTAGTTGCTTCTGGATGCAGCGCATGTGGTCTTGACTTCTTGTTAGACTGCTTCCGGTGTCCGATGAGCCACGCCGAGTAAAGCCGCTCGTCCCGCGTTGTTATCCGTGCGTCTGATAGCACCGGAGCCTTACGAGCCTCGTTTCTAAGGGCTAAACTCTGGACTCACACTGGTGAGCCAAGCCCCAAAGATTGCCAGATTTTTGCTTTCTTGCTGCCGCGAGCCTCTATGGTTTTCACTCTTTTTGCGTTAGGGAGAGCAGCAATGTTTAGCGTCATTCTTTGCTTTTTTTTTTTTTATTGATATTGAGACACATGATGGAGATGCCATATGCATCATCAGCACGTTCATTGCCGTAGTCATCATTGTCATTATCAACATATTTGTGTTCTATGCTACACTAAAGCCCGCCGTATTTATTTATGTGATTAAATAAGAAAGAATGTGAACACATGTGTCAGTAAACCTTCGCTGACGGTATTTTAAGCAGAAAATTTTTTTTCTTGATAAATCCTGTTCATTGTAACTATTCTGGTGCCCTTTATTTTGGTCTCCATTTGCTGTTTGTATTGTGTTCATTTTACCTTACATTTTACGTGTTGACGTATCTTTGCTACTTCGAATAAAAAGCGTGTAACGAGTCAGGACCGGATCCGTCAAAATTTTTCTGCGTCTTCCGCAAACGGAGTAGGAAATCATCTTGGTATGCGCTGTTGTAGAACACAATTAATGTGAAGTTTTCGTCTACTAGGGTACAAGGTGGTTAGATTCTGCTCTGGTGAGTCCACGAATGAGCGATGTGGAGTAATCATTAGTACGTACGCTTTGGACATAGTTTAACATTGACGGTTTCTCAAACCTCCATAGTGCGGCTGCGATAGTAGTGTGTATGCGTACATCTGCGTGCGTGGGTATTGACTATCATGCGACGGTCGGTTTTGGAAGTGGCTTCACGATTACCAGACCTCGACGTATTCAGAAAACATCCCGTAACTTAGCGCACTTCCATTGTGCAGGTGTAGAGCAGTCTGGTACCTCACTGACTTGCGGCCTGTTGACTTCGCTCCACGGCATGTTTCCGCAATACTCCATTCGATGAAATTTTATTGAGCGCGTTTTACACAGCGCTCTGTGATATACTTTGACATGAAAGTTTTTGCCTGGTGAAAGTCAAGTAATCTGGCTCCAATGACCAGGTGGCGCGCTGCAGTGGTGAATATTACATTTGTCAGACCGACGCAACAATCAGCATTAGTGCTGAATCAATAACATATGAAAACTCTGCCCCACAACGTTCGTCGGCTCAACGATAATTTCCCAACCGGCATAATCACGCACCAAGGTATCATTCAGAAATTGTTCCAGAAATTTATTTTAGGTGGTTTTGTACCATTGAGAACTATGAACCATTCACACGTATAAGTTTAGCCGGTTTCGTAACTCTGAGTTTGAAAAAAGAGAGTGTTCTTTCATTCCACTAGCCCGGTGTGGTCGTGTGTTCCTTGCATCCTAGTAAGTTTCACTTTCCGAACACCAGTGAGATTTTTGAATAGAGAAGAAGTCAAAGCATCTTGATTGATTTCAGTCATACTTGATTAGTGAGTGCCTCAAATCGAGCGACTGTAATAATCGCCCGTAAAACATTATGAAGACTTTCACATTTCCTTCGTTCTTACTTTTCCTGCGGCTAGTAAATATTTTGAAACTCAGCTGTTTTTTTTTCCTTCTCGCAATGCAAAATGTGCGGCGTCTTTTTAAGGTTCCAATCCATTCCAACCGAACGGCCTCACACCACTCTAGCGGAAGTAAGTCGGAGTGATACAAGATTAGAGCTGCAGCCTGACATTTAAAAAACGTGGAAGGTTACAAAACTTGGCCTCTGAAGGCTGTGGCACTTTCGAAAAGATTTATCGAGCGTCGCAGTCCGTGACACGCGTAACTCGTTTTAATTTATAGGGTTAGTATCTCAAACGGAAGTGAGGCCGCACGAACGGTGCCGTGGTAAGGAGGGGAAACGGAGGGTGTTTGGGGGTAGAGTTGGTCTCTTCAGACCGATTTAGGAAAGGACGGAGTCCGCAGCCATGACAGGCGTGCTCGAGAGGCGTCTTCGCTGGCGGGCGTGACGAGAATGCGGCATGCGTGCGCGACGAAGACGAACTACGGCTGCGGTCCTCGTCGAAACCCTCCGAGGAGACTGAGAGAGCGGTCATGTGGGAGATTAAATCCAACACTCGCTTCGTTCGGTCCGTAACCCCGTTTGCTTCTTTTCTCTGCTGATCTATCTATAGCGCTGTACCTTCACCTTTGTTCCTCGCTTTTTTCCCTCCCTCCCGATGGAGAAAAGATGGCGCTGGCCTACGGGGAGCCAATTTCGCTCCCGCTTTTAATGCGTGAGCATCATAGCAGAGTTAATCGGCTCAATTGGTGAAAAACGCGTTGCCCTGATGTCCCCGCTACCCCCTGAACGGCACTCCCCAACAAAAGGTTAGGAAACCGGGCTCTACACCTGATTAAGCTCCAGGCCTTTCAGTCCCTTCTTTCTCCTCCTCCAGAAAGTGTCCTAAAAACTATTGGTTGCCAAAGTGGGTATGCGCTACCCTAACGTTCCCTTTTGCAGCGAGGCATCACACAGCTGCGATTGCGGTTATGTGCCATCGCTCGTACTCATTGCTGGTCAACGCGGTTATGAACTGACGTGACGCCCCCGGATAGCTCTTATAATACTTTTTATCTGCCCGCTGTGGTGCTTGTACTTCGCCTATTCGCCCTGTTTGGTATTTCCGGGCGACAAAATGGAACTAATCGCATAGTTAAGCACGAGCTGCGGGGGAAGGGGTTGGTGGCGACAAAAGGTTTGCGCCGTTCAATTCCCTGTACGGGTCAGCTACAAGCGTTTCGGAAACCATGAAATAATAAAAAATCTGAAACAGTACTACAATAGCGGCAGCAACAACAGCCTTTCGGCAAAATAAAAAGTCTTCTGGCACAGATATTTGGAGAAATATCAAATGCAATAATATGAGTTCCTATAAACGGGCGAATGGGAGTACTGCTGACATTAGGGGATTGGGCTGTCGGCGTCTCCTGTCGTAGCCGTCGTTTTTTCTAGTCACGGTACTAAAACACCTCGACACTCACTTTCCAGGGCCTAGCGCTAGAACGTTTCATCTTCGTGGGCAAAAACTCGTACTACATGAAGACACCGGGACACTCGTTTTCCTACGCCTCCCGCTAGAACGCTTCGTGCTTCAAAGACACCAAACGTTTACAGCAACGCTTCATTCCTCTGCCCCAAACGGTTTCATCTCAATTGGCCAAAATGCCAAGGTGCCAAGAATAGACTTATACACGGCATGCTTCGCCCCTCCACACGTTTTACGTTAGTGCAGATGGCCAGGTTTTTTTCTTTCAACTTTCTGCTACTCGTCGCCTTGATGGTTGCGAGAACAAGCAGCCGCCTTGTTTGACATGTGCGGCAACATCTCCTGAGTGCCACAGGAAAGCTTGGAAGGGAAGGACAGAATTAACGCCAAATACGAGTTTTCATACAAAACATACGACATTTTTAATGTTCGATCAAAGCATCTTTCCATTCGCTCCCAGGCACCAGATTCAATGCCGTCGTATTTCCCACCCTGGACCCTTTTGCCATTGCAAATTAGATGCACTATCTCAGGAATTGGCTCTAAAAAGGATATGCATCAAAGCGCCTTGTCGCAGTTGACACTCGGCCACATTAGCCGGCTATACTCAGGCACAAACCAAATTTTTACAGGCGGCTCATGTACGCTTGATAGCAGTTCCTTTGGGATATTTATCTCGTCCACTGGACAGATGTTCTCTCATCGTCTTGAGCGGGCAACTTCATCAATGTCAGCCGAGCTTCACGCCATCAAGGAAGCCATCCGGTACATTCTCCGCCAACCGCCGGGACAATAGACCATCTTACTGATTTCAAGGCAGCCCTCCAAAGTCTACTGGGCGACGACTGCTCCAGGATTCACCAGCACGCCCCTCGTGAAAACACTTACTTGCACCACCTAGCCAAAGACATTGGGCACCAAGTGACATTTCAGTCGATTCCAGACCACTGTGGTGTTCCAGGGAACGAGAAGGCAGATGAAGCAGCTCGCACGGGCCTTGAAATGCATAACAAGAGGAAGGTCTTTTTCACCAAGCATGATGCCTCAGCTATGACGAAGCACTTGTCTTAATGGAGCGGAACCGTCTCTGGTCTCTTCCAGAGCGCCATTATGCCTTCTTGCACCACGTAGACCCCGAGCTCAGGATTAAGCTGCGAGAGAGACTTCCGCGCCGACTAGAAACTTTATACCACCAATTACGCCCTCAATGCGGTGCTCACAAAAACATACCTGTTTCGACTCGGTGCAACCTCGAACCCGTACTGTGATAACTTCGGATCGCCGGAAACTGTAGAACACCTACTGTTAGAGTGCCCCGCTTACATAGTCGCAAGATGCCGTTTGGAGCACGAGATCGAGCACCTACGCCCAGAACCGATCAGCTTAAAAGTACTCCTCGGTCTATGATCCTCCCCTTCGGCTCAACGAAAGCACTAGTGGCGTTATTTGAATACCTAGACGAGATCGGTGTCACTGAACTGATTTGACATACTACGCAGATTGTGGCGTTCATCGAACTGTTCCCACAAACTCCACGATGTGTGCTTTTTTTCTTACTTCTTTCTCCTCGTTCTTCCGCCCTGTTATCTATAGGGCATTTCTACCATCCCCTACCTATTCCCCCGCCGAGTAGCATGTCAGTGTAGAGATTCTGACAAACCTCTCGGCTTTCTTCTTTAATAAAGAGCTTTCTCTCTCTCTCTCTCTCATACGACATTTTGTTTCTTAGTAAATCCTGACATATATTTCCTTGCATCGGAACAAACATTTCATTGCCTTCATTTTCCTTTCAAAATTTCGCCATTCTTTGCTTAGCAAGCCATGTTAAGCATTTTCTTTTACTTAATAAGACATTCTTTGGCCTAATCTCTCACTATAATACAATCCTATGATAAAATTTACACTGCTATCTATTAAACGGATTAGAGTTAATTCTCATGGTAATTTTCAAGGCCTAGAGAAGCACTCTGTTAAGAATGACTGTAAGGCGCACATTTCATAACGCAAGCCCAGAGCAGCTGTTTACAAGAACCTTCGTTTGTATGTTGAAAAGGGCTAATGCCACCGCAAGGGTTGAATTTTTTAAAGCGATCCCGCCTTAACCGTCGAGCTCTCGCTTACCTTTGCATCATTATTGGTTATCTTCTCTGTTTCCCTAGTTTGCAGCGCACACCCTACTTCTGTTAACTCTTTTGCAATTTTATTTTTGTTCCCAGTCTTCCTCACAAGAATAGTTCGTCCTCCTTTCGCATTTACTCCAAAATTAGGAGTCTTTACTCACTCTTCCTCTTTCCTCATTTGCAATTGTCTACATAATTATCTTATTCGGTCGGGTTACGAAACATGACAATTAAAATCCACATAAATGCTATTTGCCCGCTGCCTACCCTTTTGACAAGCGCTTAAGAGTCCTCTAGGCGCACCATTGCTGCCCGGACGATAATAAAAGTCAGAATAATCACGCAGTCACATCACCGCTTTTCACAAGTCTTCTTTCTGACACGGCGACGGGAGCTGCCATGAGAGTTTCACACGAGTACGTTTCTTCGGATTAGCGAGATTTAACAACTTCCCGACGCACTATGCTTCTTCTACCTCGTACTCGGTTGGTTCTTCACCATCACGAAGCCTCGCCGAGAGGAGAAAACGCCCTCCTCGTCTTGTTCAACCCACCCCCACGGTCCCACCGTCTTCGAGCCCAAGTCACGTACCAGAGCGGGCCGCTTGCTCACCGCTCCTTATCGCCAAAGCGATTGCAGGGTCCTCTCTGGGGAACCTCCACAGCACTCCGTCCCCTATCTTGTCTGCCATTTATTTGGTTCTTCCCGGACGTCCTGCCCTGAAGTGATGCGGTCGTCTCTAATACAAAGCAGCGTCAGTAGAGGGGGAGGTTCAATGTTGCCAAGACCCGATGAGGAAGCGGCAAATGTCTCAGCGGAAGGAAATTTAGACGTAAGCTCCAAGTAAACTTGAGCACTTTACTAGCACACGAAAGCTTGCCGATTCGCGCAGCAAATCGGGCAAATTCGACAAAAACTGAAATATTTGATACTGCGAAGAACGTATACCTCGGATTCTGATCGCAAGATTGCGTAGGCTTTCCGAGGGGCATCCTTTCCTATTACGGAAAAAAACTCCAAGCCAAGATGTTAAATAGACATGAAAATTTCAAATAATTTTCTCTAGACAAAATATTGTATGGTGGACGTCAGATTTAGCGGTACGCCAGCTTTAGCGGTACCCCTCATTAGACGACTCATAGGTGCAGTGGGGCTGCGTTCGCAATGATGCTGACTTAGTAGGTAGGCAGACTTGAAGTCTAAATGCGGCCCGTTCCGTTTACCCGCCCGATACGTCCGACGCACCGTGTCTCGACACGTCCCGCCAACACTTTTACGCGTTATAAAATGGATCGCACATAAAATGCAAGCCCGGCGGGGAATAGTTTTGAATAGAAATAATGGTGACGCAAGGCCGGTACTGGTGGACGGGCTGGTACAATGCACGACTACGGACCGAGCCTCGCATTTGCGAAGGAGAGGGAATAGGTAGTGTGTGCTTGCGTGTGGGAGCGTCCGCATATGTGCGTTCGTATGCTCGTGTGTGTGCATGTGTGTGTGTGCATGTGTGTGTGCGTGTGTGTATTTGTGTGTGTGTGTGCGCGTTTGCGTGTGTGCGTGTGCGCGTTTGCGTGTGCGTGTGTGCGTGCGCACGTTTGCGTGTGCGTGTGTGTGTCTGTGTGTGTATTTGTGTGTGTGTGCGCGTTTGCGTGTGCGTGTGTGTGTGCGCGCTTTGCGTGTGCGTGTGTGTGTGTGCGCGCGCGGTGTGTGTGTGTGTGTGTGTATTTGTGTGTGTGTGTGGGTTTGCGTGTGCGTGTGTGTGCGTTTGCGTGTGTGTGGTGCGCGTTTGCGTGTGAGTGTGTGCGTGTGGCGCGGTTTGCGTGTGTGTGTCGCGCGGTTGCGTGTGCGTTGTGTGGTGTGCGACAGCTGTGCGGTGTGCGGTGCACGTTGTGTGTGCCGTGCGTGCAGTGTGGTGTGTGCGCGACGCGTGTGGTGTGTGTAGTTGTGTGTGCTGTGTGTGGGTGGTGTGTGCGTGCGGTGTGGTGTGTGCGTGTTGTGTGTGCGCGCGTTTGCGTGTGTGTGGTGTGTGTGCGTGTGTGTGTGTGTGGTGTGTGTGTGTGTGTGTGTGTGTGTGTGTGTGTGTGTGTGGTGTGTGTGTGTGTGGTGTGTGTGTGTGTTTGTGTGTGTGTGTGTGTGTGTGTGTGTGTGTGATGTTCGCCTCGTGTGTGGCGCCACGCGTGTGCGCCGTGCGTTTTTGGTTCTCGAGCTCCTGGCTGGTCACTGTGCCCTGGCACTCCTCAAGGGTGGGTGAAGGGTCGGCGCTGAATTATGGGGAAGGTATAAGAAAACAAAACCTACAAAGGGGAAAGGCAAAAAACATACGAAATGCTGTAAATGTTCTTCGGGGCCTCCTAAACCTGTGGCGCGCTAGAAAGCTTGCGCGAAAAATGTCGCTGGTACAGCACCTTTTCAGGAAAGGGTACTGACCCAGTGATCATGATTCTTGCTGCAAATGCAGTGTGGCGCAGCTTGGTTCCCAGCATTTACGAACTGGCAGCTTCTTTTATTTCGTATTTGTGTGAAGGGCACCCGCTAATGTACACATACATGTAAAATCGCACAAAAACTCCGAAATGTGTTGCGTACAGCAAACCAACATTTGAGGTCTCTTAAGAGAGATCGCTTGGCAATTATTTTAACACATTTGACTGCTTCAGAAACAAATCGTAAACAGTGGAAAAATTTCAGATAAACCGAGCAATTCGGGACTTCCTGCACATATTTAAAGTAGGGGGCAATCATGTATTACTATTCAAGAACAAAAGCAACACGTTATGCATGATTTTAGGCGACAAGTGTTTGCCCTATACTCTTATTATACTATTACTTGGACAATAACGCGCCGAGGCTAACACCTGATCTAAGAATGGTATGGTGACATAGTAAAGACCACTTCGGGATGCTTAACGCGCGCGGAAATCTCAACACACACCGGAGTTCTCCCTTTCCGCCTCCTTTAAAAAAACAGCCTCCGAATCCGGGATGGGTCTTGCGTCCTTGGGCTATACACAGCACAAGTACTTCCCCACTGAGCCACGTCGGTGGATTTATATCGATGTTGCTTCTAAGATGGGCAGAGTATTTACAAAATTTAATATATTCATGGCTAGTCTGTTGGAAGGAAAACCCTTTCGGTTACTAAATCTGTCCCGTCTGTTTGCGTTGTGTGTTTTTCCAGAGATGCTATGGCAACTCGCGAAGCTCCTTTCAGTTCTGCTATATGAGACCAGTTTACGCCGGTGTTCTTCAGGGTAGAGTTCTTGCGTTTTGTGGACATGCTTTATAAACGTTATTTCGCTACCATTTTGAACACCAAAACCTGATGTTCGTTTTAAAATAAAAGGCACCATCATCATCGTCATCCTTAGCCTGCTTGCGGCTACTGCATGATGAAGGCTTCTCCCATGGTACGGGTTGTTCCTGTTTTCGATGCCCCAGTCCATCCATTGCTGCCAAATTGTAATGAAATATATTGCCGCGAACCATGTATTGCGTTTGTGTGTTGGCTTGACGAGGACTTAAGGTGCACGTACCCAGCAACTCCACCAGATGTCAGAAAGCCAAATACGGCGCATTTGTCTTGAAGGAAAAACAAGTTTATTGGAGCGAACTCGTGCTCCCCTAACGACTCTAAAAATACAGAGGTGGCGATGCTGCAGACTACAAAGTGACATGCGCAGGCGAATGTCGGCGAATCGATTAGCGCGGCGTCTGCTCTGCAGGCTTTTATCTTTCTGCGCGAGTGTTTCTCGAACCGTCGATTTAAATCCAGAACATTGTAGATCAACGAAGATCATTTTAGGCTAGTGACGTTAGGGCGAAACCCTCTCCTTAGCAGAATGAGATAATCCGTGCGGCATCAAAATAAAGAATGGAACACGCGCGTCGCTTGGGACGCGGATACCACCGCCGGGCGCACCCGGGAAGTATAAACAAAACATAAACAAACAAACCGAATACATGGTTCGGGGCAATATTTCTTCTGGTCAGGTTAAAAACATTAGATATTTCGGCAAGCTACACGTAATCCAAACAAGCGGTGTAGTAGAATAGGGTAGGATAGCTTTATGGCCTACGCAATCTATCTTGAAGATGCTTTTTCATCCAATAAGTTGAAACGTGAAGTAGCTCGGGTTTTTCCGCACAGAACACCATCGAAGAAACAAATTTGCCCGGTGCAATCCGGATATGTGCCACCGTGTACATCATCATCTTCGCAGCTCTCTGCGGGAAGAAGATTGCAGGAGATAAGATTAAACACTGGCACACATCATCATGCCCGGCAACCTGCAAAAAAGATGATGTACAGGGTCCAAGATGGCTTCCTGAAATTAAAATTCGTCTATCCACCTGTCATTGTCCGTATCGCCTCCGTCCTACGTCCAAGTACCAATATTCTGGGTACAAAGAACATTTTTCACGGACAGCAATCATTTGCTTCTAAGTAGAGTGGCAATGCTGCGCAAGTGTTTCACTGGACTCAAGACTGAAAAACAACAGCTCAGTTCCGTAGTTTACACGCTTTTGTTACTTTCAGTGTCATTAACAGAATCCGTCAATTTCATTACGTTCAAAATTGGGTTCAGTGGCTGCGCATACCAAAACTGAGGGAATAACAAATACTAAGAGTACTGCTCTCTCGCTTAGGCTGCTCAGTTTCGGATTTTATTTATTACGTCTTAGACGTTCCCGAAGTTTCCTCTCGCTGATGTCCCTTCGGCCGTTTTAAAATACCGTTTGGTAATTTCCGCTGGTTCGCTGAATAAGAGAGCTTGAGTGCGGTTCGAAGAAAGAGCCGGAGATGGTCTCGAAAATTCGCGTGCTCTGCATTTTTACTTAGATAACGATTTTCTTTATTGGTTTATGAAGCGTTATTACAAGGCGTGTCTTGTGATTTTTTTGTCAGTTTTAATTCTCTTCAGTGTTCGGCTTCGAATTTCAAAGCTCTTTTTTCAGAAATGGGAAATTAAGGTCGGTAGTTCAGATGCGGCTGAAATATGTTCTCTCGACAACGTCTACGTCTTGTGGAAATGTCACTGCCTAGGTGTGCCTTATTAAATCTCGGTGTCCGATGTGCTGAACGATTGCGCCGCATTTCAGTGATGGGGAGATGACTGGTTCCTTAATGGGCGCAGTGATTTTTAAAGCTGAGTTGACACTATTCACCATAGGTGATACTACCAATAAAACGTTATCTAGGTGTTATTGCCGATTCGTGGTGCGAACGGCCTCAGTTCGCTTGCGGATTCAATACTTTTATCGTTCCAGTTTGTTTAAAATACACAAGCTCTTTTTGTTTGTCAGGGTACCATGTTGAGTTTTTGAACTTTTAATCGTTGCTTTGGTTGGGCTGGGTAAGTGAAACAAAGTAGTATAAGAACCACCGGTCACAAAAAAAAACTTACCCCGACGGCCTCAAAAAGAGTGGCATCGACTAGAGCTATACACACTACAAGCTCCCCTGTCTATAAGTGTTTGTATTACGTAGTATTGTATTGGGAAGGATTGATGTGCAATGGCACATCTGAAAGATGTCACAAATTTACACGTCATTGCTTCCGCTTAAACACGGTTTTGCTACATGCAGTTTTTCCAGTTTTTTTTCACGCGATGCACTTATTGGTCGTGTTCAACGACATAAACTGCTAATGAATAGTTGGAGATATGTCTGCGTTCGTCGTTACTTGTTACGCTCGAACCGGCACTAGGCCCGGGTGGGAAGCTCCTGAATAAAATTAAAACGGTTGCTTTAGTGGAGTGATGCACATCATTCATCAAAAACCCATGACGCTACTCTCTAGAAATTTTCCATCTTAAAGCCAATCGCTGACCTGCGACATCATTCGTCTGTCGACTGTGAAGCTTGAAAACATTGCCACCGAATTTTATTTTCTTACTTATTCCGTGAAGACAAGCTCAAACCTAGCACTGCAACACCATATAGTTTGTGATTTCCTTTTTATTGCCTCTGAGCAACGGCAAATGCTACGCACATTTACCATCCCAACAAATACAGGGGACGATAAAGATGTCGGTCACGCTAACTGCACTATTGAAACAAACATTCTGGGATAAAATTACACCTCTCCTGCCCCGTCTTCTGAAGACCATTTAATGACCTTTGAAACTTTGAGATTTGAAACAATGGTTTGACGTGTATAAATTTATTTTTTAAGTGCGAATGCACTTTATAAGCGACCCTGAATTCCGGTGACCGCCGTCCGTCCACATAGCAACAGCTGCGGGTGCGCACGCTCCTCGTCTTCCTTGGCAACGGGGGGAGATGGGCGCGCGCTGCCTGGCCGCTGACATGGCACATACCCACGTGGGGGATTGGCCAGGAATCGGGCGTGAGAAGGGCTAATGCACCCGCTTAAAGGAGTACTGACACGAAATTTCAAAGCTGAGATCCGCTCTAGCAATCAAGTACAACGACAACACAAATAGGTGTCTGTGAATAAATGCATCTTTGTTTCTTTGTAGTTGTGTGTGTGTGTGTGTGATCTCTCTTTCGCGAACATTACCGAACCGCGCAAATTCAACTCGTGCATTCGCACTTTCACATTCTTCCTCTCAGGGAAATGCGGGGAATTTTTTTTAATTAGAGTACCAAAATTTTCCCTTCCGCTGGCACTCAGAACTCCGAACCTAATAGCTGTGCCACAGAACGATACTTTTTTGTATTTACGCAGAGCCCTGCTATAAATTAGAAGAAAATATCGAACTTGTTATTGGTGAATTTTCTTCAAAAGAATAAAAAAATTCGTCCACGTGCTTCCTAGAGACGGTTAACCAGTATGGTACGGCTGGTTTTTAAAGTATGAAGCGTGGACTACCCACTTCGAAGTCATGTTTAGCCGCTGTCTTTCATTTCCGCATTGCAGCTGCTCCGCCCACCTCCCTCCCCCACTCACCATTGTCGCGTGATCTGTGCAATCAGGCTGAATCTCGCTGGGTGCCTGCTCCGGTGCAAGAGATAGATTAGCTGCTAATCTCTCTTCCATGCGTCTAACTCCTCTGCCACTCGTTACTTTTCGCGCGTGTGGATGGGGCTGCGCCGGTGGGGTTTTTTGCGTACACAGGACCGCTGGATTTTTGTTCCACCTAGCCATATAAAGCTGCGCTTTAAAAAGCATCCGAAAACTGATTTTTTGCAAGTCTTTATTTTTAGATTACTCGCCTTATCAGTTATGCTTGGAGTACAATAATCATAGTTGAGCTTAGGATCAAAACAGTCTGAAAAGTTTCAATCAAGGGTCTCAACTCAGGGACGATTTATTAATGTTGGCGTGCACACAAACAACTTTCTAATTTGTGTAGAATAATAATATTGTCGCAATGTATACACTGCATGACATCACCGTGCATGAAACATTGCATGCAAAATAAAATAGGTATAAGAGGCCTTTATTGAACAAAATTTGTGCTTCAAGAGTTTCGTCATGCCTCGTTCTCAGACCCCGTGCGAGCGCATATGTCGTCGTAATGCTTCGTTCACGAATAGCTGCGTATGTTCGCCCAAAAGGCCCCTCAAAGCAAGTGCTGTAGTACGAACAATTGTGGTGATCCTCAAATTCCCGCCAGTGATCGCATCGCACTGCATGTGACTGTTCGCGTCGATGATGAAATTGATTGCGGAAATGATCAGTAACACTCCTTAGGTTATCATGAAACCTTTTTCAACCGGAAAAGCCCCCGTAGACATCGGTGTTTACTGAAGGAAACACAGGGAACTGCCACAAAGGTATGCCCGTGTGCAACAACAACAACAACAACAAAAAACATACGCCTGTATCCAAACCTGTGCGTCAACACTGCGGCGGAAAATCAGCTCCACGTCCCTTTATCGTACCGGACAAGGTTTCTTTGCCGACATACGGGAAAACTGCATGAACAAAACATGCAGTTAGGACCAGTCGCACGTCTGTTGCCGACAACTTCAGATAAAAAGAACCACGTAATTCAAAACCAGGAGCCGCGCACTTGTTATCAGAATCAAAGGCGTACGGAACACAATGGCGGCACAATATAAAAATCAAACACAGCTTCGCAGCGAAATTACCATAAACAATTCAAGCGGAATTCATCTGGAAAGCTTTCGTTCTTCGCCTTCCGATCGGACAAACCGACTCCAGCACAGCGAACGTACACAAAGAACGAATATTTCGAGAGCAGAGTCAACAGAGACGTCAGCAACAAAAAATTCCTCGCCCTCACTTGCTTCATTCAGCCTGCGCGAAAAATTCTCGCACACCTAAACGAAAAAACCATGACGCATATACAAAACACGGGAGGTAAAGTCATTCCTAGAACGATGGCAGGAGGGAGGCGGAAAGTTGCTCGGCGTGAGGTGCTAACTTCTGGCGCGCTCAGAGTGGCACCCTGGAAACAAACACACAACCAAACAGAAACGGTGCGGGAGGATCGAAACGGGAGTGTACGTGCCTCGCGCGAAAATGCTAATGAAGCATTAATTAAAACCAAGCCCTGGCAACAATCTGGCAGCGCATAAGCGCTTTGGTTCTTTCCACTCCAGCCTTCTCTCTCTCCCTGCCCGTCTCTCTATCCCTCTTCGTGGCGCCCGCGGTGATCTAGACACGGCGGTGGTCGTGACGCGACTTTGTTGCCAGTGGGAAAGAAAAAAATTGAGGGCAATGGTGTGAGCCCTCTGAGTGACAAATTAAAGGCAAAACGTGGAGGTGGTAAAAACATTTATTCAACAGATTTGCGCTTGAAAGCGGGAGAAGCCCTCAGTCCAGGGCCCCTGCGGCGGCTGCGGTCCTGCGTGCCCGGTCCACCAACTGTCGCTGGTCCTCAGGGTCCGAACAGCACAGCGCGGCCTCCTACTGCTCGAGGGTGGGGGTGCGAATAATGGGGGCTGCTGGTGTGTTCTGGCAAGCCCACGTGGTGTGGTACAGTGTTGGATGCTCGCTGCAGTGTGGGCATGTTGGTGGATATATTGTGGGGTGTATGATGTGCAGGAAGCTAAGGTGTGGTTATGTGTTGGTCTGTAGTTGCCGCCAGGCTACAGCCTCTTCTCGGGTGAACTTCTGGTGCGGTGGTAGGTAGGGACATCTGGCAAGGCGGTGGTGTTGCAGAAGTGCACGGTAATGCTGCTGGACAGGCTCTGGGTCACGGAGCGACTGGTGCGGTGCCTGGAGGGTGCAGGCTCGGGCTGTAGCGTGTGCTCGCTCGTTTCCGTCGAGCCCTGCGTGACCTAGTGTCCATATCAGTATGGTAGGGTTCAGGGTATCCTTGTGCTTTTTTAGTAATCGGAGGGCGGATGTTGAGATGCGACCGTTGCCGTAGTTCCTGCATGCCTGTTGGCAGTCCGTAATTACGTGAAGCGGTTTATTCAAAGTTGCAGACGTCATTGCCAGTGCGATGGCCGTTTCTTCGGCTTCAACGATGTTTTTGGTTTGTACGGTCGCAGTGCAAACGACATCGCCTGAGCCGTCGATGACGCTTACTGCTGTGGCTGGATGGGTTGCATAGTGGGCCGCGTCCGTGAATCGCACATGGGGATGGGCAGAGTACTTCCTTAGTAGGAATTGTACTCGCGCGTGTCTGCGCTGTACGTGATGCTCAGGGTGCATGTTTCGTGGGAGCGGAGCAACCCTGATCAGCGTACGCATGTCCTGTGGCACAGTTTCCGGTCGAGGGTGGCTGGAGTCCGTTATCTGGTAGCCTAGTTGCCTCAGCACCATGCGACCAGTCGACGTTTGCCTTAGCCGCTCTAGTTGGCTGACAAGGTGGGCATCAATTATCTCCCGCACCTTATTGTGCACCCCGAGCGCTGCCGGTTTGTTACTCGACTCACCATACGCATGATTTAAGAGGTAGTGTGGTTGAGGCGCTGGATGGTTAGCGTTCCTCCTCCGTCTTGCTGGATGTAAAGTCCCAGTATGCGGATTGTTGGTACTACGGGGATGTCGCTACCTTGGAGCTTTATTTGTATTGTGGTTTGTTCCAGTGGCTTGCCACGTGGCTTGCGCCTCAGAATGATGAGCTCGGACTTCTCCGGGGAGCACTGAAGGCCGCGCACACTAGCGTACTGTTGGACTGCGTCAGCAGCTTTCTGGAGCGCATCCTGCATGTCGCCTTCTGACCCACCAGTAAGCGAATAGACCGGCGAGCCGGAGGAATTTTGGGCGCAGTGGTGCGCGAGACTGTCGGAAAGCAACTTTGCATTTGCAACACGCTTTCTTGGGAATACGCCAGCAAGTGACGTGATCACTACCGACCTTGACTAAAAGAGTGAAGCACTGGCTGGCTTGCAATCCACGATTATTGGAGGACGTGTACTGCAAAGCAGAAAGTCTGGTGGACAGCGGCGCTACCACTGACATACACATTGCGGAGCATAAAAAATTAAACCATTTTACAAGTGCGTCATTCACGAGTATAACGCCGACGCCTCTGAGACCAGATTCCTGCTACGCATCCAGGCTAATGTTGAGAACGGTGATTTTACAGCAAAGCTGTATCCTCTGTCCCCCAATGGTTTCATCGCCGTTGGAAAAAACGATCTTTGGGGGCAAAAACGAGAAGGCGCCACAGCCTGAGAGGTCGA
The DNA here is from genome assembly GCA_013339765.2 of Haemaphysalis longicornis. Lineage (NCBI taxonomy): Eukaryota > Metazoa > Arthropoda > Arachnida > Ixodida > Ixodidae > Haemaphysalis > Haemaphysalis longicornis. The sequence continues at coordinate 175,840,131 of CM023452.1, read as the reverse complement.
GCGCATGCCTCAGGATAATCAGGCATAATGCCTAGAGCTCAGAATTCGTTGAACGAAACCATACGACACGCACCGAAGCCACATTAGGGATAAAAAGGTGCCTGTAAACAATGGCACGCCCCCCCCCAAATGTGTTCCTGGTTAAGTATATTTTGGCAGATTATGATGTTACACACATTATCTCTTCTTCGCAATCAGAACGAGGTCAGTCGCCCTCAGTCCAAGAGCAGCGAGGGCAAGCTAATCCTACCAGAGTTGACCGACTTTAGGAGCATAAACAGCGAAATGGCGGCGCACGTGAACCACCGCAGTGTAAACAAATGTCCCGTAACCCCAACTGAGCAATGATCAAGGCCGCACTCTGTCTCTTATCTATTGACACTAGCCCGCCAATTTGACTAGAAATATATTATAACCTCCTCCATCACCATTTGCAGTGCTGTACAACAGCTTTGGTGGATATCCACTTTCTCAGAGGGATATGTATACCAATTTTTATGGAACGCGGATACGTGCACACACGCCCCCCCCCCCATGCACTTGCCATAATTCACCAGTGGTGCTTTTGGTTCCCATGAACACGGCAACAAGCAACCTAAATTGTTATAAATGTATGTATGTATGTATGTATGTATGTATGTATTATGTATGTATGTATGTATGTATGTATGTATGTATGTATGTATGTATGTATGTATGTATGTGTGTTTATGTATGTATTAAGTAACAAAAGCTTAATCAGGGCTAGTTGGTTGAACATACTGAATAAATTTGAGGCGCTAAACAATGTATGTATGTATGTATGTATGTATGTATGTATGTATACATGTATGTATGTAATGTATGTATGACTCAATGAAGGAGATCTCCTAACAGCGCAGTGTCTAGGAACATACAAAAGACGTTGTTGAGTGGTTTTAGTGTTTCGACCTCGGCCTTTTAATGCCGAAATTTAATTTGTTTTTAATGATGTTATGACTTGTTGCAGCCGGGGGTTTGTTGTAATAAGTTTGCTTTTTTGGTTTTGGCGTTTGACATGCGGGTATAGTTTGCCTCCCTCTGGCTAGAGTTACTCGAGTGCCACTTGCATGGAATAAAAACGTTTTAGGGCAGCACATCATCTGGCTGATATTATGGAGACCAGAGTTCAAATCCTACTGGATCCCTGATGTGTCTTATTTCTTTATTTTGCAGCAGCGGACATTTTTTTACCAGACATCAACGGCGTTTTTTCGCAGAATGGAAAGTTAAGGCTTCCGCCTGAAAACATAATTTGCATAAATGTGCCAAATTTAAACTCCCTTAACTGATAATAGGGGGACCACGGGAGCGTATCGGTTCTGGTACATTCAAAGCAGTGCAAAAACTTCTCATATTCACATACCGCGCGTTAGAAAAACATTACCCATGCATGCCCGCGGTTGTAGATAACGTCGCCGTCCTTCCACGCTGAGCGGTCGCACTACTCTGACGTCATTGACACAGTCCACGCAGTTTCGCCTGTCGACTAACCTTAACTAACATAGTACATCCGCTTCTATAAGGCTTGTTTCGGTTTTTGGCGCGTGCCCGGACGTTCATGGACAGGTAGTAAACTTCATTTCGCGACGTCCGTGTTCATCCTCATTTTCGGTTCACATGCCAAGCAGATGTTAGTCCGATAGTGCTTTCCTGAGCAGTGCGCCAGGAACGGGGACATATTGCGCTCAGGTAAGCTCCGCCAGGCAAACCAACGTCAGACGGCATCGTCAGCTTCATACCGTTGCGTCACCCACGGCGCCGCAGAAACAACGGGATCGAGGAAGAAAGCATACGCGCCCTCGGTACACGAACGCAGTGCTTCCTGACGAGTTCTCCCCATTTGATGCCTCGGGCTACGTCGGCAAAGCCGAGCACTCGCGTCGACACGAACAGCCGTACGCGCTGACAGCCCTTCGCCATCGCGGCTGCAGCGGCTGTCTGTAGCGTGCACACGGCCTAATGGAGCCTCAACAACCCCTTGCTCGCCAAACGAGAAGATGGGAAGAAAAAGGGTTGCTCTGTGGCGCACCGTAAATGGAACGCCAAGCTGTTGCGGTAATGAGACGGGCCCCAACATTTAATGTGCGTCCATCTCATCACTCCCTCCCGGGCTCATCCTGATACTCGTTCTCATCCTCGTCCTTCAGCTTTCCTGTCTTCGCTTCCCCTCTTCCCCATTTCTCGTGTCTTTTTCCGCCGGTGCCGCTTTCTCGCTGTTATTAGTTCCTTCCCCACCTGTCTCTACTTCGCGATTGTGAACGCCTGTGTTGAATAGAGCTCAGGTTGATCGGGATTTGCGGTCAGCAGTTATGCAAGTGGAAGGTGGGACGCGCTGTCGTATATGACTGTGGAGCAGCGAACAAGGTTGCTCAGGGGAAAAAAAGGCCCGTCACTGCACAAACAGGCGTTTTCCGGTGGTTGATTTGCTATGTAGATGTGTAAGTACACATGTATTTATTTATTTATTTATGATTGCTTACAAGCTCGATGAGAGCATTGAGTAATGGGGGTGGAGGGGGGTGCAAACTTCAAATAGTAATAGGGCGGTACTCAACAACAAGGAATACGCAGAAAGTAGCACAACGTCGTGACAAAATATGAGTAGTAACTGACACTCAAACAAATAATAACCCAAAGGTTTGCCGGTATGCAGAAAACTTGGATAACAAGAACTTCAGGGGTACGTAACAGAAACACATATTCCATAAATAGGAGAGTAAATAAATTACGATCAAGGGTCCAGGGTAAAGATTCCTCAATGGTGTTCACAGCTATACGATTGTCGACAAATAACGTGCCGTTTTCCCATATATGCATTGATGGCAGAGTGAAGTATCTATATGCGGCCTTAAGAGCTCCTCATTGTACCCATTACAGGCCGCCACAAATAATTCTATAGGAGTGGTGATACATAACATGGCTAGACACCAGACGTTGTCCTAATACTTGTTCAATGAGAATCTCACAAATCTGGGTTAAGCACAAATGGAAAAACAGCCACTGCTTTTAGATGCTCCAGAAGGAATGTGGCGATAAGAGCAACTCCATGTAAGTGATGATGCAATGGAAAGTGTTTATGAGATCTCTAAAATACGGCATCTCAATTCACGCGCGAAAAAAAGAGTGGTTGCTTATATACCGACTCCGTACCGGCGCCTCCAGAATTAATATACTTGCGTTCTAAAAATCCACATAGCGAACAAAAAATGAGCAAGAATCAACATAGCACATGTTAGTGTGCTTTGTTAATACGAATTTTCATTTGAATTGTAAACACTTTCTCAGAACATTTCCGTTATAAATACTGGCAACAAAAGAAGGACACATATGCAGAATTTTTAAGCCCGAACAACCATATAGAGGCTGTGATGTCAGATCCGCGTTTTAGAAATTTGCACATTGCCGAACCAGGCACATACACACTTCTCCAGAATTGGGAAATTACGGTGCAGCGTTGAGCGACTAAACTGCGATTATAAAAAAAAAAACAGCCATAGGAAGCACTGTACCAGCCGAATGTCTCAGCAGAGCCCCAAATAGAAACGGCCGACGTTTTAGCCGCGTGTTCCTAATTACTCATTTGAGGTAAACTCGGAACATAAAGCCAAGGACTACTTTAATATGTTTTAATAGACATCTGTACCTTTCCTCTCGACACCGAACATGAAAGATCAAGCGGGGAAAATACAGAAGGCACGAGTTTATGTAAGGGGTGACGGGCGCTTTGCCTAAAATACAACGTCGTGGTTCGCACCGGAGGGACTTGTGCTTACGTTAATGGCCTGTGGTAAATATAAAAAAGGCAGAGTATTTGTAAGCGGGCATAAGTCTGTAGCGCCCGCATTCCGATGAGAACAAAAAAGGAACAATAAAGAAGCTAAACTAGGAAGTATCGGAATGGACGGCACAAAAACGCCATCGCTTTACCTGCGCCCCACTAGGCGCCATTCCAAAAAGGTTCATTAGGCGAAAGGAATTCAGCACATTTTAATTTCGCGCGGCGGCCAAAATTTGTTCACTGGGCGCAAGAAAGAAAATTTGAAAAATCTATGTTAGGTAAGTAATGCAGAAAAAGAGCGGAACTTTTAGTGCAGAGCCAGGGACATTTTCGTCCACGGGTACTGCAAATATTTCTCTTTCCTTTTTCTGAAAGGACACAAGAAGAAGGACGTTTCATATGCACGAAGAAACTACCGTTAGCGTTGCAGTTCTTTTGTAAGGTATTTTGATGCCTAAATATGTATAAGAAAACTTCGAACAAGGTAGTGACCCAGATTGTTGCCGATGTTTCAACAGGAAGACCAAAGCGACCACATTGCAAACAAGCAGGACGTTTCTACCGTCCCATTAAAATTCATAAAGTCTCCGCAGAGTCATTGTTTTCAGCAGACATTCCCGGCAGACATATGTTTTCTAACAACAACACCCCTACCGAAGGATGGTTTGCATTTTAAAATCATATATTGTCACACTTTCCGACTTCCCTTGCTTCATTTGTGCAGGACTTTTCCCACTTCCTGTGTAAAATATAAGCAATTAACAATTGCGGGCAAATACCCAATGACGCTCTTCTGGTGGCTCTCGACACCTCCACCCTCTATACACACAGAACACAAATAAGCCGAAATGGGATAAATGGCTTGTGGCATAACTCTGTACCAATTCGGAGTGTTCACTACTCCCAATGGGAGTATCACCTTACTCGCATTATTTCCGCAGTGTTTTTCAGTAGGATATGGGAGTTTCATTTTACTCTTCGTACAGTGGGATTTTCAGAGGGACCATTGGGAGTATATCATGTCCTCCAAATGGAAGTTTTCAGGGGGCGCGTTGCGAGCAGTATTGACCTGCATTCGAGGTATTTTTGTTTGTTTTGGGGCGGTTGATATAAGCGCTGTACAGGAATTTATTACTGTATCTGGGAGTTCTTAATGAGCGCACAGGGCGCATTTTCATTTTTCTCTTAGGATTACATAATTTCTACTCTTTTTCCGCTTCAAACGCTGAACGGCAAAAGGTGAAAAGTTTGTTTTCTGCGCACAGTCAATTTATTGCACAGAATTACATAAATACGATATACGTGTGAACACGTTAATAACACAATAAAAACACTGAATCACCAAACACGTACGTAGGGAATACAAGTTATCTTTGTGAGAACTTTATCTACTACAACACTCTTCAACAAAAAAAAATGTAAGCCATTTGCAAACAATGGGGTCAGCATGTTGTCGATGCCTGTTTGCTTGCGCTTTCCTCCCAAACACTGACGTTGCCTCGCCTCCTGGCACGTTCCGCAGGAAGCCACAGTAGCACATGCATTACAGGAATAACGAAACGCTTTAAATGTACGCCAAAGAATACAGAAGCATATTGGGCATCCGACCTGAATACAATGAAGGGAATGCGGTAGGTCATTGAAATAGAAGAAGAATTTTGTGAGTCTGAAAGACAGTGGTGAAAAAATGACCACCGGGTGAGATCCGAACCCACGACCTCCAGAATACTGGTCTGGTGAGATGACCATTACGCTATCGGCGGGGCTGTTACCCCACATTTATGTTAACGTAGTTTTTGTTTCCTGAAATTGGGGTTGGCAGCCGGAGCCACTCGGACTACTGGGGGTTAACGGGACCTTCTTTTTCACGCCCTAGCCGTGACTCGAGTGTCTTCGACATGTCGACAGTGGTCGACCAGCGTTGAATCCTCTTAAGCTACCTTTGACACCAAGACTGCCATAACAGAGGCCCTCCCTATGCATGTAGCGAATCAGAAATGGGAAATGAGGGGCTGGGTGAATTACGACAGAATAACGGTTGGCAGTCAAGAAAATCTCGGAAAGCAGGGGAGGGAATGCGGTAGGTCATAGAAATAGAAGAAGAATTTTCTGAGTCTGAAAGACAGTGGAGAAAAAAAAATGTCGTTTCAAATCGCGCGCCGTCAGCCGCAAAGGGTACGCACAACATCCGACAGATGGCGACGAGTGTACTGGCCAGTAGGAAGACGCAGTGAAACATCCCCCTCGCGAGGGGCACGATCAAATGCAGAGCATTTCCGGGGGCGAACGACGTTAAGTAGTTTGCGTTACGTTAATATTGTTGCACTTGTGGCAACTGCTGACGAGAGAGCGCTCGTCAGCAGTAATTCGAATGAATCAAGGATATAAGGCGCGTTAGTAGCGTCCCATTCTGTGTCGGCTTTGTGGCGTAGTGGGTAGAGCACCATGTACATTGCGTTCCGCCCGCAGGGTCGAGGGATCGAAACCTGGCCCCGGATAGTTTTTTTTTATATATATAGTAGGGACAACGACGGTGCGGACTACGGACGTCAACGCGGGTGACATCGTGAGTTATTGAAATGCTCTGCATTTAAAAAAAATGAAACGGCATTGTAATGACCCCGCACTTGTCCCTACTGTGCCTAACTTACGCAATGTCTGAATGTTTATTTAAAGCTACGGAAAATTGCACTTCCGTCCGATACACCTGCGCTCACTAGTTGGTCAAAACGAAGCGCTTTTCGAAAGGGAGCGCTACCCTTGTGGCGACCAACTTCTCAAAATGCTTCCTTTCCCTCTTTTCCTCGCGTGCACTGTTTTTGGAGCGAGTTACCACCCGCACTTCCCTCTCTCTCCTCACCCAAAGTCAAGAAGAAAGTTTGGTCGGTGTGACACCTGCACCTCCCCCCCCCCCCCCCTCCCCCGCCATAAAAATCGACTCTACATCCAGTGGCGGAGCATGGCCTCCGCGATCGGCTGCCGGCGGCGCGCCGCCGGCACCCTATCGCAGAGGCCGTGGGCGGAGATGGGCGGAGAATCGCCTGTGCAGTGCCGCGGGAAACACACTGAGTTTATTTGACACTACGACGGACACAAGTGTCCCAAAATCTTGGTTACAATAAAAAACGTGGAAATCTTACCTTCAACCATCTCGCGGAGGCACAACCGCGTTGTTTTTAACGAGCCACTCTCCGTTAGCGATCACTGCATTTAGGCCTCGCTTCGGCTCGCTGGCGTACTCCGTCGGCTCGAAGGTCGGTGACTCGGAGGTGACGTTGCAGTGCGTCGCAAGTTAGTCTAGGCTGGTTCCACTATGTTTGCAACGGGCTTCGGTTGTCGGGAAACACTTCACATACTCCCTCAAGTTCACTGCAAGTACGGCCGCAAGTTCACACCGAAAATAAATTCTCTGGGACGCCAGAGCTCACACGATACCCGACACCAACTGGCAGCCATTTTGTAAGGAGGGTTAGAGGAGGATGGGGAGAGGAAGAGGAGGAGGAGAAGAAGAAGCGGGAGGCGTCGGACTTTTTAATGCTCCCATTAGGACAAACGTAGTATTATCAGCTAGATACTGGGTCTTGTGGGGAGGTGCAATCGTGGTAAATGCGGCTATTTACGACGGCTCGTGTCCCCCGGTGTAAACTCGCCGTTTTTCCACCGTAGTACTACCACACGTGGGAGCAGGCCAGCTTCCGTGAGTTTAAGAGTCGTATTTCAGCCAAAAAACTCGCATTCAGGCTACTTTGTATTTTGCGCGTGCGAACTTCCTCATACCCGAAAAAATAGAAGCAACACCAAAGGCTTTAGCAGAAAACCGACACATCAACCTGCTTAAAAGTGCACATTACTTTACTAAATTTAATTATAACTCTCAACTATTTCGAGTTGGACTCATCTTACTAGCAAGTTTTTGGGACAATCATGGGTCCTCCTTTCGCGCCGACCTACGCCAAGTTTTAATGGAACAACTTGAAGTTCCCCTCTTAAAATCATTACTCCAAAAACCTAAGGTTTACCTTTTATACATAGATGATATCTCCATAATTTGGGAGAATAGACACACTGCCCAAGAAAGGTTTTTTTTTCGCCTCTTAGTTCTTCGCACGCGACCATAAAATCCTGACGCCAGTATTCGGAGAAACAAGGAAACTCTCTTGACACTACCGTCATTCTAGACAATTGTACACTTAAAACCACACCCTATAGGAAACTGACGAGCAGTACTTAGACTACACTAGCCATCACCTACGACACTGTAAGCGAGATATCTTTGTAGGAGAGGCGACTGAACAATGAAGATTATGCCGTGATGACGGAGACTATATAAAACATCTCAAGAAACTAAAGTCCACCCTAGCAAGCAGGAATCAGCCGGTCAGTCGCTGGATATGGCTTACAAACGTGCATCCAAGCTAAAAAGGAACAAGATTCTCAAGCAACATCACCAAAATGAAAGCGCGCGGCAACGAGCACTGAAAAATTCTCGAACGCGCTCTCTAAAGTAAACAACATTACGTGGATATACTACCCCATTTTATACAGTAATGACTAAGTTAAAAAGACGTACCGTACTTATCCGATTCTAACGAGCACCTTTTCCCCGCAAAAATAGGCCGAAAATTCGCATGCGCGTTAGAATCGGATACGAAACCGAAACTGCCGAAACAACTGAAATTTCGTTCTACCTATCACCATCGCCATCTCAAGATGGCGCCAAAGCTTTTAGCAACAATTTTTCGGATCTAGGCGCCTAGGCTTTTCTTTCGGCGTTCACACAAATCGTCAAACTATTCCACTTGCGTGTTTGATAACAACAATGGCAGCAGCGGCAACGAAGGTGCGCCGCTTCCGCGGCTTACGAGCGGCTCCCACGCGTTCACAACGAGCGGTTGGCTGAAGCGTATGCCTCTGGAGAAGCTCGCGGGATGGGTATGCGAGGCGTGGGCCACGATCCCATCGAACATGGTTGAACCTTCGTTCAGAAGTGTGGTATCGCTAACGCGCTTGACGGCACCGAGGACGAGACGTTGCGGTCAGCGGAAGGCGACGAGGAGCTCTCGGAGAGCGACGAGGAGTGAGATGAGTGAGATTACTTCGGGGAATAAATAGCCCGTTTCTCTCGCATTTGTTTTTCTTGCTCACAAAGTTCCTTACGTGCTACAAACGGAGGTGCAAGTTTTTTCGTTTTTTTGCCTGGAAAATCGGGTGCGCGTTAGAATCAAGGGGCGCGTTAGAATCGGGTAATTACGGTACTCCGAAGCCCCAAGAGTGACCTACCAAAGAAATAAACACCTAAAGGATATTGTTGTGCATGCCAAAATTGGTGCATTTGGGTGCATTGGTGCAACTTCTTGATCTCGTCTGCCCATCTAACTTTCTGCCGCCTTCTGCCACATTTGCCTTCTCTAGGGATCCACTCTGTTACCCTGTTACCCGAGGAAACAAACAACAAAATAACTTAACATAAATACCTGAAAAAGTGGAGGTGAAACAGCCCCAACGGTAGCGCAGTGGTCATCGCACCAGACGCGTATTCTGGAGGTTGAGGGTTCGGATCCCAACCGCGGGCATTTTTTCTTCACTTTCTCTGTCTTTCAAAATACTTCATCTGTTTCAATGACCTACCGCATTCTCCCCTTTGCTTTCCGAGGCATTCGTTACAGCCAACCCTTATTTCTGTCTTAATTCAACGAGCGCCTCATTTCCCATTCTGATTCGCTACATACATACATACATACATACATACATACATACATACATACATACATACATACATACATACATACATACATACCATACATATGCATACATGCGTATGTATGTATGTATGTATGTATATTAAGGACCTGTACGGACGCCAACAGTAGTTCTGTTGGCGTCGGTGCAGGTCCTTAATATTTCCAGCTCAGTCTTGTCTCAAAGGCTTGTTTCTGCCGTCTTGAGGTTCCGAATCACGATGTACCAATATAACTTTCGTCCTTTAAACATGTACATGCGAATAATTACCGCACTTGTAAGTTGTACCAGTGAAAAATGTCCGCAGGATAAAGCCTCGCGCAGGAAACTAGTCTTAGGATGTGATTATAATGTACTCAAAACCACCTTGTTTCTTCGGTGTCATTATTGAAGTAAATCTTCATTTTAAAAATTGCTGTAAATATTTCTTACAATTCTTCTTTCATGAAAAAAAAACTACACACCGATTTCTGCCTATAATACAAACATGACCTCCTGGTTGGTGAATTAAGAGGAACACTACCACGCTTGTGAAAATTACCCGCAAGACTACTCCCTGAACCTTTGGATAACACCTTGCATGTTACCGCAATATTCACTCAGTTATGATTATTTAAATTTTAAAGGAGCCATGAAGAGAAAACACAAGTTTGGTTCATTCGAAAGATTGCCTCGCTAGAACCATAACGACACCACTTATAACGCAAATTTCGCTCAAATAAGCTACATAATTAGGAAAAAGGAAATGACCATGTGACCCACCAGCTCATTTTCCGCAACAGAACCTATGATGTCACGCGAGAATGCTCTGCGATTGGCGGAGGCCGGAAAAAGCAAACGCATGTTAGGCAGGGCTTACAGTTTGCATAGGGAGCTAAATGCTCGTGAAACATACTGCACATTCTTTTTATGACAAAGAACGGTGGAGTAAACGGTTGAAGTTCCAAACGAACACGCAAGCGTGTGCTCCAATGCGTACGAAACTACCGCCGGCCGAGCTCGACATCTCGCCGTCGCGCAGACGAATTTTCGGGTTCGAGGCTCTTAGGGGCCAACGAACCGTTCCAGCACGTACAGCCGCGATCTTGCTTGGTATCTTAATCCCTTCACAGGAGGTTGGCCGTCATATCGCCAACCAGCAAAGGTAAAAATAGAAACGAGGGTAGTAAGGAACAGCAAGCAGTGACGAGATAGTGCCACTCGTCGCAGAAGTTTCGAATGGTGTTGGCTTGCTGCTGTCGTTACGAGCTCGTTTCCAGTTTACAACCCCTGAAAACTTCAGTTTGTTCGAGTACTTTACAATGAAATTTTGTTGCTGCGTTTTGAAATGCCCATGTAGTACGGACAAATCGTCGAGGGAGTGCGACATCCTCGCCGGTGAGGAAATCTCCTTTCATGTGCTGCCCAACGACGAACCTCGGCGAAGCAAGTGGCTACGTTTTGTGAACTTTGTAAACGGAGGAGAAAGAGAGCTAAAGGAAGTACGAGTGTGCTTGCTTCATTTCCGAGGAAGTGATTACGGCAGGGACCCTTACGTTAGCTCACTCCTGGGACATGCTGGCGCTCGTCGCCGACTTCGTCAAATCGCCGTCAAAGCGCTCTGACCTTGGGGGAAAAAATGCCGTAAACACCGCGCATTGACGCTCGTATCTTTCTGGTTGAAGCAGAGAGCTCGCGCGAACGGCTTTCCATACACGACACCGGCCAACTGGCATAAGCGATACTGCTACTGAAATTGAACTATTATTAACCGTAATAAAAATACGGCACATACGTACCAGTCTGTATTCGTCCATCGCGACGGGGCTGACGAGGCAGCGGTGCCGACGGCAGGGCGTTCGTCTGTTGTGGCTATCGCGGAATGGTCGCTTTCCCGTCCACCGCGTATCCCACAACTCTTGCCGCTCGTGCACTTAGAAGCATTGAGCGTTCAAGTGGTGTGAGGTTGTTAAATGCAAGCCCGAGCTCCTCGGCGAGAGTTTTGTTCTCCGGATCAGGCGATTCCATGACTAGGGCTGCGGGTGCACTAGGTTTTACTAGTATTTTTAAAATGGCCGCCGTCTCGGTCGACTCCCGCGTGTGGGTGCTATATGGAGTCGACATACTAAGTATCTGATTCATGGACCGGCTCGTATGACGCCATTGTTCACGTAACGGAATGTGCAATTTTAGCGGGAGATTTAAAATTTTGGCTTAAATTGCCTTATTTCTCAGTGAATAAAGCATCATTTGCTTTCGGGAAAGCACTTGGGGTACTATGAAACACCTAATCTTTCGAATAAAACAAACTTTTGTTTTCTCTTCATGGCTCCTTTAAGACAGGTCGAAGCGCATGATGTAGCGAGCCGTTCTTTGATCTCATGCGTACATTACTCCAGCCTGATGTGGGCGCGGATTTTTATATCACTCACTTTTTGTTTTCTTATTTAGGAATACTGGCCGACGGAGACGAATGACCCGTTCCTTCATTCGACATGTCATGAAAACTTTCTTCTTGACGCAATCAGAATGATCATGATTGAGCCCTGCATACGCCCTTTCTCCGTCAAAGGTGAAGAAACAGTAAGCAAAGGCGCCAGCTTGACAGACATTGAACAAAGTTAATCTAAACGTTCCGAAACACTATGTAATACATCAGTTACAAATCAGGCGTAATGCTTGAAATGCGATGTCGAAAAGTACGGACTGACGAACAGAAACTTTGACATCGGCAAAAACTCGAAGCGAAAACTTTACGTGGACGGAACAAAGGGGGAAACAAGCCATGCGGAGGAGAAAGGAAGACGTAGAAAAGGGGAAATGCAAAAAGCAAAGGAGTCGGCGGGAAAAGACACAAAGCGCTTCATGCCGCTGTCAGGAACAGAAGATACCGCGAGTCACGGATAGCGAACGTCAAAGATGCAGTTACATAATTATAGTGGGCGTTGGTCGTGAGTCGGGAAGAACGATGGGTGTGGAGGCCGGGGGGGCTCAGTGGCAGGCCGTTCTTGCAGTCTTGGAGCAGGCCTGCCCTTTTTTCTGGGCATAGCGGAGCAATCAATCTTCGATGTGCCAGCGAGAACTCTACCTTTTCCTTCTTCATATCGTCGCTCGGCTGCATGGAAAGGACAGATCTGAAAGTTCGCCGTGACTCCTCAAGGTCCTCTGCGGCGCTATCTTTCCCTATACTTCACGGAAACTTACTCCCTTTTCTGCCGAAGCAGCGGCACAGTTTCCCAGATGTGTGGTAAGGGTTGCTGGCACCCCCCGTACAACTCTAGCGGGCGCTGCGCGCGTGCGTGTTTGCGTTTTTTTCTAACTGGGGCGCCATCGATGTCACATTGTCTACGGGCAAACCAAGGCACGCCAAAGCCTCTGAGGAGCGCCACGTACGTTTGGATATCACCTTCACCCTCCGCAGCGAATGAGTGGAGGCGTTGTTGCTGTGCCCAATTTAGTATGGATCTTCTTGGCTAAACGCACATACGAGATCCGATCTGGCCGCCACGACACCATTTCCTTCACAAATTGCTACGGTTTGCGTAAGGGGGCTATCTACCCCATTTCCTTTTATTTGTCTGTGAAGAACTTGATTCATAAGGTGTCTGCGGTTGAAGGCGTTCATGTCACGGCCTAGGCCGATGATATCATCATTTGGACCGAGGCAGATGACCACCCCACAACCAACGCCACGATGCGTCAATTGCAGAAGGCGTTAGACACATTCAGTGCCCTCATCGCTCCCACCGGAATAAAAATATCGTTGGCAAAAGCCCGCTTCCTGGCCGTACGAAGCACTCCTGTACAGCGCTCCCGGATTTATTTGACCATGGAAGACATCCTGCTCCAGCCTGCTCTAAAGGATTGGTTTCGTGTCCTCGGAATGCCATTCACCAGAACAGTGGCGCTACAGAATGGATAAATTAGCTTCGTCCGCAGTTTCGTAGCCTCCTGCACCTCCTTTACCGCATCTCCAACATCTTTGGTGGGGCATCTCAAGACATAGCCCGGCGATTAGTACAAGGTGTACTCGTGTCCAAAGCCGCATGTGGCCCCATGTGCTACCCACTCACCAAACACAGCTGGAAGTACTTTGCCGGGAAGTACTTCGAGCTATAACTGGGCTACCACGACACACGGGGATCGAGGAGCTCTATCCCCGTGCTCCATCGCTACGCGGGTCTTCCCACTCTCAAAAGCATCATCCTATCAACGGCAGAGGGTGCGAAGAACCATCGCAATCACACTCACCAGGGCCGCCGCTTACTGTGTCATGCCGGTGAGCATTTTGACACGTCTGCGGCTGCCATACATAAGCACGTTGCTCATTATTGAGCAACGGCCCACACCAACCCGACGTTCCCAAAGGATCGACTCGTCGCAGAGTCATGTTCCTCCGGCAACCGCAACTTCCTCGGCCACAACAAACTTAACAACACTTTGTGTCTTCGCGGGCGCTTTCTGGCAGCGCTATTTACAAACGGCGTCAGTGGCGACCATTACAGTCGTGTACTGTGAACACACAATCCGAGCATTTCAGATGGCCATGCCACCTACCACCACAGAGCTGAAGCTTTGCGAAAGGAAGGAGGGTGTCCAGCTGGCTTTCCGCCTGCTAGCAGCTGATCCCCGTACGTTCCGAAACGTGGACATATTATTCGGACAGCACAGAAGCTTTACAGGATCTTATTGGACCACGTAGACGGCACTATGTGTCTCACCACATCAAACGTTCCTCTGCAACACTGCAACGGCGCACTGGCATAGTTGTGACAGTACACGTATCATCTTAGCACGCACGACCCCTGGGTAGTGAGTTGGCCCATAAGCTAACTAGCGAGGGTTGTCGGAAGTTCCGCCCTCAGCTTAACGCCTCCCTCACCAAGGAGTTGTGCTATGATGCCGATTGCGAACGCTGCCGCCGCAAAGAGCGCTGCCGTCACGATCTCCAATCGACAGTGCCCACCAACCCGGACCCAGTGCCTCCTATGATTCCTCGCGCCACACAGGTCTTCCTTAATCGTGCGCGTTATCGATACGCGTTAGCTGATGATGCTGGGACTAGGTCGAGGCACACATCGAACAAAACACGAGGGGGTTGCATTTCCACTTCAGCGCCTTCCAACAATCTTTCACGTGGGACGGCATCACCATCCCACCCTGTATAGTCTGTTATGCATGTGGGCAGTATGGGACTGTATAGGTCTAATGGGGTCATGCTCGACACATCAGCCTGCCTCGGTCCTTGCTTACGAGGACTGGATCCACACATATGGCCGCATCAAAAAGACTTTATCCGCATTCTGGCAGGGCACATTATGACGGTACAAAAAATAGCCGCGGCTGTAAACAGAAAACCGAGAACACATTTGAGTTCTTATGAGGTTTGAACCCGGGTCTCCATATACGATCCCTTTGCATCTCCACTGCACCATCTCCGTACGTTCCCAGCGGTGGAAAAAAGTAAACCATATCGTGTCGTGTAACAAGTGCATGTGAAGGGTCGTCAGCAAGCAAGTGCACACCAGCTGTGAAGAATTCTTGCTCTGGGCTAGCTGTGCTGTGTGTCACCAGTCCTCCTGTCGAAGTGGATTGCCACTCATACGATGAAGAAATAAAAACAAAGAAAAGGATGGGAAAAAGATGTAGCAGTAAAGATGTCGTTGATGGGTATTACCAGGCCTGCACCTTCACAGCAGATGTACCAGAGGGCCAAGACATTTTTCTTGAAATGCTACACGAAGATGTACTAAATTGCAGTCACTACCCAAGTGTTCGATCAATCATCTGAGAGAAAGAAAGTTCTGTAATTATCCTTTATGAAATGCTATACCGTGTGAAATGATTAATGAATAACTTATAAATAAGCCCTTACGAAATACACCGGGGCAGTGACGAGATACAGAAACGGCTCACCCGCTACTACATTCTTGATCGATGTGGCAGCTACGTCCACTAGTTATGGCGTTTATATGCCCTACAGCATAACTTCTTTCTTCGCGTAATGAATCCTTCCAGAGGTGCTGCTCTCCTGCCTCCATGGATGCTTGGCGAACAACGCAATCCCAGTCACCAGTGTGGGCGATTCGCCAAACAGATGCACTGCAAGAAAACACCGAGAGCTAAAGCGCTATCGATCAAGAGGCAGAAAATTCCGATTGGAGTGCGGTACACTCCGTGGTCCTTCTTGCTAATCAAGCCTACGTTATTTGTCATCAGTCGTGCAAAAGGACCGACCTAAAACGTTTGCGATGCACCGCCTCTGCGATCACTTTATATTCCTAAATTATAAGGTCGTAAACCTTTTTCTGCTATTCCCCTCATCACAATTCATGGCGTTTGAAACGAGGAATACGAGTAGTGATGCAGGCGAATCTTGGAATAGATGCTTATTCTCCGGCAAAGAAAGCCTCATCATCGTCGCCGTGCTGCCTAGATAAGGACCAGTAGTTTCCACATCCTTCAATGTATGCGACATTACAGCAGCCATTGACTTTACTTCTTCCGGACTTGTGGTTTGATCTGTATCACAGTGACGCCACTTGTTAACATAAACGCACAAACGAGAAAGTACAGCAAAAGGCCTGGCACAATGTCATCTGGGTAATCAAGAACACTGTATTAGAACGCCAGTGAGGTCGGAGACATTTTCACGGAGGCTGCGATATCATGAGGTGCTTTTATTTCAACAGATAGGCTGCCCCACCATCGCGTGTTTTCAGCGGTGTAGCTCTGGCTACGTCACGTGAGTTTAGAGTCGTCTTGAGCAGCAGCGATACGCCCAATTTCGTTGGAAACAGAAACATCTTCTCAAACAGTACAATAAAGACGCACTCGTACATTAAAAATAAACATTCACCCCAAATACAACGTCAGAACCGGGCCTCAGGTGAATATTCCACATAACTTCGCTGCTTTTTTAATAATAGCCACAGAGTCTCCTAATTATGTTGAGCACATACTGTTTTCGGATGTGTTTTGTGTCCCTTGCTAAAATACGTGTGTTTTGTAAGACCAAAACAAAAAAATTCAGTCAGCCTTACACTGGCGTGCAAGACTTCATTGACGAAGCTGTTGTAGGTGCGCATTGCCGGACACATAAGTTTCAGCATCATTGTTTATTTCCATAGTTGCGGTGCTGGTAATCGTCGTCATACACATCGAAGAGGTCGTCGTCTTCTTTGCAGCGAGTGGTGTCGGGAAAGTCATCATCAGCGATGTAGAATTCCACCAGCTTAACTGGTGAATCTTGCAATAATTCGCGCAAGGCTTAAACAATGGCGATGCTGCAGGATTTGTTTATACATGAGCACCGAAGGACCATCACCACGCACTTGTACATACAAGTTGGTAATTTTTTATTTATATGTCCCGTCGTTGCTTTTCACTGTGCTGGTAGTAGCCATCGTCATATGCATCGATATTTTCTAGTTCCTTATGCCAAGCATTACATGCTGGGTAGCGCTTGACGACAGCGCTGGAGGCATTTTAAAGACGGTAGTCTTTCTTGGGCTACTTAAACCCAAAAATTTCGGTTTGTCTGTATGTCTGTTTGTCTGTCTATCTGTCTGTCTGTGGCTCGATTCAGCCACCCGGCCAAAGTAAAACAAGGCCGGCGCGATAATCTTATATAGTCACAGCTAAATCTACCAAAGTCCGGTGTAATGCTCATACTTGTCAACATTGCTGACGAAGAACAAGACATTACGCCAATATAAGAAAACATTTTATTACAAAAGTGATATTTGCAGTGTTCCTTTATAAAAAATCATACATTCTTGATTTTTGCGAAATTAAATACTTTATCAACTGCAGAAAAAAAATTCACTCCGCCGTCGCCTGCTGCCATCCGCGCCACTATATCTTCTGGCACCATTTGGAGAAATCAACCGGCAACAGTTACGAAAGGTTCCACTAGATAGGTTCCACGTTATGCTTAGAACGCACGTGGAGTAGAGCAATGTGGTTCTATCAACGTTGAGGTAGGGCGCCCCGATTCACGCGCGTCTCCGCCGTACGGCAGCGTTGGCATCGAGACACTCGGCCTGCAGCAATGGAGCGCAGAAAACCTAAAATTATTTAAGCAAACCTTTGGCGTCTTTACCTTGGGAGGAGCGCGACGCAAGAGGAACAACATGAGAAGTGAGCGGGAAAGCGAAGGGAGGCATTTACTTGGAAAAAGTCGATAAAGACTATCGTCTTTTGTCGACATTTGCAACGAAAAGAGCAGATACGCGGCCAATTTTTTTTTCTGTTTTTTTTTCTTAACGCACTTAGCGTTCCCAGAACACTCGGTGGTCGGTGTGATGAACGCGCTCACTGGCGCTCCGCATTTTCTTCGTATTTTTTTCTTGAAACACCGAACTTACGTGTTGTAAAACAGCTCCATTGTTAATAACCCTGCCTCAAAATTCGTTTCTATAAATGTCTTGGCACGTACTAACCATACGGTATAGGTTGAATGTCCACTTGGTCGTTTATAGAGCTCGGTATACTCCTAAGCTCTCTATTTGCCCACTCGCCCCTTCCTCCTTTTTATCTTCATCATCAACATTATCATCCTGTCTAGGTCCCTTGCAGGACGAAGGCCTCCCCCATCAATCTCTTGCTGCTTCTTGATTGACTGACTGATTGATTGATTGATTGATTGATTGATTGATTATTGACTGACTGACTGACTGACTGACTGACTGACTGATTGATTGATTGATTGATTGATTGATTGATTGATTGATTGATTGATTGATTGATTGATTGATTGATTGATTGATTGATTGATTGATTGATCGTACGTTTTACGCGTTTGCGCTACAAAGGCGATGAGGCGCGCCGTAGTGGAGGGCTCCGAAATAATGTTGACCTCCTGGGGATCTTTAACAAGCGCCGAAATGTGCGAACCCACGGGCATTTCCGCTTTTTGCCTCCATCAGAAAAGCGGCCGCCATGGCCCGGAATCGCACCCGCGTCCTTGGGCTCAGCCGCACAACGCCTTATCCAGTGAGCCACCGCGGTGGGTTTCTTGCTGCTTCTGTCCTCGAGCATCTAAAGTACATTTTTCGCTCCCAAATTTTCTTAATCTTCATTCGTCCCTCTACTTAGTTAATGTTCTGTCCCTACCTCCAGTGCCCTTTCTCTGTAGCTACTCTGTTAGCCTGGTGGTCCACCGGTTGCTATTTCGTCGCATTACGTGGCCAGCCTAAGTCCATTTCGTTTTCTTAATTAGAACTGTATCTTCCACCCAAGTTTGTTCCCTCTTTCGAGACGTTAGTTTCTTTCGGCTAAGCGTCACTCCTACCACCCTTCCTTTCCTGGCTCGTTGAGCTGGCTTAAGTTGTATATCCAGTTGTGCATGGAGGAAAGTCTGCGCCTTATATTGTATTACTGGAATGCGCATTCTGTGTACTGCAATATTTTTAATAATACAGGTAGCCTACTAATAATTAGTTGAACGTGCTTGCGGGCCGAGGGCTCCCAACCCCTTACTATTATGCACCGTATTTCCTTTCTGTGGTTGGAATCCGCACTGACAACGTACCTATGGTAGTCGTATTCATCAATTTCTAGCAGTTCTTAACCTTGACTAGGCTGAAGAGGATGCTTCCTACGTATCTATTTACCATTACTTACCGTTTATCTTGGCGCAAAGGTAGTTGGGAGACATTGAAGCCGAACAGCATGTAAAACAATTTTAGTGACAATACAAAAGTCTCACTAATCATTAAAATTGACAAGGCCATAAATTTTAAACATTACGATCCGTTCCTGAAGGAAGTTCATAGAAGCGCGAAAGGTAAAAGTGTGTCCACCCTTCGCTGAAAATGTGTCCAATCGGCAGTCCAGCCTTCAAAGAACGAAATCGCAAATCAAGAACAAAATCACGTGACGAATTTTTGCCAATAAATAAACTCATCTACTAGTGATATAAGTGTACACCGATATGTCGTTTAATAGGTAAATGTATACTATTTTAGTACTCCTTCATGACCGCTGCGTGTATTTTCTTATCTAGAACGGTTCCTATTTCGCGATTTTAAAGCAACTGTTTTGGCACAATGGAAGCCGGGTTTCACGCACGCGCAGTGTGACCCGAGATTTCATTAGGGCTAGTCGGTCGATAAACCAGTCCGTGGGGAAATGCATTAGTTTCTAGACAGGACGCCATCGTTCCCACAAATAAAGCTTTCGCTTTTAGAATCACACTTGAAGCCAGCGTCAGGACATGGCTATTGTTCGTGAGGCAGCTGGAAGTGGCGTAGGATTGCCTCTCGTTGTTGAGGCTCCTCTTCAGAAGGGATGCTTTAGATTTAGGCCACATATAGGTAAACTAAAACTAACATTTATTCGTGTGCTGGTATATATATCACCAATCATTCGGCCGTTATAACAGCGCGCACAATAAAACCACAAATATAATGTTGACCACTTACTTTGCCATCTTCGAAAGGGTGGCCCAATTTCACCAGAGTGTAACGGCTGCTTCGCCGGCGAAAAATTTGCAGTGCAGCACGAAAACTACTGAATGGAAACGTTGTTCTGCTAAGGCTCTAAAACACTGCGGAGGCGTCCTGACACGTTAGTCATAGTATAGATAATATAGGGATATATTTGAAAACTCTATTATGCAAGCGATATCTTTGATATTCTGGCCGAGATACTTTTAAAACAGAATTCGTAGCACCACACCTTGGAAACTTTTTATGGCCTTCAGTGCACACTTTACAACCTATAATTTCTCATACGTTTCCCGAGAAAACTAAGACAGTTACATAAAATATTCAACTCATTTTTTGTAACGTTCACCGAGAAAACTGTTAGAGCTACACAGCCTATTGAAATATTTAACCTGTACATGGCGATGAGCGCATCAAAGAGCTTTAATGCCGCTCCACAGCTTAAAATGACAAGTTGAGCCACTTTCATGCAATCAATTCAAATCGCTGACACTGTTCTTAATCCAGAGCAATACATGACTAATTACAGTGACGTTCACTGAATAATGTGTTACCAAAAGTGCCAAACAAGGTACAAGCTTAGCGAACAACGAAGAGAACGTGTGATTCTTCCTACGCCTATTGCTCACATTACACGAAAATTCGCAGGCTGCGTTAGGTATTTCTTTCCTTAAATGCCACAAATAACCGCTCGTAGGTCTATTACCATTCAAACAATAATTCCGGATAAAAGCTCTCTTGCATTGCATATCCAGAACCGTTTCTAATTTTCAACCGGCGCGACCAGTAAACATTTTTTCTTGTTTCTTCGTCACCAGCTTCCCTCGCTTCCTTCCTGATTTTAACGTGGCCTAGTTCAAGTTCCCAGTTGCTGTTATTTTCTTGCTGTTGCTGCGTCTCCAAGTTTTCAGTTTGAACTTTCTTTCCCTGCAGAAAAAAAGCATCAGAGAGAAAATTAGTAGGGCACGAGAATGTATTGCTAGCCCTTCGTTGTTAATTCAAAACAATCTCCAACTGCAGCCTCCCGCACTCTACCCGAGACTTGAAAAACGACTTCCCTTTGTGGCGCGATGCAAAACACTGGCGTGCGTGTTGTGAACTGGCGCTTCCGGGTGAGTAAATCTTCCTCTTTATGTTAATTTTCGTCGCTCTTAGCACGCCTGCGGCGGCAGTCTGTTTGTGCATAGTGTATCAATCTCCTCCTACTGTGCGGCTTCTAAGAAATTGTCCCATCCATGTTTTCGTTCTCTTCTTCTTTTTCGGGAGGCTGCGCGATAAGTTGCAGGCGATCACGGGTAGTGCCTCCTCTGTAGGGCAGATGATTTGTTTTCGGTGCCTGCGCGAAACCGACAACCAGCTTCGTAGAGGACGGGAAGCCGATCCTTAATGCCATGTCCCAGAATGGAGATTTAGGCGGCAGGCTTTAAAAGTTTAGCTATAAGATTAATCTGTAAATTTCACGTCTCGAGAAGCGCTTTCTTTCCACCCTCTGTCTCTGTCTTTTTAAATTCCAAATATTTTTAAACCTACTCACTCATATCGGGCTACTTCCTTTTCAGGCATTTATTATGCTTGCTTCAACTTGAGCTTGTGTAGTGCCCACCACAATCCTTACTATAAACAACCAGTTTACATTCTTCACAAGTATGCTGTTTACTGCGCTATCAGCGACCTCAATAGTAGCTAAATTGTTTGATGGAGTGTTTGCATTTTGGACAATTGCGTTCCAAAGAAACAGTTATCTTCTTCTATAACGCGAAGGGGGAGATAACTGCCTGTTCTTAAGTTTATTATTATAAGATAACCATACAGGTTAAATTCGTTCGGTTCTATAAGGAGTGTTCCTTCCCGTGAGTGTAACACATAATGGGTTAACATTGCCCATACGTCCTACTATGTTACGATGGAAAACTGCGGTCCTAGCGTTTTGTTGACTGAGGCCCCAATAGTCCCTTTGTGGAAACGTTGAAAAAATTGTCAAATCTCTCCTATAGCGGGAACAATTAAGGCTGTACGCAAAACTTGTCCAACCTTATTAGATGGTTGGGTGGGAGGTCATGACAAGTTAGACACCGGGTCGTTTGAGCAAAGAAAAACAGTGTTTTTTATTTACGAGAGTGCCCTTTACATTGCCATTACAAGGTTGGAGGATGACGTGGGGCCCTTTCATACACATTCACAAAGGGTTGATGTTTTGTAGGCTGGCTCATGAAGACCGTTGTAGGCTGGCTCGAGAAGACCGGTGCGAGGTTTGCTGTAAGCTTCAGTGGAGTGGACCCAGCGCCCCTACCAATGGCGCAGCTCGCCTAGAACTGCCTGCCGAGAAAACGGGGTGCGCTCGGAGGGAGAGAACCCCCCTTTTCCTTTTCCTGAGGGAGGGAGCACCTGTGATTGGCTGTGAGAGTATAAAGTGAAGCGCCGCGCCATTTGAGGGAACAGCCGCCAGCTTAAGGGGAGGCAGGATGGCAGAGGGAGGGAAGGGTTGTTACGTACGGCGACATGACACAGCAAATACAAGCTTCACTTGAATACTTGCTTTAGCCCCGTGTGTTCAAAATAGTTAATTTCCGAAGCCACTGATCTCGGGGCCAGTTCAGGAGCATTTTTCTAGCGGTAACATTTTTTGTCATTTTCCTTTACTTGTCCGCCGGGCAAAACAAGAGAGTGGCAGCCAGATAAACATGAAAAACAATGATGAGGTGCACATAAAAATGTTGGCCTTTCGAAGAAAGCGGAAAGTAGAATGATGACGGCATCCCTGCGTTCGCACGACGCAGGACGATGCATTGTCGAAGCAGGTAACCATAACTCGAAGGCGGCCTGTCCTCATCCAGATCCTCGTCCAGCGCACTCGCGGGCGGTGCAATGTCGGGCATGGACGGCGCTTATCAGACGGCCAACCTGTACGGTCTCCCCTTTACTGGCGTTGGGGAAGTAGTTTTCTAAGGTTACTTTCTGCAAGTATAAACTAAGCCTGCAAAGGCCATGGCTTGAGGCACAATAAAACCTCCGTGATTCGCATTAACCAGCTTCGCTCTGAAAGCAGAGAGCACAGCATATGGAAGTCATTCTAGTGAAACTCAAGAATTTGTTCTGTAGCTGACATTACTTGAACGTGGCAACCGGGGTGACGTCATCCCATGTTGATTTATTCGGAGCTTTAGCGCGCCGAAGCTACGCCTGGGCAATGAGGCGCACTTCAGCAAAAGGCTACGAAGTATTTGGACCACTGGCAATCTTTAACGTCTTTTGAAATCTCGGCGCACGAGCGTTGTCTCTTTTCGCCTCCACCATAAAAGCAGCCACTGCGGCCGGGATGGTACCCGAGTCCTGGTACTCAGCCGTGCAACTTCTTAGCCACTGAGCCTCCGCGGCGGGTGACGCCATTCCAGGTCAAACTATGTGATGTAATACCTGCGTTTACTCCGTGTAAAAATGCATTCCCTCTTTTTCTAAATGGCTTCCATCATTAAGTTTTAACAAACCTATTTATCATGATTGATAGGGTTTAACGCGCCGACGCAACGCAGGCGATGAGGCGCGCCGTAGTGGAGGGCTCCGGATTAATTTTGGCCACCTGGGGATCTTTAACGTGCGCCGAAATCTCGTACACACGGGCATTTTTGCTTTTCGCCTCCATCAGAAAAGCGGCCGCCGTGGCGGGGAATCGAGCCCGCGACCTCGTGCTCAGCAGCGCAACGCCTTAGCCACTGAGCCACCGCGGCGGGTAAACTTATTTATCCTAAAGTTAATTGGGTTTCAAAGAGATGTGCCTCTGGTGTCTGGTGATGAAACGTTGAAATGCACTAAAGGACAAGACAACAGACAAGACAAGACAGACAACACGGCTAAAATGAGTACATCATGGGAAAAGCCACCTTTGCAATCTGATCTTCTCATCTGCAATCTCATCTCATCTCAAACTTTCCATTTCGTTAAATTACGTGACGTTGATCTCTCTGATGTGATGTTCAAGCACATCTCGGAAGCGCAGGGTGAAAGGTACGCAAGGTTAGTGCTACCGCGCTGCAATGCACTCACTTGAACTTCACTCAGATGTTCCAGTCAGACGACCATGATTCAAATCGCAGCGTAAAGCGTTCTTCAAAAACGGGAACTTTTTCAATTCTCTAGAAATTTTCTCGAGTGCTAAGACATAGAAGCTGACGGTTCGCCAACTCGTAGACAGAAATGCATTTTCAGTTCCGGGCACCGACTGTTTCTAAATCCGCGCCACCGTTGGAGAATTTTCAACACCTTCATCTGTCTGTATGTTTGTTTTCATCTCGTGGAAGTTGGCTACAAGGTCTCTGTGTTCCACTCCATGTCACTTCACTCTTTTCAACGCTTGCCACCGTGTGAAGTGTCTCGTTTAGAAGATCGACCTCTCCCAACTTCAGAAGGGCTGAGTGCATTGCGCGCAGAAACTGCCACGTGTGCTCCACACTTTTTGGTTTCACCTCCTTGTTTCATCAGTTGCTTTATTCTTACCTTTGGGAACCAGAGTGGAAGACCTCTCCAACTCTTTTCTTGCCCGTATTAGCACGAATGAAAGCGGGTCAAGCACACACTGCTGTTAAAGAATGAAATCTAATCACGACAAAATCGGGCCGCGAAGTAGAAGCTTAAAGGCCGGATAAAGAAGGGAGTAGGAATAAAAGAATGTATTGGCTGACTGGAGGGGCGCGACGAGTCGTTACTTGATTTAATGAATTGGTGCTGTGATGCCCATCTCAGATTTTGCAGTTGCTAACGGGTTTCCCGGTTGCTCTTTGGGGAGTTTTGCACGCACCGTTCATTATTAGTATTATTCAAGTTGAGAAAAAAGCGTAACAGTTAACAAAAGTAAGGGATAAGTGATACAAAAAACAGCAAAGGGAAAGTTCCCGGAACACCAAATCGCTGTTGGCGCCTGTTGGCGCAATCGAGAACGACGGGGCCACTCCACGGACGATGACTTCTAAGCTTGCCTGGCCGAAAGCTTTGAATGTGGCGCTGTGTGGCACGCCGCCGCTTTTGTGAGGAGGGTACATCATTGAGCGTTTTCTTGGTTACTTGAGTTTAATGCTCATCAGCTTGCGTTCCGAATGGCAATACACATATTATCTACGTTCACGCTGTCCTTACGTGTTGAACAAGGTTTCAACCTTTAATCTGCAGATTAAATATTAGGCTATGCGACCGGATCGTGCATATTATAAAGGGGTCAGGTAATCTGGCTGAAATGAGCAACATGTATGTTATGCTTGGTTCAGCAAAGATTGTGCACACAGCGTTTAAGGACAGTTATTTCACACCTGACAAACTTGCGGGAGCCGCCCGGCCATTCATGGCGCGAGTGAGCGAGAAAGCGCCGGCGAAGTAGTCGTAAAACACTCGCCTAGTCAAGTGGTACCCCAGCGTTACGGCTGCGAACAACCGTAACTGCGACGGTTCTCCGCGGCCTGTCACGGAGCGTGACATCACACCTGCCACACTTGTGCCCCGGTAGCTCACGGTAATTTCGACGCGGTTAACGATCTTGCAAGGTATCGCGTATTAAAGCTTTCGCTTTAAAAGGTTACGGGTGAGAGGAAAATGGGTGTTAAGTGGTGCAGTGGAGTTCAAGTAATCTTTTCAGCTCACTGTGTTAGGGGATACGCAAAAGATTTAATTATTAATATAATTAATTAATTAATTAATTAATTAATTAATAATTTATTTATTTACCTATTTTACATACATACTGAAGCCCTTCTTAGGGCTATTGCAGGAGTGGACATACAAATTATCAAGTGATAAAAAGCAGGAACAAAAAAAAACGAGCGCATGGCACCGATTGTCCGGTTCACCGTACTACACAAGATAAAGAATGAACAAAGGCAAGACAGAAGAAAGCAAGAGAACATAGAAATCTCTACTTAACACGAATTTGATATTGCACTCAGAAACTGATCTAAAGGGAGCGAGCGAGTATCACCGGGTAGCGAGTTCCAGAGCTCAATAGTCAAAGGAAAAAAACTATATTTCAACAAATCAGTTTTGGGGTGAAATGGAGTATATTTAGCGCATGTTGGCTTCTGGTGTGAACAGGGGATGGTGTGGCAAACTACAGATAAATGTGAAGTGACGGCAAGCGCGGTGAATTAATCATGGTGTGGAGGAATTTTAAGCATTCTGAATGGCGCCGAGCAGATAACGAGGTTAAACCCAATGGTGCTAAGTTCGACGTAAGCAAAAAATCGCGGTCATATCTCCGGCAGATGAAACGGACGGCTTTTTTTGTATGGATTTTAATTTTGCAATGTCGGGCGCATTGTGGGGATTCCAAACGACAGAACGGTATTCAAGTAATGGCCGTACTAAAGTTTTAAAAGTTATTTTTTTTGGCGCTACACGAAAAACGCGCTGTAGGTAACCTAATCTCTGCAGGGCTTTGTTATATGTGATATCAATGTGCTTGGACCCGGACATGTTATGAGTGAAATGAAGGCCGAGGTACTTATATTCCGTTTTTCTTTGCAAATGACAACCATTGAATGAGTAGGGAAATATATGAGCGGATGACCGAGTAGAAAATGTCATGCACACAGTTTTTTTACAAATTTACATTCATTTGCCAGGTTTGGCACCAAGTACAAAAACTGGAAAATGAATCGTTCAATTTTGCGTCATCCTCAGCAGAAGCAATTTTTTGATAAATTACGCAGTCATCGGAGTATATCCTAATCTGAGACGTTATATTACCGGGTATGTCATTAATAAATAACAAGAAAAGAAGGGGTCGAAGTACCGAGCCTTGCGTAACACCTGAAGTTACATCAGTGGTACTGGATGCAGTTGAGTTAAAAAGTACCTACTGTGAGCGGTTCGAGAGAAAACTAGATATCCAATCTACGAGCAGCGGGTTTTTAATATGTAGTTAAGTTTAAGTAAAAGTTGGAATAGAGAACTGTATCGAAAGCTTTCGATAAGTCAATAAAATACCATCTACCTGATAACCCGAATCAATGAATACAATAATATTATGACTAAATTCGGTAAGTTGAGTAATTGTACTGAAACCACGCCTAAAGCCGTGTTGAAACTCGTTTAGAATATTATTAGCTTTCAGGAATTATACTGTGTTTATGTATGAAGTGCTCTACTATTTTGCATGAGTGATATGTCAAGGCAATAGGCCTGTAATTAGACGGCGAGGTTTTGCATCCGGCTTTGAAAAAAGGGAGCACTTTAGCAAGTTTCCATGATAATGGAACTGTTGCTGATGCTAGAGATTTTTTGTATATTACCATGAGGCAGCGGCTTGCGCATATAGCATATCGTACTAAAAATATGTTGGGAATATTATCTGGGCCAGGGCGTTTTTTAGTGTCTAAATAAAGTATCAAATTTATAATGCCTTCTTGAGATAAACATACGTAACCAATTGAGGGTGCAGGGTTGGCGAGTGAAAAGGTAGGTGTTTGCAAATTATCGATGATGAAAACCGGTTTAAAACAAGAATTAAATGCGTTGGCTATTGTTACAGGGTCACTTGTGGAAGTTCCATGAATGTCCATCGTGTTTGGTTCCGTTGAACTCGACAAGATGGAGCTCCAAAATTTTCTTGGATTTGTTA
The DNA here is from genome assembly GCA_013339765.2 of Haemaphysalis longicornis. Lineage (NCBI taxonomy): Eukaryota > Metazoa > Arthropoda > Arachnida > Ixodida > Ixodidae > Haemaphysalis > Haemaphysalis longicornis. Next base: position 175,812,563 of record CM023452.1, on the reverse strand, counting down.
CCATCAGGTTTTTTATTGTCATTCGGCAATGGAAATGTTTGGCGGCGTTATTTTTGGCTCTTAGTTCCTCGTCAAGTTTATTGAACTCATTTAGTGACGGAAAGATCTGACGTCTAGTCGAACGATGTAACCTTTTTACAGGACGTGTCAGTTGTAACAACTCCCTCGTCATCCATGCAGCCGAACATTTTTTGAAAGACGATAGACTTTCTTGGGCTACTTAAACCCAGAAATGTTGGTCTGTCTGTATGTATGTATGTCTGTATGTTTGTCTGTCTGTCTGTCTGTGACTCGATTCAGCCACACAGCCAAAGTAAAATATATATTGCGCAATAGTCTTATATACTCACAGCCAAATGTAAACGTCTAGGCCCGGTTTATATGTTCATACTTGTCAACTTTGTTGAACAAGAACAAGACATTACGCAAACATAATACAGGAAATTAATACACAAGGGATATTTACAGTGTTCCTTATTAAAAAATTCAAGGATGCTTGGTTTTTCGATAGGAAATGATATTCTACATCTACTGCAGAAAACCGCCGCCTCTTGGCGGCATATGAAAAATCACGCGGCAACAGCAACGAAAGCTTCCACTAGCTAGGTTCCACGTTCTGCTTGGAACGCACGTGGAGCACGGCCACGCGGTTCTATAAACCTTGTAGTCGGCCGCCTCCATTCACGCGCGTCTCTGCCGTACTGCAGCGCTGGCATCGAGGAACCCGGCCTGTAGCGGTGGAACGCGGTAAATTCAAATCGCCTTGCGAAATCCTTTAGTGTGTTTACCTTGAGATGAGCGCGACGGTACAGGAACAGAATGAGAGGTGAGCGGGAAAGCAAAGGGGGTCATTTCCTTGGCAAATGTTTACAAAGAATATCGTCTTTTGACGACATTTGCAACGAAAGGAGCAGATACGCGGCCAATTTTTTTCTCGGAACAAAGCGGGTGATGCAAAAATGCACAAGATTTTCAAAGAAAGAAACGAAATCGTTGACGTCCCTAGATTCGCTAAGCTGTTCGAAATTTTCAAATGAATCCTCTAGAACTGTCATGATACTGTCGTCATCAGCGCGGTTAAAGTCATGATGAGTTGAATACACAACACTCGGTTCGGGTACAGGACATGGGAGCGAAACGAAAACGGCTTTATGATTGGAAATTCCTTCAGTGACAAGCCAGTTAAACGTGCTTTCTAACAATGTTGGGCTAACAAAGACTAAAAGTGGTGCTTAAGAATAAGTGCTACTAAGACAACTTCTATTACATTCAGCAACAAAAAGAGGCCCCTCGGCTTTACTTATTCTTTAGGTAATGCTACCATCAACAAATCTGATAAGGTTAAATATCTAGGCGTCACACTTACCAGTAACCTCAGTTGGGAAACGCACATTGATAACGTTTGTCCGGGTGCACTTAAGGAATTGGCATTTTTGAAAAGAAAGTTGCGCAATACCCCTCCTGCTGTGAAATTAAACGCTTACAAAGCACTAGTACGAACTAAGTTGGAGTATGCAGATGTCATTCGGAGCCCTTACCAACAATACTTGATAAGTAAAATTGAAAGAGTACAGAATTTAGCTTTGCGATACATTTATTCTGCTTATTCGCGTCACTCGAGCGTAATTACTTTACGTATTAGGGCAAACCTCCAAAAACTCGAGCAGCGTAGGGTCACATCTTGCTTAAAATTTCTTTATCAGCTTTACTACGGTCATTTCAAATTGTCGCGGGAAAACTACATCCAAGGGCCTTTCAAACATTCAGCGAGAACTCATCACGGTAAGACTATTAGGCAACCGATCAGTTACATTAATTTGCATAAATTTTCTTAGTTTCCTCGAGCAATTTCGTACTGGAATATGTTACCTGAAGAGACGGTGAACTCTGTGTCGTTAGAAGTGTTTTCTCAGCGTATTGATAATGTAAGCTTTGGTTGAAGTGTTGTTTCTTGTTTCCCAATTGGAAGACATTGTTCTTTTCTTTTCTTTTCCACAAGCGATTGTGTAAGCATATTTACGCCACCACCTATGTGTGTTGTACGTCAAGCAACACTGATGTATTGTCGAGTTGTATGTTGAATTTCTGCCGATGTATTTCTTTGTCTTCACTCCTGCATGGGCCGGAAAAGGGCCTGCAGTATCTGTAAATAAAAAAAAAATCGAGAATGAAAGAGACTAGGATTTCGGAACAGCTGCCTCCCGACAAAACTGCGCTTCTTTGTACCATTTGAAGACGTGTTGCCGAAAGAACTTTGGTGCACTGCAATAAATAATTTTCGGTAGTGTCAAGTTCCATCAACTCTCAGCCGAACTAGTACAACTTCGCATAGACAACGCTGGAAACGTGGCCTACTTCGTAAAACGCTGCTGGCTGGTCTAAGGTTTGAGCGAAGTTGAGGTAGCTTGTTGGGGGGAAGAACTATGGTGGATTATGCGTTCAATAGCATCCCACTCGGGGAAAAGAATGGCGAAGTGGAATTCTGACAGCGACCGCTGCAAGGAGGAACGGAAGCGGAGTGGCGGGAGCCAGGGACGGGACAAGATCGGGGTAGTTGTAGTCCAAGGTTGGTCGTAACATGTAACAATGCATATTTATCACACGAAATTGTCCTTAGAGCTGACGGTGACAATATATTACCACTCACAGGGTAAACCACTCCTGCATAATTTCTCGCGAAGTTTTCAATAACCACTGGGCTTAGGTTCGTAATAACTACCGAACAATTAAGACAGACGATAACGATAGCATGCAAAAATTAGTAAACTAACCGAATATAAAGGTTGCGTGAGAATCGTGAAGAAGATTAAATGTGCACGGGTCGCAATGCAATAACTTAAGGCCTCCCGGCGTCGGTATGTTTTCTCCCGCCTCAAGCATTCATTGAATGGTTTGAAAACTTCAGGCTCCAGCTAGTTTGATTGACTGTCGTCATCACAGCCAACTCATCTACTTCTTCTGTTGTTACTGCATGCACCCTGACTCTATTTTGCTGGACGTTCACGCAGTGAGGCCCGGTTCTTTTCTCGCAGTAGAAAGAGGTCACGTGGGAGTGTTTAAGATGGTGCGAGGATGGCGTACAACTCTAAGGTTCTCGGAGGACAAGGATTGAGTGTCAGGCAAAAGGAGGGAAAGGTTCCGAAGCCCTCCTTGGTTGTTTGTTCCGTGTAAACAGAACTTGAGCGAAACTCCTTCGTGCTCGAGTGAGTGCTGTTGATTAATGGCGCTGAGTATTACGTTTGCTCCTCACTTGCGAGCTGCGGATGTGGACGTAGTGTTTCGCGGTGGAATGGAGTTGGCCCCACTGAGGCCCTGCCTCGCAATTAGCGTGTCGGTAGGAAGGCCCTCTCTGCAAACGATAACACCCACGGCCCTGACGCATGTGGCTCCTCCGCTTGTTTCTCCTTTCTGGTGGTGTTATTTCCTCCGCCATTTTTCTCTACTGCTCGTATTTAGTTATTCGGGGCTCAGGTTTGTTTTCTGCCGCCGGCATTGGTGCACCTCAGCGGATACGACTCAGTAGCGCCTTGTTGATTTGCTGGCTACCAGTGGCAGCGCTTTTGTGGAACGAGGTTTCGTTTAGGCAAGGAAATTGCAAGTATGGTTTGTGATTGAGAAGTTTGGCGCTCCACACTGAAGGTCGCTAGTCCGAAAGCTTCATCTTGATTTGCTGGTAACCCACTCGTGGTTTGTGAGTGGCTGGTTGCTTTTGCGGCAGTATTCTTCTACGTACTGGTAGATCGGTCCCACCAGCTTTTGTGGTTCGCTGAGATTTATTGCAAAGTTCTCGCCTCCGTTTGTGTGCTTCTTAAATTTCTCCCAACTAGCGCTCAAAATATTCGCGTGCTATCAATGAGCATATGAAATATTACAAGAGAAATATTACTAGATTTTACAGCGGGATAAGCCACGCCTTGCAAACCTGTGACTCTTTGTGCACCGCACTACGCATCTACCCGAATCAACACGTGCATGGTGCCATAGGGTACCCTGCCATTTAATTTCAATTTATGAAAGGTCATATATGTTGTGACCTAAATCCACCTTGCGACAATCTCGCCCTAACGAGAAATATAGGTAGCGAATTTGCTTAGGGATTTCTCCTATAATCGAATAACCAGTATGGCTAACATCACAAAAGGTTCCTCTGCTTCTAAAAATCATTCGTGCGTCCCCTTCTTCGCTTTTATTTTTTGTCTTCAATAGTTACCAGACATCAGATTATTCGAAGATCCATACTTACAACCTGTGAATCAATGGCAGTAAGTTCATGAATCCAGCCGTAGAGAAAATTCTTCCGCATTCAGAGCCCGTGAACAGATTTTGGCAGCTCGAGGAATTTTATTATCTCCTTGGAGAGCTTTCACCCGTATTTAATGTGTTTAAGAAGCCGAATTCCCCCTGGCATCGGCGTAACGTAACGGTAAAGTCTCTTGCCACTCGCAGCGTGTTCTTGACTAAGTTACCATCTCAGCAAATTATTTAGTTATGCGCGTTTCTGTAATCACCCGCTGCTCAGAACGCGAGGTTTTTTACCACATGGGACAAATATTGCTGTGACATTAATAATCCAAAGTCTCAACCCAGGCTGAGATGCGCCTACGACATCTTTGCTACTCATGCTGTCTCAGCAAAGCATGGTCTTAAGCCTGGATGTGAGCTTAATATAGGGGCGCGTGCTTTGTAATCAAATGTGTTACATGTGCACAAGCGCGTATTCGATGTTTAGAATAGAGAATCTGAATATTTCAGCTTATTCGCTTTGCACACTATAGAGAGCAAAATATTTCGACAAAAGAAACTAGTTTTGGAAGCACACAGCTTAAAAGCTTTTCAAGTAGCAGCAGCCTCTAGAACGATACACAAGCAGTGCACTCTACATCGGTCGCCGGAAATAATTTCCACAAGTGAATGCCACAAGGGTCAATTGCTGTTTCGCGATACCATTTGAAGTAGACGAGCGATCGTTAAATGCCCGTCTGGTCGGGATGAATCATTGCAATTAAAACGTCAAAGCCAGCCAACCGAGGGCACAAGGCTTCCGAAGTGAACACAAAACGCCTGTTGCTTTTTTTAAGCTTGTAGGGACATCATCATAATCAACACGGCATCTCCCATCACCATCATCGTCTGCAGGTCACCATCATCATTATATACCGCATTTGTATGGTAAGCGTATTTCGAAACGCTTCGCTGTGCAGCAAACCAACGTGACGTGTGTCTTCGCGCGAAGCAGAACGTTAACATGGTCCTAGGCTGCGCCCTGAACATAAAAGCAACCTAAAACGTATCAAATCACAATTATTATTATTGAAAACAACACGTAAAAGTGAGTTTATAAGAAAAAAATTGTCAATTAAAAATTGAAAGGCAGACCTGCTGCGGCTCGAACCCAGGTCGCTGGCGTTAACCCTAAGAGCTCTACCTCAAGGCCACAGACCCCGAACTGCAAGCTCCTTTCATCAGGAGCTAAATAGAGTAGCGCACGCAGTGATATCACACATGTCATGTGGGGCGCTATTCAGTGAGCCGTATGGAAGCATGCGTCCGGGAAGAGGCCGAGCCATCCGCAAAGATTAAATCAGGCACACGTTGCAGCAATACGTCTCGTGCCGTCTCTCTCTTGTCATGCATTTGGTCAACAAAGTATTTAGCCATTTTATTTGGTCGGTGCTTGCTGTTTTACTTGGAGGCAGTATATCTGTCTAACACCTCCCCCCTCCGCCCCTCATTTGTCATTCCGGTGAAGCTGCGTCACTTGGCGCCGCTTCAGAGCTCCTCCGCGTCACCGATGACCCCTCTTTTACAACTGACATTCCCCTCGCCACCACCGATGCTTCTTTCTCAAGCTGTACATTCAACTAACAACAGGCAGCGCCGTTGTCAGATGATTGCGGAGAATCAACCGAAGCTCGAATGGGCGGGCAAACGGTGGGGAGCCGTTACCGCTGAACGTGTAGCCGTCGCCATTGCCGCCTCGAATTTCACCTCGTCATGTAGCTGCGAATCCCTCACGGTTAGAAACGCAACTTGCCCACTTGGAACGCCGAAGTGAGCCCATAATATTTACCCACCTTGAAAGGCTTTCCGACCGACATTTGCACCGGTATATTTCACACTTAGGCACGCGCCCATCACCGATTGCTGGTTCATGCGTGCACTGGTTGTGAGTGGAAGGAGGCGTGCACGCACAGCTAGGTGTCATGCCGGTACCAATGACGTTCGCGTTGTGCTGGTGGTAGATTTAAACGCGGAAGTCTCATGGCGCTCCATGCAAGTTGTCAGCTGTCCACCGGGTCGAGCAGCTTTAGCTTGGGTTGGTGTGTTACACACACAGTACGATGCCTAGAACGCTAGATGGATGCGGCATGCACAAGATTGTTCTTTTGAATAAAGCTCCAGCCCTTACAGGTTTCAAGTCGCTATAGGACTGCACATGTCGCTTGCTTGGGAGTAGCGGAACTGAAAGACCGTCAGCCGAAACGGAAAAGCGAATGGGCGCGAAAACAACGGACAGCCGCTGCGTGCAAGTTCCAGCTCGTCGAGTAGCTGCGAATACCTCCTGAATTAACAGCATCTTGCCTGTTTGGAAAGCTGACGTGATCGAATATTTCTAGGTTAGCTTGATGGGCTTTGACAGCGACATTTTCCCTGGTGTGTTTCACGTCTGAGCATGGACACATAACCGGTTGCCGCTTTATGCGTGCAAGGGTGTGGAGAGGGGGGATGGGGACGTGCACGTGCAGCTATAGGATTCATGTCATCCCTGATGACAAGTCCGTTGTGCCGGCGGAAGTTTTAAACGTCGACGTCAAACAGCCCTATGCGACATTCCCGGTATCCTTAGTGGTACAGACGATTGGGTTGCTCCGCTACAAAGAAGGTAAGATTCCTACGACGCGTAAGAAAAAGAGACAGCCCTATGTTTGTGTGCTAGAATAAGGCTCGACTCCTTCCAAGTTTTATTCAGCTGACTAGGCAGTATGTCCAGTCGCATCGTACAAACATGTTTTGCTTCGCGCATTCCGCGAACGCTGTGCACATTCGCAGGTCATCCTTCTTCCCAAAGAGAAGCACTTAATTTATTTACTAGAAGGCCATGCTATTTCGTTGCTGTGCAATGCTTTTTCTTTCCATTTGTTATACTTTATTTCACACAGCATTTCATACATGCGTGCCGTTGCCTCTACGCCGCTATCTCACATGAAGAGGAAGTCTTTAATTGCCCCACTCCACGCTCCCCTGATAAGGTTAGCGTGGAGGGAAATCAAACGCAACTGTTTCTTAGTTTTGCTCATTGAACGCCAGCTTTATCGTAGTTATGCTCCTGAATTCGCTCTTCTTGAATGTTTGGAGCATGACACAATCGTTGTGGTCCAACACGAGAACGAAGATCATGACATATCACGCCGTTGAAATTCAAACACGAAGACGATTTTGCTTTCAATTACATTCTTCTCGTCCGCTACACGCGGAATAAAACGCTCCTGCCAAACTTAGCTCCTCGCTTTATTGAGAAGCAACACGAAACTACGCTGTTACCAAAACCCTATGACGTTATTCTCTGTCTAACAAAATTTCGTTTCTCGAAAAGCTGCGTTTCGCGGGTAAAGTAATCCGTTAAAACTTAAGTAGGACTCTGCCGCGGCGTTTATGGCGGTTCATATTTGTCTCAGTTTACTTCTATTTGGGCGCTTTGCAAAGTTTACACTTCATTTCGGTATCATTGAAAAGTCGTCTAGAACGAAATTCGCCACTTCTCAAGCTAGCAGTTGATAATTCAGTTCCAGTGGCCCTTAATCCCCACGCCTATCATAACCCAAGCAGAGATTTCAGCATCATTAAATACGCGCGAGCTTTAAGCAATATATTCAACAATCTGGACGACTCCCCGAAACGTTTGCGTAGAGCGGATAAAAACATGGGCCGCTTACACTACAGGGGTGGGTCTTAGGGAACATTGCAGCTATCATAAATATCGACTTAGCTCAGCTGTGGCCGCAGAAGTTCCCTTATACATGTGCATATATGCGTGTATACAGAAGATAGACAAACCTACGTGGGTTTATCTTCGTGCCTGTATCAATAGTTTGGGTCATTAGGCTTCCCAGCCCTCTGGAATTGAAATACTGCCTAGCAAAATCTTTACAAAGGTTATTAGGTATTTCAAGTGTTTTGAAATGCATGATCATTTGCAACGGTTAATTTATGAGGTGGTCGGTTACCTAGAAGCGCCATGGACATCGACTAGGGTTACCGCGAAGTATTCGTTTACACCTTCGGCGGACACTTATATGAACTCCGTGACGTATTCTCTGACACCCCTACACGTAAAATCCGTTTTGTGAAGAGATCGCAGAGAGAATATTTTGATTGATTGACTGATTGATTGATTACTAGGTTTAACGAGCCAACGCCGCACATTCGATGAGGCGCGCCGTAGTGAAGAGATCCCGATCAATTTTGATCACCTGGGGATCTTCGACGCACGCTGAAATCTCGAACACACGGGAGTTTTTGATTTTCCCCTCCACCAGAAAAGTGGCCACCGCCGGGCCACTTTTCGGGCGGTAATCGAACGCGCCTCCTTGGGCTCAGCGGCAGCACGCCAGCCACTGAACCACCGCGGCGGTTATATAGCATATTGTACAGCTACTACTGCGGAAGTGCGTTTCCGCGGCGACTGCGGGGAGCGTGTGTCGGTAGTCGCACGTTTATTGCGGCATCACAGCGCATGCGGCTTCGAGCTCAGATCAGAGACACAAAATGCCTTTTCTAGTCTGAAATTTCAGGACATCACACCCAAGTCTCCACACTCCCGACGAAGAGGTATAACCACTAGGCCAAGATCCTGCGCAGGTCAAGGAAATAAGCCCGGTTTTCCTGTACAGGCTTTACACTATCTTTTATGGCCAGAATTAAGGTCTATTTCAGCAGACTATAATTTGACGGATATTCTCACATTCGCCACATACAAAACTAAACGTACGTGTACTGGGTACACAAGTATAAAATCCCAAAATAATTAATTAAGTATTATTAAGCTAATAATTACTCGCCAAAGACCTACGTGCAGAGTTTTATGCCCTTGGAGTGACCGTCTGTAACTTTTCCCAAAGGAATACCTCACGCCGTATATAACTAAGATTGAGGAGCTTGAGCGGAGTGCTGACGTCGTAAAAAGCAAAAACAAAAGCTCTTCAAAGGGCATAACACGGAACAAGAAGTGCGAAATAAACCCCGGAATTTTCTCCCTCAAGGCCAATAGGAAATGAGGAGACATTTCTACTTTATTTTAAAGACGGCCGAATCTCATTACGATTGACTTCGACACAGTGATTCCCAAATCGCTTCGTTAAAAAACCACAAAAAAAAGCAGCGGCTGACGCGCACGAGATTAGAAATTCATCCCCGAATCAGGTACGAAGTTCCACATTTCGGGACGTTCGTAGCGCACTTCGGTAAACGCGTAACGCGAAATTTCTCCAGCTTCGTAGCACTCCAATCAATCTGCGAGAACTTTCCACGTGCAGTTAAACTGAGAAGGCGGAAGACACGCTATTAAAATACCCGATCCGAGCTCCATCTTTAGCGCCGGCGCTGACGTCTTCCCTTCGCAGCGACCAATGAAAAGGAAGAAAAAATGTCCCAGGGGCGGAAACGAAGCCAGCTAGGAGAGGTCCTCATCAGTGACCCGAAAGAGGCCTCGGGGCGACTTGCTCCTCTTCGGGAAAGAGAGTTGCCTTCCTTGCCCCAGCCCGTCTCTGCTGCTTTCCTTTTTGCGTCCTGTTATAGATAGGATAGGCGGTCTCGCTATCCGAGGCTCGTTCATCAAGAAGTGGTCAGATCCCCTCGTTCCGGATACCGAAACGTGACATTCGGACTGTGCGCCGCCGGGGCCCCCACTCTCCCGTTTCCTCGGCCGCTCCCTACTGAACACCCCCTATTCTTACGCAGACACAGCCCCGCTTTTTCTTTTTCGTTTCTTCTCGGTTTCGTTCCTTGTTCACGGCCTTCACCCTTCTCGCTTCACCTTCTCGTTGGTCTTTCTTTCAGCACATCGTTATTCCTCGTCCCTCGCGGTGCGTATTCAATCTCGCCCCGTCTCCCTCAACCCTATTTTCGTTACTTTGCTTATAACGAGACCATATACCGGCACCAATGTCTTTCACTCCCGTGAGCACCTCCCTCGGCGGGTAAGTTAGGAGTCATTGGGCGGAGAGTGAGCTGCTCCTCTGCACCCGGCAGTCTTCAATTCTCGTTAGTCACCCGCGGCCGTGTTGTTCGAACCCTCGTAGGTAGTGCGTGCTCCCCCACTTACGGTCTCGTTTCCGAGCCGTGCGCGTGATAGGACGGGATCGGCACGGGCTTCTATGCTTGCGGCTCGGTACGCACGTACGCGCGATCGGGATCGCGGAGGGGGTTCGGAAAGTTCGGGGCCGTATTGACCGAGGAAAGTTACGGTTGTCGATACGTCGCTCATCACGCTTAGTTTAGTTTTATCGGCTGCCGGACGCGATGGGCCGATGGGGCGGAGTGGCAGTATCTGGGGCCTCGAGATGTATTTGCGACACGTGAAGGCTAAATTTAAGCGAGTAAATATGATGACGTTAACGAATTTTAAAGCCGACTGCGCGTGAGCCAGACCTGTTAAGGGGGTAGGGTGCGAATCGGGTGGTTGTTCATCACTTCAGAAGGAACGAAAGGCATCGTGGTTGCCAGAGAGATAACAACTGTGATACACCAATACAATTCACACTCAATCTTAATAAAACATCACTTGCAAGCCGTAGGGGTGCGGACATGTGATGTATTGGCGAAAGAACAAAGCAAAAAAAGGGTGTTCAAAAGATTCCGTAGTACCGTAACGCCTCATTCAAACCCAGCTAAAAATTTGGGCACCACAAAGTTCAATAAAATTAAAACAAGTCGTCACAGAGCAAAAACAATTTTACTGGAACAAAACGTAAGAACGGTCGTTATCCCTAAATAAAATTAAAAACAAATTGTATTAAACATGGCAGTGTATTCCTTGTCAATTTACTTAATTAAAAACTGTACAGGCTTTATTACAAGGAACCTATGTCATTTATAAAAATACCACTCAAACAAACTAGGAAGACATGCCTTAAAATGATAACAAAATTGGTACTCTCGCCCCCTGTACATAAATAGCCACCAGGATAAGAAATACAACGTGCACTCATTTGTATCAAAACAACTCTCGAATTTCCGGCGCAACTTGAACATGCGCAGTAGTATCTCAAATATTATGTAAACGCCTGTCATGGCCCGCCTCACAGGCGAGGCGCAACTTCGGAGCGCAATCCCTCTCTCACCTGAACGTTCAGTTGCACACTTCCTTTTTAGTGCGAAGCACTTTATGGGCGCAGCTTGTCGTCGTAGGGCTTCGGGGATTACTCTGTGTAGCCACCGTCGTAACGCGAAACGCTGCGTCACGCACCCAAACAGAGACTTCGGAAAGATCAAAGCTTCTCCTGGTCGAGATCGAATCTGGGTCTCCCACGTTGCTTAGCCCATATCAATCCCGTTGCGCCCAAGAGGAGCACGTTTCCAAGATTCAAGGGGTTGGGGCTGATGTTTGCGCTGCGGCGTTGCCACGGAGGCGGCCGTTGTTATGCCGAAAATAAGTATACGACAATATAACATACAGAAAAAGTAATTGCTTAGCGTATTATTTCCCCGAAATAATGAAAATGAAATCCAGTCTTACTTTAGGGGCTTTTTCAAGGGCCGCGGCCCCCTCTCTTGACCCCCTTCGGGTATCAACGCCAGGCTGGTAGAGAAACTACTCAGAGAGGACGCCACAGACCTAGCGCATCGCTGCTTCACCCTTGGAAATTTTCCCGTTGACTGGAATTGCTTGAACGTTAGGGGCGAATTCCCTTAGGGGCTCGGCCTGTTGGCGTCTCCTGTCGTCGTCCGTCGTCGTCCGTCATCGTCGTAATCGTCATCTAATGTGCTCACGGCAATAAAACACTGGAATATTAGATTATGCCTCGCGCTAGAACATACCGCCTACTAAAAAACACAGGGACACTCGTTTACGCCTTGCGCTACAGTGCTTCGGTCTTCAAAAAGTCTTTTACAGCAAAGCTGTATACCTCTACCCTCCAACGGTTCATCTCCGTTGGCAAAAACGCCAAGCCGCCAAGAATACACTTTTACACTGCATGCTTCGCGCCTTCCCAGGTTTCAGGTTGGTGGAGATAGCCCGGGATTTTTTTTTCTCAAAGGTGAAACTCGGAAGCCACTTAAAGCTTCGCAAAACTGAGAAACTTTAGGAGCACCCAAGGTTGCTTGCCTACTTTTTATCCTTTTCAAGAAGGGCGTCAAGCTTCAAGCAGCTCACACATGGAACGACATCAGAAGGCGCCTCGTTTCTATGAGTTCTCACTTTGGGACAGACTTCAATGTCATCAGGTTCAACCATTTTCTCAAGCGACGTTACTATTCGACACAATGTTTGCACAAAGTATCCGTATCTGCTCCCGCGCCCGCCCTAGATTTGGACGTAACCGTTCAAGAAGTATTCCTCATTACTGTTTTTTTCTCTGTTCTTGTTCTTTTTGTCCCTTTTTCATTTTTGTTCACGCAGTCATCAGAGTTTCAATGGGTTATCTTCACTCCTGGTCTCCTTTCTCTCAGAAATATTTATTTTATATGACCTCTTCAAGCGTCATCATCAAATCGACTGAAAGTCGTGAAGTCGTTTCTGCACATCACGTCGAAGCTTACCCCTGATCCCTGACATTCCCTTCCTTCACCCCTCTCTTACCTCCTTGAAACGTGAAGCCATGGTGTTTTACAGAAAGAACTGTGTAAACGAGGTATAAATTATTGGCAGACGAGAATACTACACAAGACGCGAAAATTCCCAAGATTTGAGCAACGAAAACAAACGAGCCGTGAAGGCGAAAAGTAGACCCGGGCTATATTCTTCGCGATTTCTCCTCGTCTCACTGCTACCACTTGACCGCTTCAAACGACAACTTCTTTTTAATCCGGCGGTGCTGCCAGCACAGCTAGGAAATGTAGGTAGATGGCGGGGAGCGGTTTGCAGTTCACTGAAGAGGGTGTTAAGCGCTACACCTTTTCTAGGAGGTCTTAGCTCCTGACTAAAGGCGGTTCGATCGTGCCGATGAGTACTGCATCTTTAGGCGGGTGCGTTCACTGGTTTGCAGCAACCCTAACATGAAACTAACGAGCTCACGCCTCCTCGGGTCCCTCATACGCAATCTGGCATCCCAAAGGGGACCAAAGGGATCTCCGTCCGCCACTGGGCACAAAAGCAGCGGCTTCCTCACCATGTCACGTACGACAGCGGCGCTCTTCTTCACCGCATTTCACCCAGAAATTGGTATCGTGAGATCTCTCGCGGGTGTTAGGGACACTCATCGTCCCCAAGTTCTTTTATTTTCCCGTTTTTTTTTTGCTTTCTATTTTATTGCAGGCACTTTCGTGGAGCTCTAATCCGTGCAACGGAAAGGCACAGTTACGGGTTGGCGGCGTGGAGGAACACAATGTGGCGTGGCGTGGGTTTGTACCGTCTTTTACTGCGGATATTCGGAATGGAAACTCAGTGGGATGAGTGAATGACTAGGTTGTAACATAGTCTTCAGGAGCAAAGAAACTTTAACACCATGCAAGCCCAGAAACACTGCACTTGATCCAGTGCAAAGTGCTGATAGTTTTTAAGTATGCGCGCACGTGTGTAGCACTTACGCCGAACAAAGTAAGCAAAAATTTGTTTCGCCAAAGTTCACCAGTCAAGTTACAAGAAAGTTGATAGGCACCTATCACAAAGCAGTGGCCGATGGTTCACCGCTATTCGGACAGTCATCATTAAAACGACTTCAAAACTACGACTTGTACCTCCGTACTAGGCGGATGTGCCCATCATTTTGTCATTGACCAGCATATCAACAGAGTACTTAGCACAATCATGGATTGTCTCTACTTTTAAAGCAACAGTTGCTCTTACACATGCATATGCGACACAATCCGGAGTACTTGTTCAAATGCCTGAGAAACGTCTCAGTGAAAAACGGTCGAATAAATGCCAAACCACTCTGCTCCACAATTCGCTTTTTTACGGCCTTATTCCCTACAAGGAATGTGCATTGCTGTGAAGTCCTTTTTCTTGCGCCATATGTGGTACGAAAGTAAGAAGGATCTGCGGCCTTCAATTAATAGCTCCGTAACAGTCCATGTATCCGTATGAAACCCTATTTAACCACGTCATTTAAAATATTCCCAGCATCTGCGCACCAAGTTGCTCTGCTGAAAAGACATTTGCAGGGGCAATACAACCGCATGTGAAAATGTGAACGCAATAGGGCTTTGTACTACATACATTCATGAGGCTCCATGTGACACTGTCGACTATACCCTGAGACCCTTTCAGGCCGGCTTCACGTGTATACAGAAGTGTATTGCTAGGGAGACCTTTTTAGGGGCAGTATGGGATGTTTTATAGATACTTTACTATCCCTTCGTAAAGAAAGATGAGGGAAGCGCGAAAGCCTTCTCACATCAAAAATGCGTCAAAAGGTCGGCAAAACTCTCGCAAAAAGTGCACCCAACCTTCACTAAAGGTGCCTCCAATGGATCACCAGACTTTCAAAGACCCAAATAGGGAACTAAGAACGAACCCATGCGAAGATTTTTCTCGCACTAAGTAAACACATCTACGAACAATCTAAATGTATACCTATACGTGGTTTATGAGGAAATGGTACACTTTTGTACTCCTATTTCATAATCGATGCGTGTATGGTCCTATCTAGAAACGGTTCTTCTTTGCAATTTTCAAGTAATCGTTTTGAAAAAGTGGAAGCCTTGTTTCACGCACGTGATGTGCGTCCAGGGACCTCATGAGATCCTTTTCGGTCGACCAATCCGTCTATCGGGAAATGAATTAGTTTTTTGACAGGAGTCATGGTCCCACTAAGAAAGCTCTTGCTTCAATAAAATGCATAAAAGCCCTGCCGTCTTTAATTATCATGATTTTTGCACACGGTGAAAGTGTAATATATCTAGCGCTACAGAAAAGCAAATGGGTTTTCCGGTTCAGTAAACATGGAAAGGCTTAAGCGTTTAATAACACGCGCTGGTGTGTTCCCGCTAATCCCTCTTATGACGTGTCTGTTTACCAACTGTTGTCACCAGGTCACCGTGTAAACATTCACCACTAACCGCTCCGGTACGATCAAAGCAACTTGTCGTCACGTTTTTGGTATGCTCAATCGGCGATGGCGATGATGGTATACTCATCGTTGAGGCTTAGAATTCGTCAACCCAGAAGACACTTAAAACTCATGCCACAATGATTCTGATACGAAGAAACTAACTTCTGATCACTGCTCTTATGGTCATTGCTACCATAGGTGATCCACAACCATCCTGAGGAATGTCGTTGAAGTTTTTCATAGTTGGGGGAGTGTAAGTTTTTATATGCGTCAGTGGCGAACGCACAGTGAAACTTTAGGCTGGTTTCCCTCGCGCCAGATAAAGAATTCAGACATTCCACTGGACCGAGGTCCGCGGCCAAGAGAAGCTTTCTAACACACAGCATAAAGGTGACATGAAATTTAGGGGAAATGTATGAGCAAATTTTACTTCTCTCGAGCATTCACGGCGGTCATGCCTAAAAGAGACTTTTGTGTCTTGAGCTGAAATTTCTATGATGGATATTCGCCAACTAGCGCGTATTGCCCATTACTTCGTACAGCTTATAATCGCAGTTCATTTCAAATACATTCCAATTAGCCAGCCAACTGGGCGAACAGGCAGCCAGACAGCAAGTAGGAATTCAAGTAGGAACGAAAACAAGTATTAGATATTGGTCTTATGTCTGCGTTATCGCAGCGTTACTAAGCTTCGTGCCCATATTACATATGCCTAACCTTTTCACAATTGCAGAATACAGTTGGATTGTCATTCAAAAGTGAACGAATTAAATTGAGTCGTCTACTGCGTACCACTTGCTATTATCAGAGACTGCACAACAATGTCCTGCAAATGCAGTCCAGTGCAGGACATAAAGTGAAATCCGGCTAAAATAGGTGCTGCCGCTTTTCGGTTAAGTTTTCATTCTGACACGCTAAGGGGCCGGTATCATTCTGTTGAATGCGCTACCCAATATTATTTAGAACAGAGCTGCGTAATGACGAAGGGAGCAAAACAACGCGTCATTTTGAGCAATCACAATACCTCACTTCCTTCTACGCATAGGTATTATCCATGTAAATCACACATCTGCTTTTCCTGGTGAAGCCTGTTCCACCCATCGCTCCGGTAGTGCCGATATTTCTCTTTTCCTATCGGCTGTTGTTAGTCAAATATTTTTGAAGGTAACAATAGTCAGTCTTCTCTAAACGACTAAAGACACTGAAGGCTCGTGTCCGGTAGAGAAACAGAATTGAAGCTAGCTCGAAAACCAAAGCAAGAGGGCGAAAAACGGACGTTCACCTCACGTTGTTTGGTTTAACCTAACCTTATCATAAGAATGAGTTTCAAATTTTAAGCTCGGGCAAAAAGTATGTCATCCCGTTTCCAATCACTAACGCAACGACATGCTTTCCGGAGGTCCGCTTCCGGACTGGTAAATCAAACTTGACTAGAAAGGTAGTGCGCGTTCACTCGATACATTTATATCCCCTCTTGAACTCGTGCAACGTTGTCTCTTTTGTGTGTTTGTTTGATTTGGTGACCTATTTCCAGACTTTACGCCGGTTCTGCGCAAGAAGAGGGATGGCTGAAATGTTCGGACACCCCATTTAATTCTCTTCGAAGAGCTGAGCTCGGCTCAGGAGCAGAAGTATTGGTTTGGGGACCCAATATCCGGCAGTGTCAGTCAGGGCACCCCTCCTTTCTCTTCTTCCTACTCCGAGATGAGTTTCATCTCTTCTATTTCTTTGGCTTTTGATTATCTCGCACTACGCATCTTGCTGTGGTGCGTTTGTTTCCTGCTGCTACCAGTGTATCACAGTCTCGTCTTCCCCAAAACGGCGATGGAAAACCATTCGGGTTACACCCACTACCCACAAGACGGAACTACAAGTGGGTGGCTATGTGTAACAGGCCTTGTTTATTTATTTGTTTTGATTTTTATACAAGCTTGTTAAGTTTTACGATTTACTTCTGTTTTTGCGCTCTAGGTGTCACCGAGGCTTAGAAGCCCACCGCTCTCGAAGTGACTCTCGGAAATTAAAATACGTGAAAGTCAAAGTTGATGAAACTAAAAAAAACACAGCGAATTTTGTTTATCTGTTCTGTTGTCACGATGAAAAACAGCTTCCTGCTGAACCTTCAACCAAAAAGCCTCAATATTATTTCCAAAGTCATGTCGTGTGCGATTATTGTAAGTCGGTTTCAAACTCAGCACTTAATAAAGCTTGCTCGCTGTCTCTATAACGTGCCCTGTGCTAGCCAGCTGTATCGTTTCGGGCTACTAACGTTCCCCTGACTCCAAACAAGGAGCAAAACTACGCCTGGCAACATCTTAAGTGCCCTGAAAATCAAGATAAATGGAGCGGTACGCCTCCATGAAAGAAACAGACGCTTTCTTGTTATGCTTGTCTTTACCTTTGCCCTGTTAAATAAGAAGATGAATAAATAACGCTGGAACAAGTGAGTTTGTGAAGGTATGTATAATTGTTTCGTAGCT
The DNA here is from genome assembly GCA_013339765.2 of Haemaphysalis longicornis. Classification (NCBI taxonomy): domain Eukaryota; kingdom Metazoa; phylum Arthropoda; class Arachnida; order Ixodida; family Ixodidae; genus Haemaphysalis; species Haemaphysalis longicornis. The sequence continues at coordinate 175,794,871 of CM023452.1, read as the reverse complement.
CTACTATTGCGTTTCGTTCTTTGCGCAAGACAAATCTAAACCAGCTTGCACATCGGTGCAAGCCTTATGTCACAGCAGAGTTGTGTTCGTCTCACTAAGCTCAATTCGACCAGCGCCATATGAATCACTGAGAACCGTTTACCCTGTGTATATATATGGCGCTGGTCAGCAGACGACCAAATTCAACACACAAAGTTAAGTATATAATTGCTTCATTTGTATAGTACCCACTTCATTCCCCGTATACTTTATCGTCCGTCGCAGCAGTCTTCGTCTCGTGCTCCTTCGCCGTTTAAGACCTGCACTACTACTTCTTTAGGGGATTAACTGGTGGTCGTACCTGTAGTTGCTTCCAATCATCCATGATAACCAGTGCCTCGTGCTTCTTATTAAGCTTGGCCAAGACGGCCTTATGATCACTATGGTAGGTTGTGTGTTCACAGCGAACCAAATCCCGTCACAGACGTGGCAGCTGTGCCGAACTCGAGTCCAGGAATTCTCGCATAAAGCGGCCGTTCGCGCCGCCAAGGGATAGACAGACGGGGTTGTTTTGTCGGCGACGCTGCTTGCTCAAACGTACACCTGCACGCACCCGTTCGGGGTCCTCGGCTCATCGTCATCGATTACATTTTCGCCTCGCTGCGTGGCGTGCTTCCTTATTAGCCGCTTCTACCGAGGGCGTCCGGATTTTCTTTGGTCGCCCCATTCCCCTTTTGCGCGGCGCAGCGGAGGAGGCAGTTTCCTTGTTGAAGGAGCTTGCTGCATGTAGAAAAACCAGAAAGAAGAAGAAGCCAACACAGCTAAGCAGGCCAAGCCACTCGCAGTTTCTCGTTACGCTCTATTTCTGGCCCACGTGGGTGCGTGCCATGTTACAAGGAACATCCCGAGGTGCCCGCTCAGGTACGATCGGCCTTTTCTTGGTGTTGTTTTGTCTGTACACTGACGGCGCAGACAAAAGCTTGAAGAGCTCTGCAGTTACAACTCACACATCTTTACTTTTTCCCTTTTTAGAAGCCCAAAGCATCTTTCCACTCAGTTAAAACACTTGATTATTCGTGCTAAAACGAATAGACCTCTGAAGAAATTGAGGATGGGAACTAGAAAACTGTTTTAGTTGACCTTAAAGTTGCGCTGTGGCTTCGAAGGTAACAAAAAAAGCTGGGCACGGTGAATTTCTTGTTACTAGTTCCGATCCTCAATTTCTTCAGAGGTTTATTAAACGTAAACATAGTTTACCTTTAACTTCTGATCTCGGGACTGATCAATCACGTTGCAGTTGGTCACATGACTACTGAAAGTGAAAGAGGGGGATAGCAGGGGGGCGTGGATGGGAGGGGTGGGGGATTGAGAGAAGTAGAGTAAAGGAGGTGTGGGGGGCGGGTACAAAAGCAAATTTAGCCTTCAGCCTACTTTGCACTATATAATTCTATTTTCCGAATTTGCCGTTGTTTAAAATGTGCAGTGGCCTTTACGAACTTGTTCTTAGTTGGTACTTGTGCTCCTCGATGTGCCGGTTAGTTGGCCGCGTGCTTGCTATTGCCATTACAGACGCTAAGACAGACGGATGCTTTCTCTGGTGTTGAAGGTGGTGTACGCCGTAACTTCATACCCTCCCCCTTCCATTCTCTCGTGAAGGGCAGTTACTTCCAGTTTCAGCCGGAACAATCGTTGAGGACGGTGGGCATGTCATCTCGTGCAGCCTATAGTTCAATTTTCTTAAGCATGTGCCCTCATACTCATGCATCATAAAACAAGGGAATCAGTTCTACATCCGCAAAGCTCTTTGCTAGGTCCTGTTTGTGAGTCAGAGCTCGCCAACGTGCCTTTTGATTCCACTTTGTGGGCATGTCTACCCTTAGCGACCATTTCGCCTCACTCCTCGTTTGCAGTCGCCATGAACGATTGTAGACAATCTGGAACGTTCAAGCACACACCCTGCCTTGTTTCTATTCTTCTAGACTGCTCTTCCCCCGCCGCTGCAGCCGCGCATAGCATCTAAACGAATGGCTCTTTCACTGTTCGTCGCCTCTCGCACTGCGTGTCCTCCTGGGAAGCAAATGCTATCGATGGCTGGCATGATCCACCGCAACGTTGTTCCACTGTCATCGAGTCTGTGTTTTTCTTCCGTTATACTATTTGATAAAAAAGGCAGCACCCCGTAAGTTTTTACGCTGAATTTCTTCCCTTGAAGAGAATTTAAAAAAAGGTGCATATCGAATGCCACGATTACAAGGCTCAATAGGCTTCCCACAAGGACTTGAATGTTTTCATGGTCGTGACCTACCTTCTGGCTATTCCAGGGTTAACATGAATAAGGCCAACAATGAGCTATGCAACCCTCTATTTATAAGAACCGATAGATACTAAAGATATTGCACAATGTGTTAGTATATATATATATGTCTATATTTGTTTTTTTAACTTGGTTGAAACTGCAGGATTATGTTGCTCCTACGCAGGAGGGGCAATCTTGAATATAAAACATAAAAGTATAAACATAATATACGCGGCACATCCTTGAGACACAACATGCATACATAATAATTCAACACGACACGAAAAAGATATCAATGCAGGAACCAAGCAACCGTTAATAAAAAATGACTACAAAAATTCCGACAAATCAGTACCCGTAATGAAGATAACGTCCTGTTGTTTGTATTGATTCCAGTATACAAGGTGATCAAAGTTAAGTCGACAGATTTTTTACAAATTTGGTGCTTAGATTTACGTTAAGACGACCACTAGTATAAGTTTATGCGCCAAGGGGGGCACACAATGAGGTGGTAATTTATTATATCAGTGGCTTAATTAACTAAAATTGAATAATTAACTTTTTAGTGGTTGGAATAAGAAGGCACGTATGATTTGAAAAGTTGGACGCAATCGTGTTCCCACGCAGTTGCATTTGGCAGAATCCTTCTAGTGCATCCGTATTACGAGATATCTAACTGCGAAGTTTAATTGCCGTGCCAATGATCACGAATGCTAGACAGCGACGACCGGCGCAAAGCTCGTCCCTTTTGTGCCATGCTTGCTGTGTACGGTGTTTAGTTTGACAGCGGGTTGGCGGCATAGGCAAAAGCGACAACTGGCACACTTCCTGTCTTGGCTGACGTTATCGCCATCTGCCCTAAGCGAAACCGCTATGGAAACCCAGAACAGGAGGGAGGAGCTTGGCGCCGGTCGTCGCTGTCTAGCATGCGTAATCATGCGAACGGCAATTAAACTTCGCAGTGCGATATCTCGGTGTGCGGATGCGCTAGAAGGATTCTGCGAAATGAAACTGCGTGGGAACATGATTGCGTCCAACTTTTCTAATCAAACATGCCTGCTTACTGCAGCCAAAAAAAGTTAATTATTCAATTTTTTGTTAATTAAGCCACCGACATCAAAAATTAGCACCTAATTATGTGTCCCCCTGTGCGCATAACCTCACTGTAGAGGTCGTCTTCAGGTAAAGCTAAGCGCCTAATTTCAAAAAATTACGCCCACCTCCCCTCGCGGGAACCCTGATGTGATGCGACGCTGAGGGGGGTTCAAGCGCAAGCGGAGAGCAACCGTCGACCGAAAGGCCGCCGGAGAGCGGTACACAGGTTATATGCGCAGCGCGCCCGAAGGAGAGGAGACCGCAGAGAGAGAGTACTGCACATGCGCCGGCGCCAGTGCGTCTGCCGCGGCTATGACGCAACACAATCCAACACAATCCACTTTAATCCAATCCAATCCAAATCCAATCCAATCCAATCCAAGCCAAGCCAAGCCAAGCCAAGCCAAGCCAAGCCAAGCCAGTCCAATCCAATCCAATCTAATCCAACCCAATCCAAGCCAAGCCAAGCCAAGCCAATCCAATCGAATGCAATCCAATGCCCGTCGCGAGAGAGTGTTCGCTAGCGGAGAGGAGAGGGGGTGAGCGGCGGAGAGCGCAGCTGGCGCGGCGAGGAGAATGGGGGAGGGGTGGACACCGACAACGCCGACAACAACGCCGGATGGATGCAGGGACAAGGCGAGTGAATGAGATGCGTGCGCATCTAAAAACCTGTCGTCTTAATTTTGATCACCCTGAATACAGAAATTTATACACGGCGATTAAAGTTGTTGACAGGTTTTTTTTAAAAAACTCCCAGCTCCCCTTGCGGGAACCCCTGTGTAGATGCGACGCATAGGGGTTCACGTTGCAGCGTTGGACAGCGGAGGAACGGCGCTGGAACGATGGAGCGGAGCGGCGCAGGCACCGCGTTTTATAGCACGCATAACGGTGGGGGGACGCGCCGGTGCCAGTGCGTCTGCCGCGGCTATGATGCAAGACAATACAACACAATCCACTTTAATCCAATCCAATCCAAGCCAAGCCAAGTCAAGCCAAGCCAAGCCAATCCAATCCAATCCAATGCCCCTCGCGAGAGAGTGTTCGCTATCGGAGAGGAGAGGGGGTGAGGGCGGAGAGCGGCGGAGAGCGCAGCTGGCGCGGCGAGGAGAATGGGGGAGGGGTGGACGCCGACAACGACGATGCCGACCCCGGATGCAGGGACAAGGCGAGTGAATGAGATGCCTTCGCATCTAAAAAATAGGCGCTTATTATTACGCGGAGACTACCTCTACAGTGAGGTTATGCGCCCAGGGGGACACATAAATAGGAGGTAATTTTTTACTTCGGAGGCTTAATTAACTAAAATTGATTAATTACTCTTTAGTGGCTGCGGTAACCAGGCATGTTTGTATTGGAAAGTCAGACGCAATCCTGTTTCTACGCAGTTTCAATTGGCAGAATTCTTCTAGCGCATCCGTAGTCCGAGATATCAAATGGTGAAGTTTAATTGTCGTTCGCATGATTACGCATGCAAGACAGTCTGCACCGGAGCAAAGCTCCTCCCTTTTGTGACGTGCCTGCAGTGTACGGTGTTTAGTTCGAAAAAGGGGTGGAGGCACAGGAAAAAGTGATAACTTGCACCCATTCATTCTTGACTGGCGTTATCGCAATCTGCAGTACTCGGAACCGCTATCGAAACACAGAACAAAAGGGAGGAGATATGCGCCGGTGCCGAATGTCATGCATGCGTAATCACGCGAACGGCAATTAAACTTCGCCGTTCGATATCTTGGATTACGGATGCGATAGAAGAATTCTGCCAAATGAAACTGCGTAGAAACATGATTTCGACTAACTTTCCAATGCAGACATGCCTGGATACTGCAGCCACTAAAAAGTTAATCCATCCATTTTAGTTAATTAAGCCACCTACATCAATATATGTCTCCTAATTAGGTGTCCCCCTTGGCACATAACCTCACTGTAGAGGTGGTCTTCGCGTAAATCTAGGCGCCTATTTAAAAAAAAAACCTGTCGACTTAACTTTTATCACCCTGTATATCTCTATACCCCCAGCTATAGATATAACCCGTGTTTCTATATTCGTTTTTCTTCGCCTCTTCTATCGTAACCGACAAAACATTAGCAGTGGCTTAGCTGGACTATGTCAGGATATACGTGGCGTGAGCTAAGGCTCAGCTGGCTATTCTTAGCTTTCTTATTTGTCTAGGACTAGCTTGATTATCATGCTTACTGCTGCTTCAATGACAGACACACAGTATACGCATTATGGTACGCATGTATATTTATCAAGCGGCTATGGCGCAGCGTCACCAATAGCCCCAGAGCTAAGCTGGTTGCTGCGGTGTTGCTGCACCGGTGTTGCTGGGACGCACGAGCCATCGGTTCTTTACCCGGCCATCCCTCGCACGATCAAGTGAACCGCACCGCCACGTGCGGAACGGAGGTCGGCGAAGACACTGGGTGCGTCGGGTGTGTGAGAGACGCCGGGCAACAAGAAACGTTCTGTGCGCCGTGACGTCACTGCTCCTCGCGCATGCGCAGCACGGCACCCAGGAGCCACGAGAGACTGCTCAACCTCGGCCAGTGTAGCTCCCGCTACAAAATGGTTATTTTTATTCGAACAACCGTAAAACTACCTTCCTATGATTTCTTTGGGACGCTTCGCTCCTGGTTTTTGTTTGCGTGTTCACTTCACGAGCCCTTCACTCCTTTTCTTTCCATATATTTCTTTATTCATTCGTATTTGCGCGATTTTCAGCAAGAAAACGAATGTATTGCAGAAGATAGGCGTTGACAGCGTAGATAGTAAAAGAGCAAGCAGTTAGTAAGCAATAAGTATCTAAAACTCTTGGATAAAACTCTGGGATAAAACTTTATTACGTTAAATGCTAACATCAAAAAAGACCCGTGATCAATATATAGCGGTACGAAGACGGAACGGGGTGATAACATATGCCTGCAAAGAGAGCGTACGAAGACCCAGTGTTGCACTAACACCCTTGATTTTATTTTACGTCTAGGGGCCTTCGCTAGTATCACTAGGCTATGGCCCGAACATGGCCGCAAAAATTAAACGGCAGTAACAAGCCGTAATAAACCTCGCTGCTGAAAATTCAGAGATAAATGTTAACGGTTCAGTGACCGGGGTTGTCTTGTAGGGCTCTGTCAAGTTTCATTACTTATTATACACTTTTTGCATATAAGATTTGACATGGTGGATGACGCTGAGTCAGCGCTTCAGTACATGAGAAGTAATTTCCGCTGGGCACGGCAAAGAGAATCGGAAGCTCTATCACAATTTTCTCTTTCCTTTTGTTGCTCGTTTGCATTGCACCTTCTGATGATGTACTTCTTGCTGTTTTTAAAATGTCAGATTTGTTGCTGTGTCTAGATATTAAAGAACTAATAGCCTTTCAATTCGTTTTTTATGAGTGAAGTGTCGTGGAGGAAATGTCTTCACGGTCGTGGGGATGGAATCAAATTTTCTGACAAGGACCATTGTACATATTTTCTATTTAGTACTAGTTCCTGATAGTTTCCATTTAGCAAATGCACATGCGACTGTCTTGCACTGCCAAACCAATTACGCAGTCTTTTTTTCTGTTCAATAAATGAAGCGTGTAAAGACTAAATTTATTTATTTATTTATTTATTATAACTCACACTACTCCTTCAGGGAATGGGCTGTTACATAAAATCGTTCAATTTGGTGTAGTTGGAGTGGTGCATGGCATCGGTGGGCGGGTTATTTCATTCCTTGGCTGTTTGCACCACGAATAAATGAAGATGCGCCAATGTACGGGCTGATGGAGCATAAACTGCTTCATAGTAACTTGTGCGGCATGATGACTGGTGGGTGGGAGTGCTAGCGCATGAAGACGGCGACGTGTGATGGAATTTGTGAAAAAGGTAAAGGCGAGAGGTTTTTCCTCGCCAGACTGAGGTTTAAATATTGGCGTGACATTTAAGGGCACACACGCTGGTGAACTATGGATAGTCCGGATTAATAAACCTTATCCCACGATTTTAAAGGGCTTCGAGCGCGTATGTATCATCAGAGTGAAAGGAGTCCCAAATTTAGCATTCGTATTCCAGCTTATGCTTGTTGAGTGTTAAATAAGCTTGAATCTTTAGGGAAGGGGCAGAAAGTTTCAAATTTCTTCGCAACTAGCCGAGTTCAGGGTAGCGCCATCAACAACGTGTGTGATATGCGATGACGAAGAAAGATTGGAAGTTAGGTCTATGTCCACGTATTTATAAGTGCTTGCAGCAAAAATTAAGGAGCTGCAGATGGTGTCCTTAAATTATTGGTATGAAATTTTGCGCATGAATTTTTGGTATAAATTTTTGGTATGAATTATTGGCATGAATTTTTAATGAAGTGCAGATCTGACACAAGAATTTCAGAATCGGAAATACTACGCATACGGCGATAACGAACGTAATCATCCGAGTGTAATAGGATATTGGAATAAATATTAGTGGGGAGGTCATTATATAGATTAAGAAAAGTACGGGACCAAGGACAGTGCCCTGTGGAACCCCAGAAAAATTGGCTGGGTATCAGCTCCTTTCGTTGCAAAAGTCGTCAAAAGACGATGATAGTCTTTGTAGACATTTGCCAAGGAAATGTCCCCTTTTGCTTTCCCGCTCACCTCTCATGCTGTTCCTGTACCGTCGCGCTCATCCCAAGGTAAACAAACACACTAAAGGATCGCTCAATGCGATTTGAATTTACCGCGTTCCACTGCTACAGGCCGGGTTCCTCGATGCCAGCGCTGTAGTACGGCAGAGACAGGCGTAAATCGAGGCGGCCTACTACAACGTTTATAGAAGCGCGTGGTCGTGCTCCACGTGCATTCCAACAGAACGTAGAACCTAGCTAGTGGAACCTTTCGTTGCTGTTGCCGCATGATTTTTCATATGTCGCCAGGAGGTGGCGCGTGCAATAGCAGGCGGCAGTTTTCTGGAGTAGATGTAAAATATCATTTGTATCGAAAAACCAAGCGTCCATGAATTTTTTTTAATAAAGGCACACTGTAAATATACCTTGTGTACTAATTTCCTGCATTATATGTGCGTAATGTCTTGTTTTTGTTCAACAAAGCTGAAAAGTATGAGCATATAAACCGGGCTAAGACGTTTACGTTTGGCTGTGAGTATATAAGGCTATTGCGCAATATCTATTTTACTTTGGTCGGGTGGCTGAATAGAGTCACAGACAGACAGACAGACAGACAGACAGACAGGCCAAAATTTCTAGGTTTAAGTAGCCCAAGGAAGACTATCGTCTTTAAAAAACGGTTTGCGGTTAGTCAAGAAGTTACTACTCCAAATCGAAAATCTGAAGGTAGAATTTTAAACGCGATGGGGTTAAACCAGGCGTGTGTGTGAGACTTTTACGAAGCTTTTTCCGTGTTGTAAAAGGTTGTCTATTGGTATGTTAGTGTCCAGGCTATAGCTCATATCATTCAGAAACTGTGAGATTTGCGCGTCACAAGATAGCCCTTTTTGAAAGCCGCGTTAGCCACCATTCCATTAAATGGTGGCTAAATCATATTCAAGATCTCATAGCATTCAATAGGACTGTGTTTTTTACACGACTCCAATGGAAAGGTTGATCAAGGACCGTCAACCCTTACCAGCAAATCACCCGATACCATAGGCTCATTAAACGAGTGTACCCAACACCTCGTAAGCGCTAGCAGTGTTAGACGAAGTCAAACCAAGAATGTTCTCACACAAAGTAAGAATGCATTTAATCTTCTCAATTCGGTGTAACAAAGGAGGGAAACTTTCCAGGCTAGTCTAGATACCCTGGAACAAGAATATAGGTTTTCAGAAAAGTTCAAACTTCCCACAGCCCCTCCAATTGCCTTCAATGGAAGGAACAGCCACCCAACTGTCGTCTTGAAGACCAAGTCCTCCTGAGAAACAGGGTGCCTGCCATATGAATATCTCACGGCGACTTATATGATGTCCCTCTCCCCATTCTGAGTGGCTCGATACATTGGCTTCGTTCTTTATTTATTCCCTCAATTTCCTGCTATTTTCTTAGTGTGCTCGCTTGGTTCCCTTGCTCTCCTGGTTATCATCCATGGGGGTGTTCTACACTGGCTGCCTGTTTTGCTTTGCTTTCTCTAACTGTCAGTCTCGTGCATTACATTTTCAGCGCACAAAGTTCCCAAAACATTAATAGCGATCGATTCCTATCCTCTACTCGGAAACTTATTCTGCTCGTCTCGCTGGCAGTATGCTCTAATCCAGCATTATTTCACGTTGTCTCACACGGTTTCACGTTCGGGTCTCTTGTGTTACCTGCCAGAGTGAGCAAAACTTTAAATCGCTGCGGCCCCTCTTCGTTCATGTCCAATCATCCTGTCAAAACATAGCTTCGCATCGAAATCAAGCGCGGGAGAATTCTAAATCGCAATTATCGTCCCACTGCGCCAGAACTCGCGGCAGCGACCAATAATGTTACCCCGAGGCGCTCAACAACGCAAGTCAATCATAACACTCGAATGTCGGGTACTCCGTGAGAGCTTTCGATCATGTTTGACACCAAACGACTAGGATCAACAATGTCGCAGACTTGCTTGTAAAGCAAAGTCAGGAAAACATAAATGGGCAAACCACGTCAAAATATTTATTTAGACAGTGTAAATACTGCCTTACCGTTTTGCCTACTCTCAAAAGAGGTCGCAAGCAAGGGAAAACCGCGGTCAATATCGAGGGCGGCAGCAAAGTGCTGGGCGCCGCTCGAACGGCAGAGTGAAGACGTTAGGGCTCTAATGTACGGCAAATTCATAACTGCACCTTGGAAAAACACGCAGGGTGAAAAAGAAGGCCCGAATCAAAAAATAGATCCCGCGTGTGAAGGCCGAAAATGCTAATGATGTACTAATTACTGCGATACCCTAGCAACAAGCTAATCCGTGCGCAAATAAATTGGATCTTTTTTCCCTCCTCTTCGTCCCTTCCATCCGCTCTCCCTCTTCGTCTCGTGCGCTCAGCTCCCGCAACGACGTCGGACACGTTTGGAAGTGTAGCAAGGTTATTAAGGCGAAAGACATATGTCCCATTGAAAGGTTGACCTTGAATGACCCCGGCGATCACGTGAACGGTCCAAAAACCTCAGGGAGGCCGGAAGAAAACGAAAGCTTGCCCGCTGTGCAAAGAGGTGACTAATGAATTTGGAAGTAAATTGTTATTGAATAACGATGGATAATGGTAATTGAGGTAGAGTTAGGGTGTCATGCGATGAATTAGGGTAGCTAAGATGAATTAGGTTGAATTATGACTGATTCTCCATAAATAGTATTATCCAGTAAACTGAGAACAAAGGGAATTATTAATAATTATTATTGGGATAAATTAAGGTGAAATAAGTTGGATTAATGCGCAGTAGGCTTGACCACAGTGGATTAAGGTGAGATAATAGCCGGTTAACGGGTTCTCAAGTGGAGCAGGATGGATTAAGGACGGCAAAATAGCTTGACTACTGTGTCGATGTGCGGACGTGTATACTAAAAGTGCCTGTCACTATAATAAACCAGGTTCTCACCCTAGAAGCACGTGAGCAGACCTAAGTGTTCAAGAATGTTTTTTTTTTCTAAGCACAGTCGTGGAACTAGAGGCAACGCCGCCAGTAACTATGACGTAGCTAGGCCGCTTGATGAGGCATTTTACGAGGCAGCTCGAGCCCGCACAGGCGAAAGAAGGAGACTGATCAGGGCACACAGATCTGCATTGTTTACCAGCTCAGGTTAGATACCACTGCCACATTGACTAGTCGCATGCTTCTTTTTCGCTAAGTGCGAACCACTTGATGTGATGTGAGGGCATCCTCTGTATCTCCCCTTTTGGGTTGACTCCGCATTGGGGAGCGAATCCGGAAACCCGAGATTACTTTTTAAAATCCTTAGTCTCAATGTTTTAAGCAGGTGAGTCTTGGGGTTCATAATATAGGTGGTCCAAGAGAGTTGAAGTTGCGGGAGAGCTGAGCAAGAGCCGAGGATCGCGTGCCAGTAAAGTGAAACACCGCTGTGGGCGGAGGTTTGGAAAAGGGCTCTGAGTAAAGGCGTTGAAGCGGGAGCCGGGCATTGATGATGGCTAGCGAGCGGACAAGCTTCGGAGGTTGCTGCTCAAGGCTGGTCACGTTGTGACGGGGTGGCCTCAAAGTTTACAAAAAAAAAAAAAAACCCGGGCCATCTACACTAACGTGAAACCTGACAGGGAGCCAAGAGTGCGGTGTATGAGTGTATTCAAAGATTGTAATTCTCTGTCTTGCCACATGGCGCGCGCTGATCAGGCGAGCAGGTGCCTCGGTGGGAGGAGTGATCGTGAGCGCCACCCCCCTGCGTTGAACAGGATTTAAGTGATTAAATTATAAACAGACTGGCCATAAGCTGTCTTCGTGTCACACGCTGCAGCAAGCCAAGAAGTGTGCTTTACAGGAAAAAACCTGGGGTTTGAAGTAAATTTCGAGACCGAATTTAACCAATTTTTTCTATTATTTCAAATAAGTCCTGATTATTCCTGTAGTTAATTAGTTTAAATATATTAGTCTCTTATGAGCAGGTTTTATCCCGTATACACCTGTTCTTTTACTGTCGTTTGACATCTTGATTTATCGTGATTTGAGACGACGACAGGAGACGACGACAGGAGACGACGACAGAAGACGCCGACAGGAGACGCCGACAGGAGACGCCGACAGCCCGAGTCGCCTAGGCACTTCGCTCCTAAAAATTCAAGAGCAGATAAAAAGAAAATTAAACTGGGCATTCGCCTTCACGTACCTAGAAAGGTCTAAGCGTCCCTCCGTCATAGTTTTAATGTTATTTATTTTTTAAGTATTTATTTATTTATTTATTTATTTATTTATTTATTTATTTATTTATTTATTTATTTATTGAAATCAGGTCAAGGCCTATAGGGGGTTAAAGAGGGGGTCAGTAAAATCATTTCATAGCCCACAAAGCAAAAAATACAAACCCGCCGTCTTGGCTCTGTGGCCAAGGCGGTGTGCTGCTGAGCACGAGGACGCAGGTTCGATTTTCTACCGCGGCGACCGTTTTTCTGATGGAGGCAAATGCAACAACCGCCGTGTGTACGAGATTTCTGCGCCCGTTAAAAATCGCCAGGTAGTCGAAATTAATCCAAAGCCCACCCCTACGGCTCGCCTCCTCGCCTGTGTTGCCTCGCCGCGTTACACCCCACAATCAATCAAAAAAGAAACGAAAAGAGAAGAAAAAAAGGAAGTGTTGGAAGCACATAGAACAAAACAACGGAAATCAAAATAGAAGGAACAAGTAGGAACAAAAGGAGCAAAGAAAAGACAACAACAGAAAACGAACTCTGCGTGGTTAAAAAATGTGCTGAGTAATTGCAGTCTTGAACAACAAAGGGTATTGAATGGGTGCAATGAAGGAGGTTCTATTGTTATTAATATTATTACGACGATCCTGATGATTGGAGCCCTCGTCTTTCTATCCAGCTGTAGCCCAAAAAATACTGTTTTATTGGAGCTTATTTCTAACCTCACTAAAATCTTTTATGGCGAGCTTTTTTCATGTTGAACGCTTCTATTATTTCCTGCTATTTTTCATGGCATCACTTCAAATCTTCCCTTTGCTTTTTCCCTCCGTAAACCCTACAGCCTCCGCTAATGAGATGATCTCCTCATATAACGTTGCGTGTGCGTCCTTTCAGTCTTCTCACACTAAGCTTCCCTATTCTCGGTGTCTGCGCAGCAAGTTGAAGGACGATGCACCAGCACGAGAAAAAGATCCGTATCGTTTGCAGTGTGGTTACACTTACAAGTTGCTTCATGCACGTTGCAATGACACAAAGACTTACGATTCAATAAAACTGGTTATTATGAAATCTGGTACACCTTGGTGCAAACAAAAAAAATTCAGTGCCCTTCCCCTCGGGGAAGCATGATGACAGGTGGCTCAGAGGTACAGCACTCGCCTCGTATGCGGGAGGTACTGGGTTCGAACCCTGGTACCGCCGGATACCCACCGGCTTCTTTAATGGGTACAGGCGTCCCTGGTCGAGTGCGGGCCCTTGAAAGGGTATTTCACGTCTTGAAAGCTGCCTTTACCCAATCGAGGGGGCCCTGACCCTTGTCCATCTGGCGGGGCCCCTGGCCATCATGCCGCGTTGCGCCATTGCCGGGGGTGAAAGAGTCTGGCGGCATGTCCTGCCTCAGGCGGTTGCCAGTTGAGCGTCCACAGTGGCCGTGGAGGGCACCATGTGAATTCGTGTTCCTTGGTGGCGCCGGGCACCTACCGGTGAAATACGTACAAGCGACTCCCCGGCCTGGCGCTCGGCCCTAGTGTGGGACTACAACGCTTGGGAAGTTCACCCGGCTTGCACGGGAAATCGCCCCTATGGAAAGGGGCGGTTGCAAAAACGCAGGACCTTTTTTTTTTTTTTTTGCTAAGCGCAGTTCAAGGAGTTCTAAAAGAACAACAATTGTTTGGCATTTGGAATAGAGCATACTTCATATTCACTTAGCTCAGTAAAACTTGGAAGGACTCGAGTTATTTTAGTCGAAAAGCATGGTTCTGCCTGGTTCCCTCCCGCATCGTGGGCTTCTTACTGTATGTGTAACTCAATCGACCCAAACCGTTCGACCATGGAGGACAGCCGGCAGGTCGCATTGGGCCGTGAAATGGCCACGTCTAAAGCACCGAACAGCGCAACAGGCATGTCATCGGTGAGGGCATGAAGCCTAGCCGCTCGTGCACGCGCCCCTCTCTTCACGCACCACCCGTTCATGCATAAACCGGCAACCGGTGGTTCGCGTGTGCTTCGATGTGAAAGACATCTGCGAAAACATCACTCTGAAAGCCCTTCAAGTTGAACAAGAATTATATGCTCCCGTTGGCGCATCAAGCACACAATTCGCTTTTCATTCGTGGGGAGGGGTTTCGCAGCAACATCAGGCGGCGGGTGCGCGTTCTGCTACACCGACTTTCTGTTGCCTTCAGCGCCCATTGGCGCTTCTGCGGCAGCTGACACTCCTTCGATTTCCCCTCTTCTTCAAACGAGCGAACGAAACTTGTCCGTTCCACAGCAATTTAAATGCACAAATGCTAATAGCGGTGGTACCGCCGCTATAAGCTGATTGAGTAACTTGTGAAAGAGGACGGTGGTGTCGTGGAGGAGTGGAGAAGCTTGGCCGAGAAAAGTGGCTTCACCGGAATGAGAACTGGGGTTGCGGGAGGGGGGGGCGGGAGCAGGAGGAGGTGTCATACAATCCCAGTTTCACTGTGTAGAGTCTTCGTAAAGAAGCACGTTTTAAGGTGGGTAAGTTCAGAAAATAAACCGAGTTGGTGAACTCAGGAAGAGAATGACGGGTAGAGTGAGCATCTCTGCGGTCACAAAAAACTCCTCCCAGTCGTCTTCCTTGTGACACACTGCTTGTTCCGGTAATCTCGGAGTGTCCTTGCGCTGTCCTTGACAGGCCTATTTGCTCTACTGTACCGAAGGGTACACGCATCCTACTGGCAGTCTTGGTTATGTACGCCTTAAGAGGGTCATTCGAAGTATTCACTTGGTTTGAAACATGTAGGTCGTGACTAGACGTGGACACTGTCGCACTGCCGCAGTCTTCAAGTAAAGCAGTGAATGTTCGGGAGTGGTCTTGTTTCGAGTCGGTGTTGTTCGTTCGTTGTAATATATGGGGACCCGGGAAGTCATTTGCCGTAAAGTCTTATGATGACACTTTCGTTGTAAAAAAAGGACAGAGAGAAGACAAGTAAGAATCATTAGCAAGCAGGCACGGGACCATCCCAGATGAAGTCATTCGGAAATTCATTCGTCATGGCATCCATTTTTCTTGTACCATATAACTCTCAAACACGAAAAATCTCGTTACAAACCCATTCGGCTCGAGATCAACTACAGAAGAAAAGTACAAATTCATTCCAGCGGGCGTGTTACAAAAATGCGGTGTATTGGGATTAAAAAAACACACGCGTTGTCACGGTTATAACACCGTCGTCTACGTATTGGCGCGGGTCTTTATGATCTGCTGACGACGTTGACGTTGTCTTTTTTTGCCGCTTCGCGTCTTTCGACACCGTCGGCATTTTCGTTCGACATCGCTCTTGTAGGTAGCAATGTAATAATCATTCATATCACTTCGTTTCTCCTGCACATTTCGTTCTCGACAAACTTACCTTACTAGTATGCTTTCTAGTTGTCGTGTGGTTTTGCATTTGCTAGGAGTACAATACCTCTAATGCTACGGCGGTAAGACATCCCTCCCTAAAAAAACCGTTGACTTATTATCAACAAAGAGGTGACTAAGACTTCAACAAAATTCCCCTTCATGTATCCTTCAAGGAACGATTGCTCATTCCAAGCCCTTAGCCAAGCTATTGTTATGAAGACGACAGCTCTGAATAAGGAACAATTTTTTCGCAGGATGTCTGCACAGGACGCAACTCATAGGCCTTACCTTCTCGGAGATGTTACATCAGCGCTATATGAATCCACCGGGGAAGCGCAGGCCGGTGTCCATGCCTATGAAACGGGCGTGGCATTGCACACAGGGAATCCTTCTCGATCACCTTCAACCGATAAATCGATCGTCTTTCTGTTGTGGCGTGGCTGTTATAAGTGCATCACTTCGAAGTTACTTCAATTTAACCGGTAACTCCGATCTCGAAAAAGGGCTTGACACCTTAAAGCACTCCCATTTTAACGTCCATGGGGCTGACGTCGTCGCCTATTTACAATATGATGGATAAATCCCCGCGCCACGTTTCTGTCGCTCTTTTTAAGGCCTGGACTGGGATTCGTTCTTCCTAACCTGAAAGACGGTGAAATCTCGCTTCCAACTAAAGAACTACGCTTAGTCCTCCCTTCAAGGTATTTCCCTATTTCTTTACTTTCCGTTGGGGTCCTACGTCTCCAAATTTCGTACTTGCACGTGCCTTCAAAATGGATGTGTTATTTCAAAGAAAAGTGCTAGGGGAGTGACGGCGTCGTTCTCTGAGGGGCTGAAACTTCTTTTACGAAGCCACGTGTCGATGACAGGCGCGAACCGAGACATTTCCCAGTTTCAGCTGGCAGAAATCGAAATTTACGAGGTGACTTTGACGATCAACGCTCTCGGCAAGCCATCTGAACGACCGCGTTCGTTTAGCTTTGCTTTTTCTTCGTAGCTGTCATCATTTTTTCGGTAGCAATGCCGCCATATACATTACGGTCTTGAAGCGTATATTTGCCGCCTACGCTGTCACGGCGATAAGACGTCAACGCCGGCTAGATGAGAAAGCTTCATACTGTCCCTCCCGCTTTTCTTAAGTGGCCTTCGAGAAGAGATTTGTTATTTCACCTCCCCAGTTTTGCCTTTTCTTTCTAAGATCCCTGTGTCTAAGAAGGTACAATTCTGTCTAGGGGATTACTGACAGGGCGTGATCAGCAGGAATCAACTTCACGATAATTCCTACCGGCTTGGTTATCTTCACAAAAAGTGAAGCAAGCGTATCATCACAGGCGGCACCTGCTCAAAGACGCAATCAAAAATGAAAGGCGGGTTACGGTATCGTGACTTCTACCGAGACAAGG
The DNA here is from genome assembly GCA_013339765.2 of Haemaphysalis longicornis. Classification (NCBI taxonomy): domain Eukaryota; kingdom Metazoa; phylum Arthropoda; class Arachnida; order Ixodida; family Ixodidae; genus Haemaphysalis; species Haemaphysalis longicornis. The sequence continues at coordinate 175,777,944 of CM023452.1, read as the reverse complement.
AGACGAAGCAGACATGGCGACAGCAGGTCGAAAACGGTTCTCGTCCCTTTTTTACTCGAGTTGTCCACTCGATCTATCCGTCGCGCGTTCAACGATGACTCGACGTCGTCTGCATACGCACTAGCAGTTCCAAAAAAGATGCGCAGCGTGTCGCTGTATGTTCTCTCCCGGTTCATCGAGCCAGTCTCCAGTAGAATGGCAACGATCGTGAAAACGATTCATGCAGGATCGCTGTGTGCACAGCGTACTTGTGAAAGCGAGGTGATGGTCACGTAGCTGCTGCGCTTCGTTTCTTTTGCGATCTGCAGATGGCATCCGTGAAGAGCAATTTTCCTACTTAACACTCACGCCGGGAAAATGCACATCAGTTGCACGCCCGTCATCGTTCAGTCAAGGCTGTATTTGTCACGCCAAAAATATTTTATCCACACCCTACACGAGCACTGCGCATGCCCGGACGACAATACGGTCTTGCGTCGATTACACTTCCAACAATATATTTCACAAGGCTGAAAGTGACAGCAGGGGCCGAATTCTTCAAAACATTGCTTTCGTTTTGAAGCTACGTGGTAGCGCCATGGAAATGAATGCGTTCTTGGGCTGGGCCGTTACTTTGAGGGTTGCAGGAACGAATAAAATACCTCAGAGGAGCCCTGTAGCAAGGGCGCTCACCACAGCAGATATATGTTATATCCGCTCACCACTGCAGACATATGATTTTATACTTGCGCTTTGTGTCTATTGTGCAATTCTTTTTGCGGCCTTCTTAGGCTGGTATTATTGTAATTATAAGAAAGCCAGCCAACAGTGGCAATATACGGCTGCTCTGATGTCACGTGAGACAACAAACATCGTTGTGCTTTCAGTGGCCCGGAAGAGGAAGTAACATAAATGGAGCAAGTTGTTACGACGTGTGCTGTTAGTATAGAAGCAACTTTGGCTGGAATGTCGCGTGGCCAGATATCCAATGTTGTGGACGTCTTTATTTCACCGTGTTCAAAAATCATTTCACCTTAAAACCCAGGGTGCCGAACCGGAACCGAAGTGAACCAAAAACCAGAACTGAACTGGTATTTTTGCCGGAACTGAACCTGAACCCGAAGCGTTATTTTTTGAGCACGCTGAACCAAATCTGGAACCGAACCGAAAAAAACAAATAACCGTTACAGTTTCATGCCGAAACAGTCCGACCCCCCGGTGTTGATATTGTGCAGTCGATGCAATTCGGGCCTTTTTTTCTTTAACGTACCAACGTATGAACTTCGTACCCGCTCGCGCACTTTCCCCTCCACACAATTGAACACTATCACGCTCTATGTAACAACAGAAGAAATGAATGAACACCAGCGTAGCAATGGTCTGTTGCTGCTGGAAGCGCCAGCGTAGTGCAAGCTGATTAAACGAAATGTCATTCTTGGCAGCTTGCAGGGGATATAAAACGACTTTGCCCTTCCCTAGCTGCGACTTTATTGGAGCAGTCAGGCTGCAGGAGTGCTCCACTACGCAACAGCGAAAGCCCACACTCGATGTGTGCAAACTTTTGCGTTTCGTAATTTGTTTAAAAGGTCCAACACCTGCAAATTGTTAATACTTGACAAGTGTGTCCGCGGGAGCCGTTTGCTGCTGATGCAGTTTTGTCTCTTTCAGATCTGCTTTTTCTTCGAAGGTGCACTTGTACTGATTGCCCGACTCGCTACATTACTTCTACTGCTACTCGTTCCGGAGACCAGTACTGCTGTGAACGAAATAAAGAGCGTGTACCCAAAAAGCTCCCATCTCATGCTCCGCGCGTGAAATTTCCCTTTCATTTTGTAACGGCATAATCTGTTATAAGCATCCGCAATGTAGCACACTGAACAATGGCCGGCGGTCAGGCGGTACGATGACATACAGTTTGTAATGCACACATCCGGTATAGCTATCGCAAAAGGAATTGCAGTGGTCAGAGCAATAATGCAGTGACTGAGCGTTAACTAAGGCTTACTTTTAGCAAAAGTGTGGCGAACACATTCGATAAGGTGACAGCTAACAAATTATTCAGGGCGACCAAATAATCTAATTCATTGGTAGTATTTATGTGCCTGTTGGAGGATTTTTCTGTTTTGTTACAAATATCAAAAATGTGCGCCATTGGTATTAAGCGCTGGTATTTGAACGCGCCAGTACGGAGGCCTAAATTTAATGTTTCAACGTTAGCGTGATGGCGGATTCCATAGTTACGATTGCGATTTCAACAAAGAAGGAAAGGGCAGAAAATATATCCCACCGTCATATCTCTTGGCGGTGGCTTTATGAATAGTCGCTAGGACAACATAAAGTCTGGGCGAGAAAGTAGGTGGTAAATCGTCACCGCTTCATCTTTTTTTCTAATATCTCGTAACGCTTTAAAGTTTGCTTTGCAATTGCGCCACTGCCCTTGGGGAACAGCAGCATTTTGAATTTTTATTTGCATTTTGATTTCGCTGTCGTCTTAAACTACTAAATGTTTTTCTTTCTAACTTCACTGATAATTCAACTGATCGAACCGGTTCGTGAACTGGTTCATACTCCCGAACCGGTTCGCGAATCGGTTCAGTACGTCATTTTGTCGAACCTGAACGGAACCGGAACGAAATTATTTCGCCTGAACCAGAACCGTAACCGAACCGGTGTTTTTTTTTTATTCGACACACTGGTTAAAACTGCGTAGTTTAGTGGCCCTGAAACCCACAGATAGATCCTAGGCTTTAAGTCAACTGAGCATAAAACAAAACTACATCGTTTGAATAATTTATCCATGCATGTTTTTCCTTTCATCACATTCGATAGGCTATTCATCGCCCCTATAGGGGTTGTCTTGGGGAAAGTTAGAAAAGGTTCCAGGGCAGCCGCTTAAAACGGTTCCCACTTCAGCAAAACTTGCTAACACGGGTTTGCCGGAGCCTAAGAGGAATAGTTAGGTATCAATAGAACGCCATGGATATGGTCAATCCGCCATTGAGACAAAATACAACTTTGTTCAATTTGAAAGAACTAAGCTTCAGTACCTCACGCTTCTCCATTCCTCCCACGAAAGACGTTTTTTAACCGAGACACCGCAGGAAGTATTTGAATACTGTCAAATTTCTTGCTACAGTGGCGCGTTATGGGCACCGGCAACGTCGTATGGGGCATCGCTAAAACATAATTTTCAGTGTCTCAACTGCCCCTTAGCTTCAAAGGGATGCGGTCAAACAAAAATGGAGACCCCACTACAACCGTCTAGTCATGTTTCGTAGCGACGGGTTAGTTCGGCGGCCGCCCATCGCACAAACAAGATTTCGTGACGTCATAGAAAAGTTGCCGGAAAGTGGCCAGGGAGTCGCCACTGCTTCACATGTTTTCTTTAATGTCCCCATTACCAGTTTGATGTGTTATCTTTAAGGCCCCTTTTATAGACCCGCCTTGGATTATCAACCGGTTTTGTTTTTCTCCCCCTCAATGGCGTCCCACACCCACAATCAGTTAGGCATAACACACACAGCAAAATGTGTCGCTGAAAACGGTATGCATTGCAACATTTATAATAACAACCGAAACTGGAATCCACAAACTACATGTCCCTTCTTGAATTTGTTTAAAAATGTTTGGCTCTCTCAATCTTCATCAAAGCAGGTATGAGGGCTAATGGCCCGCATAGTCCGCGGTCCTCATATGGGTCAAAACGTCACGACATGCCCCTTGGAATTTACTTTACGTTGGTGGAGCCACCGTACTGCTCACCCCACGAGCGCACTTCTTCCACAAAAGTGGGAACTACAAGGTAGCTCAGAAATGGACGATTCGCTTATTGCATCACACACACGAATAATTGATACCCGGCGACTGTATTGCGGCTGCTGAGTCAGTGATTATGACTGATGATTACGAGGTTTTAACGCGCCGACGCTACACTGGCGATGAGTCGCTCCGTAGTAGTGCGCTCCAGATTGACCCCCTGGGGTTTTGTAACGTGCGCCGAAATCTCGAACCAACGGGCGTCTTTGCTGTGCGCCTACACAATAAAAGCGGCCGCCTATGCCGGGAATCAAACATGCGTCCTCGGGCTCACCAGCACAATGCGTTAGCCACTGAGCCACCGCAGCGGGTTGCTGAGACAGCGGCTGTGCGTAGAAGTAAAAGAGAAGAAACGGCAGCAGTTCTTGCCCGAGGGAAAGCGAGCGCACTGTAGAGCGAGAACTTTAGGTGAAAAGTTTTTTTGTTTTAAAAAAAGGTCCTAAAATTGTACTTACCACGCCATGGAGGTACATGTGTCTCCAGTCAAGAGTCAGCAGCTGAGAATAGCCGGACAACTCTGCGAAGAAGCGGAGGCGAGGAAGGCGGCGAAAGTGGCGAAAATATAATGCAAAGGACCCGTTACGCTGCGTCTGTGAAGAAACAACTAAAATAATTCATCTTTTGCAAATATACAGGATGTCCAGGTACCCTCCAGGGACTTGCAACTGGCAGTTTTACAGAGGGATGCCAAGAAATCAAGAGGAGAGCCGAGCGACCGTCTAGCATTAGTCAATCAATCAATCAACCTTTTATTTAGCCATCTTTTCATAAAAGAGTGCTGGGACAAGAACAAAAAGCCGCAGTACAGCAGCTTGACGGGGTCCTTGCCCCGTTGTCTTGGCAACGGGTACAGCGTATGGATTCGTCATAGATACAAAAATACAGTAAAACTACAACAAACGTGTACAGGTGCAGCGTATGGACTCTCTTTCATAGATACAAAAAAATACAGTAAAACTACAACAAACGTGTGAGAGATACTACAGATACAGATACTACAGATACTACAGATACTACAGATACTCTTACATCCATGAGTTTTCGCATTTGGAACATGTAAGGTTGGAGCATCTGCGGCGGGAAAGCCCAACACGTGCATTGACTTGCGCTATAAAGCGGGCGAGATTGCGCATGCGCGTTAGCACCCCTTACCAACCCTGTGAGCTCGGCCAGCCACGCCATACAGAAATGACGCCAAGGGTGACGACGCAGAGTTAGAAATTGCTTTGTGGGGCCGTTAATAGAACGCCAAGCGGTTGTGCTAAAGAGACAAGCCCCAGGTTTTAATGCACACCAACCCGACTGCCCGTTTTCCTATCTCTTTCGTTCGTTATCTGTCGCTTTAATTCTCGACCTATCTCCCTTTTTCGAATCCCCCTGAGCGTTTTCCCCATTCCCTTTCCTTTTCTCAATTTTTGCGCTCTGGTTCGGCTTTTCTAATCAGTAACGCGTCCTTATCTCTGTGTTTCACACGTTGGCTTTTTCAGCACCAGCCTCTAGCGGCCTCACCGCGGAGATTGAAAGAAACGTTATCCGTGAATCGAAACAAAGACATTTACATAAAGAAAGCGCACTGCATCAGATAAAGAAAGGAACAAATGGCGCCTTGTCTGTGTCTACGTGTTTCTTCTGGTCCCCGTTGTTTAGCGCCTCAAACTTATTCAAAGAAAGGAAGCATGCGTCGGGCTTACCTTGCAACGAAATAATTAGAAACCTCACATAAGGGCGTCGCTCACTGTAGCACGGAGTGTGCATTCTACAAGACAAATAGATTGCATTCAAGAAAAAAATTCAGGGAAGCTGGCACTCACGCGCAAGACTTGAATGACGAAGCTGTTGTAAGGGATCACTGACGGACACAAAGTTGAGTTGAGTACCGTTGTGGTGTCGTGGTAGACGTCGACGGCATGCCATTACAATGACCTTATGTAGAGCAAGGCCAGAGCGAGCTCGTCGTTTCGGTAGGTGTGTTCGTACACCACTCAGCAAGCGCGACTTAACGTCTCTAGCGGATGCGCTGCACGCCGAGCCTCTCGAAGCGCGGCCTCTTTTTAGGCTGGGCCAACTATCCGCGGCTGGGCTATCTGGGGTCAATGAGGACCTACAGCAGCTTCGATATTGAAGTCGTGGCTCTTCTACGGTACAGAGCACATGCGCACGACGACACCAAGATTAACGGGCGAAAGGAATACGCTATGACGCGTCTTCCTCGTTATGAGCAAGTTTTTCCACGATACGGCGAACGCTGGAGTGTTTTTGTGGCCAATGTTGGCCAATCGCCTTAAGTGGGTATGCTTGGCATGAAGAAAGTGCGCTCGATGCACGCGGCCAAGGCTGGAGTTTTTTGTTTGGCCAATATTGGCGAATCACCCTAAGTGGGTATGCTTAGCTTGACGAACGGGCGCTCGAGGTACGCGTGCACTAGCGCTCGGCCTGCACCCGAGTCTTCGGCGCGCACGAAACCCGAACTTACGACCAGTAACAACAGCTCCGCTGCTAATATTGTTGCAGATAAGAACTGACAAATGAAGCTATCTAAGCATTGCCCATCTTCCATTCCATGAATTCTCTCGTGTATCGTGGTATTCTTACTGGGAAGACTTTATGCAGATTGAATATTTCCGTAAAATCGTTCTGTTTAACTTAGTGGCATATCTTGTACCAGCACCAAACAACTTTTTTGCAAGGGTAGCAAAAATACATTCACGATTAGAAGAAGCGCCGATTTATTTTAAAACGTTGCGTGACGACGCGTTCCTGATAATTCGGGCAGCCGCTTACATGTACCGTTTGATTGAAAAACGCTTAAAAGCGTAATTAGGAAAGATAAAAATATCTGCAACATTCAGGCATGTCGCTAGTAGCAGCAGGAAAATTCGTCCGCCTATATATGTATGCACTAGATACATATACGTATGTGAAGTACATAATAAAGAATACGCCGACCACCACAGAAAATAAAACAATGACGTTTCGGCACCCCGAACGGGAGCCTTGTTCTCCCAAGGCTCCCGTTCAGTGCTCCCGTTCAAGGCTCCCGTTCGGGGTGCCGAAACGTCATTGTTTTATTTTCTCTGGTGGTCGGCGTATTCTTTATCATGTACTTCAGTGTCATTCCCGACCAGACGGGCGTCCGTCGAAGCCTCGATTTCACATATACGTATGTCTCGCGACCGATCGAACTGGCGGGGAGATGAGACTTCCAGATACGATGGGCCAAATAGGGCCTCGGGATGTCAAAACTGCGAAACTGTCTTCGAAATCGAAGTCACCAGAACTGAAGTCAAACATCGGCAGGGTTCCCAAAAATGAAAAAAAAAAGAAATTGGAGATGAACGGCACAGGTCGGGGCCTGTCGGGATACATTAGGCATAACACTTAATTTTTTAGAATTTTTTTTTTTTGGGGGGGGGGGAGAAATTTATACAGTAGTCTGAGGGATGCACTTTATGCCGCCATGCCTAAGCACACAGAGTATATAAGAAACCCAGCCTAGTTGAAGAATTTTAGTACGGAGTTTCGCGGATATGTTAACCAGAATACATCACAGGGACACCTCGCTACTCAAAGTCTTATTTTCGCATGGTGGAATTTTCCGCATGGGTAAATCTGCCCTGAGCAGCTTTGAAGACTTACTATTTTCAGAATATAGAATATGGCAACGTGACAGGGAGATATGGCACTGTGTTGTAGGAGTGACTGCTCTCTTCTTCGCTGATGATAGCTTGACGAAAACGAGGTTACGATTTCTTTGAAATTTTAAGGGCCAGGGATAAAAAAATGGGCGAATCAAAAGCTGCTTGACGCTTGACCGTACCGGAAACAAGACTCGGTTGGAGGCTTTCTGAGCTCTTTTTACCTGACGATTCATCCTCTCTTTAGAGGTCAATGATTAAAGTAGACCTATCTCACTCTCGTTTTCTTTCCGCTTTCTCGTGACCAAAAGCGTGCCTTTCTAAACGTGCTAGAAAACCCCGCACAAGTGCGATCGAACCAGTCTGGGGTTTATACATATTGTCACTGCATAAACATAACTACAAGCAGAATCGTTCATTTACACAGGCGAAGTTGTGCCCACAAGCGAGCTGCGAACGTCTAGCCTTAGCCGAAATCTCGAGCTCTTCTTGCTTCTCTTCTTCTCTGGCGCCCTTTCTTCATCGTCTTCGTCTCCACAAGTTATCAGCGGCTATCCCCCAAGTTGGGTATGTGGAGAAACAAGAGTGGCTGGTGAATGCCTTCCCAGGGCATGGCTTCAAAGTCCAAACTCATTACTAGCCGTGGCCATGCCCGCCCCTCCTGGATGGCATCAACCCGATGCCACTGTTTGAAAAACAAGAGGATGGTTACAACGTCAGCATGCGGCGGGGATTCAAACGCGCACGAACAGTCTCCACCTTGTCACCGGGCGTGATACGGTTTCAGGCGTACGACATGTACAACTTCTGGGCGAGGTTGTCGCCTTGGAGTGGAAAACGCTTTTCCGTCTGGAACCACGACGTAGGTAACGTCCGATAGACGCGACATAACCTTATAAGGCCCGAAGTAACGCCGCAGTAGCTTCTCTGAAAGTCCGCGACGGCGAACAGGTGTCCATACCCATACGAGATCGCCGGGTCGGTACTCCACATCGCGACGTCCGGTATTGTACCGTCGGGTATCGATTTCTTGCTGTGTGCGAATTGTAAAGCGGGCCAGCTGGCGAGCCTCTTCAGCTCTCTGCGTGAGGTTTTCGATATTGGCGTTCGTTATTGCACCGTTGTCAAAAGGCAGCATTGCGTTTAGCGTCGTAGTGACCTCGCGACCGTACACAAGTTCAAACGGAGTAAAGCGAGTAGTTTCCTGCACAGCCTTATTGTAAGGGAAGGTGGCGCAGGGAAGAATTTCGTCCCAGGTCTTGTGGTGAAGGTCAATGTACATAGACAGCATATCTGCCAATGTTCGATTTAGTCGTTCCGTAAAGCCGTTTGTTTGGGGATGGTATGGGGTACTTCTTCCGATGAGCGCTGTGCGTCAACCAGAGGACGTCCTGCACAAAGTCTGCGGTGAATGCTGTGCCGCAGTCTGTTATAATAACCGCAGGTGCGCCATGGCAGAGAACGACGTTGTAGAGAAAAAATGTGGCCACCTCTGCAGCAGTTGCACGTGGAAGCACCGCCGTCTCAGCGTACCACGTCAAATAATCCGTAGCAACAATAATCCACTTGTTCCCCGATGACGACTTCGGGAATGGGCCAAGTAGGCCAATCTTAATTTGACGAAATGGTGCGTCCTGCGGATCAAGCGGATGTAGTAGTCGTGCGGATTTGACGGTTGGTGCCTTGCGTTGCTGGCAGTCACGGCAGGTCCTCACATACTGCTGCACTGATGTTTCTAGTTTTGGCCAGTAGTATTTCTGATGGATTCTTGGAAACGTGCGGCTGATTCCTAGGTGCCCAGCAGTTGGTTCATCATGGCAGGCCTGTAAAATTTCAGTTCGTAATGCTGACGGATTGACGAGGAGAAACTTCCCCTTGCTGTGGTCGTGGTTCTTTTTGTACAGGATGTCGTCCAGTAGGTAGTAAAAATTTAGTCCCCGAAGAAAGGCGCCTGGAGCCGTGGTAACGTTTCTACGAAGGTATTCAATGAGTGGTCGCATTTCTGAGTCGGCCAATTGATGTGCTACCACATCCTCAGTATGAACGACTCCGATGAAGGGATATTCCTCGTCGGCGTCGGACGATCCGGCCGGAAGCGGTGCTCGGGACAAGCAGTCAGCGTCACAATGTTTTCTACCCGATTTGTATACGACCGTGATGTATTTTTGCAGCCGTAAGCTCCATCGAGCAAGCCGTCCGGACGGGTCTTTGAGGTTTGCGACCCAGCAGAGGGAATGGTGGTCGCTAACAGCACGGAACGGCCTACCGTACAAGTACGGGCGGAACTTGCTGATAGCCCACACTACTGCTAGGGATTCTTTCTCTGTCGCGGAATAGTTTCTTTCCGGTTTGGGAAGAGTGCGGCTAGCGTATGCTATCACTTTCTCTACACCGTTCTGCCACTGTACAAGGATGGCACCGATGCCAATATGAAACAGTGTACGGAATTCCCACTCAATTCTGCAGCCTGGTGATCGGTAATGCCTTAGATGACAAGAAAAAAAAAGCTCAGAAGCACCCTAAACTATCCTCGTGCATACCAACAAAGAAGACAAAACCCATGTGGTTGTTGGTGGACGGTAGTCACCATAGCAATGCCGACATAGCAACGACCCTGAAGGGCTGGCACACCAATGTCGACCGCCTGCCATTTTCTGGTATGGTCGTGAAATTGCCGATTCACCGAACTGGTAGATCTATTTGTTGTCGGGGAGCGCGAATTTGTTTTGTTTGTCAACGCAGTGTAATCGAAAATATCTCCGTCAACTCGCTACTGCGGTTATTATTGTCTAGTATTGTTAACGCGCTACTCAAGTAACCGCTGAAAAAATCGGTCTTCATTCGAAAGGCTTCCGATGGTACTACGCGTTATAATTCCATACTTCCCTCCTACATACATAACGTATATGTATTCGTCGTACGACACAGGGTACTGCAGCTTAGAGCATCTGTGACCAAGTGTGTTGGTTGATTTTGTAAGTCTTGTGCAAAGAAGGCAAAGAAATAAACGTTTATTGTGGGCAGGCGAAGAACCGCATGGTCGTCACTCTTACTGGCGGCTTCCTCACTCCAAGAAGCCTTGTTATCTGCTGTCCGAATAAACGTTTCGACCAGGAGGCCCTGGCCTTTAGGACATGATGTGACCAGCTGGCCCTCTCGCTGCTGTGGAACCGGGTTGGGAAATGAAGTAATTGCTGGAATGTGGGGCCACTCCGATACCATGAAGTAAGGTAGGCACGGGGATGGGCTGTGCTTGCAAGTGGAGGAGTACTGTGCGCTGTACATGGGGTGCAGTAAGGTTGCGTGGTAATGGGTGTTTTTCCGCAGGCAGCGCACACTGGTCTCTTCATCCTCAATATCTTCGCCTGTGGAGAGAACAACGTTCAGTGTTGGTGGCGTTTGTCTTGGTGCACAATGTCGGTGCATCACCCTGGGAGGCCAGGTGACATAAATGAGATTCATTTTCGGATATTTCCGGTGCGCGAGCATGCGTGCAGCGACATGGGCTACCGGCTTCCCTTCAAAGTACGCGTGACCAGGCGTCCATAGGATGTGGAATTCGTTCGGGCAGGGGGTGGATGGGCTGTAGAATGCGGAGTGCAGGTTGGGAGATGCGGCCAGTACGATAAATGCTGCAAACAGTTTTGTGAGCACGATATGATGGCGATGTATTGGTACCGTGAAAGGGGTAAGAGGGGTGGCCGCCTCCACTGCTGTTGCGTGATAGTCAGGTGAAGCTTGGTTGCTACACGTTCGATTGCACCGTACACCATGAGTCGTGGAGAATGAGTCCCTCATGCAAACTCGGGAATGATTGCTCGAAGCTTTCTAATCAGAAGCGCTTGGGCCTTCTTTATCCTTTATAGATGCCGGACTGTGATAGTCCATCTTCGTCGCTTTGTTGCATCTCTCCAAACAAGAGAATGTCTAATAAACGAAGCATACATTCTCTGCTAACACCAGCAGCAAGTGTATAATGTCCACGTATAGGGAAGGACGTCCAATTCTTTCCATCGCTTTCGCGATATGCCGTGCTCTTACCTGAATCAACTAAACATATCACATCATGCCGTGAATACTGAACATCACATGCGTTCCTAAACGCTATATCGCGGCGCGCAGTTCAAGCTGCTGCAAGGCGACCGCGTTAGTTAGGCTGGTTGCAAGATGTAACCTAACTGTGAACGAACACCAATGTCAAACGGCTCACATGGGAGGACCGCGCAAAAAGCAGGCAACAGCGGCGGAGGAATTACCGAGTTTTTGCATAAAAAGTTGAAGAAAAAGGACTCCTGCTATGGTGGCGTGACGTGCCTCAGAAACATGATGTCATGGTAGCATGAGGCTTTTCCCAACTAATGCTCTTTCTCTACTCTCCTTCTTTCGTGTGCCGGACTGCGCGTGCCCTCCAGCAGCAGCCTTGAAACCCTTACGGCTGGTTTGCTGATAGCCTTAACGCTATTTGTCAGAGATGTCAACGCCAAGCACGCCGAAAATTGGGAGCATGTATCCCCTATAGTTAAGGTGTATCGGAACTGACATTTATACAAATTATCGCTATTTTGACCCAAAAGAATGTCAGGCAAAGTGTTAACCTAATGGCATTGCGCATTGCAAATGTTTCACGCTTGCAACGCAGACGCCTATCATTTTAGCAGAACGTTTTTCACTACCCGAGTCACAAACAATATCTGGACAGTAAAAGTACGGAAAAGCAACACATTTCGAAAAATCAATGGTGAGACGGAGGTTGATAAATTTTTTAATCTGATATTACGATTTCTACAGTTAGGCAAGTGAAAACGTCATCAGGCAGTAAATTTTATTAATTTGATACTTGGCGAAAGAACGAAATATCTTTGTGCGAAATATTTATTCTGATATGTGCTTAGTTACTGCTTTGGATGGATAATGCATAAGGTAGTTTTGTTCAAGTATTTATTTCGCTTAACTTCAATTACGGTCATCACAGACAAGGGAGAAAAAGTTAAGCCGGAGTGTCCTTTGATCGCTGAAAGCGGTAAAACCTGACTTAGTTAAAACATCGGCTAGGGCCTCATGTATGCTTGGCTCATATATACTTATTGCAGGATCGCCTCATTCTTCAGTTGCTACATCAGTAACGTTTTTGTGCGTGTATGTGGGTATCAATGTGTGCCGAACTCCATTTCCATTTACGGACAGAATGAACAAGCCTATTTCTCTCGGATACCCTCAGGAAGCACTGGAGAAGTGTAAAATTAAACTTCAAGTTGTGATTTTAAAACAAACATTGTCTCTAATGCCCTTTCAAGAGCAGTCAGGCTAAGAAAGGTAGGTGTGCAGGCGCACGCCAGAAAAATTACCTGCGAATTCTTGCCAAAATTAATGTAGCCTGTCCGCGTCGCCTATTTTCCTTTAGATCCACTTACGCTCCTAACGTCGGTTCTGTCGGGCTGCACTGTTATTTTTTCTCTTTTGCAGGATGAACTATGATAATGGTCCCGCGAAATTAAAGCGGAGGATATTCCTTCTTCCCCGAAAACGTCTCTGGAATGGGCTGGAATTCTGAAAGTGGATTATGACTGTACCAGCGCTTTGTATCGAGGTTATTTACATTATGCTGCTACCCTGCCTTTTTATCGCTCTTATTTCCAGGCATTAGCGAACTATTCGCTTATTCGAGGAAACAGAAATTTCCCTTAATTACACCACTGGCCATTAGCGTTCGCACGAGGAAGCTGAGGAAACATTGTCTTGGAGCTAAGGCCGCTGCCGGTTTTCGTAGGAGCTCGCGTACGTTCTTTGTTTTTCGCGCTGTTTCGCTAGCCACGTATTTTTCGTCCGATCGTGAACTTCCTCTGGCAGAAATGAAAAGATAAGATTATCTATTTAAAGCACGGCACAGTAGTCCTTCGTCACACCGCGTTTACTGGCTCTCTAAAGAAGTCGGAATAACAAATTCAGGCAAGACGTTTGTCAGTTTCAAGCAACTGCACGATGAAACATGCCGTCTACTGCGCGTCTGCTCCACTTCATTCTTCTAATTATCCCTAATTTACGTAGCATGGACGAATCCTTCAGGAGTTTGAGAGCTCGGGAACTCGCTAGCGGGTTCAGGCGTTCATGTTTGGTCGATTTGCAACAGGGTAGGTTTATTGCCGGCCACACTGGCAGGCGGGCCATAAGAAGCTGCTTCCGCCTGCTGATTTTCGGTTATCGTTAGCGAACTTACGGTGTTTAAACTATTCATCAGGCTTCCGCTACGCTGTCGCTCCTATACGGGTAATTGCTCTAGGAATCAGTTACAGGAAAATCTTCTTTGATCAAGCTTTCTGTGCAGTATGCCTCCGTGTGATCGTGTGCTCCACCACACGCCAAATGCTTTTAGATGCGAAGCATCTCTTGCTCTCGGCTCCGTCGTGCATCGTCCGTTTGTCCGCACTTCTCCCCCTACACTATAAAAAAAAGAAATAGTTAGCGGCGCCCGTTTTCGATCCTACGATTCTCCAGCCGCAACGGGAGGTATGTGGCGCTCTTCCCGCTGCGCTACAAAACCGAGACAGGAGCAAGTGCTACGAACGCGCCTTCTGTCCTTGACGCATTCAAACTACGTCAAGAAGCTACTGATACAACGAAGGCACGCGAAGCTGAACGTCAACGGAAACGACGAACTGAAAACTTTAGAGGAAGACGTTGAATTTCCCGTGGGAAAGCTGTGGCGGGAAGCGCCACGGGCCTTGCAGCTCAACCAGAGAAGGGGACGAAGAGGCCGGGCAGCGGGGTAGGAGCGTTTGCACGCATTAAAGAAAGGCGAGAACTAGGAGGTGTTCGATAAGGTAACGCGGGTGTCGGTCTCTTCGCTGTCTCAACATTTCTCTACATTTCCCTGTCTCTACATGGGGGTTCACACTACGTTTCCATTCGTGCTCCGATAAATGAAACAACATAACGGCAACACAATGGAACCTACACGGAACCCCTATGATGCTTCGCATCCTCCTTATGGTTCCCCACGGGAAGATGGTGTAATTTTTTTCTCAGTTTGATATTCTCAATTATAGAAATTGTGCTTGTTCAGTATTTCGATTTTGCATAGTTTGAAGGAGGAAGTTGGAACTAATAATTTTTACTGAACTTTTTAAGACGCACTAGAGAAAAGTATAGACGGTTACTATACTCCCTAATGCAAAATTTGTGCGCAGCGCGAACTGCAATCTTCTCGGTCACGGCGCGTACCTACTGCGTCTTACGCAGTGACCGCGTGATCGGGGAACGCAAGGTGGCGCGCGCTACTGTGCCTTATCTCTCAGCGCGTCGCCGCCGCCGGCGAAATTGTTGCTGCAAATCGTGTTTGAATCTCTCACGCAAATGGGACGTGGTTCGCATGAGCCACGCGCAAAGGAGCAGCATCTGGCGAGAGTTAGAAGGGGAGGCAGTGAGAGAGATGACACCATAGCAGCGCGTGCCGCCCTCTCCCTCACACTTTCGCCAGTCGCTCCGACGAGCGTCTCGTGTGGTCTTAGTATACTGCCCTCACCCCCCAATTTCACCACACTTTCCTCCGCCGTTTTCTTTCTGTCTTCCTTCACTCAGTTACAACGCCTCCGCCAAACTACAGTAGCAGCCGCCAGAGTGCTTGCGCACTAAAATATGACAACTGTGCCAACAAAAATGACGGGGTCTGCTTAACAATGCTAAAATCTGCATAGCCCCCGCCGTGGTGGCGCGATGGCTGAGGTGCTGTGCTGCTGAGATCAAGGACTTGGGTTCGACCCCATTTTATAGTAGCTGGATTACGGATGGAGGAGAAAAGCGAAAGCATCCGCATTTCGAGATTTCAGCGCCCGTAAAACACCTCATCTGGTCAAAATAAATCATTAGCCCCTCACTACGTCGCGCCTCATTCCCGAGGCGTAGCTTCGGTGCGTGAACACCATAATGTGTTTTTTTATAATCTGAATATCGTCATGGATATTTCAAAGTGCTCTCTGTTAGGTCACATTCTCCAGTGAGTTTCACAAAACGTGCATAAGGAGGCTGATAATGCTCATGAAGGCAACGTTGCCTATGGCACGTACCGATGGCTATGATTCCTGCACTGCGTGGCGAATGATATAGTTGAGTGCTAGGCCGATTACACTAGAAATTACTTTCACAGCATGGCTTTTCAGTTTCCAGCCTCCTCAAACAGTGTACTTGTTCTTGCTGACTTTGGTCATTTTGGTGGCATTCAAAACAATAATATTTATTGCCTGCTTCGGTAGTATTTATACTTTGCTGCACACAGCTCTCAAGACACTAAAGACCAATGTCCTTCTTCCTAAGTAGTGGCAGCCAGTGCCTTCATTGCAGCATTCGGAATAAATTCTCTACTTTCTATTCGCGCGATTGTAGTTTTGCCCACGGAATATTCACACCGAAAATAATATCATTTTACGAGTACTCGCCCACGGACCATACGATAGGACAAGGTTTGATGAAAGCCCAAAAACTGTCGTTTAGTTTGTGATAACTCATCACAAATTTCAAGCAGTCAATTATTTGATCAATCAGTTGAATAATAAGCACTAACTCCATCTCAAGAAAAAATCGCAGCTTTATCGGTGTATTCTTCTTGCAACATAACCACCGAGAATTAAATATCCGCAGATGGAGATTGCAAAGGTTTGAATATTTGGCTAAATTATGAGGGGTTTTTCAATACACAGAAACTGGATCAGTCAAAGCCAATTTCAATACACAGAAACTGGATCAGTCCTTCTGATAAATCAGGAATAGCGGCAAATTGTTGCCCTGAGAAAATTTAGTATTCTGCGTGCGTAGCCCTTGATTCAATTTATCTTTTTTCAATCGAGGGTAGTTTCCTCGCTAACGTCGCCTTCTCGAGAAGCAGCGTCTAGGAGGTTTGGACGAGAAAATAATTTGCGTTCCTTCCACTAGTGGTGCAAGGCTGGAGAAACCTCAGAATGGGAGGCCTCTCTACCTTCGTAGGAGACCCGGCTGTTACATCATCATCATCAGCCGCAGCAGCCCACTAGGTCGACTGCAGCATGGAGGCCTCTCCCATCGAACTCCAACCGCTCCTGTCCCGCGCCGCTCGAGTCCACTCTTTTCCTCCTAATTTTCCTATTTCGCCCCTCCACCAAGCCTTTCTATTTTTCTAGACCCGTTACTCGGTGTCCACTGTGGTACCCTGGTAGTTCCCCGGTTGTCCTTTCGCCTAACAACGTAGCCAGCACAAGTCCATTTGTGTTTCTTTATTTGAAATTGATGTCTTTCACTCCGGCTTATTCTCTGATCCACGAACCTTGTTTCCTGCCTCTAAGTGTTGCTCCAATAAATATTCGTTCCATTGCCCGTTGAGCCCACCTAAGTTTGCTTTCCAGTTGTTTCGTCAGGCGCCAAGTGTGTGCTCGATACGTCATCACCTCACAGTCATTTCTGAACTTGCCGCTGAAAATTCTCCATGACTGGCAGGCCGGGTTGTTTCGTCCGCCCGACTGTCACATCTCTCGCAGAGTGGACCAGCGTCAGCACGCGCTTCAACCTGCAGCCATGTCCAAAGACAACGCCCGCGCTACGAACCCAAAGGAAATGCTGCGTGCCCTGTATAAGATGCTAGCTCAATGCTCAGAGCGTACTCGAGAGCTGCGATATGATTCATATTGGCGTGCGATGCTACAAGTGGACCTCGAGAAAGCATTCTATCGCTTGCCTCATGATTAGCTTAACGCAGTTTAGACCACATTAACATCGGGTCTGTTGTCCTAGAAGGTGATAGCATCAGATTTCTTTAATTTATGCCATCTTCGAAACGGCGCTTCAGAATCCGGGCGATGGGGTCCCCCCTGCTCCGTTGAAGCTGCGGGGAAAGTGTACTGGCGCGCCCCTAGCAGACAAAAACTGAACTTCGCTGAACTATCGCTTAATCACAAAATGTCGGTAAAAAGGTTTGCTTTTTAAATTACACGACATTATTTAGGCAAAAGTTACGTTTTGTTTTTACGGTTTTTCTTATGAATTACAGCCGCAGCCACCAGCCCTTCAGTACTGCTTCAACTTTCTACCGACAGACGACACGTTAGTCAAGTTTCCCCGTGCTTGCCCCAGCGCGGGGGGCAAACCGAAGACCGCCTTTTCATACATGGGGCCTAAGGGGCGTGTCGCAACTGGTATATATCGATCAACTCTGGTTCTTGTGGCCTGCAACAAGAGTACTAGAATTATTGAAAACTTAGGTGTTGGGAAGGCGTATAGAAGTGCAGAGTTTGGTAGGGCGGAGTTGTCCTTTGTCACCTCTTCTCTTCTGCATATACATTAAATCTCTGTGCTTTATCATACTGAGAAATGAAACTGTCAAGGAAATTCAGCCTAATGCAACTGAGGTTCGACTTTTAGCTTACGCGGTCGGTATTGCCAATTTCTGCGTAGAGAAAGAAAGCGTCGCTCAAGTCGTTAACATAGTGAAATGGTCTTACCATGTGAGAGGAGGTGCGGTGAACGGGAACATGTGCTCTGAATCTGGCACGGAGAGCGGAATGCAGCACCGGCGTATTTATAAAATATCTACGGGGTAACGACTCCAATTAAAATATTTAGGTGTGCCCCTAGAGTAGAGGTGTGCCCCTAGAAGGTTGATGGCCGCCGTCAGGCAGAGTTAATATGCCTTTTGCCTCTCCTCCTGAGACATGGTTTGTTTAAATAAATAAATGAAATGAAATGAAATGAAATAATTCCGACAGTGACCCTTATTAGTGGGAACAAGCTATGGAGCTACGAGGCACGGCAGAGAAGTGGAACGTTCCGTAAATTGTCCATCTTTGCTTGAGCAACGGCTCGCAACCTATTCATGGTGAGCAAACTTTGGGACGTTTTACAAGTACTACTCCAGTGTTCACGGACAAACGTTAAAAAGCTACACTGTGTTTTTGCAGTAGTTCTTGGGGGTTTTTCCTGGGAGCAGACGAGCCGCACAAACCTATTTCGACGTGCTCGTGATGGGGGTTTAGGGTCAACGCATTTCTTTTAACGTCAATTGGTATATTATGTTTTTTTTTTTGCGGGATGTCAAAGACCTGTTTTTCCGCACTGTTTCCCAAATTAAATTAGGTAGTGTTCTGTCTGAGTTTGCATTGACGATGTTATGTTCGCCGGGAGGCATCCGTGGCTACCTAAAACAAGTTGCCCACTTATTTCGTTTTCTAGCTGTGCTTTTTTTGTTGAATTATTTGAGCGCAGTTTATGGAAAACGACTGTATGGGGATCTTTGTGATACTGTTCTTCCAGGGCTGGTGTACAAAAATATGTACCCAACAGGCCCAGGTCGAGATGTGTTTAAGCGGGTCAAGGAAATGCCAGTTGCAGCTGGGATTAAAGCTTCTTTAAATTACATACCGGAACGCCCCTTGTGAAGACATAGGATGCAAGAAAAGTGTCTACGCTGTGAGGGAAGAAGTGTTGGTTGTGCAAGAAACGGCAAACCATTAAACTTGTCTTCATTGACTGTTGCGACAGTCTGTTCTTCTGGGATGAGCTGCAATGTACGCTGAAAAAGATCTGCCAATCGATGCCCATGGTATCCGCTATTTATCCGTTCAACATGACGAGCATGGTCCCCCAGATCTAATAATTTTATTGGGCCTGCACAGCATATGGAGGTGTCGATTGGCAGTCTGTCACCGTACTTTTTTCCTTGAAGTGGTAAAGGCCCAAATATCTCTTCCAGAATGGCTGTCCCAAGTGGGAAGGCTAACAAAGATGAAAATATTTTAGCCCCTAGCGCTGTATACCAGAGTGGGTACAGTGGTTTTATGTTTTAGTAGGGATTTGTTTTGACACTGATGCTTGTGTTTGTAACAGCGCTGCTTGTTTGGAAATGAAGAAACAGAAAGCGCTGCTAGCTGGATTAGGTAGCCTCCGGTTTTACAACGCGAGGGACCCAGGTTTGACTGTGACCACGGGAAGCGTTTTTTTAATTGGCTGCACACGTTATTATTGCGCAGGCTATTGGCTGCACACGCTAATAAATGAATGAATCAATGAATGAATGAATGAATGATGCAAGGAAGGAAGGAAGGAAGGAAGGAAGGAAGGAAGGAAGGAAGGAAGGAAGGAAGGAAGGAAGGAAGGAAGGAAGGAAGGATGTTAAGCTGGCTAGAGCCTAGGTTACTATCCTACCCCTGGAAAAGGAGAAATCTCCAAAAAAAGCAGAGAAATGCGAAACGTGGGACCAGAGAGTAAAAAAATATCCCCAGGAATCGAGCACTAAACGTTCAAGTTCAGTGATTGCCACTGGAGTCTTTCAGTTTTTGTCTGGTTGTAAGTTCGTCCCCCAGCGGAGGTATATGAGCTCCTTAGTGGCCTTGTGAGCTGAGGAAAGAGAAGGCCAGCGACATAAAATTTCCGAAAATAGTCGCCGATAGTCCAGGTTGCTTAGGCCTGAAGGCAGCTTCTTTATTTTTGCCGAGTAACGTGGGCACTCGCATAAAATGCCGCGTATCGTCTCTGGCATTAAGCAAGTTTCACGCTTTGCACATTCTGCCGTTCCTATGAAGTAGGAGTAAGCATTTGTGAATGACAGCCCCAGCCAGAGACGACAAAAAGGAGTTGCGTCAGACAGATGGTGGCTCAGTCGCAACGGACGTCTTAGGTACACGTCAAGGGCACCGGTACGCGCACTGGAGAATTTTCCCATCCGCAGTGCTCTCCACCTCCTAGATCTAAGTTCATGCCGAAGATGGGTGGCCTTCTGTGAACCAAAGCGTGCACTTCAGTCGCTTCACCCTCCCGTGTGCGGGGCACCTCATGGACGGCTACTGACAGAAACCAGAATGATGTAATACCATGTTTTCTAGGCGGGTCGTGTTGGAACTTTTAAGTGGCTTACAAGTCGCCGCCGCCTTTTCGGCGATGTGCATGCGGATTCTGCCGCCCTTTTGACACATCAAAGAACGAATACCGTACACATTCCATTATCTGGAACGGGCGAAGCTACGTTCCCCTGCGTACTTCCCCGGCATAAAGAGAGCACAAACAACCGTTTGTGCTCTCTTTACGGTTTTCTTTTTCAAACTGAGGGGCAGCACAACACTTGTTTACTACAATTCACTTCGGCTAGTCCAGTTTTCTGCGTTCTTTGGTTTTTAAGGAGTAGCGAAAAACTGGAATATATAAAATACATAATTTTGATGACTGGAAGTGGAATAATGAGAAACATGCAGGAAAAAAGACCCCAGCTGTTTTTTTCTCAGAAAGAAGCTGTTGAGATTTTGGGCCAAGATGACTCACTTAAAACGCGGATATTGTACAGTGAAGACCGCATACGTCAACACATAACGCCCGAATGCATTCAAGTTCAACCTTTCACATACGTTTTACTGCTGGTAATGGCAATAGGTTCTTTTTGAATGCCCAATGTGATACGTTGAACTTTTACTAAATGATCGGGAACTTCTTTCCCGCGAAGAATTTTAAAACTCAGAGTTTTGGCGCGATGACCTGTCAGTATGCAAAAGTGATCAGCGTGGCTCTACATTTACCAGTGTTAGCGTTTGTCAAATGCCCACCGCTTGAACTACGTCATTATGGCGCTGTTGCGGCCATTTGCCCACTTTTATTCAGTTGCAGAAATGAACCCAATCCATAGCCACTTTAAAGGGACCCTGCAACACTTTCGATAAGCGCTTTCACTCTTTCCTTCGCGCCTGGAACCACTGTGAAAGCTCTAGTTATCGCCAGCACGGAGCGGCTGGTCGATTGGCTCGTCGCACCATATACGCCTTCAATTCCTGCTTTGTGTTTGTGGCTTTTTTTTAGTTGCTATCGAAAAGCGTTCATTTCTGCAACTGAAGAAAAGCCGGCTAATAGCCGCAACACTGATATTCCGACGTAATTCCAGCGACCGAAGAACGCCAAGACCGGGAAAGAGACACAAATCTTTTCAACAAGTCTGCAAATAAAGAGCTTCAATTTTTGGCTGACGTACTTTGCGACCCTCTAATCTAAGTACTGGATATCTTGCTTGACTACATTCTGCAAGCATTAAGGATTTTGAAACAAGTTTTAAAAAGTGTTGCAGGGTCTCTTGAAGGTTCTGCAAATATTAGTTGGTTTACTAGGAAACTTCAACAACACAGTAGTGCCCATATGTTTTTGCTGAAGTGGTGAATCACTGCAGACACCCGGTTCATATAAATAAGCCAACTCCAGCTCCTTTAACGGTTCGCTGGTGAAAATGATTTGTATTTTCATAACGACTTTGATAAAAACTTAAGTGCAATGTACAAACACGGGAGTTCATGGAACAGCATCAGTGCTTGTCCGTGTTTCTATCTCACGCTTTGGTTATCATATTGCACTTCAACCAAGGAGCTAGTCTCTCAATAAATTATTTACGTGGGCTCACATTAGCTCAGGAAGGGTTTACTGAAATCAGTGTTTATTTTGTTAGTATAAAAATGAAGTCATTGGTTGCAGTCAGGTGGCCTCAAACTCAAATCGTTTAAAATTAGAAGATTAGTTTTATACCGAAAATTGCAGACCAACAGAGTCAAAAGTATTCCCGTATGTTTTCGAAACATGGAATTCGCCGTTGTATATTTTGTAGGCAATCTGTACCATACAATACTTTAACGCATCCTGTTCGTACGCTTTTTTCCTTGGATCCATTTTCTTCTTAACGGTAAAATGTTCGAGTTCTCAGTACCTGTTCATTTTCAGCAAGTATTTTTCTGGTAAGAAGAATCTCTTTGTAATAATTTCCGACTTTTTCTGCTGGGATCCTCTCCCACGGAGTGCAAGGGTTTGGCATGGTCGGAAATGCTCTTCGGCCAGGCAAAATATCCTGCTTGACCACGGACAACCCCAAGAAAAGGCGATTCACAAAATCAACATTTCAATATAACGTCAGTTCTGATGGAGTAGCTACGTAAATAGTCTGTATTGCATCAACGACAAGCCGTTCCTAATGGTCCGAGGAAGACGAGGACATAACACCCGCGAAAAGTAACTTTCCTGTCAGCGAACCCGTGAGGGCTAAACACAGTATCTCCCTTTCTCGCGAGGGAAGCTAGGCAAGACTAGCCGAAGAGCGAAGAAAAATATCCCATTGGAAAAATGGATGAAAGCGAATGCATCGAAAGCACAACCAAGCCTGTGATACTGCCATGACCACACGGCAAGAAGAGGCCGCGAGTCACGAATGGCGGCACGCACGGATGAAGTCACCGAAGTACGAGGCGCGTGAGAGATGGTTGGCGGAAGGCGATGGAGCAAGGGCAGAGGCTCGGCTAAGAGCGACTGCGAATGGCGGTGGGCCGTTCCCATACTCGTGAATGGAAGCGAAGACGTGCCCTCCTTATCCCGCGCAAGGCACCGTAATCAATCATCGACGTGCCGGGGTGGACTCTGCCTTTTCCTTGTTCCTATGGGTGCATTGGCAGGAAGGAGTAGGGCCTTGGAGGCTGGGGCTTGCGGCCCCTGGGCGACACTATCTTCGCGCAAGCCTTCATGGATGCGAACACACCGTTCCCGTCCCTACCGTGCAGTGGCTGTGTCTGATGTATGGCAGGGAATGAGGATACTTCTTCGGAAACACTCGCGAATCAACGCCGGCTGGCATGCGAGGCTCACTGCTGTTTTTGAGGGATCGTTGCTGCTTCTTTGCTTCTTACTGTTTCCCGCGGGGCGTCATTGGCTCGGACGGAGCACGCCCACAGTTCTCTGTACAGTGATATAGACCTACGCCACACGTACAGGCGCCCTCAGTTAGGGATTGCATGCAGTGTGTATTTTAGATATCAAAGCTAAGGTAGCATGGATGATACAACATCACAGGTCACATGCTGGCTGCAAACGCCTTTTTTGTTAGAGTTTTCTCTTAGCAAGGTTTTTGCGTTTACACAAATAAAATAAATAGCAGCACAAAGTAATCATAGCACGTTCCCAGTAAACAGCTAATTTCCTAATTTAGAGAAGCACGTGTAATTGGAGCGAATAATACACGGCGTTGCTTTATTCAACACCTGAAGTCCTCAAGATGTATTTTAAAGCGAAGCTTTTGTGTTCTCACTGACGGCGTCTGTAATGCGAAAACGCCCTGCGGGAAAGCCGACCTTCTTTGGTGATGACGATGAATGATCGTGGGTGAGGTGAAAGAAAAAAAAAAACGCTTCAGTGGCCGGAATCGAACCTGGGTCCCTCGCTTTACGAGACCGGTGTCTATACAATTGCTCCATTCCGACGTGGGCGAAACTCTATCCAAGCTCACTCCACAACCGAAGAATCCGTCACGAGAAAGCTTCGCGTTCAACCATCGTCGTCGGGAGACGGAGGGGTGCATGATTTTAAAGCTAAGCCTTACTCCTTTCGTCTAGCGGAGGATGCGCAAGTTAGCCTTTTAGATGCGACTGCATCTCATTCACCCGCCTTGTCCATGCATCCGGCGTCGTCGGCGCCCGCCCCTCCCCCCTTCTCCCCGCCGCTCACCCCCTCTCCTCTCCGATAGCGAACACTCTCTCGCGAGGGGCATTGGAATGGATTCGATTGGATTGGCTTGGCTTGGCTTGGATTGGATTGGATTTGGATTGGATTGGATTAAAGTGGATTGTGTTGGATTATGTTGCGTCATAGCCGCGGCAGACGCACTGGCGCCGGCGCGTTCCCTCACCGTTATGCGCGCTATAAAACGCGGTGCCTGCGCCGCTCCGCTCCATCGTTCCAGCGTCGTTCCTCCGCTGTTCAACGCTGCAACGTTAACCCCCTATGCGTCGCATCTACACAGGGGTTCCCGCGAGGGGAGGTGGGAGTTTTTTGATCGGCAGACACACCCCCAGCGACACTCCTCTCGAAGCGCATCGCGTGATTAGCCGGGCCCGCTGTCAGCACTGCGCACAAGGCCCCGTTTAAGACTTGATGCACACGTATAGCGGAGGCTACCGCGACGGGAGCGGCCGCTCAGCAGATCCGCAGCCAACCAAAGCGCAGCCTTCCACGTATGCGCCGCTGGTTAGTTTCGGGCTATGTGACTCATCTTGCGCCGCGTTCGCGGTGAAAGAGAAACGCCACGTTCGCCGAGAATGAAAGCGAGGCCAGGCCTCCTGTTGTGAGCGTTGCACGAGATCGGGTGGCTTTGAGCCGTGGTTAAAAATAAAGCTACATGAAAGGCTGACCAAGGGAAACCAAGACTCAACCAGGCTGAGGCAAACTTTTGCTTTGCATATCCAATATTACCTGAGCTAAGCCGCGACCGTTTTTTTTTTTCACTGCAGGTCTGCAATATTTTCTCTTACTATCCACAACAAATACTACATTGTTTAAATAGAATGTATCAAAGTTTTGAAGGCGCTGAATCATACAACAGCGTTGATAGCATTAATAATTACGCTAACACAATTACGCTAACACAACCTTGTTAGCTTGATGGCGAGAGTTATCACCACACCGCAGAGACACCAATCGATTTGTACTTTGCAATATATACTCCATTTTCGAGCACACCGGGTTATTGTCATTTATGGGAACATCCTCACTTATTGGTTTCCATATAAAATGTAGGTGCTCTCAAATGACTTTTCCCCACCTTTGCCTAATTCCGCCAAACTATTTGTTGGCCCGTAACTTCTTCATCTCATCTCTTTACTAGGAATCCTCCGTAAACTGCTATTCTTAATCCTCGGTAGCTACACTGCTACTTCTGCGATACATCTTCTTAGCGCCCTTATCATTACTGTAGTTCTAGCCATACCATCATCCCCTTCAAATTACTCTCAATCTGAAGAATCGAGCCTGCATTAATAACGGCGTTATAACCAAGCCATTTCTTCCCACTGCTCACTGTAATTATGAATGTGGTTGTGCACCTTTTCATGGCAGTCACGTTGGCTTGCGGACAGTTGGCTTCATATGCAGTCTCAGCATTCTTCCGTTGCTTTCTTTGTCACCTCTCCGGTTTCAACTGTGTCAACATAAAACTGTGTTGTAGCATTCAAATGTGTCGTAGCAAGGAGGCCTGAAATAACAGTTCACTTCTTTTTAAATTGGCCTTTCAGCCTACGACTCAGCTTTCTTAACGTAAGTTGTGACATTTCTCTTGTACTTAACCTACACATTCCATACGCAACACATCCCCAGCGAAAGTCCATTAACCCATGTTTCCAACGTTACCAAACTTGACTGCTTACGAAGTTTGTTTTGAGTTTTCAACAGTGCATGGAATCTGTGGATGAACTTACCAGTGATTGTGTCTTCTAATCCAATGCTCTTCCTAATCAGAAACTGATTGCTCTGCTTGTGCAGTATTGGGGCGCCCTTGCAATCTATGCAATATTTTTCGCAACTTCAACCAAGAAAATTTCCTTCAAATGACTGATTAGCATTTACGACCGCAACACTACCCTCTCTGTTAGACGCTTCATCGTAACCCCTGGAGGCTTTTACGAACATTCGCAGAAGGCTTGATTACAATGTTTATGGAGCGAGTCATAATCAAAATGCTTAAAGCCTTAAAAAGCACTGATTCGATGTGTTAGTACTTTTGTAAGGAACTTGCAACGGTAAAGCGCAGGTTTCGCGGGTTGTAGCTATTCAGGTAGTTCAGGTGACATTTTCAGTGGATTGATCATGAATTGCCCTTTTTTGTGCACAATTGTGTACTCGTACACATTGTGCAATACCGCGTCCGTTGTTGACACGACTAATGGATAGGGCGTCTCTTTTCGCTGCTTTGAAAATATTTAATACTTCCAGCAAGAATTATTGCTCGTCTTTGGCATAGGCTGGGAATAAAGCTTCCATGATTCTAGACCGTTAAAAAACGTTTTATACAGCTCGGCGTAAAAATTTATCCTACATCCCCTACGTCATCAGAGTTGTCGGCCCCACTCTTCGGCAAGCGCATTTACCCTCACTCTTATCATTTAAGTTGAGTTAAGTTGTGTTTTATGCACATAAGCAACGAAGGCTATCATGTGCCAAGAACTCTTGCAATTTCTTAGATTGCAAGGGTTTTTGTTGGTCCGCGACTTTCACCCGGTTGAAGTGTTTTTCCAGCCCTGGTAATATTAAAACAACGAAGATCACTTTTTTTACTTTTGCGTATTAGTTTAAGAATTCCGCTAAGAATGCTGTACAATTTAACGTCGTCAAATATTTTTGCTTTGCTACACCACATAAATACTTTCTCCTGGAAGCTGTCTAGGTTGTTACATAGTATTTTTTCTGTTTTGCTTGTACTTGTTGCTAACGAATATTCGTACAGACTTCTCAATTTATGCTGGTGATTTCTTTAAAAATACGCGTCTGAACTCTTGGCTTCCTGTGATCCAAATTAACGAATTACCACACCAAAACAATACTTCACTCCGACTTCACACAAAGTTACCAGTGTTCTAAGGTCCAGCGCAATGCATTTGAATCTGAACAGTAGTTGGCTATAATGCTTTTCAGGTTTTTATGCATTTTCACTATTATTCGGAGCCAACTAGCAGCCACATCGCACTAAGATATTTTTATTGAATAATTTACGGAATCCTGGTCCTAACAGCTTCTCAGACTTGCGACCCAAGATTACCGTGAGCATTTACGGTCCTGACCTTCATGACTGAACACGTCCACTTCATCCTAGCATTCAAAAGCTGCATCGGAATAGAGGCATCGATAGCTGATCTTCTAGACTAATAAGTGGTTTTGAAGCACTAATTGTGGGCTTACTTGGCAAAACGCTTAAAATCGTACTGAAATCTTTGAGTGACCTTAAAGTGAAGAGCTTTTCAAAAAAATTTTGTTGGGGGCATTACATTGTGGTTTTCCTGACGCTGAATTCGAGAAACATGTTTATTTTATGTGTACATAGACCAAAACAATCTTTTTTCGTCAAAACAAACGACCCCTGCCCGCGGGCATGGTGTAAGCTCTGGCTGCCTTTCCCAATTGGCTGGTGGCAGATGATGTCATATTCGGAAGTGCTGGCGCTGCGGGGACCGCTCGGCCAGAAGATCTCATTCTGTTCCCGTTCAGATACGGGCTAGAAGGTCCTCTGGTGAATGGAGGGCTCACACAATATTTCCTTAGAACAGGAGAGCCTGAGGGAAGTATAAACGCAACAGGTTCGCTCGCGGCGAGCTTTAGAAAGGGGTTCTGCCCCGACAACTCATGGCCGACTTTGTTTCTCGGGTGCAGGTAAGTTGCGCAGATATGGTTCGCCGCTTTCACTACCAGCGCTAGTCACAATTACTAGCAAAATTTTTCAACCCACCATCATCCCCATCCTCGAATGTGGAACTTTGTTTTTACATTTGGAGACGCGGCAACAAGCTCTGTGCAGCGAGCGGCCTGCGATGCGCACAGGGAAGCGCGGCCGTCACCGGCTGCCGCGTCGCGCAGAGGTGCTGGTGCCGGGTCGCTGCTCGGCCGGTCAGCGGAACGTGGCATTGCTGCACATACGCATGTTTTAGAATAGGGGAGCCGCACGTTGGTCGTCCCCCAAAAGGTTGAGGAACCCAAGCGCAGCACGGTGGTCCCCGACGAGCTTTAGAACGCCTTCCACAACAGCTCCACCCATCTCAGGTTGCACGGATCGCCGCTGATGTTGGGAACTTTAGGCTTAGCACCAAGGGAAATAGTTGGTCGCTGCTATCTCTACGATTCCGAATAACTATCCTTAACACAGTTTTTCACCACGCCTATCATCCCCTTTCTCGCATGTGGAACCTTATTCCTACGTTGATAGTCATTCTAGCGATCGGTGCTGTGCTCATTCTTGCGCGCAGGTAACGCCATTCATCGGCCTCTCGCCGCATCTCGTGCTCGGGCAGGTTCGTTTGCTCCCGTCGACGAGCCTCCGCGACCGGTCGGCGCTCCGCATCGCGATACAAATTCGATCACCTCTTTCGAAATCAGCTTGGATGACAATCCCTAGCACAATTTTTCACCACACTATCATCCTCTCTTGGTCGTTTACCTTGCTTTTCGCGACGGCCTTGATTCTGGACTGCAGCG
The DNA here is from genome assembly GCA_013339765.2 of Haemaphysalis longicornis. NCBI lineage: Eukaryota > Metazoa > Arthropoda > Arachnida > Ixodida > Ixodidae > Haemaphysalis > Haemaphysalis longicornis. The sequence goes on along the minus strand of CM023452.1, from coordinate 175,749,538 downwards.
AAGAGCGGTCGCTGCCGCGACATGTGTGGTTGCGAGCCGTTCGTGCGCCGTACGGGCATGCACGACCGGCGAGGTGGCGGAGCGCTTCCGCGCTGCAGAAACGCTTCATGCTTTGAGTTTGCTTGATTTCTTCTTAAAATCCTAAGCTGTCGTCACAGCCAACAACGTTGATCGGGAAAACGAGCAAGAAGCTCGGGAAGCCCAGAACGCTCTGGTTCCCCAAATTTTCAAATTCCCTTATAATAATGGATCAGTAACTTGGGGTACCTCCGTATTTGTTTGAGCCCGTCGCTTCGCGTGTGAAGCACAGAGCACCCGACGACACGGCCGGCCTCGCGACTACTCGTGAAGACAATGTAGTAGCCACGGGCACTCGGGTAGGAAATCTCTGGTATCTAGGAGTCGCTTTAGGGAATCACGGAGTAGCATTACGGTTAAAAATCGACGCGGAAGCAACTCTAGACAATGATGATTAATAAAGTGCAGATTACACGCCTGCTTAATTCGGAACTTCGCCCTGAAACTGGGACACAGCGAAGCGTCGGCGCACGGCGCTGGCCGTCTTCCGAATATGACGCTACTTCCGGTCGCTGCCGCTCAGTTTTTCGCTCTTCCGGCAATGCGGCAGGGAGCAGTGGGCGGGCCGTAGGGTCAACTTTAACGACGAATACCGATGTCCACAAGCTAAAAATGACGAAAAAAAACTTTACAGGCATAAACTGACCAATGTAATAATTGTAAAAAGTAGAGTTTTGCCCGGTTTTAAAAGCGCTTCAGTAGCCCTTTAAGCTTGAACTTCATTTTTAAGAATCTGTAGCCTTCACAAAAAAATTTGCCCCGTATATGTTCGCTTCTCTTCAAATGTCGTCTAAAGACGATAGTCTTCTGGCGTCGTTCCCGCGTAACTGCTCCTCCTCTCTCCGCCTCCCGCTTTTCAAGCTGTTCCTTTTCAGTGTAGGCAATCTTATAATAAAGGCAAGTGGATTTGCTGAATTCAATTCAATTTCCCCGCGTTTGCACTGGTGGCGTGCCATCTGTTGGGACCTTTTGTTATTGTTGTTCGTGTCGGTCGCGCAACGGGCTCGAGGATCTCGCACGAGTCCTTTCAGTATTTCAGCTAAAATATACTTTTTAACGGGTTTCTTTTGAATTACGCCAGTATCTATTTTTATAAAAAGAACAGTAGTGGTGGAAGTTATGCCCCCACGTTTCGCCTCCAATGGGTCTCATGCTTTCCTTTTGTCGAACAGCGTTGGCAAGTAGGAAGAATCTTCCAAGATTTTGGTATGTGAAAACGTTAAGGCTATAGAAACGCCTCGCTCAAGAATTAATTTTAAGGTTTTAGTGGCCGGCCAGATCGAGGGACAGACAGTAAAAAATCTTCGCGTTGAAGTAGCTCAAGAAAGACTGTCCTTTAAGAACAAAACGCTTTTCTTTCTCTCCTTGCAAGTAATTTTCTTGCGGTAGACAGCTTCCAAGGCAGTTCTTAAACGGCAAGTGGGAAACTACCTCGGAGTCGCAACTTAGCAAACGCTTGGGGCCCTTCGCGCCTTGTGCAGCAACACCAACGTTTCTATCTTGCATTCTTTTTGAACATTCTTAATGGTGTTCGGGGAGCGTGCAAGCGGTAACAATCTTCACGGGTTTGCTCATCTTTCATTTCCCTTGCGTGCTTCTCCAGATTAAAGAAGATCGAGGTGGGGAGAAAATGTTTCACTCTGTTTTCAGTGGTTTTGCTTCCATTCCGGTCTCGTTTAAGCTTGCAGGTTTCACGCGGGGCGAAAAAACACGAGCTTTAAAGAGGGGACAAGCAAAAAAGAGCGTCCTCCAGCACGATGCATACCCGGCTCCTCATTATTAATTCAAAACAATCCCGGAGTGCGACGATGCTTATGCTCCAGGCACTCACTGTGAAAAACGAGCCCCATTTGCGCAGCGAAGCACGGTACCAGAGCGCATGCTTGCAACTCAAGTTTCCATGGCTTCTGCCTTACTTCTCGTTTTTACTACCCTCAATTTAATCCTTCAAGCGGGACCCATGTGTTTCTGCACAATGTATCAGCCCCTCTTCTCTCGAGAAGAAGAAGACAGTTTTTTGTTTTCTTTATGCTGTAGTTCAAGCGTTCCTTGGTGACTCACGGAGGCTACCATAAAGGGTGGGCTTCTCACTCGCCCTAATGATTTGTTTTCCGACCCGGCGAAAAGAAAAATTCGCTTCGCATTGCAGAGGGAGCCTCACTGGGCATGCAAGTTTGACCGAGTAATCTGGAGCCGCTGAACTTGTGGCGTGAGAACCCATTTGCATGCCCCTCTCGTGTTGCTCCGAAACTAGGGCAAGTTTTTCTCCAAATGCTGAACGGCTTTATTCTCTCCGTAACTCCCCGCTTATTGGTAAAGATTTTGCCAATTCTGCTTCGCAGCGTCGTTCACCACGAATATCCATTCCTAAAAGCAAGGCTTTGAATTGTCTCTTGTACAGGTGCCGTCAAAGGTCATTGGAACACGGTCTTGTAGATTTACAGGAATGTCTTCTTCTGGAAACTGCCTGAGTGCATTGGTGTGCGCCTAAAGGAGTACTCCTTAATAGAAAAGCTTCCTGTAAACGGGTAATCGCTGTTATAAAGCCAGTAAGACAAATATTTTGTGACATTCACAAATCCTCGTTCCAATTACTTATAACGGCACCTGTAGGTCCGTTGCGTGAACGTCGCTTTCATTGCTGTCATTGCGTACTATGCGAGTTCAGGGCTCAAGTCAATATTCCCGTCCAGCAGGCAACTTCAAAACGACTGATTTTTAGGAAGAACGTACTTCTTTCGTGTACTTCTTTGTGGTACTTCTGTGCTTGTTACTACTTTGTACTTTGTACTTCCTTCGATCAGTCGTGTTTGCTTGAGGAGTTGGCTTCGAGACACTCGTGGATACGGCGTGTCCACGACGGCATGAATGACTTTCAATTGTAAATACGACAGAAATACAACAGACAGAAATACGACGGCATGAATGACTTTCAATTGTAAATAAAAACTACCATCTCGGTAGATTTGCTCGGCTTGCAAAGGCCAAAAACTTTGTATGCACGTTGTATGTTATAAAAAGTTGTGCTCTCCACAGCGGCAGACCTTACTTCCGCTGAGTCCTATTTCATATAGTAATGAAGGATGATTTCCAAGATTTGCAGAAGAATGCACCGATGTGTCATTTCTTTCAGCGTTTGTTGAAATACTTCATGTTAACCAGCTTTCAGACTACCTTCGTAAGAACGCGCTGATATCCTCGTGAGGCCTTAGACATCAACAAGACGATCGATATATGCTTCTGGTTATGCAGATTCGCAAATTGCCCTTTCGCAGCTCCAAGAATCAGGCTTTGTGGGGACCGGTGAAAAAGCATAGAAGTTTACACAATAATCGCACAATAAGGTTATGTTCAAGGTTGCCTTTCGCTGGTTAATTTGCTCCGCATCTTTGTAAAAGCAAGTACAACAAAACATAATTTGCCGAAGGAACATTCCTTCCACGCCTCTTCTGCCAGGGCACAACAGGTACACATAAGCCGTGATGATTCCATCCCGTTGTTGGCAACGACGCATAACGTTCAACCTCATTCATGGGTTTTTCTAATAGGCGGGCAAATATTCTCCACGCGGGCGCATTTTTTTTTACTCACCGACCATATTAACCGCTCCCTCCGACCGGAATTTAGCCAGCGACGTTATGATCAGTAGCCCGTAGCTTTAGTTACGAAGCAACAATAGTGTCCCCAGATGTTTCTTAAGAAGTTTCAAGCGGGGCTAATTAAAAGCCATCAAATTCTCCTTCAGTGATACAAAGTTTAGCTGTCATCTGGGGAGCATAAAATGTTCTTCAAATAAACTTGGCTTAGTTACTCGTTTTGAATGCTAGCTCCGTTGAGTAGAGTTGATGTCGCAATTTACTTTTATATTGCAGCAAACGGACAGATCATGGAGTATGCTTAGACCTTTCTTTAAAAGGGTAGGCGAAAGCCTAGTCGCTCTTTGCGTTAATCTGCTGTTGAACTTGTTTATCTTTGCGGCCGTTCCAGTCACCGTCTAACCTGGAAAGCACACTCGAAAGATCGTTCCCCTCGCTCGCCATTGTCACGAGCCTCCTGCCTCACCTTATTCACCTTCTCAAGGCGGCTTGTGTCGTAAATTCAGCAGCGGCCAACCTCCGATGCTGGTACCCTTTCGACGCACGCCATGATTTTGTGTGCGATTCTCTGTACCTCACAACAATTTGCTGTATCACACAAGCTCAGTGAAACAGATACGGACTTCGGCTTCAAAAGTTGAATCCCCCCCCCCCCCTTAAATGCTAAATAAAAGTACACAGCTTTCTCAGAAAGTTCACTGTTGACAAAAACTATACCGTGGACCAAGTGGGTGGCAAGTTTTCCCTTGGCGAAACATACTTCACCTTGAAGCCTGTCTTGAAACCGGTCGTCTAACACCTACAGCTGTAAGTAGCGTCTCCACAGAGCAAGACAACTTTTTCCGACTTCTTGGTGAACATACACGTAAGTACTCGCGTACAACGATTCCGGGCGTCCTTTTGGTAGGAGGTTCTATCAAAAATACTATTAGTTTTTTTAACAACATTGTCGTATTCGGGGATAGGTCTGCTTTATTGCAAGGATGGGTTGTTGGCAGTGCAGATATTTTTATGCTCCCGTTTAATGCATGAAATAGGGCAAATCACGGTAGGGAATGTATAGACGGATGAACTAACGTTGAATTCCGAAGACACCTCGATTCAGAACACCTTGCTTATGGTTGCAGCGGCGGACTGTTCATGTCTCGGTTTGTGTGCCTGGCTCTTACCGCTACATTTATCGACTTCATGGCCGCATCAATTCCAGCGATTTGGAACGTAGCTCGAAGAGCCACCGAAAGGTACCGGCAGATGGCGCTTGCAATATGAGCAGCTGAGAAACACGCCATCGGATCCGAGTCACGGGCACGCCCAATGCAACCATCAGCCACCGCCCTGGGAGGGTATCCAAGAGGAAGCAACGACGTGCTACGTCCACCCTGGGGTCAAGTCAGTCGCAGTGGCAGGGCAACCCGCTGAGGAAGCACAGGACGATGGGGAAAAGCATTGCATTGCTTTTTCGTGCGTTGTTGTCAGCAGGGAGCAGCCAACATAGATAACAGAAACTGTAGCTTGCTTTTGTCAGTACCGATAAGGAAACGGCCGTAACTTGTCCTGAACAGCAACAAAGTTAGCCACAGGCTTTTCATTCTGGAGGGTGTTGTAAGTGCGCTGACAGAGCTAGCCTTGAGCCACCAGGGACCTTGCGCGGCCGTAATTAACCGTGCCGGGATAACGGATGACAAGGAAGCGTCTCTGAAGAAGGCGGCGTTTTTATTCCCTCTCGTGCGGACGTGACTGCAATGGCAGTTGGCGTAGGTCACGAGTGTGGGCTAAGCGCACAGCCGCGAACACTTCACTATTCGCCCTGGTGTAGTAGCTACGCTGTTGCGCCTCCTTTGTTTAGTTGCGAGGCTTCATCGCAGCTAGATTTTTTAGTGCTGTTATGTACACTGATCGAATTATTGTCAGCTTTCCCTTTTTCCACACTTAAATTGGGCCAATAAAATTTCCTGTCCCCACAGCAACACAGAGTGAGTAGAAGGCACCTATAATGATCCACTGTGTCAAAGGTCGCAGTAAGCCCTCTTAGCGTTTGTCATGGGCTCTCCTGGTGTAATAAAAATAGAAATTTGGATAGGGGTCCACCAGGCAGTTACGAAGGGGTTTATCCTCGAATATCCATGTAGCAGTACTTCATGCGTAGAATTCCCCCTAAAGACAACAAGGATCTAGTTACAGACTTAAAGTACAAAAAGGGCCCTGTTTCTTTTGGGCTACTTAAACTCGCAAATTTTGCCCTGTTTGTATAATGTCCCTTAGAAAAGTTTATTTGACAATAGGCACAAAGCATTACAGTACAAACACAGGACACAGGACATTCATGAACCATGTTCACAAGTATATAGAGATACTGACAATGGTTAGCACAATCACGTGAGCTATGTGTAGGGGGGGGGATCCATTGATTTATGTCTGCATGACTGCCTCTCTTCCCTTCCACCCAGCCCTCCTGTAGAAATTTACAAGAATAATTGAACGAGAAACGGCTAAATCTGGAAATTCCTTTCATACTTCTCAACATTGTTCAGAAAAAAGGAAACAGACATATCTTGGGGCGGCAAACGTCAATTCATAAGCGGTATTTGCAGTGTTCTCATAATTAAATATACATGACTGCTTAATTTTTGCGATAAACAATAAAAATACGCGTTGAAAACAATATTTTGACCCCGAAAATACAAAGAGAGCACCTGACGACCTTGGACCAGAGAGAGATAAAACTTTATTCTGCAGCTCAAGTCCGAGCCGTCGTTAGACCACGAGGTGGCGTTCCAAGTTCAACACTATCAAAAGACTCTAATAGATGGCGCTTAAGTAGTGGAACGGGCCAACACTTAATCGTCTTTATCAAATCTCCACCGTATTTATCGCGCGGGGAGCGGAACGGAAGGGAAATAGCGGGATAGAGGAAAAGGGGAAAGAAGAGAGGCACTTGCCTGGCAAAGTGGCAGAAGGCTATCGTCTTTCGACGACATTTGCAGTGAAGTGAGCAGGTACACAGCCAGTTCTTTTAAATCCAGGGCTACACAATAAGCGAAATGGTTTTAAATCAAACGCAGCGGCCAACAAGGATCTGCAGACTGCAATCAGCCCCCAGCAACCACTGCGGCTTTACAAATCACCCTCTCTATAGAAATGCACTAGGTAGTCCAGTTTCCCTGATGCTGTTACAAAAAAAAAAGGTTGCCACTTAATACCGCTCACTTCATCAGGCAACGCAGCTGATAAGTGCTAATTAAAATGTTATAAAATTGAGTGACAAACGGCCTTGAATTGCAATGTGACAATGTGTTATTTCACAGCGTATTGATCGGGGCCCAGTGCCATCAAGTGTCAGAAGGGGAGCCACGCAGTCTGCGGTTTAAAGTCAGGTATGACACTTGATTTCCAAGAGTGGGGGGCTGTCGCATTAAAGACCTGTAAATAAACAGCCGACACAGCTATAGACTAGACTAAACCGCATAGGTTTGCCAGGGGTTCTCTAGCATTAGGCTGATGGTATACACACAAGGGTGGAAGGGCCAACAGTGTTTTTCCACGTGTCCCCTAGTAATTTTCTCTAAGCTGCCCCGCAGAGCTTTACTTTCAAGCAGAGACTCCTCAGCAGCCTGATGAAGTCTGTAGCATGGAAGACGTGTAAGTAACAGGCAGGAAGAGCCACACAAGACTGGCGTATTCCACAAAGTTCTCGCCTGGGGTTATCTGGAATTACTTCTCACAGTATTACAAGAACAGTGGAGGGACCAACAGTTTTTGAAAAGCGAAAGGGTTCTTAGTGGGACCGATGAAGTCATGTCAGAAAACTAATGCACTTCCCTGTAGACTGGTTGGTCGACCGAAAATGTCTGATAAGATCTCTGGAAACACGGCGCTTGCGTGAAACTGGGCTTCCATTGTGTCAAAACGTTCGCTTGAAAATCGCTAAAACGGGACGGTTCTACAAAAGAAAATACACGCATCTATGATGATGGACTACAGTAGTATACCTTTACCTCATAAACAACGTATTGGTTTACATTTCGATCATTCGTAGACGCGTTTACTTAGTGCGCGAAAAATCGCCACATTTGTTCATTCTTCGTTTGCAATTCGTGCCTTTGAAGGTTTTACGATCGATTGGACGCACTTTCAGCAAAGGGTGGGTGCACTTTCAGCTTTCGTGCTTCTCTCAACTTTATGTAGGAAGGGTGGTCAATTTTCCACATTATCTGTCGTATTTTTTTGTAAGCTGCCACGCGACAAGGCCTTCAAGCGCAGAGCTAGCACACCGTTCAGGACTGACGCCTTCTTGAGCTGTAGATAAAAGGTTCGCGCTGCTATAGACGGCCGCATATCGCATAGTTCCCGCTTGGCTCTTCTCTCTTCTTTGTGTTTGTACTACGTCGGTGGACACGTACGCCTCTGGCACCGTAAACGTTATTCACGTCGCACGGAAGGGCAACACGAACAGCCCAACTGTAAGCATAGGGCTAATGAGGGCGAATTCATACGCGTCTGCCACGTCCACGACGCAGAACGCCAGCGACAGCAGATGGCACTCAGAGTGATTCTGAACTTGCAACGCGCGGAATCGTGGTCACTGTTTTCGTTTTACTTCGCTCTCGGCGTTGTGAGGGTAACGCCGAGAATTAGTCGTGTTACGGAAGACACGCCCCTCGGTTCTCACGTAGGACACGGGCGCTTCAATCTGCGTTTACGCCTAGAAACATGTTTCCCAAATGTCTCGCTGATTGAGCGCCCTTGGCCTTCGGTGCGAGACGATATGTGTATACGTTTTTTCGTTCTACTCCATCACAATTATCTTGTTGTTCGAACGGAAATTTCTCACCCTGTCAGGTACACGCGCCTGTAAAGAAAGACAGCGGCGAGACGAAAGTACCAGCGAGTGCCGTTTAATTCCTCCCTAGCGTTTCAGCGCCTCCCGCCTGAGTCTTATTTTTTGGGTTGCCTGTTTTCTGTTTACTTCCTTTCGCAGCGCCCGTCATAAATAAGGGCAAAAATAGTAGAGAAATCTGCTTACTCACATTCGCTCTAGGCGCCTTTAAAAGCAGCAGGCGTACGCACAAGGCTTTCGCACGTTTTTGTTTTTTTTATTTTATTTTTCTATATCATCTCTGCGACTTAATTTCCAGGATGCGAGTCTAGTCGTTTTGTGAAGCAGTTGAAATGATTCTCTAGGAACACCGCGTTACGTTTCGCCCCACCAGTTGGTTGACGTGAAAAACTCGAACGTATAGAAATCCGCGACGGCTTTATTTAAATGCCGTGTCTGTTTTCGTCATACCCTATAACCTCTTTTCGTCTTTTCATCAGCGCTCATAACGTCATTTGGACCATGGCAGGTACTCGATAGGGGGACTATTTCATGTAGTTTCTCTTGAGCAGAGTGCATTTTCGTACATTTTTATTTTTATGCGTTTATGTCGTTACCATCCTCTTTTGGTTTGTTTTATTCTACCGCGATATGTTAGAGCCCATGCGTATAAAATAAAATAAAGGTCCAGACCACAAAGCAAGAACGGATGCCTGATTGATTGATTGTGGGGTTTAACGCGCCGACGCAACGAAGGCGATGAGGCGCGCCGTTCTGGAAGGCTCCGGATTAATTTTGACCACCTGGGGATCTCTTACGTGCACCGAAATCTCGAACACACGAGTGTTTTGCGTTTCGGCTCCAAAAGCGGCCGGCGCGGCCGGGAATCGAACTCGCGACCTCGTGTTCAGCAGCACACCTTAGCCACTGAGCCACCGCTGCGGGTCACCCTTGGGACGATAATTATGGCGACGAGCAACCGTACTGCTGCTGTCGTTGCCGCACGGGCATAGTGAAGGTACAAGTGCGGGTGTTTGCTCAGGAAGGTGAAATGCGTGTAGAAGGTTAAAATTTAAGTATTCTTTCTTCGCTCCCATCTGCCGATGGGAGCGAAGCCCGCACTGAAGCACGCACCTTAGGCGCTGGCACGCAGTGTTTTCTATTATCACGGTCTGTGTTTTCTTGGGAAGATCCATTGAAGAGTTCAAGGCAAGTGATGTAGCCCTAAGAAAACGCCAACATTGACCAAGCTGTAAAGCTTTTTTATATCACTACGTCCACAAAAATGGGCCGAACTTTTTTCACATTCTGAGTACTGCCTGTCTCAAGCATTCTCGGTAGTTTTGCAGCAAGTTTTCTAAAGAATGGCATATTTTATTACGAGTAAAGCTGTCCGCTTCAGTGAAAGCCCATGAGGGCAAGCAAAATAAAAAAAAGGGGGGGGGGGTGGTTCTGCATAGAGTGAAGAATCTATGGTATTACCTAGACTCATCCCACTCCAACGATTAACCACTAATTTTTTTCATATTTTGTCGTCTTTTAAACTCTACATGGGCGCTGTGAAAACGACCACGACACAAGATACTTTAAGTTAGCCATTTAGCATACTCCCAGTAAAAAATCTTAAGGAAACAGTAGGATTATACTTTCATTATACCCGGAAACAATGTGGATAGTTTGGAAGATGTTTGGCCGAACCACTGTAATGGTTTCGAAAAGGCTTCAAGAAAGGGCTCCTTCTTGTTGTTTTTTTGTATGATAACTGTAACGGCTAATTATGGATGATGAATCAGGCAAACTTCTTCAAGGCTACGGCGTCGTTTCAGCAGTCAAACGCACTTCCCGCTTTGAGACGAGCGCGTAATTTCCAGGGATGAAAGCCGATTGAATTGAAGTCGCAAGTGGCATGATCTCACAAAGGAACTGGACGTTCCACAGCTGCTATCATGATTGATCAGTTGTTGCATACGTTTCACGTACGTACAAGATGTCTTACCGGCAATATTTCCTATACTTCTTCGACTTGTTCGGAAATGTATAAGATGTGAACACGTTGACTCTTAATATTGTATTTTGACAACAGGCAGAGGTTTGGTTCGCTATCTTTAACTTAAACAAAGTGCCAGCACATCTATCGCGGTCCCAGTTTTTTAAACCACCCACAACCCTGTGACGCAGGCAGCCGCTCTCGACAATACAGTCTTTCTTAAGTCCCGAAGGGGGCTTCAAGCTTTTTTCAAGAACCCCGAGGGAATTCATGTGCAACAGGCCCTAGTTTGCAAGTTTGCAAGCCAAATCCGTCTTTGAAATTCGTAAGAAACAACGCACCTTTGTTGTTTTTTGCTGTATGCCGTGCTCTTTTAGGTTTTTCCTAACGCTATCTGAGGAACATTTTTCCCTCACAACCACAGTTTTTTTGTTCGCAATTTCGTTTTCATTTGCCATCCTTTTTACCTTTCGCTGTAGCTGTTTTTGTCTGGCGTACACTTCACCCTCACAGTCAGAGAAACTTCCTGAACTACTTGTGGCAGGTCCTGGTTATTGGAAGTTAGACAACGGCAGAGCGCCGTTTTCTGTGACGCTAACAAAGGCGGCACTGGAGCACAGCCAAATCTGCCTATACAACAAATCAAAATGAAGAAAAGCGAGGAAAAAATGGGTGCTTTTTCTCAGAATTTCTGTGCAATTTTTTTTCGCCAAGTGGTAGGTATCTTTAGCTATTGACTATTGATGTCTTAGTCACTTGGCCAGTACATTTGCCCAAAATTAATGCCTGCAGGAGCAGCGATGTGGTCGCGGTTGCATCCCAAGACCAGTGCAGGCAAAATTTCTTCTCGGCCGGAGTAGAGAACAATGGAACGACATTGGCACAAAGTCTCGATCCAAATCCGGCCGAAGTATGTCTTCGACGGGAAAATATAATGCGTGTGCCAGGACCAGTACGCAGAGTGCATCAGTCGGTGTGTGTATGAGACAGGGGTCCCTTTTGATTCTCAACTGTGGTGGCCGTCCTATTTAGAATAACCATAAGTATTTTTCCCATTTGAACTTGAAAGGCATGTCGTTGCAGGACTAGCATCTAAGAAGGATTAAAATTTAAAGCTCTCTGCTTCACAAATGGGTCAAGCACAAACTGAATTTTATAAATATTTTCGAAGAAGAGAACCACCATATTTTATAGCTGCGTAAAGCACGCCATGTGTTATTTTGATGATGTGATTATATGTTTTCAAGCAAGCGTCAGATTCAGGCGGTCATAAACACACCTGAATGGCCTTAATACCAATTCAAAGCCAATTTGCCTCGCTGATTCGACATCGTTTTGTGGTAGCATTCAATGTAGCTTATCATGTTCATCGGTGGCTGGCAGTGAACTAATGTTCGTGTGTTGACACGCGTGTGAAAGGGCCGATGTGTTTGGAACAAGAAGTGACAAAACTGTAGCGCAGACGTAATCACAGCGTCATTAACTTCAATCTCAAAGAAACTGCGATTGGATGCTTCCGGGCACGATTCTGATCTTTCTACACCAAGAATCGGATTCTAAGGGGCGCCCGTCAGCCCATTTATTGAGAACGAGTCAAAATTTCCCGTCCCTTTACTTTCTACATGATCATTCAAATCAACTATATTTTCCGCAAATAAGCACTTGATTTAACTTCATCTACCATTTCATGCATCCATTTTCCGACTAACAATATTCGTTGCGGGCCTTGTACAAACATCACACTCCCGCATCTTTGCAGCTGGGCTCCAAATTCGGTTTCACTGCATCCGCGGAAATGCGTCCACCTGGTTCCTAGACTATACCAGCGGCCTTATCGTTGTGTTTTTACAGCCGGCCAAGCCACCCCAAGGTTTGACATCGAAACATAACGCTTTTCACACAAGTGTCACACGGCTGTTCGACATACCTCAGGCTCATGCCATCGTGCGCTGATCGACCGCCAGATGGCGAAGGTATACCAGCTGGAACGCTAGGGACGCCTGGCCGTGCTTAGAACTCAATTACTTCCGCGTATTCTCAGGTATGAAGCTAATAAATGCAAAAAAAGAAATGGAGCAATAGTATATACCCCCCAGTTTCCCTTCCTAGTTCGTTCTTCCATATTTTTTTAGATGCGAAGCATCTCATGTCCCTCCCTTGTCGTTGTCGTTGTTGTTGCGCCGTCCACACCCCCACTGCGCATGCTCGGCTTGCTGAACGCCCGGTCCCTTCTATGGCTCCTCGAGCGACAGTGTTGCCGGTGTGTTCCTGGGCCGGCACGAGACGAGCACGCTTCACGCGCCTTCCACGTGTCATCGTCGTCGGCAGCGGCGTGCGTCGGCGAGTCTCGGCGGGCCGGGATTACAAGCAGCCCACAACCATCCGGGGAACGTGCATCGATATCATCTTCAGCAACTTCAGGGTTCATCACCTACAACAGCCGTTAACTTTAAATTTAACAGACCATAAAGCGGTCATAATCAAAGCGGAACGCCAACCACAGCTCGACGTAACCTCGGTTGAACATGATGATGATAATGCTTTAATAAAGACAAACTCATACCACGTACAACGTCTCTACGTCTCTCTCTTTATTGCCTCTCAACTCTAACACCCCCCACCCCCCTCCAATAATATTACACCATCTTCCCGTAGGGGAACCCTGAGTAGTAGGCGAGACAGCCATGGCGTCAACGCAATTTCCCATTTCGTAGTTCCGGTAATTGAAAAGTGTGGTAGTCACCATGGAAACCAAAGGGTAAATATAACGGTAGCTACGTACCTCAACCTCACGGAAACGACGAACTGAAAACTAATGGGCACTTGAATCGACCCCATGCCCGCTTCGCATACTACTCAGGGTTCCCCTACGGGAAGATGGTGTAATTTTTGTCTGGTTTATGTTAGAGTATTTCGAAACTTCTCAGTTTCCCCTCCATTAAAAAAGGCTACTGCCTTGCTGTGCCGTGCAAGCGTGCCTTCTGTAGGGGCCTCAGAAGAGTCGAAGCTTGAGCCGGCTGGTACATTACTTTCAGAGTAGAGGGCTGCGCAATGAACGGGACGAAGCGAAGACGAGACAAACAACAAGCGCTTACTAACAACCAAATAAGTTATTGCATCGGGGCGCCAGCTTTATACATGCTGGTCGACCACTAAAAGGAAAAAGGAAGAAAGAAGGAGGGGTAGGGGAGAAGGAACAAGGGAAATCCGGATCAAATGGATTCCGAAAAAAAAAGCACGGCAATGGTGACAGGAAACGCGTGTCAGGTTTTGAGATAGTGAATCTCTTTCTCGATGAGCGAGACGCTCGGTGTAATAATACAATCTTCACCATGCTGTGCAATGCAAAAAGCTTCGTAAATCTCGCGTGCCTTCTGCTCCCGATAACGGTTTAATATACTGCATTTTTTAACAAAGGCGTGCAGCCGGTGTCTTTTGCAGTGCGCAGCAAGATGCCCGCAAACAGTCCCGTCTGACCTATGTAGCGCTTTTGGCAATTCAGTGGGACGCTACACACAACTTGACATTGGCAATGACACAACTTGACAATAAGCGCTTGTTTGTCTCGTCTTCGCCTCGTCCCCTTCATTGCGCTGCTCTCTACTCTGAAAGTTCTGTACGGGCATCGAGAAGCTATGCGCGCGTCGAGAAGCTACAAGCAACTTAGGAAGCTGTCCTGCACATGTAAGATTTAACCTAATTAGTTTTCCTTAAGTCAGCCTTAGCGAGGCATTAGTGAAAGCAAAGATGAGCAAACATGTTATAGGTTGAAGGCTTATTCGCTCGGTCCGCAATATTAATTAGCTCGTGCCAAATATTGAGCCTCTGAATTGAGGCTTCGGCCCCAGCATAGCAAATTTATTTTTTTAATGGTGCCTTTTCGAGTTGAAGCAACTGTGTGAATTAAATTTAATGAGGCTATTAAGATTACCACATGTGAATTATATGCCTCACTAGCACAGCTCATCTTTCATCAGCGAGGTGTGCTCGCTCTTCATGATAAGGCACGAATGACTTCATATAAGCACGCGGACACTTTATAAAGAGTCCCATGTGTAAAGCAGGTTATGGAGTTTCCGTCTTCGCAAAATACTCGTCCAGTGTTGTAGGGAGGTTTCAATTCAACAAAACCACGAACTAGCTCAGTGCCATCACTCGTTTCCTTGTGATCACTTGGGTTTTACTTTTCATCTGCGTTTGCAATGAAATTTTTACCTCTTGAATAAAAAACTTACCGGCTATACACTTTGCCTTCATTTTAATAGTGCAAGGTTAGTGTGCACAAACATCTAACGTAGGCCTTCCCACTCTAGGCTTATTTCGAGATGTCTTTGTTCTTGTCAGGCAAAAAATAAACTCAGCAGCACCCTTGACCGTAGTGCTGCTGTACGAGGGTTGTAATTTTGTTGTGTTTAGTTTGCTTTCATAACCTTTTTTTGCTGCCAAGCTCTGCAGTTTGTGCCGTTGGTGCCGTTGGTGCGGGGAGCGCCTCAAAGCCCCAAGTACTGCGTCCTTTTTCCCGCCTCTTCAACATTGCTCATGACTGGATATAGAGTTCGACTTCAATACCGAGTTGCCAAAACGTTTCCTTTCGAATGATCTATGTTGATCTAGATTAACCGTACCACTGTAGCTACTAGATAGGAAAGTGGTTTGCCTATATGGGCTCCATGCACATTTGCTCTAGCACAAATAATTTTTTGTTGTTGTTTACCTGTGCATCGGCCTAGTCCCCCTAAGCTTGAAAATGAATCAAAATAGTGTAAACAATCGACGCCACAAAAAAAAAACTTTTCAGAGTAAACGAATACCTACATCACATATAAAAATGGCTCCGACGCCTTTATACTCCTTTGGAACACCATCGCCATTTATGTTACGTTGTATCAGCTTCAGTTTGTAGAGAGGCTTGTCCTGAAGAACGAACTGTACTCGTACTTGCAAACTGGTTTCACTGTATGGGAACGAAGTTCTGTTCAGAATTAACGTAACTAAATGGGCGACTGGAAAGAGGGTCATCCGTAGGGATAGTGGGAAATAAGGTTGTCACTGTTTAAGACACTTCTCCTGCAACCAACTTTATGACTACTTCACTCTAAAGAGCACATATGCACTTGCTTGATAAAGCGAGTTTTTAGCTGTTTAATTTTATGCGAAAGTGAGGGTGTTGCTTTCACGTCTTTTATTTGCTATTTCTGCCTGTAGTTGCCGCTACTTGCCTGTAATACTATGCTTCGCAGCCCCAAAAGTAATCTGCATTGCGCGTAAAAAGAACCCTTCCTGCACCTGCAAGCTGAAGCTCGAAATTTACGACTCTGCAGCAGTGGCCTCAGACCCGCCATAAAATTTTCCTCTTCACTCGGCATCCAGAGCATCCCGGTGAAAGGTTCCGCAACGCCCAGCTAAATTAGAATTCTCTCCAGTTTTTTTACTACTGCTGTATAATTACACCATTCCGGGGCCGTTAACAGCTTTCTGTTGCATCAGGACATGACGCTGCAGGAGCTGTGAGCAACGGGGAAAGTTATTCGCCCCCGGTGTTCATAAATTGTTATACAAGACGCTGTTCAGTGCTGGTTAACGTACACATCTACCTTTCCCGCACAAGAAAAAAAGAAACACTAGCACTTTATTTTCTCAGTCGAGTGTGAGAGGTGCTCGTAATGGAGAAGCTATAGCGCTGCATGAAGGTTCCGACTAAGGGTGTGGGCATAAGGTTCAATGTAGCGGAGGGAAGATGGTTCACGGCTTACCTTTTCTGCGAAACACCTGGACTGTTTCTGCATTTTTACAGCCGAGTTGTTCTAGGGTAAATCTCCCGCACTTCTTTTTCGCGCTCGTGCGTAGACACCAGCCACGTCCTCCTTACTTCGGCACACCCTTCTCTTCAGCCTCCAAGTTACCTCTGGCTCTTCGTATTTTGATACAAAGTGGCGTACATTTAACGAGGAAAAATGACTTCCATGCAATGAATTTCTACAAGTTAAGCCAATTTTAGGGGTATCGGGGTAAGACGTCCTATGCAGGCTGGCTTTCCCACATCGTAAGTTTCTGCGCAGTGAATTCTAGTCGTAAGAAAAAACCAGGCTGGCTGCCCGCGAACAGCGGAGGGAGAAAACCGACGACGCCGCGCCGCGGCCGCCAAGCGTAAGCGCGACGCCCAGCGGGAACCCACATACTCCGAGGTGGAAAGCGCAGGACATCTGCGTGGATATATACAATAACGCTGTACGCCTCCGTGGCACGACGGCGCGGTTTGACCAGAAGTTTGTGGCCAAGCAAGAACTCGCGCACACACAACTGATCTTCCACCTCCACAGAGTGGAATGCAACCTAATTGTTTTAGTCAACGCTGAAAAAATGTAGTGAGCTGTTGCTTCAAAAACACGTATTCAGTAATTAACGTGTCAGGCTTGATTCAGTGGACAGGGGATACATACAGTTGAGGCGCCATCTTTAAAACCACAATATATGACAACGCGGCAAGTTAGTTGTGACTTGGTTAAGTGATCTCAACACAAAGAGAGCGAGATTGAAAGATGGAGAGAAAGTCTCTGCTAAGTAATTAACATTGATTAATCACTCACCCGTGCGCCTAAAATGCACCCCAAAAAATAGTTTCGGCTGTGCCTTCAAACGATGGTGTCATATAGGACGGCTCCATCTTTTGCAAATTTATTTTCAGAGCACAAGAATGGCCTTTGACCTGTGCAAAGATATCTATGGGGAAATGTTGGCGCTGTATACACACGAGCCTGTGAGGAGATAAAGGAACATTGTTCGATTCTGGTAACCTGAATACCCATTTTTTGTCTTATTGTCACCAGGGTGCATTCAAACCGACTTGGCTGCAACCCACTGCGTACCCACACCACTCTGGAGCATTTGAAGGCTGCATCGACTGTTCTAAAGTATCACACTTTAGAGTTCTAAAGTATCACACTGTCTCATCGGCGTGATATTACCGTTCCCGTGACGGGACACCACGGGAGTATTTTCATGACAGCTCTTTTGTTTATCTCAATCATTACGTGCACCCGAAACCTTTCATCATCCGTATCGCGTTAGCGGTGTCAAGAACACTGCCTCTCGGGAACGTACCGGACAAGCCCCCGCTGGCTCTACATTCAGTCCACTGCCATGTGCGCCGTCCCTAAAGCGATAACTTCCTAATAATGGGGTTCATGTAACGAGACACGGCTTTATCGACAGGCAGTGACGACGTGAGGGAGACGACGGGTACTTACCGGCGGCACATCACCCTTATGCAACGTATGGCGTTTCTCGGCGTTCAACGAAGGTGATTTTTACCCTTTCGTGTTTTTCAGTATACGCCATACGCCCCGGCGACGTGACCGTATTATGCTCGATACTACACGAAAGTTTCGAATCGTTTGATATCAATGTAGATGCATGTTAACCCGTCGGTCGTTTTGTTGATGGCATGCAGGCGAGAGAACTAGGATTGGCGATGAAGCGAGGGCTAGCGTCGGAGAGAGCGGAAACAAGGGAAGAAGGGCAGCGGACATGCCCTCTGTAATGACAGCGTGGTGAATCCCGCATAGCGGACTTTATCTCGTGGTGTCGTAACCTCCGTGAGTGAAAAATGAACTTCCTAAGCGAGGAGAAAAAAAACACACTGGCGTATAAAGATTAGTCAGGGGAGATACCACGCTCTTCCACATTCGACAACGACGTCGAGCAGTCCTCACGGCCACAGATGGAGTGTGACACAGGAGGAGCGACCGGACAGACAGACAGACAGACAATGAACTTTATTGGTGGTGCTGAGACACTCCGAGAAAGAAAATAAACGGCGATGCAGAACCAAGAACAGCGTCAAAAGCAGGGGCACGAAATACGAATCTGGCCGGGGAAGGCGCGAAGGAAGAAGAGGGATGGGAAGTCTGCGAGGAAGACAGTGGAGACAGGCAAGCGACGACCGTTAATTACCTAAGATAATGACGCGCCGCTCTCCGCCGCAGCCACTGCGTCCAAGGTGACCGCACCCGCATAGTCTGAGGATGCAGCATGAGCACGACAGCGGGCACCGCGTGCCACGGCCCGATGGCGAATGGCGTTCGCACA